>CM062816.1:1571473046-1572673046 GCA_031772625.1 Pinus tabuliformis
TTTAGCATTACTTTATGTTTCCTCATAAAGATGTATTAAACATGGTTTTCCATTAAATAAGATAAATGGGAAAACCAATTAGATTAAGCAAGTTAAAGTACTTTTGGATTTTAATATTAATATTCCGAGCCACTTTATAAAATAATCCATGTATGTTTCTCGATTCGACTTCAGTAAGAAGGCATATATTCGAGGAAATATTAAAGGAATATATAAAATATTTTGGTTTAATTAGGAGGTCCTTTATTAATACATTGTTTTATGGTAAGGTTTTATGTGGTGATGGAATGGATTTTTTTTCATTAATTACTTTTCATTTTAATTGTCATTTTTAAAAAAGTGAATTATTTAAATCAGGTTTATTATATTGTTAAAAAATAATGATAAAATGGGTTGTTTATTATGATTGGATTTAAAATATGTAGAAAAATTTGTATACTAATTCAAATTAGTATAAAAGTTTTGTATGAAAACGTATAAGATTAGAGGTAAAACAATTAAGAAAGGAAGAAAAATATACAAAATTAAAATAATTTAATAAAAGTATTACAAAACAAAGATAATTTATTAATTAAGTTATAAGGATATAAGATTTCCTTCTGGTTTCTACCTACTCTTCTATATTTCTCTATGTGTGGGGTCCTTTTCATGGAAACCATTCCATACATTATGTTATATTAATGACCCATATGATAGGATGTAGATTTCATCTACTTTGAGTTGCCATGTTGGTTCCTCATTAAGGGTATTTTTGGTACACACAACCCTTCCCTTATCAGACAATGGTGTCTCAAATGAATTGAAGGAGTACCTATCTCTATCACCAATGGGCTTACTGGTTAATGTGTTTGAAAACATAAATGTATTCAAATTATTATCATCTACCACTTAAAGGACTGGTTGAGACGACTTTTGCACCCACTGCTTCTTTTTAGGTTTCTTGCCCATGTTCAACATTCTTGCATAGATAGCAAAATGAACTGACTATAACAAGTAGGAAAACTGGAGTTATGGTGGAATTTATTAGTTTGGGGCTTATTTAGAACTATGAAACAAGACAATTATTAAAACTAAGGCTGAAATGAATGGTATTAACTATAAGAAAGAAGTGGTTGTATGTAGGATGATACTGACATGAATGATGGAAAAACTTAATTTAAGTTGAAATGACCTATATTTACTTATGAAGATGTCGTTATTACATAAAATATTAAAGTTAACCATTTGATTAATCATTCGTTAAGATTAACCCTAATTCACATCATGGGAGCAAGGCCAGGTTTAGGTAACATGTTATAAGAAGGCCACGATGAGACAAAGACTTGTTGAGAATTTTAACATCTATGTACAAAAAATATGGCTAGTTGCCAAATATTGACATGGTGTAATGTGACAGATGGTAGCATCTGATAAGAGCATGTGTAAAGCATTCCATATAGAAACAATGGCCATGTCATCCCATGAAGTATTACTTGAGTGCAAGTTAGGTTTCAACATTTAAAAACAGCTCAGATCTAAGAACTAACAGAGTCTAAGAGACAAAATGGGTCAAGAGGTTTGTTAGAAAAAAAAAATTCATCCTGCCATGGGGCTTTGCGTAAGGTAAAACACTTGACAAGTGAATGGGATATAACGAGATTGACATCAAAATTTTAGAGAAAATACCAGTAATATGTCAGGAAAGTTTGTGTCCCACCATGGGATGATCAAGAAGTAAACATGGAAGAGTCAGCTTGAGAAACGAGAGTCGGGATGGGAACAAAGATTGTTAATTAAAAAACAAGGTTTTGTCGTACCTCGGGGTTTTGCCTAAATTATTCCAATAAAAGAGAGTGTGGTCCCCATTTTTTATGGATTAAGTACAAAATGGGGGGTTGTTGTTTTACTACAACAAAACCATAAACTATTTAAAGTATTAATCTCTTAATCTCTCTATGTATTGTGCTTACCAAATTACGACCACCACTAGTATACCAACATAATATGTATTTAATATATATGACTACTACAAGAATGTTGGTATGTATTCTACAATATATATAAACATAATATGTGAGTGTATATATTGGTATATATATAGCCATTATATGTTGATATATAATAAATGATATCTATATAGTATTATTTTTGTGTATATATACCAGTATATACATACTTTTACATATATTGGTATATATATATTGACATATATATGAACATAATATTGACTATGTCTATATATACATACACATATACCTAATTTTGGCTATTCACCTAAGATTGCATGAGGACTTGCAGCGTCTCAGATGTGAGGAAGACATTGGAATTTCATTTCGAGGCCTTTACTACTATCAAAAGTGTGAGTTTTTCCCTTTATACTCCCTCTTGTAACCAATGATTATTCCTATTTTTTCACAATTACTTGCATTATGGTCATGACATGCTGATGAGGTGTGATGTTAAATTCAAATCTCTTCCCTTATTTTTAATTGAGTTATTTGAGCTAGAGTTTGCCTTTTCTAATATGAGTATCAGATCTTATAACCCTAGTAAAGATCTAGTAACCAAATCATTAGTTGTCATATATATGCACCCCCAGGGTGAAAATTTCCACATGGTTTTCATTGTTAGGTAGCTTGAGATGGACCAATGTTGGTTGGATTGCTTCTAGTTTAAACAAGAAAGGTGTCGACTCATAATTAATGCTCTAGTCAAACGCATGGCGGTAATGCATACAACACAAGCACCGTTGGATAATTAATCAATTTAAAGGTTTTGGAAAATGGCACAAATATTTTCAGGCATGGCATGTCATGAAAATATCATATGCCAAAATACAAGCAACTACCCACACTAGTGAGAGTTATATATGTCAATGGCATTACACCCTACACTAATTTTGGGATGTAAACAATTATGAAGTATTTGTGTACTCAGGAGCTATTAATGGTTCATTACACCCTCCCTATACTATATAACATCTATAATAAGTAAAGGTAAAAGGGTGGTGTTTATAATGTTACAAGATTGGTCAAGAAATCAATCAAACTATGTATTGCAAAATTGTTCAAATGGTCCAATATGAAGGCCATATGTTGGTGTATACTGAAGTTCAATGAAGAGGCATATGTGGATCCATGCTACGTATATGCAGATTGTCTTTATAATTGTAATGTGAAGTTGTGTACTCCTCTTTTAATATAAATGATGTTATTATAACTTTTATCTTATAGAAGTACTTAGACTATTGATCTAGAATGGATCTTGTTAACTCAAGCCAAAGTTTGCTATATGTTTGAAGTCCAAGATGGACCTAGATAGAAAAATTGTTCTTGACATGTGTTGAGTTTTAACATCCCAGTTGCTCGCAAAATCAGAGCCAAGTCGAAGAGCTCGACGTGGTGGTACTGGTGGTATCTCCGGATTTTGCATTTGGCTTTCGTGCGAGGGAGAAAATTTCCATTAAAATTTATGGTGAACATGTGAAAAAGAGCCTTGCGGACCATGTGGCATTCACATAGTTCGACACATGGCAATGCCTAAGTCAACAATTCAAAGTTCATCTCCGATGCATATTTCGAGGTGAATGGTGAGATTTTGGGTTTTGGTTGGTTAAAGATTCATATTATAAGTCATGGGTGCATTAATAGGTTATAGTGCATTTGCAAATCCATGGTTTCTAAACCATATGACATGCCATATATGAAAATAAAGGTGCAAATTTTCTTTAATGTTAAAACATGCCTAAGGTTGAAATTATGTGTAAAAACCATGGTGGGCGCAAGGGATAGATATGTTTTACAAACCATATAACTAAATTCTAGGTGGGCGCAAAGACTTATGTTATCAAATCATGGTGGCAGAATATGTAATGAACCTATGGGAAATATGCAATATGGGAGGAAATCGAAACCTATGGTAAAACTTTATAAACCATGGTGCAAAACTATAACAAAGTATAAACAGGTTCATACATGATGGATCCTAGTCCAGTCACATGGCACGAAGGTCTAGTCACACAGTGGCGAAGTTAATGGCCATGACTGTCGGAGGATGTGAGTCAAGTTGCCAACAAAGCACAGAAGATATGGTGTTAAATCGTATTGCAAACATATATGTTAATGTTTAATGGAAAATATATATTGAAACAAAAACTACGACTTTTATACAACGCGGAGGT
This sequence comes from Pinus tabuliformis, assembly GCA_031772625.1. Classification (NCBI taxonomy): domain Eukaryota; kingdom Viridiplantae; phylum Streptophyta; class Pinopsida; order Pinales; family Pinaceae; genus Pinus; species Pinus tabuliformis. The sequence goes on from CM062816.1 coordinate 1,571,477,206, forward strand.
GGTAGCCATGTGGTCTGGTGATATAACACAACAGGGATGAAAACACACAATATGTTCTCCGGTCGACATGTCAGAGCATGTCGAGACCGCCGGGGCTAGACGCCTTAGTTCTGTGGTTCTATAGATCGTCACGTATGCAATTACAACAAGTGTTATCTAGCGTGGAGATGTGACACATGAAACAGAGATGTGAGAACAGTTAAAACAACATCGTCAAGTTATTGCCATGACTGATAGAGGTTGTGAACATGGAGTACTGAGTCAGAATTGCCACGGGATATACCATCGAATCATTGGAAACTGGTAAGGAGTAGGTCCAGTTCACATGGAAAATGTTGTATGACTATGTGGCATGGGGATATTGCCGGAAGTAGTTCACATGGTCGCGGGTTGCCATAACACTTGATTGCCACACTGATGGGAGCTGAGTTATGATATGGTATTTCACCGAGTTATATGATAAAACTTTGGATTATCATTGTAACAAAAGCCACCGGTCTAATCTATATCTACCATGAATAAACCTTAGGATAAGACATTACACAAACATGTGGAGGATATTGTAATCAGTCCAACCTTTGTAAAGCATACGCATTATATGGTTAGACCATACTAAAATGAAGTGCGCCAAAATTAATAGTTGTTATAACTATAATGCTAATTGTAATTTTTTTATTGCACTAAGTATAGGTTTTCCACCTAATTAAAACAAATTGCCATGTATATCCCGGTAGGTTCGAACCTGGAACCTGGCCGGGACATTATAAAAGGATTACCATTGCACCTCTGCAAAGGGGGAGTTGAACAATGAGCTACAGAACAGAGCCATACTAGTGCTAGTAATGTTCATTTGAGCATATATTGGTCATCCTTGGGCCTTTTTGCGAACGGAGATAGGCATTGAAAATCTTAGACAGAGGCCTCCTTTCTGACAATCACTAGAGCTACATGTGTGCACAGTTCATCTGGGTGAAATTCTATGTAAAGAACAAATTTGAAGTCATTTCAGAGGCAAGCAATTCTCAAGTTAGTTTTTGGCTTTCCGGAAGCATCTGAAAGTTGATTTGGAAACTTGAAGAGCTGACATGGGGGTTTTGACACATACTAGATTCAACGGTAGTACTTGTTTACCAGTAGCAGTAGTGAAGTCCGCAAAAGTTTGTACCTGAATTGTGCATCACTTAGATAAGGGGATACGGGGTAAATAATCAATGTATTGATGAAACTCGAATTCTCAATTTTAGTAGAAGTCAGAGTCATTGTTAGAGACTCTATGCTTTTGTTGTAAATGACAAGTCATTTGTAGAATGTCAAGTGAAATTGCAAGAGTTCTATTAAGGAGAACATTTCCATATTGGGGAAATAGTCGCAATTGTATCATTAATTTTGATGTACCTCTTCTTATTCACTGAAATACGAGCATCCTAGCCTTTTAGAGCAGGGTCCGAAGACATAGCCTAGGAAGGGTGAACTCTGTCAACAATCTCAGTGTCTTTCTATTTGACATTGCATGCTTATGTGTGTCGTGTCCTTTTTGGACAACTTGTTCAGTTGTATTAAATCACTGTTTTGAAAGGCCCATTTAAAACATGCCAAGTGCCTGGTAGTGATATAAATCCGCAATTTCATATCAACTATAGTTTTCTTTTGTAGCGCAAGTCAATAGGTAAGGCTCCCTACTTTTGCGTTGTGAATTCATTTATTTATTAGTTAGATTATCTAATTAGATAATTTGTATTTCTATTTATTTGTAGATTAATATTTTAATTCTATGTAATTTTAGTTCTTGAACATTCATATGTTCTTTATTACAAAAGTGTGGTTTCCGTATTGAGGTTAGGCACTGAAGGTTAATGAACAAAAGTTCTTTTTAAGGAATTGCAAAATTATTTGATGCTTATGCAAAAAAAAATATTGTGATCAGAGATCATAAAAATATTTTCTAGATGCAATCCTAGTGATCACACAAGCCTATAGCATTTTACTTTCTTCCTGATTGAATTTTATCTTTCAAGTGTAAAGTGTGGATTCCGCCCTACAAAAGTTAGGAATTGAAGGTTGAAGAATGAACGTGCTTCTTAATTAATCATAGAATTATTTTATGACAAACACAGGAATATGATTGGAGTCCACAAAGTTGTCTTGAAAAAATAAGCTCATTGATTAAACAACTATTTGTATCCTTTTAATTTTCAATCTGATAGTTCAATTTATTGCCAATGCATGCCTTACAGCAGTAGATTGTAAAAGTTCTTTCATAGCTTTAGAATCATTTATTTACTAGTTCCACACATACAATGTTGGTGTTTAAAAGTTTATGACCATAGATTGACAATTAAATATAATGGAATTTAAGTGGCTAAATTTCTTAACAATAACCTTCTCAAACTAAAGGAGGTTGTATAAAATCAATTTTGAGCAACCTCCTCAAATCAAAATAGGTTACTATAATGTAAAGTTCCTCAAATTTGATGTGGAATCTAGGAACCCCCTCCAAATTTAACAATAAGGGGTGATACCAAATATATTTTAAATATCCTTCTCAAAAATCAATTTTGAACAACCTCGTTAAACACATTTTATGTGGATAAACTTTCGAAAATCTAGGAAACCCTTCAAATTTGAGGACATAATCTTAATATGAGGCATGTCTATCATAATAAACACATTTTAATTGAGAAAAAATTACAAAACAACTCATTCTTCCTATTGATTTCAAAAAATCTGAAGAATTTTACACAATCTTCTCAAATTTGAAGAAAATTTCTATAGTATACCTGCGATATATTATTAGATATATTATCATAATGACATAAATAAATATCATGTAATAATTATTCTATAGCTAATCATTAAAACATATTAATGATTACATTATATAATAATTGTGATATGCCCGTGGTTATATAATATTTGTTTATTAAATTATAATCATAAATCTAATAAGCTATATCAAGCATAATAAAAGAATGACAAATAGTTAAGAAGGTGCGTTTTTTTCTAAAAAGACAAAGATTCAAATATAAAGGGCTTTTCCTTAAACAAGTGCCTCATACAGCAATTTTGGTTCCAAACTTGGCTATGGCTTTAAAATCAAATTAATACTTTTTTATTATTTGTTACCTTTTTAATTAAAGAAAAACTATGAAAGATGTAAAACTAAATTTTCCTTTAATTGAGTAGAGTTATATGCTTAAGCTTAAGTGTATAATTGAGCATATTTAAAATAATGAATAATATATGTATATATATTTAAATGTCAATATTTTTCATAGATTTGTTAGGAAATATAGAGAAGAGTATTCTCTATGATAAAAATAGTTTCAATATTCACTAGTATAGATTCATTTTAACCCGAAATCTATCAACTATGGAGAGGGATTAAATCCCTTATGTGCTAATTTCTTTTAGAGGGTGGTGTACATTTTTTCATTGTTTAAATTGCATTTTTTTAATGTATAAATCTATTAAATGCCTTCAAAAACTTGTTGAGCACTTAAATTATGTAGAGTGCACAACTTAAACTTACAATTCCAGCAAAGGAGCCAACATGTAGGATAGTAAGGTTAATTAAATTGTTTTAACCATTTTTAATTGATATATTTGATTTAAAACTCAATTTTCTTATTTATTATTAATAGTTTTTAAATGCCACATTAATTTCATACTCATAATTGAACAAATTGCATATGTCTTTTTTATTATTCTTACTAAGAAATAACTAGTTTTTTCTTTATTTCAATTATTCACTTTGTTTATACATTTAAATAATTTACCTATATCTTATATTGAAATATCTTCGTGAAGTATAATAATTGTATATCTTCCACACTCAATGAAATATTTTTACATCTTTTTTTCCAATCTTTGAGTTGTAATGTCAATAATAAATCAAGCTAGCATAGTGAGAATAAGATTATTAATATTTTTTTTTGTTATGACTAAGGAAATGGATATATTCACTTTTATTTTTAATTATAGTTGGCATTTTTTATTTAAAAAATATTTTATTTTTCTTCTAAAAGGTACATGTGTGAACTCCATACACATAATGTGTTTCTCAGCATAATACTATTACTGTTTACTTTTAATTACTTTTATCCTTCTTAAAGTTTGATATAAAATTATATTATTTTACATGAACATTGAAATACTGTATTTATTGTTGAAAATAGGAATAAAATATTCTTACACATCCTTTGAATAATTATATGCATTTAATTAAAACAAACTAGTAACGAAATAAATATATTTTTTTTTGTTTTTAATTATAATACATACTTTAAAAAATGATTTTTATTTAAAAAAATTTAATTAAAAATTTAACATTAAACACATTACACATTTACCTTATTAACTTTCTAAAAAAAAATTATAAAATTTTAATATTCCATTTTTTTTATAAATTTTCAAATAAAAAAAAAGCTTTCGAAAAAATTTCTAAAATAATTATTAACATACTTATTAAAATTAAATTTATAAATAATACTAATATTATTTTTAAATATAACTTTTCCACACATCTAAACAAATCATGCTTTAAATTTTAAATAAAAAATTCCATGTAAATTAGCATCATATGAGCGAGTGCGAGTGTGGAAGCCAGCAACTCGATGATATTTACCCAAAATTGCACCGTGTTAAACATTTCGCTATGCGGTTGTACCTTGGGGACACGTGGCACGCTGTAGCTCCTTAGGTTGAATTGAATTCCCCATCTTGAGTTTTCCACTAGACAGGTGCGGAGACAATGACAGATTGCAGATGTACATAGTACCACATTTAGACATGATAAGGTTTTCCGACGATACGCAATTTGGATGAAAAGGTTAAAGTCCATTTCTGTAAACGGAGACGGGAAGTCGGCCCAAACAGCCAAGTAAGTATGTTGCCGAAACAGAGAACTGAAAACGCAACCGGTCAAAAATATCTACAACAATATCATGAATTGTAAAATAAAATACCCGAATATACTCCCAACATAGAACTGAAAAACGCAGCAGGTATAAAGAAATACAACAATATCATAAATTATAAACTAATAATACCGAGTTAAAAGATTGGTTTAATGAATACTAATTAAAAGATTGGTTAAAGCTAAATTTGAACACAACGGTCCAAAAACTCAAGCATAAAAAGCAGGAATGCCCTAGTCATTATATACTGGCGCGGAATGAGGAGAGGGATCGGCGACTGTGATGAATGAAGAATGAGAGGAGGAAATTCACATACGAAGAGGAGGAGGTGATCGTAATTTTTGCAATCCAATCTGAAAACAACAGCAGAGTGATCGAGTGGATTATTCATGAAGAGGGTAATTTTCGGTTCCTTTTAATTTGTTTCTTCATCTCTTTGTTTATTCAACTGGTTAAGTGGGGAAAGGCTATTTTTATGTAACTTCACAGATGGTTTTCTCTGTTTAATCTACAGGTTAATCATGGGTGTTCTTTCTCTCTCAAGCACTGTGATGTAAAGTTGTCTGTCTTATGGAGCGCTCCATAAATGTTCTGTTCTGTGTAGTGTTGTATAAGTCAATGTCTTGTGTAGTGTTGTAGTTGTGTCCTGTGTAGTGTTGTGGTTGTGTAGTTTGTAAATGCTTGTTTTGTGTGTCTGTTAATTGAGAGAGAAAGTCCAGGCCAAGGAGACTATGCGCTGGTGGTTGAAGAGCCAACTTGATTTAACAAATAATGCATCCAAAGTGAGTTGTACTTACGGCAATATTTTCTTGAATTATTTTAAAATTCATTCTCGGCCCTTTTTTATGTTTCTTTTTCTGATGAGTTGGAATTTTACATACAGGCGCTGGAGTAGCGTTTCCAGTGTTTTTGTAGCAGAGAATGAGGATTTTCCAGCGCTTTTGCAACCATCACTTTGCGGAGTTTAAATAGAAAATGAGAAATTCCTGAGAAGCAAGGTTAGTATGTTGCCATGTTCTCCTCTGTTTCATGGTTTGTGTTTATTTCTAATTTTGTGAATGGCCCTGTTTTCCACGCCAACTCCGCCTCCGCCTAATTTTGTTTTTTTCTATTTGGTTTTGAGCCTATTATTCCTCTTTCAAAGAGTATTAAAAACATTCTTTAATTGCAAAGTTTATATATAAATGTTTATAGTGAAGATATTTCTAGAGTTGTTGGGTGAGGAGGGTATGTACAAGCCTGAACGCTTATTCGGTGAGGAGGGTATGTATAATGAAGATATTTCTAGAGTTGTTGGGTGAGGAGGGTATGTACATGACCGATTCCAAATCTACCCACTCTCTGTCATCCTTTCTGTCATCCTTTCAGTTAGGATTTTTCGTGTTTAAATTATTTAGTTCTTCCTTCAAGCAAGAACCGTTTGAATTTAATACCCTGAACTTTCTGTTCATCTAGCCATTATCGCCATGTACAACACATGTTCTGCATCGATACTCATCACATGTTCATCGATGTGTTGAAAGCCAATATAACTGGTTAGTAGTCAATGAATTGTTAAATACCTTTTCATGGCGTTTTCTCCACACTCGTGCTGGTCTGGTCTGGTCTTGTTATTGTTTTCTCCAAGAGAGTAAAACTTCTTCCCGTCGCAGGACTTTGCAAGTCTCCAAAGTCACATCTGCTCCTAACCAGGCTACTGACACTCATAACTCCATAGGTGAATAGGGGTCTAGCCTGTCAATTATACTTTATTACTTTAATTAAGCCATCTACATTCCAGAATTTTAATTTATTACCAGTTACGATGCATTTTAGTAATATTCGTAATAGTATTTGAAGATAGAAAATTAGATTGGTTTTAAAAATAATTAGTATGATGAACACGTAGTCCGTGTGTTAGATCAGAAATTAGATTGATTTTAAAAATAATTAGTATGATGAACACGTACTCCGTGTGTTAGATCAGAGGCACAGGTGTCACATGAGAGGAGCCTCCCGAATTTCACATTTAGGTATCTGTTTAATCTCGTTTCATTTCAGAGTTTATTCTTTCCGTTAGGATTTTGCGAGCTGCATCTTGCATTTACTGCATTTCATTCTCCACATCTAGTCCATATTCATTTATATTTTTACATGAGTTTCACACTTTGTAGATTTTCAACAATCGACAGGGATCATTACCCTTATTTCCCTTACTTCTTTGTGGAGGCCATAGCCACTACCATTACTTCGGGTCAAGCAAGCTGTCTATCGGTTGGTATCTCAATAGACAGCTTCTCACCGTTCAAATACTTTCTCGACGCCCTTGGCTGACTCTGGTCAAACAAGTAGGATTTGATAAGATAGTCCTCTTTCATTAAATTGATAAGATAGTCCTCCTTCCTCATTAAAACTCATGACCCGCTTTATCAATCTGTCATTCTTACATTTTACATGATTTTTCCTCCCCTGTTTTAATGGTTTTTTTTTTTTTTTTGTTAAATTGAGATAAAACCTAACTAAATGTATAGACTAAGTTTCTCATACCTCTGGCTCTCGCTTTCTATGCTCAAATGGAGCTAAACATGTATTTATATTTCAGTGATTTGATAAGTTTTGTGTTTCTGTAGGTGAAAACAAGTACAATAACTGCATCTTTATTTATACTAGCTTCATATTTGTTTTTAATCCATCTATTCCTTTGATATTATCGGCGTGAATTAAGTATAATGTTTTTAATTCTTTAGGCTTTACTCTTTTCCATTCTTTTTTTTAATCTGTTCTTGGCCCGCAGTTAATTGTTTTATTTTTATTTATCTTACTCTGTTTTTGGTTTTATCAATCCCATTATATGGTCATGATAAGGAAGCTATTAATCTTTGATTTCATTTTGCTATATCCCCGGTGATCAATCCCACTAAGCCCTTCCCTTTTTCCCATGTTCACAATATCGAATTCCATTAATAGCTCACTAAGCCCTTATTCCAATATTCCCAATATCGAATTCCATTAATCTGTCTTATCACGCATCTTCTTGAAGCGTTCTGCTAAACAAGAAAACCTTCTTGTTTAGTGAAACAGGTTTCCCATATAAGGCGAAAGCCTTCTTGTTTAGTGAAACAGGTTTCCCATATAAGGCGATCTCTCACGCTGTATAAGTGAAACAGGTTTTATCTTCTATATAAGTGAAACGGGTAAAACTGAAACAAAATTTCTTTATTTTCTTTTAAAAATGAAAGATCGTGTTGTCTGTCTCTGTCCGAGAATTCTCTGATTCTACATCACTTGGTTATAGCATATCGACTTTTCAAGCCTGCACGAGCAGATTCTTAGGCCACTCACAAGCCAAGCATTTCATGTCATGGCAGCGGCGCCCAATCTTCGCTACCTCTTCCAGAAAACCTCGACGTAGGGATGGTTGAGAAAGATTGAGAGCAGTGATATCGATCGGGGGCAAGAAACCCGTAGTTTGTCTTGAGGGAGAGTGTTATGTTTCCAGGTTGGAGCAGGAAGAGCTTTAAATTAGCAGAAGTTAACTGCAAGGTTTTGTGGCGGGGAAGCTCCAGCTTCAAATCGAGAAATTTAAAAAAAATTGGTTTATTTCTAGTTATTTCCATTGTTCCTGTATCACAGGAATGAAATTTCGAAAAAAGATATAGAAACCCCAATCAACAACTCCACCATTGTCGTTACCAGAGGATAAAATATAATGCATGATGCATTCCGAATACCTGTGAAAACATTTGAAACAAAAAAGAAATTGCATTATAGTTTGACCTGTACGCCTATCACATTTCATCTGGTTGTTCAGAATGAAGATGCGTACGCCTATCACATTTTATGTACCCGCATGGTTAAATATGTGGTTGTGGTAAGTCATTACTCTGGATAATGGGTCATTCTTGATGAGTCGCTTCCTCATAACTGGTCAAGCGTACATAACTGGTTATGAGATGAACCCAACTAATCAAGCGTACAGACCATATGCAATAATGGGCAACACCAGAATGTCATCGTGATGAGATAAAAGCAATCAAAAAAATATGATTTCCTAAAAAATAAAAATGGGTCACGTGGCAACTCTCACCTTTTCCTCTCTTTATTAATTAGATTACGTAGTTTTACTAATTATATAGGATTTTACGTTAAGTAGTTTTATTTTTATTAATTATATAGAACGTTTTTATTATTATTAAATTTCTTCTTTCAACATTTTTTTATTATTAAATTTTCATGTAACATTTAGTTTTACGTTACGTAGTTTTATTAATTATATAGCAAACATGTTTTCTCTTTCAACTTTTTTTTATAATTAAATTTCAATGTAACATTTATTTTTACATTAGTTAGTTTTATTAATTATGTAACAAGATGTTTTCTCTTTCCATTTTTTTAACTAAATTTCTAATGTTTACTAAGATAATACATTTACCAAGAATAATTTCGAATGTTTACTGAGATAAATACATTTACCAAAAATTTGCATTCTCTATTTAGAATTTCAAAAATAAACATGTATTTCATCACCATTCTATTCATTATTTTATTTTATATTTTAATTTGAAAAATATATATAACATTTAATTGTTGACAATTTTATTTACTATTTAAAAGCATGCTATTGTTGTATTGAAGTTAAAAGTTATCAAATGTGTTTTTTAATTTATTTTTAATATGTAATGGTTAGATTTAATTGTTATTATATTAAATTTATAAATTATATCATACTTGTATCATTTTATATAATAATATTGTATTCATTCTTTTTAACATATATATATATATAATGGATTTTTTTTTTTTAATATGAATTGTGCATTTAATTATGTTACAAATTGTTAGGAAAGGTTTGTATACTAACAATATCATTTCAATGTTTTTTTTGCAGAAAATTTATCAATACCAAATTTGTTCGTGGGTGGATGGAAGACATTATCTACTTTTATGTTTTGTAGTGTTGTAATTAGAAAAAATTCTATATATATTTTGTTTAGATGGGCCCATCAAATAATGTACATGAACACAAACTATCATTAATAAAATGAGTAGGCTTTTTTTTTGGTGGAGGGGTCAACCCCTCCAAAAGGGCTCTTAGGAAGGTTAAATGGTAACCCTCCTTTGAGTTGTGTCATGGTTTTCATGTTCTTTAGTTTATAGTAACTCCAATATGCACAAACACAAATATATCTTTTTATTATAATAATAATTTATAAACATGTTTTAAACATCTTCCCCACACACACACAAATACCAAAATCACTCTTATATTTCACATAAATTACTTAACATTTTTTCAATGTTTTAAACAACTTCTCCATCTCATCCACACAAATGGAAAAACCAAAATTATTCACATAAATTATATAAAATTTATAATCTAAATTTATTTATATTTTTTAATTTCTAATTTTTTTTGGTTTTTTCCTTCTTCTTTTTTTTAGATTTTGTTTTGTCTTTGATTTTTTTTATATGTTTAATTATATATTTTTATTATAAGTACTTTATTAGGATATTTATATTATACTTTTTCCTCTTTCATACACACATGAAGAATATATTATATATATATATATATATATAATTTAATATTTATATTGATATTTTTATACATTTAAATTAAATATTAATATATTAATTAGAGTGTTTGTGTTTGTAAATATTTAAATGTTTTTTTACTTATTTGTATAGATTTACTATATTTAAATATTTGTCTATTGGTTTTATTATTTATATATAGTAAATATATTTTTGAATGCATATATTTGTGTGTGTTGGGTTATAATGTATGTTTTCGATTCTTTATTTTGTATGTATATGAATGTATTATTTCCAGAATATATGAAATGAGAGTGTTTTCATTACTTGTATGTACTTCTTTGGAGTGTTTATTCTTCTATGTTAATGAATGTATTATTTGTTGTATTTGTATGAGTATTATTTACTTGTATTCTACATATGTGTATGAATGTATTCTTTGTTGCATTTGTAAGTGTCTTGTTTACTTGTATTCTTTGTATGTGTATGAATATGCTCTTTATATGTATATAAATCTATTCTTTGCTACATGTGTATGTCTCTTGTTTACTTGTATTATTTGTATTTGTATGAATGTCTTCTTCAACTGTGTATGAATCTATTCTTTGTGTAGGAATCTATTCTTTGCTACATTTGAATGTGACTTGTTTACTTGTATTCCTTGTATGTGTATGAATATATTCTTCATGTGTGTAGGAATCTATTCTTTGATACATTTGTATGTGCCTTGTTTACTTGTATTCCTTGTATGTGTATGAATGCATTCTTCATGTGTGTATGAATCTATTCTTTGCTACATTCGTATGTGTCTTGTTTACTTGTATTCCTTGTACGTGTATGAATGTATTCTTCATGTGTGTAGGAATCTATTCTTTGCTACATTTGTATGTGTCTTGTTTACTTGTATTCCTTGTATGTGTATGAATGTATTCTTCATGTGTGTTTGCTACATTAGTATGTGTCTTGTTTACTTGTATTCCTTGTATGTGTATGAATGTATTCTTCATGTGCGTTTGCTACATTAGTATGTGTCTTGTTTACTTGTATTCCTTGTGTGTGTATGAATGTATTCTTATGTGTGTAGGAATCTATTCTTTGTGTATGGATCTATTATTTGCTACATTCATTTGTGCCTTGTTTACTTGTATTCCTTGTATGTGTATGAATGTATTCTTCATGTGTGTATGAATTTATTCTTTGCTACACTTGTATGTGCCTTGCATAATTGTTTTCTTTGTATGTATGTGTCTTGTTTACTTGTATTCTTTGTATGTGTATGAATGTATTCTTCATGTGTGTATAAATCTATTATCTATTCTTTGCTACACTTGTATGTGTCTTGCATAATTGTATTCTTTCTATGTGTATGAATCTATTCTTTATGTGTCTATGAATCTTTCTTTGTTATATTTGTATATATATTATTTACTTGTAGATATATGAATGTAATTTGTGTGAATATATATATTTTTAAATATTTATTTATATGATTATAAATATACTATCATTATTTCTATAGATAAATATATTATTTACAATATTAACTTGTAAATACATTATTTTAAATATTTGTGAAAATATTATTATTATTGTTTTTTATTTTACAATTTGTACTTTATTTTTTATTTTTAATCAATTTTTTGTTATTTTGTTTTTCACTTTGATTTTTTTCTTATCAAAATTTTAAAGATTGATAATATTGATTTATCATTTTTAAAATGAAAAATAATATACATATTAAAATAACATTAAAAATACATAATATTAGGTTCCCAAGTACAACCCAATTAATGATTACCATGTTATAGAATATTATGCAAACCATGAAACTCAACCTTGGAAGAAACAATAACATGACATTCATAATAACATTAATTTGTAATAACACATATCAATTAATTATTTAATATTAAAATCATTACAATAAATAAATTAAATTAATTTTATTTAAAAATTAGTTAATTTCAGTAATTTATAATTTTTTCTTCATAATACTAAAATTTAATAATACGTGGAAAAAATATTAATTCTAAAATTTTGTTCATTGTTTTTAAAATAATAAAGAAAATAAATACTTCTCAATTTTCATAATATAATAATTAACTTATAATATAAATGTAATTGTCAACATCATAATATCTATACTGAATCTTCATCACATATATAAAATAATGTCATTTTTAAAATTCATTATAAGCATAATAAACATGATGTGTGTGAACATGTCACCTTGTGAGTCAATATGTGTCATTTATGTTTGTGGGTATGTGTATGATTGTGCGCACCCTTTGTTTGTTGTATGAATGTATGCATGTATGCATGTGAGTAATTGTGCCTCATTGACAATGGATTGTGTGGGTGCGCGTCAGTGGTTAGTCCCATGTCAATGATGGACCGTTTTTGGGGTCATATAAGCTCTCACCTTCACGTGGTTGACCCTGTTAGTAGAGATTTTACATCTCCAAACCAAGAGGAGCTTTCTATATAATACTTTCTAATTAATTTAAAACATAACATTAACTTTAAAACATTAAAATTGTTTTTTAAATAATATTTAAATATTTTTTTATTATTTTAAAATATTTATATTTACAGCCTTACTATTTTATATATATATATATATATATATATATATAACATTTTGAAAACTATATTAATTATTAAAATAAATGAGTAATCTAAAAAAATATGTAATCAATGATTATTATGACGTCTTATTATAAAATTTATTCAATAATATGTTATTATATTTATAATTACAAGTAATTATTAAGTTACAATAATAAAATAAAATAAATTATAATATTTGTTGTTATAATAAATATATATTTGTTTTGAGAAGTGTTCTCTAATTTAACATGGTAGAGATGTTTTAAACATAGCCTATTTAAATGAGGAAGTTAAACTAGCCTAGAGCCATTTTAACTGTAGAATTATACGACATAGAGAGACCAAATCAAATATATTTTTACTGTAAAAGAAGTTTTATCTCAAGAGATTTGATCTGTCTTGAGACTTGCTAAATTCAATGTTAACGTGAAATTTAAATTAGTTATATTAGTTTTCCTACTTCCTAAAGATTTTACATCTCCAAACCAAAAAAAACTTTATATATAATATTTTTTAATTTATTTAAAACATAGCATTAAATTCAAAACATTAAAATAGTTTTTTAATAATATTTAAATAATAATTTTATTATTTTAAAAAACCTATAAATATACCAATTTAATAGAATTGTAAACAAATAAAATATTCATTAAAATACATATATATTAATTTATATATATATATTAATATTAATTCACATTACAACATTTTTTAAACTATATTAATTATAAAAATAAACAAATATAATTTGAATAAATATATAGTTGTTCGTTATTATATTTAATTTTTTTATAAATACCAATAATATATTATTATATTAGTTTTCCTACTTCTGGGAGATTTTACATTTCCAAACCAAAAAAACTTTATATATAATGTTTTTAAATTTATTTAAAACATAGCATTAAATTCAAAACATTAAAATGTTTTTTTAATAATATTTAAATAATAATTTTATTATTTTAAAAACCTATAAATATACCAATTTAATAGAATTGTAACACAATAAAATAAAATAAAATATTCATTAAAATGCATATATATATATATTCTCGCATTACAACCTTTTTTAAACCATATTAATTATAAAAATAAACTAATATAATTTGAATAAATACATAATTGTTTATTATTGTTATGTTTCATTATAACGATATTTTTTTTTTTTTTTAAATATCAATAATATATTATTATATTTATCAATCAAATTTAACTATTAAATAATAATAATAAAACTTATTTAATAAAATAATAATAAAACAAAATAAACAGTTTGATATTTATTTTATTAAAATTTAAAATATATAAAATGTAATTAAAAAATATTTAAAATTAAGTTATTAAATATTTCTTTTAAACTAAAAATATATATTTGTTTGAGAGGTGCGATCTATATTTATCATTCAAATTTAACTATTAAATAATAATAATAAAATAATAATAAAACCATTTAATAAAATAATAATAAAACAAAATAAATGGTTTGATATTTATTTTATTAAAATTTAAAATATATAAAATGTAATTAAAAAATATTTAAAATTAATTTATTAAATATTTTTTTAAATTAAAAAAACAAGTATATATTTGTTTGAGAGGATCTATATAGTAGATGTCGTAGCTTCTAAATAAAATAAAATATTTTTTTTTAATAAAACAAAATTAAATGAAAAGATTAATGTAATGTAAACATTTTAATTAAGTCAAAAAAATAAAAAATAAAAACAAAAATAGCAAAATAAAAATGAAATAAAAATAAAAAATGATTCATGGTATTGAAAACCCATGGTATTCATATGGAACATAGCCTATTTAAAGCCTGAAATCAAACTAGCCTAAATCCATTTTAGCCCCTAACTTCAAAGTCTCGAGAGATCAAATCTCCTCTAAAAGAGGTTTCCATCTGAGGAGATTTGATCTCTCTTTCCATAGCCTATTTAAAGTGTGAAATCAAACTAGCCTAAATCCATCTTAGCCCCTAACTACAAAGCATCGAGAGATCAAATCTCCTCTAAAAGAGGTTTCCATCTGAGGAGATTTGATGTCTTTTGGTGTTTACTAAATCTACTATTAAGATAAAATATGGATTGGTTATATTAATTTCCTACATATTAGAAATTTTCGTACAAATTTTACATCTCCAAACTAAGAAGCGCTTTCTATATAGTGGTTTTTAATTTATTTAAAACATAATATTGAATTCAAAACATTAAAATAGTTTTTCTAATAATATTTAAATAATATTTTTATTATTTTAAAAACCTATAAATATACCAACTTAATAAAATTAGATAGTAAATTATATATATATATATATATATATATATATTATATATATATATATATATATATATATATATCACGTTTTTAAACTATATTAATTATAAAAATAAAATTTAAATAAATATATCTTTTTAACTATTTTCATGTTTTCATTTTTTATTTTATTTTGACCTACTTAAAATAATTACATTATATTAATCTTTTCATTTAATTTTTATTTTATTTACCAACTTAGATAGTAAATTATTTATATATATATCTATATATATATATATATATATATATATTATATATAATGTTTTTCAAACTATATTAATTGTAAAAGTAAAAAATTGAATAAATATATCTTTTTAACTAACACTTCATTTTTTTATTTTATTTTGACCTAGTTAAAATGTTTACATTATATTAATCTTTTCATTTAATTTTTATTTTATTAAAAAATATTTTATTTTATTTGAAAGCTACAACGTCTCTATTATATAAATCACACGTATCAAACAAATATTTATTTTTAATTTAAAAAAATAATAATTTAATTTTAAATTTTTTAATTACATTTTATATATTTTAAATTTTAATAAAATAAATATCAAACCATTTACTTTGTTTTATTATTATTATTACATTTACTTTGTTTTATTATTATTATTATTTAATACTTAAATCTGAATGATAAATATAATAATATATTATTTATATTTATATTTTTTTTTAAATATCGTTTATAATGAAACATAACAATAATGAACCATTATATATTTATTTAAACTATATGAGTTTATTTTTATAATTAATATAGTTTAAAAATGTTGTAAAGTTAATTAATATTAATATATATAAAATTTAATATATGTATTTTAATGAATATTTCATTTATTTTACTGTGTTATAATTCTATTAACTTAGTATAGTTATTATTTAAATATGATTAAAAAACTATTTTAATGTTTTGAATTTAATAATATGTTTTAAATAAATTAAAAAACATTATACATAAAGGTTTTGGTTTTGAGATGTATTTCTTCTAAGTAGGAAATTAATATAATCAATTTAGATTTCAGCTTAACTTTGAATTTACAAACTTCAAGATAGATCAAATCTCTTGAAATAAAACAACTTTTTTTTACACTGAAAAGACATTTGATATAATCAATTTAGATTTCAGGTTAACATTGAATTTACCAAGCTAAAAAAGACATTTGATCTCTCTATGTCATGTAGTTCTAGAGTCAAAATGGATTTAGGTTATTTTAACTTCACAATTTAAATAGGCTATGTTCTACATGAATACTAGGAATTTTCAATATTATGAATCATTTTTATTTTATTTTAACGGGTTTATTTTTATTTCGTTAATTTTATTTTATTTTTGCTAAATTAAAATGTTTAGATTACATTAATTTTTTATTATTATTATTAAAACTTCTCTACCATATTAAATTAGAGAACACCTCTCAAAATAAATATATATTTATTATAACAACAAATATTGTTATTTATTTTATTTTATTATTATAATTTAATAATTAATAATTAATTGTAAATGATAAACATACTAACATTTTTATTGAATAAATTTTATAATAAGACATCATAATAACCACTTATTACATATTTGTTTAAATTACTCATTTATTTTAATAATTATTATAGTTTTCAAAATGTTTATATATATAGAGAGAGATTTTTAAAATAATAAAAAGTATTTAACCATTATTTAGAAAAACTATTTTAATGTTTTAGAGTTAATGTTATGTTTTAAATTAATTAGAAAGTATTATATAGAAAGCTCCTCTTGGTTTGGAGATGTAAAATCTCTACTAACAGGGTCAACCACGTGAAGGTGAGAGCTTATATGACCCCAAAAACGGTCCATCATTGACATGGGACTAACCACTGACGCACACCCACAAATTCCATTGTCAATGAGGCACAATTACTCACATGCATACATGCATACATTCATACAACAAACAAAGGGTGCTCACAAACATACATTACACATATTGACTCACAAGGTGACATGTTCATATTATGAAAGTTAAGACGTATTTATTTTCTTTATTATTTTAAAAACAATAATTATCATTAACAAAATTTAGAATTAATATTTTTTCCACATATTATTAAATTTGAGGATTATGAAAAAAAACATAAGTTATTGAAATTAACTAATTTTTAAATAAAATTAATAAAATTTATTTATTGTATTGATTTTAATATTAAATAATTAATTAATATGTGTTATTACAAATTGATGTTATTATGAATGTCATGTTATTGTTTCTTTCCTTTCTAGGGGATTTGAAGGTTGAGTTTCATGGTTTGCATAATATTCTATAACATGATAATCATTAATTGGGTTGTACTTGGAAACCTAATATTATGTATTTTTAATGTTATTTTATTATGTATATTATTTTTCATTTTAAAAATGATAAATCAATATTATCAATCTTTAAAAAATTTCTAAGTTATTTTATTATGTATATTATTTTTCATTTTAAAAATGATAAATCAATATTATCAATCTTTAAAATTTTGATTAGAAAAAAAATCAAAGTGAAAAAAAAAATAACAAAAAATTGATAAAAAAAAAATAAGTACAAATTGTAAAATAAAAAAAAATAATAATAATATTTTCACAAATATTTAAACTAATGTATTTACAAGTTAATATTGTAAATAAGATATTTATCTATAGAAATAATGATAGTATATTTATAATCATATAAATAAATATTTAAAAATATATATATTCACACAAATTACATTCATATATCTACAAGTAAATAATATATATACAAATATAACAAAGAAAGATTCATACACATAGAAGGAATACAATTATGCAAGACACATACAAGTGTAGCAAAGAATAGATTTATACACACTATACACACATGAAGAATACATTCATACGCATACAAAGAATACAAATAAACAAGACACATACATACAAAGAAAATAATTACGCAAGGCACATACAAGTGTAGCAAAGAATAGATTCGTACACAAAGAATAGATTCCTACACACATGAAGAATACATGTATACATATACAAGGAATACAAGTAAACATGACACATAAAAATGTAGCAAAGAATAGATTCCTACACAGATGAAGAATACATTCATACACATACAAGGAATACAAGTAAACAAGACACATATGAATGTAGCAAAGAATAGATTCATACACACATGAAGAATACATTCATACACATACAAGGAATACAGGTAAACAAGACACAAATGAATGTATCAAAGAATAGATTCCTACACACATGAAGAATACATTCATACACATACAAGGAATACAAGTAAACAAGACACATACAAATGTAGCAAAGAATAGGTTCATACACACATGAAGAATACATTCATATACACACAAGGAATACAGGTAAAGAAAACACATATGAATGTAGCAAGAATAGATTCATACACACATGAAGAATACATTCATACACATGCAAGGAATATAGGTAAACAAGACACATACGAATGTAGCAAAGAATAGATTCATATACACATGAAGAATACATTCATACACATACAAGGAATACAAGTGAATGAGACACATACGAATGTAGCAAAGAATAGATTTATACACACATGAAGAACACATTCATACACATACAAGGAATACAAGTAAACAAGACACATACTAATGTAGCAAAGAATACATTCATACACATATCAAAAATACAAGTAAACAAGAGACATACTAATGTAGCAAAGAATAGATTTATATACACATAAAGAGCATATTCATGCACATAGAAAAAATACAAGTAAACAAGACACATACAAATGCAACAAAGAATACATTCATACACATATCTAGAATAAAAATAAATAATACTCATACAAATACAACAAATAATACATTCATGAACATAGAAGAATAAACACTCCAAAGAAATACATACAAGTAATGAAAACACTCTCATTTCATATATTATGAAAATAATACATTCATATACATACAAAATAAAGAATCCAAAGCATACATTATAACCCAAATATATATATATATATATGAACATTCAAAAATATATTTATTATATATAATAAATAAAAAACCAATACACCTATATTTAATAAAACTGACGCACAAATACTTAAATATAGTAAATTTATACAAATAAGTAATAAAAACATTTAAATATTTACAGACACTCTAAATAATATATTAATATTTAATTTAGATTTATAAAAATATCAATATAAATATTAAATTATATTTATTATATATATATATGAAAAGAAAGAAAAGATATAATATAAATATCCTAATAACATGCTTACACTAATAATATATAATTAAACAAATAAAAAAAATCAAAGGCAAAACAAAATCTAAAATAAAAAACAAAAAACAAAAAAAATAGAAATTAAAAAATATAAATAAATTTAGGTTATAAATGTTATATAATTTATGTGAATAAGATTGGTTTTTCCATTTGTGTGCATCACATGGGGAAGTTGTTTAAAAAATTGAAAAAGTGTTAAGTAATTTATGTGAAATATAAGAGTGATTTTGGTGTTTGTGTGTGTGCAGGGAAGATGTTTAAAACTTGAAAAAACATTAAATGATTTATGTCAATAAAAGTGATTTTGCAATTTGTGTGTATGTTGGGAAGATGTTTAAAACATGTTTATAAATTATTATTATAATAAAAGGATATATTTGTGTTTGTGCATATTGGAGTTACTATAAACTAAAAATCATGAAAACCATGAGCACAAGGAACACAACTCAAAGGAGGGTTACCATTTAACCTTCCTAAGAGCCTTTTGGAGGGGTTGAATTCCCCTCCACCAAAAAAGAGCCTACTCATTTTATTAATGATAGTTTGTGTTCATGTACATTCTTTGATGGGCCCATCTAAACAAAATATATATAATTTTTTCTAATTACAACATTACAAAACATAAAAATAGATAATGTCTTCCACCCACCCACGAGCAAATTTGGTATTGATAAATTTTCTGCAACATACAACATTGAAATGATATTGTTAATATACAAACCTTTCCTAACAATTTGTAACATAATTAAATGCACAATTCATATAAAAAATAAAAAAATCCATATATCTATCTATATATATATATATATATATATATAATGCTTAAAAAATATTGAAAGGAATGAATACAATATTATTATATATTCTGAACACAATATATTATATAAATTTTTGGTAAGAAATTATTCTTCGTAAATGTATTTATCTTTGTAAATATTGAAAATTAAAAAAAGAAACGTGGAAAGAAAAAACATCTTACTATATAATTAATAAAACTACGTAATGTAAAAATAAATGTTAGATAGAAATTTAATTATAAAAAAACATTGAAAGAAAAAATATATAATTAATAAAATTAAATGTTACATTGCAAATTTAATAATAAAAAAATGTTGAAAGAGGAAATTTAATAATAATAAAAAAGTTCTATATAATTAATAAAACTACTTAATGTAAAAATAAATAAATATTAGATTGGAAATTTAATAATAAAAAAGCGTTGAAAAAGAAAACATGTTCCTATATAATTAATAAAACTAAGTAATCTAATTAATAAAAGAGAGGAAAAGAACCTTCGATTAGGTGAGAGTTGCCACGTGACCCATTTTATTTTTAGAAATAATTTTTTATGATTGCTTTTATCTCATCATCATGAGATTCCGGTGTTGCCCATTATTGCATATGATCTGTACGCTTGACTAGTTTGGGTTCATCTCATAACCAGTTATGTACGCTTGACTGGTTGGAAACTTCGATGAGAAAGCGACTCATCAAGGATGACGATTGATGAGGAAGCTACTCATGTTATCACTGCGGTCAAAGGAACCACAGGCTACCTCTATCCAGACTAATGACTTACCACAACCACATATTTAACCATGCGGGTTAAATATTCTATTCTTCATGCTGAACAATCAAATGAAATGTGATAGGCGTACGCATGGTTAAATATTCTATTCTTCATGCTGAACAACCACATGAAAGGCGTACACGTCAAACTATAATGTAATTTCATTTTTGTTTTTGAATGTTTTCATAGTCATTTGGAATGCATCATACATTATACTTTATCTTCTATTTTTGTAGATGTTGTTGGAATATGTTGTTGTTGTTGGGTGGGTGTTTCTCTCTATGCATTTTCTTGCTCATTATGGGCATCTGAAAATGGTAATGCTTTGATAAAGACTGGGTAACTACAATGGTGGGGTTGTTGACTGGGGTTTGCTTATTATGGGCATCTGAAAATGGCAATGCTTTGATAAAGACCAGGTAACGACAATGGTGGGGTTGTTGACTAGGGTTTCCACATATTTTGACAATGGTGGGGTTGTTGACTAGGGTTTCCACATATTTTTCCTGAATTTCATTTTTGTGATATAAGAACAGCAGAAATAACAAGAAATAAACCAAGATTAAAAATAAAGTTGCAAGAATTTCTGGGTTTTTCTCGATTTGAAGTTGGAGCTTCCCCGCCACAAAACCTTGCAGTTAACTTCTGCTAATTTAAAGCCCTTCCCGCTCCAACCTGGAAACATAACACTCTCCCTCAAGACAACTACGGGTTTTTTTCCCTAAACGATATCACCGCTCTCAATCTTTCTCAACCATCCCTCCGTCGGGGTTTTCTGGAAGAGGTAGCGAAGATTGGGTGCTGTTGCCATGACATGAAATGCTCGGCTTGTGAATGGCCTAAGAATCTGCTCGTGCGGGAGATGATTAGCAGGCTTGAAAAGTCGATATGCTATAACCAAGTGATGTAGAATCAGAGAATTCTCGGACAGAGACAGGCAACACAATGGTGGCTGGACTGCATGTGATGCCTAGGCATATTGGAAGCTTATTATACATAGACAAAGATAGCTTGTCATGGTTTAGAGATTATGACAGTGGTTAGGCATTGTTATTTTTGGGATATAGAAATTTGTAAATTAGTCCTTGCTCCCCAGATTATATAAAATTGAACTTTCATCTTTAAAAAAAATAAAGAAATTTTGATTCAGTTTTACCCGTTTCACTTATACAGAAGATAAAGGAAATAAAGGAAACCTGTTTCACTTATACAGCGTGAGATCGTCTTATAAAAGAAACCTGTTTCGCTAAACAAGAAGGCTTTCTTGTTTAGTAGAACGCTTCACGAAGATGCGTGATAAGATAAGACAGATGGAGAGTTATTAATGGAATTCGATATTGGGAATATTGGAATAAGGGCTTAGTGAGCTATTAATGGAATTCGATATTGTGAACATCGGAAAAAGGGCTCAGTGGGATTGATCACCAGGGATATAGCAAAATGAAACAAAAGATTCATAGCTTCCTTATGATGACCATATAATGGGATTGATAAAACCAAGAACAGAGGAAAATAAATAAAAATAAAACAATTAACTGCGGGCCAAGAACAGATTAAAAAAAATGGACAAGAGTAAAGCATAACGAATTAAAAACATTATACTTAATTCCGGGCAGGTAATATCAAAGGAATAGATGCATTAGAAATAAATATGAAGCTAGTAGAAATAAAGATAGAGTTATTGTACTTGTTTTCACGTACAGAAATACATAACTTATCAAATCACTAAAATATAAATACATGTTTACTAAAATATAAATACATGTTTAGCTCCATTTGAGCACAGAAAGCGAGAGCCAGAGGTATGAGATAACTTAATCTATACATTTAGTTAAGTTTTATCTCAAAAAAAAAAGAGAAAACCCATTAAAATAGGGGACGAAAAATCATGTAAAATGTAGGAATGACAGATTGATAGGGCGGGTCATTGGTTTTAATGAGGAAGGAGGACCATCTTATTAAATCCTACTTGTTCAACAAGAGTCGGCCAGGGGACTGAAGTAGACAATTAGTCTTCGCAAACCAACAACAGCATGCTTGACCCGAAGTACTGGTAGTGGCTATGGCCTCCACAAAGAAGTAAGTGAAATACGGGTAATGATCCATGTCCATTGTTCAATCTGCAAAGTGTCAAACTCATGTAGAAATATAAATGAATATGGAATGGATGTGGAAAAGGAAATGCGGTAAATGCAAGATGCAGCTAACTAAATCCTGACTCGAAAAGCAAAGAACAAACTCTGAAATGAAACTCGACCTAAGTATCAGGTTTGGGAGGCTCCTCTCATGTGACACCTGTGCCTCTGATCTAACACATGGACTACGTGTTCATCATTTTAATTATTTTTAAAATCAATCTCATTTTCTATCTTCAAATAAATATTACTAAGAATATTAGCAACATGCATCGTCGACTTCCCTGGTTAGGAGCAGATGTGACTTTGGAGACTTGCAAAGTCTTGCGACGGGAAGACCTTTTAGAGGCAACGCCACTCTCTGTTGGAAACCCAAGAACGGTTTTGTATTTATAAATGAATAAATGTTGATTTTGGTAGTTTACCATTCCAGCTAACTCTATCAACCTTAAGTAGAATTTATATAAGATGAGTTGAGATGTGATTTAATGCCGAATGCAGCGTAACTTGTGTAATGGGCGGTAATGTGGGCTAAGTAGAGGAAATTACCACACAAGTTCTTGAAGTTATTCCAAAATGTTGTTGAGAGATTTTGTTAACGCTATCATTCAGGCATCATAAATAACAATAATAAGACGAGACCAGCACGAGTGTGGAGAAAATGCCATGAAAAGGTATTTAACAATTCATTGACTACTATATGGGCTTTCAACACATCGATGAGGACTTGGAAACACATCGATGAACAGGTGATGAGTATCGATGCAGAACAGGTGTTGTACCAGGTGATAATGGCTAGATGAACAGAATGTTCAGGGTATTAAATTCAAACGGTTCTCGCTTGAAGGAAGAACTAAATAATTTGAACACGAAAAATCCTAACTGAAGGGATGACAGAGAGTGGGTAGATTTTCTAAATCGAAATGGAAAAATATTCACAACTGAAGGGATGACAGAGAGTGGGTAGATTTTCTAAATCGAAATGGAAAAATATTCACAGATGGAAATGTTAAGAAAAGATGACCACAGATGCTTTTGACAGATTTTAGCGGTCTTTTGTCCTCGATTATATTACCAAATGCACCATGGCAGTGAGGACAATGGGAGAAAGCACCGAATAAATGTAGTCTTACAGACATACATGCATACATACAGTGGGAGAAAGCACAGAATAAGCGTTCAGGCTTGTACATACCCTCCTCACCCAACAACTCTAGAAATATCTTCATTATAAACATTTATATATAAAATTTACTATTAAAGAAGGTTTGTAATACTCTTTGAAAGAAGAATAATAGGCTCAAAACAAAATAGAAAGAAATCATTAAAGGCAAAGAGGAGGCGGAATTGGCGTGGAAAACAGGGTCATTCACAGAATTAGAAATAAACACAAACCATGAAACAGAGGAGAACACGGCACCATACTAACCTTGCTTCTTACGACCTTTTCATTTTCTATTGAAACTCCGCAAAGCGATGGTTGCAAAAGCCCTGGAAAATCCTCATTCTCTACTACAAAAACACTGGAAATGTTACTCCAGCTCCTGTATACAAAATTCCAACTCATCAGAAAAAGAAACATAAAAAAATGCCCAGAATGAATTTTAAAATAATTCAAGAAAATATTGCCATAAGTACAACTCACTTTGGATGCATTATTTGTTAGATCAAGTTGGCCCTTCAACCACCCCTGCATAGTCTCCATGGCCTGGACTTTCTCTCTCAATTAACAGATACACAAAACAAACATTTACACACTACACAGGAACACCACAGAACAGAACATTTATGGAGCGCTCCATAAGACAGACAATTTTACATCACAGTGCTTGAGAGAGAAAGAACACCCATGATTAACCTGTAGATTAAACAGAGAAAACCATCTGTGAGGTTACATAAAAATAGCATTTTCCTGCTTAATCAGGTGAATAGACAGAGAGATAGAGAAACAAATTAAAAAGAACCGAAAATTACCCTCTTCATGAATAATCCTCCTTTTCGTATGTGGATTTCCTCCTCTCATTCTTCATTCATCACAGTGACCGATCCATCTCATTCCTTCATTCATGAATCCCTCTCATTCTTCATTCATGAGGCGCGCCAGTGTATAATGACTAGGGCATTACTCAGTTTTATGCTTGAGAACCGTTGTTTTCAAATTTAGCTTTAGCCAATCTTTTAATTACTATTCATTAGACCAATCTTTTAATTACCAATCTTTTAACTCGGTATTATTAGTTTATAATTTATGATATAGTTGTATTTTTTTATACCTGCTGCTTTTTCCCATTCTCTGTTTCTATGTTTCTGGTATATTTGGGTATTTTATTTTACGATTTACGATATTGTTGTAGATTGTTTTAACCGGTTGCGTTTTTCAGTTCTCTGTTTCGGCAGCCCTTATCCGTATTGCAGATTGCCAAACTTACCTTTTAATCCAAATTGCTTATGGTCGGAAAACTTTATCATGTATAAACGTGGTACGTACATCTGCAATCTGTCATTGTCTAGTGGAATTCAATTCAACCTAAGGAGCTACAGCGTGCCAAGTGTCCTACCATTTGAAAGAAACGAACGCGCAATGTTTAACAATATAATTTTGGGTAAATATCATACTGGATAGAGTTGTTGGCTTCCGCACTCACTCATATGATGCCAATTTACATGGTAATTTTATTTAAAATTTAAAACATGATTTGTTTAGATTTATGGAAAAGTCACATTTAAAAATAATATTAGTATTATTTATAAATTTAATTTTTATAAATGTGTTAATAATTATTATAGAAAAATTTCAATAGTTTTTTTTTATTTAAAAATTGATAAAAAAGAATGGAATGTTAAATTTTTATTATTTTTTCTTTCTAATTTTTTAAAAAATTAGTAAGGTAAATGTGTAATGTGTTTAATGTTAAATTTTTAATTGATTTTTTTTAAATAAAATTTATCTTTTTTACATTTTTATCATAATTAAAATAAATAAATATATATATATATTTCGTTATTATTTAATTTTAATTAAATGCATTATAAGTATTCAAAAAATGTGTAAGAATATTTCATTCTTATTCTCAATGATAAATAAAGTATTTCAATGTTCATGTGAAATAGTATAACTTTATATCAAACTTGAAAAAGGACAAAAATAATTAAAAGTAAACAATAATAGTATTACGCTGAGAAACACTTAAATCGAGTTGACACGTATACCTTTTAGAAGAAAAATAAAATATTTTTTAAATAAAAAATGCCAACTATAATTAAAAATAAAAGTGAATATATCCATCAGGTTGATTATAATTAAAAAATAATATATATATATATATATATATATATATATATATATATATATATATATAATCGTATTCTCACTATGCTAGCTCGATTTATTATTGACATTACAACTCAAAAGATGTGGTAAAAATATTTCATTAAGTGTTGAAGATATACCATTATTATACTTCACAAAGATATTTCAATATAAGATATAGGTAAATTATTTAAATGTATAAACAAAGTAAATAATTGAAATAAAGAAAAAACTAGTTATTTCTTAATAAGAATAATAAAAGAGACATATGCAATTTGTTCAATTCTTAATATAAAATTAATGTGGCGTTTAAAAACTCAAAAAATAAATAAGAAAATTGAGTTTTAAACCAAATATATCAATAAAAAAAATGGTTAAAACATTTTAATTAATCTTACTATTCTACATGTTGGCTCCTTTGTTGGATTTGTAAGTTTAAACTATGAACTCTACATAATAGAAGTGCTCAAGAAGTTTTTCAAGGCATTTAATTGATTTATGCATTAAAAAAATTCAATTTAAACAATGAAAAAATGTACACCACCCTCTAAAAGAAATTAGCACATAAGGATTTAATCCCTCTCCATAGTTGATAGATTTGGAGTTAAAATGAATCTATACTAGTGAATATTGAAACTATTTTTATCATAGAGAATACTCTTTTCTATATTTCCTAACAAATCTATGAAATATATATATTATATATATATAATTCATTATTTTAAATACACACAATTATACACTTAAGTTTAGGAATATAACTCTACTTAATTAAAGGAAAATTTAGTTTTACATCTTCCATAGTTTTTCTTTAATCAAAAAGGTAACAAATAATAAAAATAATAATAATTTAATTTGAAAGCCATAGTCAAGTTTGGAACCAAAAGACACTTGTTTATGGAAAAGCCCTTTATATTTGAATCTTTATCTTTTTAGGAAAAAACACAGAGTCTTAACTATTGGTCATTTTTTTATTATACTTTATATATCTTATTAGATTTATGATTATAATTTAATAAACAAATATTATATAACCATAGGCATATCAAAAATATTATATAATGTAATCATTAATATGTTTTAATGATTAGCTATAAAACAATTATTACATTATGATACTATATATAATAATATATCGTAGGTATACTGTAGAAATTTTCCTAAAGTTTGAGAAGATTATGTAAAATTTTTGGGATTTTTTGAAACCGATAGGAAGAATGAGTCATTTTGTAATTTTTTTCTCGATTAAAATGTGTTTATTATGATAAATGTGCCTCATATTAAGATTTTGTCCTCAAATTTGAAGGGTTTCCTAGATTTTTGAAAGTTTATCCGCATAAAATGTGTTTAAGGAAGTTGTTCAAAATTTATTTTTGAGAAGGATATTTAAAATAGATTTGGTGTCACTTGATGCAGGAGTCATATGTTGATCTATTGTTAACAAGTCATGATTATCCTTTTATTTTAAAAAGAAAAAGAAAAATGTACTTGAAGAGAAAAACTTGTCATAATATGAAACGAATGACTAGTAACCAAATAACTGTAAAGGTCTGTAACTGAAAATCAACTGTACAGTTTCATTAACTGGAACAGAGAAGCTATAAATGTAACAGGGAAAAATCATGGAGGGGTTTAGTCCAATACCTCTCGCACTCAATTAAGAAATAACAGCAGAGAAATCAAAGTTCTATCCATCTCTATGCCTATTGTGAGTTATTATGTTTTTCGATTTATGAATGCTTGAATACACAGCTAATCATTCACAGATTCTTGGAAACAAATAATTCCTTACGTTTCTGGAGGGAAAGAACCAACGTATACAGCGAGACCAAAGAGCAGACTCAATACAAGGGTTTGAAATTCGTTGAAGCATATAACGGAAGTAAACCAGGACTTCATACAAGCCAAACACCTACAGGCCGAGTAACAGTTTCCACATTATAATTCAAGATACAGCCATATTACATTGCCAACAAAGTTACAGGGTTCGTATAAAATTATACATTATACTTCAGGCAAACCGAAGGTGCATGACATCAGTTCTAACCACGAAATTCCGAAAAAAAAAACAACATATATAACCAGGTAATTCAAATCCAACATCATTACATTTTCCCGGAAGCATTTCTTTCCAAATATTGCAAAGTCTAGATTTATTAGGAAGTCCAATATTCATGTAGGAACTCAAAAGTCACATGGGATCTCAAGAGTCATGAGGGAGGTCAAGAGTCATAAGAGAGGTAGAAGGTAACCTCATTTATTATAAATAAACCCTCATAGCTCAAGCAAAGGATTTTTCACCTTGGCTTCTCAAGCTAGGCATACGTGAGAATATCTTACCTTTGAGGAGGAAGTAGTGGCTTAACGTTCCATTATTGGGGCTAGTGATTCATCGTTGTAATTGTGTATCTTGGAACTTTTAGTTAATCGGTTCAAGATGTTAAATCTGAAACACTTTCATGCATATATTGTGAATGTTGTAAGACTATTATTTCATTGTTTTCGGTGTACGTTCATGTTTATATATACTAAGGAAAATGAACTATTTCATTGGCTTTACTATACATCTTTTAATTGTGCATTTCTTTCTTTCATGATCATTGTTTCTCTGTGAACTATTTCGCAACATAATTAACAATTCTTTTAGATATATGTGTGTGTCTTTATTAGGATAATACTATTACTCTTCTTCTAAAGACTCACTTTCTCTTTTCTATATGTGAAAGAACCTTTATTCACATTTCAATTGAGTGCTTCACAAGCATAACTTACTTGATTATCTTGAAAGTATATGCATACTCCCTTATGTTGTTTATTGTAACCAAGGAAAATCTTTAAGATTATGGTTGTCAGGACTTTTTCCTAGATGGGGCTCCTACTCCAAATGGTGTGAGGTCTACTTGGGACTTCATATCGGTGAGACCCCCTATATGTTGGTGGTTTCCAGAGACATCAACATTTTGGCACTAGAAGGAGGGCCAACCTTTGTATAGCTGATAACTCAACTCATTCACATAAAGAACCTTTAGTTCAAGGTAGTAATTCTTCGAGTGCGACTCCAACCCACATATTCGAGAAAGAAGATTCATCTCACTAAGTTCCAAAGCATGCTTACGAGGTTACTTACGAGAAACTTTGGAGGATTTGACCTATCACCTGTCAGTTTGATAGAGCTCTTAGATTATTCCTTGTTACGTTTGTTCTTCCTATAAACAATCTTCGAAAGAGACAACCCACTATGGGTTTCTAGTTTATTTAGTTGAGTATTTGGTTACTTCTACCCTTGAGGATTGGGTTGACTCACATGAAGAATATGATTATCAAGGGGATATTCCATAACCTATTGGGGAAATATAGAGGGATATATGGAGAACTTTCATTTTTCATATGACAAACTTATGAGGGACAATGAACACAATCAATAACAAAAACATGAATAGTAAAGAGGAAGATCCTTTAGAATTAGATATTGAGGAGGAAGAGAATGAAGACATGGCTAAGGACCAATTGAGAACATGACAACATGTCATCACCAACCAATAAGAGGACAATAAGTCATAGTAAGTAACAAAAGGAACATCTTTCTTTTACATAATGAATGAAATTAATGGACATAATTTCCACTTACCTCAAGAATATTGCATAGATCACTCACCATAATACTCCACAACCACCATAAGTCTATGATGTGATATATACCATCAACCTATGATTTCATTATCCTAATTAAAATATTTCACCCCCATTAACTATTCATTCAATATTGTATCTAGTAGACTATATGAAACCTAAGAAATAACAATGGGGGGTTCATTGAATAACATAAAGCCCAAAAAATCCCTCTTTTTATAATATTATGACAACATTTCAGAAAAATTTTAGGCCACGAGATGGATTAGGTATATTGAGAGATTATAGGGGTATGATGATGTTATTTCCCTTGAATTTGCACTCAATTTCCAACATGCTAGGTCTATGGTAGTGGGAATAGTTGTCCAGGAAAATGAAGAAACCATAGAAACAAAGTCTAGGCTACAAAAATTTAGAGAGTGATGGCATTTTAGGTAAAATATGAAGCCATAATTGATGGAGTAGTTTCTCAAGCTAGAAGAGGATTTGGTCAAGAACTAGAGTGGATTGGACAAAAGGTATCTACCAACACCCTAGACATCGTTGTCATTGGGAAGAGATAATTTTCATATCAAGGGTTCCGTGGGGTCACCTATTAGCACCACCTAAGGCCGCTAGATCACTTGACGATTTAACAACTAGTCAACATACCCTTCTTCCTTTGGAAGACACTCTGACAGATGGCCACCAACATTTAAAACTCTAATTGGCTAAAGGATTCCCTTTCACATCATGGATCGATCAAATTACTTATGGAACATGCACTACAAACAAAATTTTTCATCTGGAATGATGTAGTGAAAGCACCCAGGTTGCAAGTTGAAGAATCACTAGCAGAAGTAACAATTGTTGCAACTCCACTAGAAGTTGCAATTGCTACAACTCCACCAAAATATGCAGCTACTAAAATTCCTAAGGAGGTAGTTTTTTAAACTCTCATGTTGGCTTGTTCGGGCCTGACCCAAGTTCAGAGTTTATTAGCCAAACAAATCCTTGTACTACTAGCGCTTTCGACAATAGTCTATGGAGCATGGACTGAGGTCTCACCCGAAGTAGTATGGGGGGATGTTGGAACCAGGTTTTCGCACCCTTAAGATGTCTGAGGGGGTTGATTTAGTCCAACTGTGAATACCTTCGTGCACTTCCCTTACCTGCGAGGCCTTCGCACAACGCAACCAAGGGTTGAGGAGCTTTCACGCTGCTAAAGCAGCGATTTGTGCTATTTCCCCAAGTTACACTATGGATCTTACTTATCTTCTTATAACAGTTATTTATCTTCGTGTAAATAGATATTTTATCTTATATTTATTCAACACATGCATATAAGTTCGTGCAACAAATAAATAGTAAACTTGCAATTCATACCTAATATACTTCAATGCATAAAATAGGAAAAAGATACATAGCAATATTATAAAACTTCTCTTTATTAATGCTTCAATTGGTTACAGATTCAACCTACCCTGCACACTCAGCTGCAGGGTCCGCGCACTCAGCTGCGAACTACTAGGCCTCTGCACACTTAGCTGTAGAGCCTTTTCGTACTCTACGACCCAAAGACACGACTCTACACTTCAACTCAATGCTCCTGGAATGATTTCCTCTCTTCTTCAATTTTCTCTTTACACTTAGAGTCTCGCTCTATTTATACAATCCCATGGTCTGCAACCCATGGGTAGATCTCTCAAACTGACATTACATTACAAAATTGAGGGCGGAAAACCCTCTGACTCATTTACCACGTTCGTGCTCTGCGCCCACAAATCGTGGAGTCTTTACAATGTACTTAATCAAAACTTGGGCTTTAAGACCCAAAACTTGCCTTGGGGTTATCCAACGCCCAACAGGCCCCCAACACAAACATTGTGACTCTCCCTCGAGTCACTCTGTCAGTGCGGAGATCTTCGCATGGAGACCTCCCAACTCTGCTCGGACTGCTGCAAGGTCGGCAATGCACTGAGTGGTTGCTTGGTGAATCTCCTGTACTCATTGTTCTGAGACCACAGTGTCGGAACTACTCCCCTGTATCTATTCCTGCGTCCCCTGCATCTACACGAGCTTGCCTTCAATTATTGTTGTGATTATGAAGGCCTCGTTGATCCAAAGTTGAACACTCACCTTCAAAACTACTTCTTTGTGTCACCCTGCGTCTACTTTCTCTTTAAGCACTTTGGCCTGTTGCATTC
Source organism: Pinus tabuliformis (assembly GCA_031772625.1). NCBI lineage: Eukaryota > Viridiplantae > Streptophyta > Pinopsida > Pinales > Pinaceae > Pinus > Pinus tabuliformis. The sequence continues at coordinate 1,571,509,681 of CM062816.1, forward strand.
GCGCGAGCCTCTGAGTGAGGGCCACCATCTGTGCAGTCCCTTTGATGTTGTCATACTGCTACTATAGCTCACGCACCTCTGTTTATAAGCATTATATGTTCAGGTCCTCCTGCAAATTTATGAGGACCTCAAACTATTCTTCCAACATTCTGGTGCAGTCCCTTACTGCACTGTTGATCTCCTCCATCCCCGATGTAATGGCACTGGCGCGCTATTCCCTTACCTTTGGAGGAGTTGAGGGCCGCGCCTTCAACCGCAACTCTGTTATCTAAAGGTTCAGCTCCAGTTGAACCTTGGCCATTTCTTCTTGCACCTCGCACACCCCTGCTACTAATCTCTAGATGGCACCTCTATTGGCGCTTCTGCTGGGATGGCCAGCTCAAGGACCATCTGGCAGGCTTCTTTAATTACCTGTACCATCTGCCTGTTCTGAGACACAACATCATCACGCTGCAAGCTCAACTGCTCCATGTTGATCTTCTGTTCACTCAACACCTGCAATGCGCAGCTCTCCCTAGCCTGCAGTTATGCAGTAATCCCATCCTACAGAACATAGAGCGTCTCCCGAGGGAGCACAACCATGTTGATCCCTATTCCTTTCAATGTATTGACCATACGCCTGTCAGCCTCATTTGTTGTAACTAGTTCCCCTTCTGGCAACATTATTGTGTTTGTCGTACGAGCGAGCAACATTTCCTCGGTTGTGGTTGTTCCTACTGCGAGGTTGGTTGAGAGAGTACTAACCTGAGGAGTGTGCACCTGCAACTCCTGAATCTAATGTTGAAGAGCCCCCAACATAATCTGATTCTCCTCCGCAAAGTTCTAGAGGGCCTCTATGGTGATGTCGTGCACCGTCTCTCCTATATCATGAAGATCCCCTCAGTAAGGGTGATCAGGTTGATAGATAGCTTAGACGCTTTTACCTTCTTGCGCGACCCCATTTGCTCTCTCAGGCACTGGTGCTTCAATATTATCGATGCTGTCTGTGGGTCCATGCCACCCTCCTCTACCTATGTTTCCATATCTTTCTCCTGCTCAGGTGAAGGTGACTTCTAGCCCTCGTGCTCCTTCTCTACTGCCTTCTGTGCTACTACTAAGGCATTTTGTTGTTCTGCTGTCTATGTAGCGTCCCATGCCTTTGCTACTGCTACTTCTTTTCTTCTCTTTTCTACCAACTGTGCCATGCGCAATTTTTCCTCCTCTTTCTTTTTCTGCGCAGTAGACTTTTCCACTGTAGATATGTCTGGAGCACACCATTCTAGTGGCCACATCTCAAGTGCGCTGAAGATCACATAATCTGTGGCTATATAGGGTAGTTCATTCCACTTCTTTGCAGGGTCTTTGCGCACCCTAAGGTGGATGTGATGAAAGTCAACTTTAAACTCTGCGAAAATTTGTAGGCTATTGTAGACAATGGGTGATAACTGCGGCTTGCGGTTAATCCTCGTCCAAATTTTCATCTCCATGAACACCCAGAATATTTTAATGTTGTGGATGCGGTGTGTGTCTTTAGTAGCCCACAACAAGCGTACTTCGTGACCTGCGGGAGATCCCTTGCAATTGTGGGGAACCAGCTGTCCTCAGGCAATTCCCTGGCCACTAGCACTGTGGACAGCAAAAGCCATGCATAGTGGAAATATTTTCCTTGTTCTTGTGCCTTGCGGCAATTGTTGAGGAACTCATTGCACAAGAACTCGGACCAGTTAAACTAGACCCCCTCTGTGCATTGCTCGGCAAGTGCAACCACTGGAATGGGCACCTCATCTGTGTGGCACTTCCACATGGCCATACCTGCCAGTATCTGAGTCACAACTCTAACTGCTTTGTTATAGATACTAGAGATTGCATAGCCCCTCTTTTTCTTCTCCAGCTTGTATCTCTTTTTCATGGCCTCCGCGATGGCCAAATCACTGCTCCTACTCTCTGAAATTTCTGCAAGGTCCTCTCTTTACACGGGAGCCGGGTAATTCGATGGATTAAGTGGTCTGTGATGGGGATGGCCTCCTCCAGACACAAACACCCACCATGCACCAGGAAGAGTAGTTGCCTGAGGACAAAGATAGTCACTGGGGCGCGATGGTAATGCAACACCCAGAGCAGGTTCAACAACCCTGCCTTTTCGACTCCACATAACCACTTGCACGACTCCAACTCTATGACTCCTGCCACGGTGTGTTTCTTTGGCTTCATGAGGTGTGTGGTCACCAAGTGAGGGAATTTCTCGTGTTCAGCGAGATCCCAGACTTCGAATTTTAAGCTTGACACCCTTCCCAAGTGCGTTCCTTCAAAAATGATATCGTCCAAGAGGAGCGGAATTTGGAGAGAGCTTTTTCTCTCATCGAGGTCCTTGGGCACCTTTGTCTTCCCCTTCCACAGAGGGACATATGCGGGAAGCTTGGTTAAAGGGACCACGCCCTCGGTTTCTTACTCCATGCCCTCGTCCTCATCCTCTTCAATTATGATATCCTCAAGGTCTTCTTCCTCCTCGTCAGTTTCCAGGTTAACCACTTTCCCTTTTTCCTCCATTGTTAATCTAGTTTGCAGAGGGTTTTGATGGGACACATGCACCAGAATCATTGGCTGTTTATCTTTCTTCAGTCTTGGTGTGCATGGTGATTTAGGGATTTCTGCAACAATCTCGGCGCTCTCAGGGGTATCTTCTATGGCCATGGCCTGTGTAGCTTTTTTGGCTGTCATCTCTGTAATTTTCCTGGCTTCTTCAGACGTTTCCATCTTGTTTGTCCAAAATACTTTGAACCTTTCACTCAGTTGCTCAAGCAACGCTCTTCATAGGACAAATAAATCTCGGTTCAGAATACTCGGGGTGCACAACCGCTCAATTCACAAATGACCAAGTGGTATTTGTTGGGCATCCCTTTGTAATTTATAGCGCCTTTTGAATTTGAATTCGACAGTTCCCCCCAAATCTGGTCCATTAATTCTCTCTTGGCAGCAGATTTTCCCAAATTTTGCCCATAAATCTCGTCTTAAATGCCTGCCGCCCACTTCATTTAGTCTCAAGTCAAGCATCGCATCGTGAATAGTGACTACAATGGTCACTTTCCAGCCAACTCGTGTGGCAGCATAGCTCCCCTTGCACAGTCGCGGACCTTGTGACACTTTGCTCCTGTGCGCAACCCCGACATCGCGCAACTCTCAAGCAGAGTAGTTTATAGTCCCACACCTCCTTTCAACTGCCTAGAAAGTTGTTGAGACAGTCAGTGAAGAAGAAGTACATCTACTAAAAGATGTTCAGGAAGAAGAAGTCTATGGGAAAGACTTAGCAAAGGGAGAAAGGACATTTGATGCTCTATCCATAACAAAGGAAGGTATGAAGAACTATGTGAAATTTCCAAAATCTACTCTGTTAGTGCTTAGATTTACCTTAGGCTGAGAAAGGTAGGATCCAGGGCCAACATCAAACCACACTCAACCTAGTAGTTAGCCCTACCAGGTCAGGAGAGGGCTCTCTCCGGGTCAATCTCAGCAAATAATGATCGATGAGGGCTTGAGATGACTGATAGAAATACTGATCTCAGGCTAGGTATAAATGCAAGAGAGTTTGATTGAATAAAATGGAGTTTTGTTGGCTCAGATGGAAAGGTAGATTTTGGGTGCGGGGATTGAGGCTCAGTCCTGCAGAGATCTCAATGGGGCAAGGTAGGCAATTGTTTTTGGCACTTAAAATTGAATTAGATGGAAGGAATAGACAGGTGAGGTGTTGAAGAGGGAAAGAGAAATCATGGATCCTCCCCAAACAGCTGAAAACATCAAGAAACTAAAGCAAACCTCAAGTAGAGCACTGCAATTTCAATGGATTCTACTTACACTCTTATTTGTTTAGTTAGGAAGAAACAAGATAGATAATGTCATACATAACACATAAACAAATATAGAAGAAAGCATTGTACCAAAACAAAATGCCACAAGGATCCCAAAGAGTGCTGTAAACCCTGATCTCAATTCCTTAGCCAAAATGCTGATATGAGTGTACAACAAAGCTCCTTGCTTTCTCAAGAGTCCAACCATGCTAATGACTGAAAAACAACATAATATAGACAAACATATCTCATCCTTGCCTCTAGGGGTCGAGCACACATGTTTAGGAGTTGATCCAACTGATTTTAAACTAAGAACTAGAAACTAGGCAACATAACAGCATGCCTCTAGAAACAAGGGAACTGATTCATTCAATTTCAAACAACCTTTAAACTGATGAATCTACCTCTACAAGTGACAATTTAACATATTTACATCATGATCCATCAAGGTTCATCAAATTACATCACAAATTTTCCATTAGGACAGTGAAAAAGTCAAACTAGACAAAGCTGGGCGAAAAACAGAGCAAAACTTGGTCAAACTGGCAATTTTTCCTCTATGCGCCGCACCTGATTCTCTATGTGTCGCGCCTTTTTGGACCCACTTTTGGAGGCCTTCTCGATGTCCAAATGAGCTCCAGGTGTGCTTGTTAGAAATTTCTACCTGTCTAATTTCCAACCCAAGTGGAATTTGTCAATTTGGCCTTCATTTGCCCCTGCAAAAGTCCATTCTCCCAACACTACTTCCTGTGTGTCAAAATAGGGGTAGTGAGGTCATTTTTTGAGTGTTTTTGACCTTTTGAGGGCTCAAAACCTGCCCAAATTTCTTGGCCATAGGTAGGCAAGCATGATTTTTCATGCCAAATCTAAAAATACTGAGTTTTTGTGATTTGGAGGCTCCTAGCAAAAGCGAGCGCCACGTGGCGCGACGCATAGGGCAAAAAATTCTGTTTTTGTGCCAAAAAATTTCCAAAATGCAAAAATTGCTCCAAATTTTTTGAAATTTGGGCTAAGTCTTCTCTATCAAGAGCTATGTTGGGCCAAGGAAGCCTCGGCTAATATCTGAAGTTGATCATTCTCCTTTTGCCTCATTGATGACTTCTTCAATTTTTCTTTCAAACTCTTGATTCTCGCCTTGCAAACTTTGTTCCTCGCCATGTAATGAACAACCATGTGTCTCAACAAGTTTTTCTCCTTGTTGGCCTTTTCTACCTTCCTCTCTAAGTGGATATTGACTCTTTCAAGCCATTACTCCCTATCGGCATTAATCTCCTGCTCAAGTGAAGTGAACTCCACCCTCCTCCTTTGGGCAGCTTGGCAATTCTCCCGAATGTTTTCCAACTCCACAATCACTCTGCTGGTCCTCAAGCTGCTTATTCCTTTGCTCCAGGTACTGTATTGTCCATTGGGTTTTATCCAAGTTGATAGACAAGGCATCAATGTCCGCCTACTACTCCTGAATGATTTCTCTAAGATTTGTGCTTTGCGGGCCCATATCAGTATCATCACCCTCAATGAGAATGAAATCAGTCTCCCGCTCACCTGATGGTCCTTCCTCCTATAGTGGCCTCTTGCCTCAGTCCTGAACCTGCTGTGCTGATGATGGAAGCGAGGCCCCTTGCACCCCAGGTGGAGATAACACTCACTTTGCTGCTGCGAACAACTGTCTAGTGCCCTTCTGATATGTGATAAACACCGGCATAGTAGTAGTCTGTGCCTCGCGACCCTCATGCTGATAAGAATGTCCACCTGTCTAATGCAAAGCCTCTGAAGGTCCCTAAGAAGCTCTGAAAAACTCACGAGAGATGAAATCCTCCCAAGAGATACCCTGTAAGCCAAGCTGATGAATGACCACAATTTTGATGAGAGCAAAATGGTAAATACTGTTGAACTGCTGCTAAGGAGTCTTGTGCTGCACAAGGTTGGCCATCTTCTCTATGTTTCAGCACATGAAGTAAGGGATGTTCATCATCCGTACTCGGGTAAAATGCATCAGCAGCCTGATATGATAAGCATATAGATGGGAGAACCAGCCCTCACAGCTGAAATACTTCATGATCAGTTTCATTAAAGGAGCATATTCATCCTTAAGGTACCGAAAAGGAAACACTCCCTTGAGCTGTCTCAAAAATCCAGGCTTGATGTACGATTCATAATGTTGCCGATCAATTTTCTGCCTCTTGTTCCATTGCTCTCTAATGTTGGGAATGTCGGTTGCTAGTGAAATGGATTCTGGTGTTAATGTGAAAGTGACACCAGCTAGAGTGGCTTGATTTCCATGTAAATGCAGTACAAACAAACGAGCCAACTCATGATGAAACTGAATGCTAGCAACCTTCTCACAAAATTCATAACATGACTGATTTTGGAAACAAGAGATGGTAAGAGGGCAGGCCTGTAATTCAACAAGAGTGGTTGGTTCTTCTCTAATATGTTTTCCACCTCTATGAGGCCTCCTGGGTGCATGTCCCTCTATAGGTGAGTCACTGTGGGTCTCCTCTTCATACTCATATGAAGGATCAGATGCCATGGCTGCTGGTAGATAAACTGTCTTGGATAAGTAGGTGCTGATGTGTTAAACTGTCTTGAACTGTCTTTAATGATGTGTTTGACCTCTGCCACAGAGGAAAAATAGTGAAATGAGGGACTGTGGGGGGGTAATTTACGGAATTAGGGAATGATTTAGGAGGGGCTAGGGTTTGGGAGTTTGTTTTTGGGATTTTGGGAAATGGGAATTGGGGTATGGGATTAGTGAATTTAGGGGTATGTGAATTTGGGGAATAGGGAAAGCAAGGAAAATATGAAATAAGGGAGTGATGAGGTGAGGGGATACTTGGTAGCAAAACAGCCAATACAAAACCCTAGCAGCAATCTCCTTTGAAAATTTTGAAGAGATAGGGTTTGTTTTCCTTTAAACATTCACCATGCAACAAACACCATCAAACAACCATCAAATTTGGACGAAGAGCAATGACAAAGGGTCAACCTACTTGGACAAGTGACAATCCATGCGTTTTGGGCGATTGGAGCAAGTTTTGGCAGTTTTCGGGCTCTCTGGCTGTGTGCACCGCGCCCGTGTCTTTTTGCACTAAGAAATGCGGCCCAGTGCACCGCGCCGGTTGTGTGCGCCGCGCCTCCTGCCCAGTGCGCTGCACCCAAGAATATGGAGCGATTTTCACCAAACTTTCTCACTTGCTCACCAAAATCACTTTGCCTTGCTTCTACTTTGCAAATGAACTCTTGAAATGAAGAAATGGCTTATAAACAAGGAGCTTTTAAATTTTTGGCTCATAAAACCCATGTTTACAATGTTTTGAAATTACTTTATTTTTTAAACTCTGTTTTTGGACTTTTTCACTTCTTTTTAGCTTTGTGATGAACTAAATGACCTGAGCTTTGCCTGTTTTGCAAGTGTTGGAAGTAATGGGGCTAAGGAAAGAAACCAGGGTTGCAGATAGAGTGATATACAATGAAGACAACAAAATTTCATGATTTTTGTACAATAAAAGAAAAATACTTTGTTTTTTCCTCGAAAAACACATTTTTGAACACTTGATGATGAAATTTATTGATGTTGGATCCTCCTCATGGCCTGCTGGTTGTTATTAAACACTTTGACACATTTTTTTATGAAACCCTAATGAAACCCTAGACCTAATTGACAATGAAACCCTAAAGCAAAACTTTTGCAATCTTTACGACAAAAATAAGATTGTATATGCTTTTTAATGAACATACATGAGCCAGCAGGTAGATAACATGAGGGAAACTGTAGGAAATCCACTATCGTCAGATGATCGGTGTGCCTAATGGAATGCAACTAACTGGGCGGGACACCTAATATGAAATGCAACAAGAGGATTTGATCTCTGACGGAGGGATGAAGATACCGACACTAACATTGGCTGCAATGGGGATGGTAGCTCCTTGGAGGTGCCAAGAACTACAGATCTATGGGAAAACAAGCAGTGCCTTCGTCCATTGGGAAATGGCGTCAAAAACTCAAGCTAAAATGCATGACTGAAAACTGATGACTTGACGACACAAATTGACTCTCACTCAACTAAAAACTGACTCGATACTTAAACACAACCAACAAACTGGAAAATATGCTCAAAATGGAGCTTATTCAATACAACCTACTCTAATAGTTTCATTCATCACCTAATCAAGTGAAATGAAACAACCAATGCAACCAAGTATTACAGCTGCTGTTTGAATTATCCGCAAGTGCTTGCTTATGAACAATAAGAGAGAACTACTGAAAGGCAACTCCCATGACAACTTAGAAATAGATCTGTTGAATGATATGGATTCTCTATCCACCTCCAAAAACACTACATAAGGATCTTGAAGTTCATGCACACTGGGACTTAGCTCATCCAATGGATTACTACTCTTCTCTTAATACCATGAATGAAAACTTTGATCTGGGCTTTGTGATGAGACTCCTACTGAAAATGACAAAGAAATTGGCTGCCGAATCAAGTTTATATCAGCACACATTTCAAGCTCACATGTAGTCAATGGAGAAGAAATTTGACTGCAGACATCATCCAACACATCATCTATTGGATCATGAAAAACTTGAAAAGACTGTTGCAACCCATTTTCTATTGGTTCCGATGAGATTACATGATTTCCTATAGGTTGCTCATTCTTTACTAAAAATGTACTATGTAAATTTTCCTTCAAAAACTGAAATCATTCAAAACAGAAAGGTACGGAATCATCTTGCATCATTTGATCATACGTGCCAGCTTCCAAGTCTTCATCTGCAACTTGACAATCAATGGCATTCAAGGGCTACAAATCTGGATATCAGAAGTCTTGACCAAGGTTTTCATTGTCCTCAAGATGGTCCAAATCAAGACTTGTCGATAGTTGATTTCTGATTGCATGAATGTTGTCTCTGATGAACTGAAACGAAGCAAAACAAAAGGGTAAAGATCCTTCACTCACTTCAAAATTTGTTGCACTTTCCTCGTCACTATCATAGCTAATATGCATCGCCTGATCAATGTATTCGAGCTGCTGAAAATGAACTTCCTCCTCCCACAAACTAGCTGTTGATTCGTCTGCAAGATTAGCTTCTGTTTGGAGAACATAATCATCATCATACTGATCAAACTGAGGCAAATCATTAGTATAAAACATATCATCAAGCATACATGTCATATCAACAGATCTCTCTTCTCCAAGATGATCTATAAAACAATCATTATCAGATCTATGAAAACTGGGATAAGAAAGAAGATGTTTTGGATCAACAGCTTGTTCTTCTTCAATTAGCAAGCCATGGGTTTGAACATTATACTCATTCCTTGTGATGATCCTTTGCATCATCTCTTCCACTGCACTTACCAAAATGTCAAGCTTTACCTCTAGAGATGTTGATTCCTCCGGATCTATGTTTTTCATCTCTTCTTCCTTCAACTTTGCCCTTCGGATCAGCAAATGAGCCTCTACATCTACTGCACTGTTCTGCATCTCTTCAAGTGTTGCAAGATTCCTTTCCCTCAGCTGAAACTCCATTTCTGGATCAAAGGCACCCGGGTAGTGCAAGAGAGCGGATATAGGAGGAGGTCTTATATTAACAGGCATTGAATAATAAACTTGGTTAAATCTGGCAGAGAATTGTTGTACTGTCTCCCCTGGCAGTCTTTTCAGTTGGTTATACTCTTCTATAATCAAGAAAGGGTTCTGTCTGACCACCCACTTGTTGAGGAAAACTTTGACAAACTGCTAGAAATCTGAGATGCTCGTATTAGGCAAGGTTTTGAACATACTCTTGACTTTGCCTTGCAAAGAAAGAGCAAAAAGCCTAACACTGACATCCTCTTCATCAACTTCAAAAAGGTCAAGAAAAGACTCAAAATTTATAACATGTCTCTCACCAATGATGTTTTTGCGTTCACCATCAAATCTTGGTAGATACAGGTCATGATTTTTAGGGAAAGCATGGGATATAAGAGGTAAAATCAGAGGCTTGTATCGATCTAGAATTTTACAAGGTATAGGGGTATGTATAGAAGATATAGAATTAGTCTTGGTCTCTTTAGGTTCATAATTTTGAAGATGGTCATCGCAAGCTTTAGAAAAAGGGTCTTGATCAAGATCAAAGGCATGCAAATCTTTGGTATTTACAATCTTCAAAGGGAAGGAATCAAATGCAGGCCGAGGATCTCTTCTCAAACATAATATACTTTGCAAAGCCTTCTTGACATTCTCAGGAAAAGAGAAGAAATAATTTATAACAAAGAACAAAATGTCTTGGATGAAATTCCAACTTGAATACTTGATCTGTCCATATTGTCCTTTCATGTTTCTGCTGGTCGGGTTCATCCTCCAGTGGAGTCTTTGGATCTGATCTCGAAAATGATTTGGAATCACCAGGTGAATGATTTCAGCCTTGCTGTGTCTGATCGTTGTCCACCATCAACAATCAGATCTAACTTGATACATGTTACTGGGGCAATTTGCAAGTCAGATGTTCAGCTTATAAGACTAGACCGGACATTGACTAAAGTAGCTTTTATCTACTTGCATTAATGCAAAGCAAAAGCATTTTGAAGGCTACCTGGCTAATCTTCAGGCTCTATTTGTAGTTTATAAAATGAAGAACACTAACCAACAAACAATTTAGTCCCCAGTATGGTCACCACTATGTTAGTGCCTAGATTTACCTTAGGCTGAGAAAGGTAGGATCTAGGGCCAACATCAAACCACACTCAGCTTGGTAGCTAGCTCTACCAGGTCAGGAGATGGCTCTCTCCAGGTCAATCTTAGCAAATAATGATCGATGAGGGCTTGAGATGAATGATAGAAATACTGATATTAGGCTAGGTATAAGTGCAAGAGAGTTTGATTGAATAAAATGGAGTTTTGTTGGCTCAGATGGAAAGGTAGATTTTTGGTGCGGGGATTGAGACTCAGTGCTGCAGAGATCTCAATGGGGAAAGATAGGCAATTGTTTTTGGCACTTAAAATTGAATGAGATGGAAGGAATAGACAGGTGAGGTGTTGAATAGGGCAAGAGAAATCATGGATCCTCCCCAAACAGCTGAAAACATCAAGAAACTAAAGCAAACCTCAAGTAGAGCACTGCAATTTCAATGGATTCTACTTACACTCTTGTTTGTTTAGTTAGGAAGAAACAAGATAGATAATGTCATACATAACACATAAACAAATACAGAAGAAAGCACTATACCAAAACAAAATGCCACAGGGATCCCAAAGAGTGTTGCAAACCCTGATCTCAATTCCTTAGCCAAAATGCTGATATGAGTGTACAATGAAGCTCCTTGCTTTCTTAAGAGTCCAACCATGCTAATGACTAAAAAACAACATAATATAGACAAACATAGCTCATCCTTGCCTCTAGGGGTCGAGCACACATGTTTAGGAGCTGATCCAATTGATTCTAAACTGAGAACTAGAAACTAGGCAACATAACAACATGCCTCTAGAAACAAGGAAACTGATTCATTCAATTTCAAACAACCTTTAAACTGATGAATCTACCTCTACAAGTGAAAATTTAACATATTTACATCATGATCCATCAATTTTCATCAAATTACGTCACAAATTTTCCATTAGGACAGTGAAAAAGTCAAACTAGACAAAGATGGGCGAAAACTAGAGCAAAACTTGGTCAAACTGGCAATTTTTCCTCTATGTGCCATGCCTGATTCTCTATGCGTCACGCCTGTTTGGACCCACTTTTGAAGGCCTTCCCAGTGTCCAAATGAGCTCCAGGTGTGCTTGTTGGAAAAGTCTGCCTGTCTATGTTCCAACCCAAGTGGAATTTTTCAATTTTTCCTCCATTTGCCCCCTCCAAATATCCATTCTCCCAACACTACTTCCTGTTTGTCAAAATAGGGGCAGTGAGATCATTTTTTTAGTGTTTTTGACCTTTTTGAGGGCTCAAAACTTGCCCAAATTTCTTGGCCATAGGTAGGAAAGCATAAATTTTCATGCCAAATCCAAAAATACTGATTTTTTGTGATTTGGAGGCTTGTAGCAAAAGCGAGCGCCGCGTGGTGCGGCGCATAGGGCAAAAAATTCTGTTTTTGTGCCAAAAGATTTCCAAAATGCAAAAATTGCTCCAAATTTTTTGAAATTTGGGCTGAGTCTTCTCTATCAAGAGCTATGTTGGGCCAAGGAAGCCTTGGCCAATATCTGAAATCGATCATGCTCCTTTTGCCTCTTTGATGCCTTCTTCAATTTTTCTTTCAAACTCTTGATTCTCGCCTTGCAAACTTTGTTCCTCGCCATGTAATGAACAACCATGTGTCTCAACAAGTTTTTCTCCTTGTTGGCCTTTTCTACCTTCCTCTCTAAGTGGATATTGACTCTTTCAAGCCATTACTCCCTATCGGCATTAATCTCCTGCTCAAGTGAAGTGAACTCCACCCTCCTCCTTTGGGCAGCTTGGCGATTCTCCCGAATGTTTTGCAACTCCATAATCACCTGCTGGTCCTCAAGCTGCTTATTCCTTTGCTCCAGGTACTGTATTGTCCATTGGGCTTTATCCAAGTTGATAGACAAGGCATCAATGTCTGCCTACTGCTCCTGAATGATTTCTCTAATATTTGTGCTTTGCGGGCCCATATCAGTATCATCACCCTCAATGAGAATGAAATCAGTCTCCCGCTCACCTGATGGTCCTTCCTCCTATAGTGGCCTCTTGCCTCAGTCCTGAACCTGCTGTGCTGATGACGGAAGCGAGGCCCCTTGCACCCCAGGTGGAGATAACACTCACTTTGCTGTTGCGAACAACTGTCTAGTGCCCTTCTGATATGTGATAAACACCGGCATAGTAGTAGTCTGTGCCTCGTGACCCTCATGCTGATAAGAAGGTCCACCTGTCTCATGCAAAGCCTGTGAAGGTCCCTAAGAAGCTCTGAAAAACTCACGAGAGATGAAATCCTCCCAAGATATGCCCTGTAAGCCAAGCTGATGAATGACCACAATTTTGATGAGAGCAAAATGGTAAATACTGTTGAACTGCTGCTGAGGAGTCTTGTGCTGCATAAGGGTGGTCATCTTCTCTATGTTTCGGCACATGAAGTATGGGATGTTCATCATCCATACCCAGGTAAAATGCATCAGCAGCCTGATATGATAAGCATATAGACAGGAGAACCAGCCCTCACAACTGAAATATTTCATGATCAGTTTCATTAAAGGAGCATATTCATCTTTAAGGTACCGAAAAGGAAACACTCTCTTGAGCTGTCTGAAAAGCCAGGCTTGATGTACGGTTCATAATGTTGCCGATCAATTTTCTGCCTCTTGTTCCATTGCTCTCCAACGTTGGGAATTCCGGTTGCTAGTGAAATGGATTTTGGTGTTAATGTGAAAGTGACACTAGCTAGAGTGGCTTGATTGCCATGTAAATGTAGTACAACCAAATGAGCCAACTCATGATGAAACTGAATGCTAGCAACCTTCTCACAAAATTCATAACATGACTAATGTTGGAAACAAGAGATGGCAAGAGGGCAGGCCTGTAATTCAGCAAGAGTGGTTGGTTCTTCTCTAATATTTTTGCCACCTCTATGAGGCCTCCTGGGTGCATGTCCCTCTATAGGTGAGTCACTGTGGTTCTCCTCTTCATACTCATGTGAAGGATCAGATGTCATGGCTACTGGTAGATAAACTGTCTTGGATAAGTAGGTTTCGATGTGTTAAACTGTCTTGAATTGTCTTTAATGATGTGTTTGACCTCTTCCACCAAGGAAAAACAGTGAAATGAGGGACTGTGGGGGGGGGGGTAATTTAGGGAAATAGGGAATTATGGAATGATTTAGGAGGGGCTAGGGTTTGGGAGTTTGTTTTTGGGATTTTGGGAAATGGGAATTGGGGTATGGGATTAGTGAATTTAGGGGTATGTGAATTTGGGGAATAGGGAAAGCAAGGAAAATATGAAATAAGGGAGTGATGAGGTGAGGGGATACTTGGTAGCAAAACAGCCAATACAAAACCCTAGCAGCAATCTCCTTTGAAAATTTTGAAGAGATAGGGTTTGTTTTCCTTTAAAAATTCACCATGCAACAAACACCATCAAACAGCCATCAAATTTGGACGAAGAACAAAGACAAAGGGTCAACCTACTTAGACAAGTGAAAATCCATGCGTTTTGGGCGATTGGAGCAAGTTTTGGAAGTTTTCGGGCTCTCTTGCTGTGTGCGTCGCGCCCGTGTGTTTTTGCACTGAGAAATGTGGCCCAGTGCGCCGCGCCAGTTTTGTGCGTCGTGCCTCTTGGCCAGTGCACCGCGCCCAAGGATTTGGAGCGATTTTCACCAAACTTTCTCACTTGCTCACCAAAATCACTTTGCCTTGCTTCTACTTTGCAAATGAACTCTTGAAATGAAGAAATGGCTTATAAACAAGGAGGTTTTAAATTTTTGGCTCATAAAACCCATGTTTACAATGTTTTGAAATGACTTTATTTTTTAAACTCTATTTTTCGACTTTTTCACTTCTTTTTAGCTTTGTGATGAACTAAATGACCTGAGCTTTGCCTGTTTTGTAGGTGTTGGAAGTACTGGGGCTGAGAAAAGAAACCAGGGTTGCAGATGGAGTGATATACAATGAAGACAAAAAAATTTCATGATTTTTGTACAATAAAAGCAAAATACTCTGTTTTTTCCTCGAAAAACACATTTTCGAACACTTGATGATGAAATTTATTGATGCTGGAACCTCCTCATGGCCTGTTGGTTGTTATTAAACACTTTGACACATTTTTTGGCGAAACCCTAATGAAACCCTAGACCTAATTTACAATGAATCCATAAAGCAAAACTTTTGCAATCTTTACGACAAAAAGAAGACTGTATATGATTTTTAATGAACAAACATGAGCCAGCAGGTAGATAACATGAGGGAAATTGTAGGAAAGCCACTACCGTCAGATGATCGATGCGCCTAATGGAATGCAACTGACTGGGCGGGACACCTAATATGAAATGCAACAAGAGGATTTGATCTCTGACGGAGGGATGAAGATACCGACACTAACATACTCCAATTAAAATTGTTGAGTTATATGGAAAATTAGATTTTCAAAGAAGGAAGTTAGAAAGATAGAGGATAGATGTTCAAGAGAGATTGCTGAAGAAGGAAGACAAAAGAATTGTCATGAATGACAATCACAAGAGAAAGGAGGTGATAATGAGAATTCAACAGATTAACACTGTAAAAGAAGGAGTTCACTACATTGGACAAAAGCAGAGAGATATCATTGAAGAAGATGGTAGCGGGGCCATTTGTCAACCGGAATGGCATAACCAACCATTCATAAAGGCCTTCCTTGGATTTAAAGGTAGTCTTCCATACATCTGTGGGCTCTATTGGAACTTGGTGATAACCAGACTTTAGATCGGCCTTGCTGAAATACTTAGCCCCCTTGATTTGGTCCAGCAGGTCATCAATATGTGGGATTGGATACCTATTCCTAACAGTGATTTAGTTTAATGCTCCATAATCAACACAGAACCTCCAGGTTTTGTCCTTTTGTACCAATACAATCGGGCTCCCACAAGCCAAGGAACTTGTTCGGATGTGCCCTTTTTGCAGCAACTCCTGGATTTGTCACTTGATCTCTCCATTCTCTAGAATGGAGTAGTGATATATTGGTCTACTGGGCATAGGTGCTCCGAGAGTCATATCAATTGAATGCTTGACCTGACAATGCAAGGGTACCCATGTGGGTGAGGAGAATATGTCCTTGTATTCTTCCACGACTGCATCCACCTGCTTCTGTTGCTTGGAGAAACCCTTCCCAGGGCCCATGGACGTGGCTACGACCTTCCCTTTACTTTGAGAGTGAATCATAAAGAAAACAAATTTCCCAGTCTGGGAGATGACCTTACTACATTTCTTAGCAAATACCAAAGAGATGGCGGTACATGGGGCCACCTCCAATATCCTGTATAACTTAGCACCCAAAGAAATAAAAACAAAGCAAGGTCTAGACTCATATACAACATGTCACTTCCATAAGTACGGTTGTCCTAACAATACATCACGCACTTCAAGAGGAGCAACATCAAACAATACCTTATCCGTGAAGGGTTTGATGTTGTAGGGAAGGCGACACTGTTGGCTGACCCGACGATATCATCCTTGGTGAAGCCACCCGATTATGTATGGCTGTGAATGTGTTTTAATCGATAGACCCAGACACTTCATGACTGCTGCTGAAATGAGGTTCTTTTGGCTCCTGCTATCGACCATGAACTGTAGCGGAGAACCCTTCACCCACATCTATGAGTTGAATAGGCACTCCCCCTCTTCTAGATCTTCAGGCTCAATCTTCTTAATCTTGGTGGTGGCCACCGTGGCACTAGATTCCAAATTAATGATCTGCTTCCCATTCCCATTCCCCTTTTTGGGTTCTGAATCAGATTCGAAACATGCATCATACCAGTGTTGTGAGTGGATCTCTTATGAAACTCACACCACTTTCCCATGTCCTTATTTGTCTTTATGGTGTTGTTATTTGCTTACGGCTTTGGCCAGTTATCCTGGGTTTCCTTGCCTTCGCTTCTCCATTTTCTCTGTAGTTTGGGGGCGCCTTTCCTTGCTTCGGATTCGCAGATCCAAAGTCTCTCTATTTTTGTTTAAGCTTATTCTCAATCTTGATAGTGTATTGGTATGTCGCACCAAGCGAGGAGATGTCTGGGAACTCCATCTCATCCTAGATGTACCTATGTAGGTAGCCGTGGTACATGAGTACCAAATGTTTCTCAAAATCCTTGATACCCAACTTCGTGTGAAGGGTATGAAAAACATTGGTAAACTCCAGCATGTATTAGTCCCTTCCCTGTCAGAGTGTGGTCCACTTTAAGTATTTATCCTCATAGCTTCCAACAGGGTAGTACTGCTCATTGATGGCATCCGAAAATGAATCCCAAGTGGGTGCGGCCAAAAATAGTGAGCGCACACTTGGATCCTTCTGCTCATAGTAGGTTTCCCACTAGTCCTTGACGTGGAGGACAACTTTGAGAAGAGAAAAAGTAATCCTTTCTCGGCTGGATAAATCATGAACATGAAAATATTATTCTAACAGATTTAACCATTTATCTACAACGTTTGCATCTATCTAACCCTCAAATATGGGAATGTCAAAGTTAACTTGTACCTTAAAGGGTGTGATGTTTCTAGAGTAGCTTCTGGAAGTAGATGTGTCGCCCCTAGGTAGCCACTGAAGGAGTTGGGAAAAGTTGTCCATCATCATGTTCCTTTGTCACTTGAGGGCTTCTTCAAGCAAGATTTTGATAGGATCTCCTACCCCCTCGTATTTCTTTTCTTTCGCCATGGAAGGTCATCGAGATTTGCGAGGCTGGTCTTGCAAAGGCTTGACCAGTTCAAGCCCTAACTCCTTATATCCCGACGTTGTTGGGGACATGCAAAGAAAAACAGAGAAAGAGCATACTCCTATGATAACACTGATCCGAATTTAAACAGGAACGCAACAAATTACAGATATAACCATAAATACAAAGATGCAGCATAAATAGCACTTCATTTCATTAAAATCAAATACTGAAATATTCTTACAAACATAATGGACATAAGACTTGCTCGGGCGATGGTAGTTTATCTCTAAGAAGAGATGTGACGGCTACTTGCCTCTGAAATGTGTTACAATGAGGCTCAAAGTCCTAGTTATTATTGAGAAACAATGGAAAACCCTAAACATCCAAAAACCTAACCTTAGGAGATGAAGCGCCAAACTATGGGCCCCGTTTGGGTAAATTGGTACATCAACTTCCCAGGATCGTACCTTTGGCATACGATCTTCGTTTTACGCGCACAATACCTCATTAGAAAGATCTATATGAGGAATACAACTTTTGAGTGGCCAAAATTCACCCATGACCAATGTTGGCCCCGAGTTTCCCAAAAAACACCGTTTAGGGCCTCAAAATGGGTCCGAAAGTTCAAGACCTGAAAAACTACCAAAAATAGTAAATTGTGCTACAAATAAGGAATCTGAAAAACTGAAAGAGATAGTGGTGGGGGTCCAAGTGGAATAGGCAGGAGGCCACCAACATCCACCTGGATCACTGCACTTAGCATTAGGTGATTGGTTGGTTTCATAGTGAATTTTTATTGGCTTATGGTTTTGGTGAAGTGGCCCAATGAAGGAGTGCCACGTGGGCTAACCAGTGGTTGCCACGTGGTCTCCTCATGGTGGACAAACTTTTGTTTGGAGATCAAACAACACCACGGGGTTTGAAATCGAGACCTCATGCCGAACAACCAAGTCCAACACCACTGCACCATCAATGTTACTTGTTAAAATATATGGGAAAAAACATTATTAAGGTTTGGGTGTTGGCGCATTTGAGGTAGGGGTCGGTCTAAGCACTAACCCTGATCACCCCTATGCCACATGACAGCGGGTGGGGGGCCAAGGGCTAGGGCCTAGCCCAGCCCTCATGGCCCATGGCACAACCATATAACCAAACACTTATCGCAGTCTTACCACAGGCATATGCCCATATGCATGACCAAGTGGAAAACAGAGCTGGGGGCCAACCCATAATCGTATGTGCAAAATGGGACCAAGGGCACGCCAACGAAGGGTGCCAGACAAAGCCCTAAAATATCAACCCCATATGTGGTTGCATGGCACCACGTGGCTAGGATTTTTGGAACTGGGGGCTTAATGGCACCCTTAACGGTCCTACGATTTCGCCCACCACGCAAGAATAGTGCAAGGTTTTGTGTGCCTGTTCCACATTGGGGGTGCTCGAGCTAGGTTGAGGCCAAATTGTGGGATGGTTAGCTACAAAATTTGGGAAAGGGAAGAAACGAGCATAACTTTCTCAGTTTTTGGGCAAATGAGGTGTAGAAAGAACCAGTATAAGGGTTTTGACAATGTTGGATCCATTGGAGACATCATTTATGCTATTTGAGAAGTGTAAAGAATGTAAAAACACTTTTTTATCATTTTTAATGAAAGAGGCCCTACATTGGAAGATGGACTAGGAGATGTAGCCCAAGAGAGGGGTGAACTCCTTTATCATGCTTATGTTGTGTGTTTTAGATATGCTCGTTTTGTCTCTGTTTGACTGTAAAATTTGGTTTAAATTTACTTGTTTATGTGTTTAGTAAGCTGATCCTTTAACTTGCAAATTCTTTAGAAATATTCAATTTTACACATTCAGATCATTTTTGGTATCAAAGCAATAGGTTTTGTGAAGATTTGATTTGTTTGCAAGTGTTTGTATGATGCTTACAAGGTTGAAGCTCAAAAGAGGAGAAGGAGAATTGATGGAGCCAAGATCTCAAATTGTTTAAAGGACAAAAAACACTCCTCAAGCTTCAATAGTCATGGCACATGAAGAGGGTCCTGAAGGGATGTTTGAAGATGAGAAGACTTTCATAAAAGCATTGTTTGAGATGTCAGAGATGGTTAAGGTTCTATACAAGGAGAGGAATTATAGATTGTATGGGCAAAGCTCAAAACCTCATGGAGGAAAAGGAGACAAGCCTCCAAAAGGGAATGGAGGGAATGGTGACCAACCACCACCTTCACCTCCATCATCATCCTCATCTTCAACTTCTTCTACCCTTTCACAAACACATCCAAATTCCCCAAGGGGTCATGGTAAAACTCCTTTGCTTAAGCTTGATATTAAGTTTGAATTACCTATGTATAATGGAGAGCTAAATGCAGAAATATTAAACAATTGTATTCGTTAGATTGAAGTGTATTGTAGGATACAAAGAATCAAGGATGATGAAACCAAGATTCAGCTTGCTTCTCTTCGATTGGAAAGTGCAACACTAATTTTGTGGGAAGCCAAAACTCAATAGGACATGAAGAAACATGATAAGGTTTTATCCTCTTGGAATGATTTTATTGTTGCAATAAGAAGGAAATTTTATCCATTAGCATACATGCAAAAAGTTATTATGGATTGGCAGAACTTTACGCAAGCTAAGGGGCAAAATGTGCAATCTTATACTCAAGAATTTAGGAAAAGATCTTTGATTTTTGGTATTGATTTGTCCTCACAAGATACTTTGCTCAAATACATTGGAGGATTGCATAGTTATTTGAGACATACCATTCTCATGTTTAACCCTACAAAACTAGATGAAGTTTGTGTTCAAGCAACTCATTTAAAGGAAATAGGGAAAAATGTTTATGAAGAAACTAGTGAGAGTTCCTTTGAGTCTAGAGAAAAAGGAAAAGGTAAGTTCAAAGGAAAATGGAAGAAGAATGTTACCATCAAGATGGAGAAAGAAAAACTTACATGTAAACAGTGTTCCAAAGAGGGCCATGATGAACATCATTGCCAGAAACTTTATCCTAAAATGAGACCCAAGAAGGAGAAGACAGCTACAACTACACAACATGATTTACATTCAGATTTTGGAGATGAAATAAAGATCATAGCCATGGATTTGAAATGTAAGGATATTGCAAAAAGTACTAGTTCTTCAAATTGTCTCAATGAAACTCAAGATGAAAAAACAAGAATAGAGTTTTCCTATATTAGAGTTATTTGAAAAGATACCAAGATAGATAAATTGTTTGATAGTGGTTCACAAGCAAATCTTATCTCAAAAGGCATTGTCAAGAAGTTGAATTTAGAAACCATTCCTCATCCTAAACCATGTCCTTTAGGTTGGATATGTGACAATGCAAAATTGCATGTGACAAAAAGATGTAAATTGAAATTTGCAATCACTGCAAACCTTTTAGATGAAGTAGAGCTTGATGTAATTCCAATTGATATATGTGGTATTGTTTTGGGAAGCCCATATTTATATGATAGGAGAGATATTTTTCATCGCCATGAGAACAAATATCATTTTTTCAATAATGGGATTGATTACATTGTTAGAGAAAACACCAAGAAGTTGAATGCATCTCTTGTAAATGTGGGATAAACGAAGAGGATTGTTAATTCTAGTCAGAACTTTGCATTGTTGATGATCAAACATGAAGGTGTTGAAGAATTTAAATCCTTTCAAGGATATGATTCAAGTTTGGAATTTAATTTCATTGATGTTTCTAATTCATGTGATAAGATGTTTAAGGAGTCTAACATGTTGCGTCCTAAAAGAGGTAAACAAATTGAAGTAAATTTGCAGTAGCATGCATCATTGTTGAACATTGGTGTGAACAATATGCCAGTGTCAGAGAGTGAAGAGGTCAAAAGTAAAATGCAAAAGAAAATTTACAAAGAGGACATTGTTTCCAAAACTTCTTATTATGGGTTTCATAATGTGTTAGCTTTGAAAATGGATGGTGCATGGTGATGGCGATCACATTTGGTCAAGAATCGAGCTAAGTACAAGGCTAGACATGGTAAGCATCATCATGATGACAATGTTCAAGGTGAGAAGAATTTGAGATTGTTTAAGTTTCCTTTGATTGGAGACCGAGGAGGGAATGTGTTTATTCCTTCAAAGGCACTTTGTTGTTCTACATATTCTGGGAAATTGCAGCAAGATGTCATCTATGACAACAAGACAAGGACTCCAAAATCAGGGAAAATGATGTATTTTCATGAACAACTCAAAATGTCAAATTCAAGCAAAGTTCAGTGGAATGAGACAGGAAGGGTGAGGGAGTTGTACCCTCATCTATTTTTTCATTGATAAATCACTTTTGAAGGTCCAAAAGCTTCCAATGGGGAGGAGTGATCCAGTGGATCAAATAATGCTCAAAATTGAAAGTGTGTGACAAAGCTCGAAACCTATACGATTGGACAGATATCGGTGATCTGAATCGAACGCAATTTTTTTCACTCAAATCTGACATAAAATGCTCCTAGAATCATGTTCTGATTGATTATGGAAACAACCAAAAAATTTGAAAAAAAAATTGCAAGTACACCCAATCAGCGGTCCGTATGCTGACTGAGCCATAAATTGGCATGCTAAATGGTCCTCCATCGACCATGATTGGTCGACACTTGGCATTAGGCGATTGGTTGGTTGCATGGTGAATTTTTATTGGTTTATGGTTTTGGTGAAGTGGTGCAATGAGGGAGTGCCATGTGGACCAATGAGTGGCTGCCACGTGGCCTCCTCATGGTGGCCAAAATTTTGTTTGGAGGTTGAACAACACCTTGAGGTTTGAAACCAAGACCTCACAATAAATAAAAAAATTCAACACCACCACGCCATTGTTGTTACTTGTTAAAGCATATGGTGAAAAATATTATTAAGGTTTGGGTGTTGGCGCATTTGGGGGAGGGGTCAAGCTAAGACCAAGCCCCTAGCCCCCCTTGTGCCACAAGATCGCAGGTGGGGGCCCAAGGGCTAGGGCCTAACCCAACCCTCATGGCTCGCAACACAACCATGTACCCAAACGCTTAACGCAGTCTTACCACAGGCATATGCCCATATGCATGATCAATAGGAAAACAGAGTCGGGGGTTAGCCCTAGAGTCATATGACCCTACATAAAACCAACAGTGCACATAGGAGGAGGGGGCCAGCGCACGATCGTTTGTGCAGCATAAAAGAAAGGGCACACCAGCAGATGGGGCGAGACAAAGCCCTGAAATATCACCCCCCTATGTAGTCGCATGGTGCCATGTGACCAAGACTTTTGCGACTAGGGGATTAATGGCACTCTTAACAGTCCTACAATTTCATCCATCGAGTGGGAATAGTGCCAGGTTTTTTACGTCAGTTCCGCATTTTGGGTGCTCGAGCTACATTGAGGCCAAATTGTAGGATGGTTAGCTATTGAATTGGGAAAAGGAAGAAACAAGCATAACTTTCTTAGTTTTTGGCCAAATGAGGTGCATAAAGAACCAACATGGACGTTTTTACAGTGTTGGATCCATTAGAGACATCAGTTCTGCTATCTGAGTAGTTTAAAGCATGTAAACACACTTTTTAGCATTTTTAATGAAAGAAGCCCTGCATTGGAAGCTGGACCAGGAGATGTAGCCCAAGAAAGGGGTGAACTCCTTTATCATGCGTATGTTATGTGTTTCAGATATGTTGGTTTTGTCTTTGTTTGATTGTAAGATTTGGTTTAAATTTACTTGTTTATGTATTTAGTAAGTTGATCCTCTACCCAAAACACATATAAATTTAACTTGCAAATTGTTAAAAAATCTTATAGTTTACACATTCAGATCATATAGTGCACCTTAGAGCACCCTAGAGTGACTTGCCAATATGATGCCACTATACACACCAAAAAGTTGCATCATACACCATAAATTAAATAGAAAACAACTTCATCTTACACTAGATGTTATTTATCTTTCTCTAATAATTATTTCAATATTTAAAAACTTAATACGTGTTAATTTTATTATAGAGAAAAAAAAAGAAAAGAGAAAACAATACATGAAAAATACCAAGGGAGAAAAATAAAAAATAAAAAACACATTTATGTTATAAAAATAATTTAAAAGAGTATAGAATTTTGAATGAAGAGGAACAACTAGGGAAACTCTAGAAATGGCGACACCTCTAGATCTCCATTCTTTGTCTGGTTTCTCTCCTTGGCTCCCTTGGGGTAAACCTCATGGATCGAAAACAACATTTTTGGTTCATATCTTATATTTCCAGTGCTTTAAGTTCGAGGGTATATCATTGTTAGATGCAATGGTTTAATGGTCGAGGTTTTCGCACGTCTTGGGTACTTGGGCTTTGTGCTTCTCCATGTCATTTACTTGTAAGAACTCTTAAAATTTCATGGACGAAGAAGAACTTTTTTATTTTGAGCCCGAAGACTCGCCACTTTCCAGGATTTTCGTGTCTTTTCTAGGGCGCTTGGATTCTTCTATTGACCTTGTTGTGTCCCCGCTACTCACATCTATCTGTTATTCACCTGTGCTCATTGTTCCTGCCATGGCTCAAGATTCCCCTACTTTTGTTGGGGTTTCTTCAGTGTCAGCTACTTTGCTGGTTCCTTGCTCGGGGGAGCACACTCAGCATTTATCTCAAGGTTGGAGTCTTAGTTCATTGGGTCCGTATAGGGTTCGAGACCATCCCGACCAGTTTCCATATCAGAATTTCTCCTCAACAATTCATAGTTTATTGGACAGGATCCACAAGCGCAGAGGGTGTCAATTTTGATTTGGAGTTTTGAAGGAATTTTAGGCCGGGTTTCTCTAGTCAAGCCAGTATTCCGGCCCCAGATATAAATCATTTTCAATTTCAGAACCCTTATGCTTCAGGCCCTTTTCAGAATCAATTTTCTCATCCCCTGGTCTCTTAGGCATCCTTGGCACAGTCCATAGGTTTTCCTGCGAAACCCAGTTCCAGTTTTCGCCAGAGCAAGAACTAGAATTATATCAAAACCGACTCTAAGAGACCTCGTTGTGTTCAAAGGAAATTTTGGCCCCATGCGGCTCTGGTTTTGAGAGTAGATGTACATATGGAATGAGTTGAGATATTGGTTGAATCCAATCTTGTGGGTAGGGTTCAGGGCAAACATTTTTCCATATAAACCCTAAAGGCATGGGTTGCTCAAGATACAACTCCACTAGGTCAGACGTCTCCTAAGGTGGAACTTCTTACAAAATGATGGATTCATCTAAAATTTGCAGCAGCTGGGGATGCTCAGGCTATTGTGGTGAAGGTGTGACACATAGATTTGTCCCCGACAATTTTCAAATTTTTGTCTCCACTATATAATGCTCGGAAGGAGAGGTCGGATGTGGTGCTTGTTTGGGTTCATTTTCCGGGTCTTCCTTTAGACTATTGGGTAGACGGGATCTTTTAGGATTTAAGCAATTGTATCGACACCTAGAATTGCTTATATGTAATTATTTTGTATGGGACTATGCATGTGCTCTTGTTGGATGAGCTTTTTGATATTTTGCAGGAAGAGAATTGTAGTATATTACCCCATACTGAAATATTCATGCTGATTCTTGTGATTTTTGTGATGGATCGACAACTATGCATATACACAACAATATATGTCTAAAAAATGTTAATTTTTATTAACTCTAATAAAAATTATAATTTTTTTTATTATGAAAAAAAACAATTTAAAAGATAAAAATGAGATAATTTAACTTATTAATAAACAATTTACAAGACTCCTATAAAAGGGTAGAGTGTTCTAAGTAAAAGTTTTAATGGGCTTGGAGTAAGCCAAAAACTATGTATGTTTAGTACAAAGATCGTCTTCCTCGAATGTAAGAAAATAGGGTAACCACCCAAGATCCAGAGGCATTTGGTAGGACTAAAAGTCTCCCCCTTATGAACCATCAGCGAGTAATTCTAGGTGGTGTGACTTTCCTTGAATAACAATGATGAGTCAACTTGCATTCGTGGATAACAGCGAGTGATGGTTGTCCCCATTGTTGGTTTCATAATTGAGTTATGATAGATTTTCCCACTATTTAAAAAAAAAAAAGATACAATGGGCTTGTAGTATGCACTAAAACTGCATCTTCTTGGCTAAGAACTCATCTTCCTAAGACGTAAGGAAATAGGTTAACAACCTAAGACCCAAAGACATCTAGCAAGAGCAAAAACTTACCCCCTTAAGGACCACATACGAGTAATTTCAAATGGTATGATTTTCGTTGAATAACAATAACGAATCAACATACTTTTGCAAATAATGATTGCCCACACTTTTAGTTTAACAATTTAATTATGAAAAATTTTCATGCTATATAAAATAAAAATATAAAAATAAAATCCAAATCCAAAATCCATCTAACGTGTAAACAAGACTATTGTTGCAAAACCCATATGATCACTAATGGTCACATGGTGGTTTGGTACACGTCAACCGTACAACTTGATGTTATACACCGTGAAACCATCACGATTGATTGGTTGTTCACCTACCATAACAATAAATTCGAATAGTATTCCACAACCAAATTTCAACATCAATTACATTCTTCAATCTTGTCTTCGGGACACATTATTTGTGTGAACATAAAATTGTTTGTTTGTTTACTTAAATAAATAAAAACATGCAAAGCACTCTTGCAATCTTATATTAAAATAAAATTTTAACTATTCTATTTTTATATAAGCAATTAAAATTAATAATATTAATGATTTATTATAATAAATAATATCTTAAATATAATATATTATTAATAATATTAATAATTTACTATAAAAGAAATATTTATCTATTAATTAATTATTAATTATGAAATTAACTAAAGCATAGTTTAATTTATGAACGAAACAATTTTTAGCACTTTGAAAATTTTTGGGACACTCAAATTTTACATATTATTATTTTTTATTTTGTTTTTTTTCTAGATTTTGATTAAAATTAATAACCAAAAAAATACTATGAAAAAATATCATTTAATCTATAAATTAGATTAAATTAGATTACACCATTACCTATATGATAATTATATTGTTTTCTCTTTAACATTTTTTTATTTTTTTATTAAGTTCACTATGGAGTAGAAGGTCGATGGTTGCCTTCCATTCCTCGATATTCTTATTTCTAAGAATAGTGATGGTTCCCTCGGCCACCAAGTTTTTCGGAAGAAAACGCATACTGAGCAGTATCTTCATGCCAGTTCTCATCATTTCCCGGCTCAAAAGATGGGTGTTCTCAATACCCTTGCTACTCGGGCTCTAAGGATCTCGGATAAAAAGAGTTTTGAGAAAGAAAAATCCCATCTCCTTGATGTCTTTGTTGAGAATGGTTATAGTAGATTCATGGGATAGAGGGCTTTCCTTAAAGCTTCCAAGAATTCGCTGTCTCAATGAGAACCAAAGGAGCGAGTTCCTGGTGTCCATCTTCTGTATGTTCAGGGGACTACTGATAAGATTGGTAGGATTCTCAGGACGCATAGTGTCCCTGTGACCTTTAGGCCCCTGAACACTGTTCGCATGTCCTTCCGATCAACGAAGGATCCTATCGACCCTAAAGATATGAAAGGTGTGTACTTGATCCCCTGTTCCTGTGGGACCCCCTACATTGGGGAAACTGGTCGCTCCATTAATCAGAGAATTAGTTGAGCATGCAGAAGACCTTAAGCATAGGTGAACTAAGTCTTCCGCTTTAGCTGAGCATGCTGAGAAAACCAGTCATCATGTTTGTATTGAGGAAGCTAGTGTTATTGCTAAGGTTTCGCACTTCCATCATCGGAAATTTAGGGAGGCGCTGGAGATTGAAAAGAGGCCGAATAATCTCAATAGAGATGATGGCTGGAAAATCAGTCGGTGTTGGGTCCCAGCACTCTCGACCTAGTCGTCTTTTTTTTTTAAATTTATTAATTTTTATTTATTTATTAATTGTTATTTATTAATTTTTATTTTTATTTTTATTTGTATTTATTTATTTATTTATTATTTATTTATTTATTATTATTATTATTATTTTCATTTATTTATTTATTTTTTTGAACTTACTTTATTATTTTTAAGTTGACTTATATAATAAAATTTTTCATTCATACTTTCTCTTTCTTTTATATTCATTTATCTATATAGTCCTGTTTTTAATTCCTCTAATACTAATTTAACTTACTATTTTAATTATTTATTTAACATAAAACTTTAATTATTTATTAATAATTTTTAACTAACTATTATCATTAAATTATTTTTATTTATTTTATTTTAAGGGATTGGTCCCCAGGGTAATTTTTTTCCCTTAAATATAATTTTCAATTATTTATTTCAACTAACTATTATCATGAATTATTTTAATTACTAATTTAACATAACATTTCAATTATTTATTTAACTAACTATCATCATAAAATTATTTATTAATAATTTTTACTAACTATTATCGTTGGTCCCCCTAGGGTAACTTTTTCCTTAAATTATTAAAAAAGGGTTTTGATCCCGGTACCTAGTCCAAAGTAGTTGTTGGTCTTTTTAGCCGTTGGAGGCTCTACTCTGTCTATTTAACTTGCTAAACTGGATCTGTTTCTTCAACTTGTCCTGACGATGAACCACACTGGTTGGTTCGAAACGCGTCGACAAATGATGTTTCATGTGATCTTCGCTGAAAAATCTTTTGTAAACTTGATATGGATCACAGAAGCCTAAACTCTACAACTTGTTAAATAAATCAAATTAAACTTGGAAAAAATATTCATCTATATATTTTATTAATAAATATTTATCTATAATAATAAACATTAAATAAATACGTTATTAATTTTATTAATAAATATTTCTCTACATTTTATTATTAATTACACAATCATTAATTGCTTTTTTGAGCACTTTATTAAAATTTTCCTACTTTTAAATTAAATACTTTTATTTTTTTTACATAAATTAAATTATTTTTTAATAAAATAATAATTTATATATTTGATTAATAAAT
Source organism: Pinus tabuliformis (assembly GCA_031772625.1). Lineage (NCBI taxonomy): Eukaryota > Viridiplantae > Streptophyta > Pinopsida > Pinales > Pinaceae > Pinus > Pinus tabuliformis. Next base: position 1,571,537,800 of record CM062816.1, read on the forward strand.
ATTTTGTAAATAATATAGTTTAAATTTTAATAAAATAATAATATATATTTGATTAATAAATATTTTGTAAATAATATAGTAATTATATTTTGATATATATTAATAAATATTTTGTAAATAATATAATGTAAATATTTTATATTTTTTGGATTATGCTTATTTGCTCATAAAACCTCTATATTTAGCTGATGAACATATAATATTCAAAATGCTTAAGTGTATGTGTTATGTAACTACTACTATTTTTTTTTTTTTTTTGGAAAAAACATATTTTATATTTTTGATATATATATTTTTATCAATTTTATTCAAAATTTAATTATAAATTTATAAAAATCATTTATATTGTAAATGCTTTAGAAATGTTTATCCAAAATATTTTTATAAATTGATAAATATATTCTACATTACATACTTTAATTGTTAAAATTGCATAATCCAAATTTTTTTGAAATATTTTAAGATATTGTATAGTTTTATACATTTAAGAATATAATTTAAGTAATATAAATGTGCAATTTCATCCAAAATTATATAATCAAATTCTAATAATAATTACTTAAAAATAAAAAACTTAAAATATTTAAATTTATTCTTTGTAAATATTAAAATCAAAATAGATGATAATTTTTTTTTTGTTATAAGTAATTTTAATAGGTGTAGTTTAACTATTAGACGAAACGATTTTTCTAATTGAAATTGGAAGTACATTTTTGAGAAAAATTGTGATTTCTTATTATTTAAAATGCACTTTTGAATACATAAATGGATCTAGCACTTTGAAAAACCTCTGAGGCACTTTAACTTTACGAATTAAACAACTCAAACTTATGACTCTCGAAAATCTCTACCAAATTTTGGATAAAATTGACCATAAAAAATGTAAAAAAGAAGCCATTCAATATATTAATTAAACTACACACTTTTAATATATTATAGATTTAATATATTATATTATTTTTTGTTTCTCTAATTAAAATGTTAAAAAAATATTACCTTTTTTGAACCCCACACACAATGGAATAAGGGACTCCAGTGTAAGCCTTATTAGTCCAGTCTATTAATTAAACTACACACTTTTAGTATATTATATTATTTTTTGTTTCTCTAATTAAAATGTTAAAACAATATTACCTTTTTTGAACCCCACACACAATGGACTAAGGGACTTCCCTGTAAGTCTTATTAGTGCTTGCCAAGGTAATACTCTAGATATGGATTTGCTTGTTGACCACTATTACTTTAGCATTTACGGAAGCAACTTACAAAATTTAACTTTGAAAAATAAATATTGATTTTTCAATATTATTAAAAGAACTAATTTTCAAACATTTTATTGGATAATACTTTGGAGGTCTTATTACACCTTTTGCACAAGATAATGCCACACGGTTAGTTGCCTCACATATTTTATGCCATAATTTATGGATATAGTTGCAATATTCATGCATTATTTTTAGATATTTGTGTGGTTTTTTATTCTTAGGCTTTGAAGGCTTTAAATAACATATTTATCACCAAATACTTCCAACTGTAATTTAAGCAAGTCTTTGCATAAAAAATGGATAGGAATAAAATGTAAATACATATATTACCATGAGTCATTTCTCACCATTATTTATGCTTTCTTCGTCATTTCAATAGGAGTAAAACTATAAATGTATAGAATTATTAATGGTCACTATAGGATTCTATTTTAACCACTATTAATTTACCTAACATTGACAAAGATAGACTTTTATGCAATTTTCCCTTTGACATAATTTTTAACTTGAGTGACAAAGACTAGATTATCCACAACACTTATTTACAAAAAAATTAAACATAAATATATGGAGACCAAACTTAAAAAGAAAAAATGAATATAAATATGTGGAGACCAAACCTTCTTCCATACTAGAGACCAAAACTTTTAAAAAAAATGAACATGAATATGTGGAGACCAAACCTTCCTCCATGCCATATATGCTATCCCATAAAGTGTTTTTCTTTTTATATTTTTGGTCTTTTCCATTTTTTAAATTGCTTTAAACATTCCCATTTCTCTTTCTCAAATGTAATGAGAAAACTAATATTAAAATAAAATTAATAAATTTAATTACATTAACTACTACTATTATCATTTTTAAATTAGGATTGGTAAAGATGTGTATTAAGAAATCTATAGTGAAAGATGGATGCGAAGAGTTTACGAGAAGAGCCTTTCTTTCCACGAGAGATAATTGTCCATGTCTAATTTTATTTCATTTTAGAAGTATATTCTTAGTATACCTAAGTTTTAAAAAAACAACCTTGTTACCTATGTCCTACAAAATATCTCTAATTGAAAATAGATTTTTTAATACATTAAAAAATGTAAAAAAGAGAGATGATTTGGTCACGTGATTATTTTTTTTCATTGTTTTAATTTGTAGCTTTTTCTTTCTGAAAGTGCTAATGTGTCCAGGGGATTATTCTTTTGGTTGGATGATAGCTTTTACAAGGGTTTTCTCTAAATTTGTCTCATTGATGCTAAGAAGAAGCAATCTAGGAGTAAGGGAATTTGATATGCGGGAGGAGAGGCATCCCAACTAAATAGATAGTTTTGACATCATTTTCAAGGGAGAGGGAGGAGAGGTATCTCAGTTGAACCAATATAGCTTTGACATTATTTTCCAGGGAGGAAATTTATGTGTTTGAAACACTAGTGATCCCATGACATATTCATTAGTCATGAGTTAATGCATGTGGACATTGGTGGCCACCTATTTGTTCCACTGACTCACAACATAATTTTCCTATTTTGGCAATTTTTAGGTCCTGAACTTCGAAAGTCGTTTTGAGGCCATGAACGACTTTTCTCGGGGAAAAGGGTTGATGATAGTCATAAGCTATACATAATTTTTCTATTTTGGCAATTTTTAGGTCGTGAACTTTAGAAGTTGTTTTGAGGCCATGAATGACATTTTTCGGGGAAATGGGTTGATGATAGTCATAAGCTATCGTCGACAGTTGGAAATTGCACTCCTCAGATAGACCTTTCCAATGGGATAACATACACGTCAAAGAAAGATCGTATGCCAAAGTTATAACCCCGAGAAGTTGATGTTCCAACTTACCCCATCGGGCCCAATATGCCTTTGGCGCTTCATCTCATAGGGTTAGGTTTTTGGACGTTTAGGGTTTCTCGTTGCTTCTTTATGATAAAAAGGCTTCTGAGTCTCATTGTAACACAGTTCAAGAAGACGCATAGCCATCAAATCTCTTCTCAAATTTAAGTTACCACCATTCGAGCTAGTACATTTTCATTCTACATGTATAAAGTTCAAGCATTTTTCATTTATTAATTGAATTCAAGTTTCGTTGTATCTTTTTGTTTTGGTTATAAATATATATTTCATTTCATTCCCTTCATAAATTTGGATCATGAGTTCCAATTATTGGGAATGACATTACTTGTCTTTGTCAGCTTTGATGCTCAAATGTAACTCCAATTCCTAAATTCTTTCTTCATGGCTTTGTAACAACTTCCTTGTGCGTTGAAGTTCTAAATAGTCCATGTTGAAGGGAGGAACTAACTCTGTCAAATGACTAATAACCACTGCTACCTTCTAGTTGATGACCAAAATTAAATTGCAAGTTGAAGAGTGTAAGGAAATAAAGAAACCCATGGGGATGAGCTTCACTACAGACCAAAGGGGAGAATCCACCATAATGGCATTATTGTTGATGCTTCAATGATGCAAGTAGAGATGAAGGAGCTTGACAATGATGGATGAGTCCCCTAACATGATTAATTAAGAGGCTATGATGATGTTGCTAGTTTGAGACCCTAAAGCAATGCATATGCTTCTTTTGTGTTATTGGTAGATACACCTACGCTCCATGCATATGTGAACACTTTTGTTCCATTGTCGTTAAAGGGAACACCCCCGTCGTGTATCTATATATATATATATATATATATATAAGCAATGCAAGCTTGTACTCACATTACACAAGCTCAATTATGACTGGTACCACTATAACCTCTATGTGCACCACATACCACCCAAGCATGACACATGGCTAGGCAAGGTTTGAACCAATGAAGGAGCTTGACAATGATGGATGAGTCCCCTAACATTATTAATTAAGAGGCTATGATGATGTTGCTAGTTTGAGACCCTAAAGCAATGCATATGCTTCTTTTGTGTTATTGGTAGATACACCTACGCTCCATGCATATGTGAACACTTTTGTTCCATTGTCGTTAAAGGGAACACCCCCGTCGTGTATATATATATATATATATATATATATATATATATATATATATATATATATATAAGCAATCCAAGCTTGTACTCACATTACACAAGGTCAATTCTGACTGGTACCACTATAACCTCTATGTGCACCACATACCACCCAAGCATGACACATGGCTAGGCAAGGTTTGAACCAATGATGTCACAAGGAGTGCCTTAACAATACATTCTATCACCCACTAATCTACATCCTAGGGCGGGGGGCATAAATATTAATATTAAAAAGGAGTTGTTCTTTATGTTTGGCTTCCCAAGAGTCGTTATTCAGTTGGTCTATACAAGCATGAAATCATTGGAAAGCCTAATTGAATGAAAATGCCCATGATTTTCAATAGAATATCTAAAGGGGTACATAGGTGGAGAGTGAGTATTAAACAAACTGAAGCTTGAGCTAATGCTACCTCATTATTAGGCTCTCCCTTAGACCCTAGCTTGTCAAAATAATATCAAAATGAAAGGGATGTATTCAATGATTTGAACACTAAATTAAATGAAGCTAGGGGGTATTTTAAATGATGCTAAGGAATGGAAACTCAATGCTTCAAGGTCCCTCTAGAAAAAGGCTATTGAAAAAATAATTCCTAGCTCCAAAGCTAGGCATGGAAATGATAAAAGTCCTATACCTAAAATTGACCTATAGGGTCATGACATCAAGGATCTATTTCCATTTCATTTCCATAAGTTTCCCAATTTAGCATACCTTTTGTATAGCCTCATGGGAACCAAAACTTTTCCTTAGAATCAACAATTCTAAGAATTTATTGTTTGTCTTCTACTTGGGCAAATTAATAAACTAACTTTACCATGTTTTCTTGGGAAGCCCAACTAGGACCACCTCACAGATCATAAAGAGGTCCTTATCACCATTCCAAATGTAGATTCCACTACAAGGAAGGATGCAACATCAACTCTCTACTTAGACGTCTTAAGTTACCCCAATAAGCATTGAATAAATTGTGGAGTTTGGGATTTATCCCAACTTCTAATTGCATGTATGATTGTTAAATCCATAATTTGGGGTTAAAAGCTTCCATAGCCCATGATTTGTAATGTAAATCCTTTTAAAGGGACAACTGGATTATTTTATTCTAACAGCTCCCCCTCATTTAACATTTTTAGGATGACTTGCCATTATTGTAATATTTCTCATGGTTTGAGTGTGGTTGAATGCTCATGGTTTTGAGCCCATATTTTTGTAATTCATTGTAAAGGATGAGAAACTACATTCTATAGAAGGAGGGAGTCTCATTCATTGCAATTTTCCATAGATATATGAAAGCTTTCTCTAAGTCAGTTTAAGCACGAGGCTTCTTTTCTTTGTGATTGCTAGTTTTGTTCAAGGCTAGTATAGGTTTTTGACAGGTTTGTCGAGGAAAATGTTATAGCTATACTTGATAAGGGCACCAAGATCCACTAGAAGGACAATATAGAGTGAAGTCTCCACTCATTTCTTCTTCAACCATCAGAGGTAATTTAGTTTCACAATGAGGTCAAACGTCTCTAACTCTTCCCTCTTATCATTCTTCTCCTTTGAGATAACCTTGTTGCATTTGGGTGTGATTCTAGATAAGACCACCCCCAAATAAATCTCGGGAACCATAAATCATCCTTAGGTAGAACTTGGTAGATAGTCCTTTAAATATATGTCAACAACACCTTATCCTAAACCCTAACATCACTAAAAAAATTAGTATAGCCCCATCACCCTCAACACATTGCTCCTTCACTTCTCAAACCAAAGAAATAAATGAAATCAAAATACTAAAAAACTTCATTTTTTAAATCATTTACCCCATTCATTTTCATTAACCTAATCTACAATTTAACTCCCCTAATTAATAAATGTAGATCCTAAGACCACATTCCAATCTTTTAACTAGCTTGAAACTTCACTGATTCAATCTTTTATGGTTAGTCTAACCAAGGGTTTGTTGCCTATAACTATATGCTCATTCATCAACACAATGCTAAGTTCTTATTTGATATCACTCATGTTCAATCAACGCATATCAAGCCTATATGCTTACTTTAATATATAAGACTCCTTGAATATTGGACTGGTTCTTTATAGTTTGAAACACCTTGGCTTATTGCGATATCCATTTGGAAATTAAACATGAACCTTGAGGCTAGCCTATGACAAGCCATATATTGACATGCCACTGTTTCATTTATCGTGAGCTAACCCTAAATGTTTGTGTCATTGGTTCTGTTAGCCGTAATTTAATGAGGCAGCAATTTTGCTTAGAAAATTATAGAAATTCCAGTAGGATTTTGTGAAAATCTAGTTGAAAATTTTGGAAATCTAAGTTACAACAGTAAAACTTAAAATTTTTGGGTGCCACAAGGATTCTTGATGGTGCTGAATCCATTTTCACCATGTAGAAAACGATTCAAAGAATTGGATTTCTTGAATTTTTTTTTACCGAATTCCAGTGAAAATTTAATAATCCACTCGAAATTGTGGCCTCAGTAGACAACGTCGTTTTATTATGTGATTAGGTGCTCATGTCCTAAGTGTCGTAAAATGCTCAAAATTTAAAGTACTTAGAACTGGTTCAAAGTTGAATGACTGGAAAGTGCTCTTCTTCCCGATTCTGGTGCCGCAAACGGTTCGAAAAACGGTCGCCGTATGAGGAAGTTATGGCAAAAAGAAGAATTTGTCCATAACATTAGAAATTTTAATTTTTCAAAAAAAAATTAAAAAAGGAATATTCCACCGGGCACGAAATCCGAGGCAACCACCAAACATTAAATGTAACTTCAGTTAATTTGGCGGAATTTTGGCAGGAGCGCCAAATTTGGGGGACCCGCCATAATTGGCGGAGCTATCTGGAGTTAACTAAAGTTAGCTGGAGTTTTTCTAAGGGCACACTGGAGAAACTTTAAATGGCCATAACTTTGGCTAGGAAAGTCGGTTTTGGACGAATTTTTTTTTATTTTGGGTATTTTCGACCTTCGAAAGCCATTGGTGCAGGTATTACAGCCATATGAGGTCATTTGCAGAGGTTTTGGAGCCGTGAAAGTTCTAGGAGCCACCCGGGCCTAGTTTTGTGAAGACTGTATAGGGTTGCAGGTATCCATTGGAGGTGGTCCAATAGTCAATCCTGAAGGATTCAAGTGTTCTGAATCCATTTTTACCATCTATTTCTCTTGTAGATTCTTCTATTCAGCTGTATTTTCAATTTGAGCATTTAATAAAAACAAGGACAAGCCCGGTTGGGAGCTTTGGACCCAGCAGACGTAGCCCTGGAGGGGGTGAACTGCTTTATCAACTTCTTTTGCATTTGTGGTTGATTTATTTTGCAGAAAAAATTCGTTTTAATGTGTTAAACAATAAAATGAAATAACTCTGCTATGCTTAAATGGGTCATGAACAGCTGAAAATTTCATGTGTTTTCTTTCTGCAAGACATGGAAATCTTTTAAACATGTTTAATTCTGAATTGAATACCTTGCAAACAAATTTCAAGTAGTTTCAAATTCAGATCAAGTTGGTATCAGAGCTCAGGGTTTTGTGCAAAGATCTTCTAACTGTCTTGCAAAGTATTGATGCTTACCAGGTTGAAACTCAAAAGAGGGGAAGGACAGTTGACTAGAGAACGAGAGAATCCTCAGTCAAGGAAGGCCAGAGAGCCATCACCTCCACCTTCAATTTCACCCTCAAGAGTCTCAGCAGAAGCTTCAAGGATGTCTGAACATGAAGGAGAAATTCCTATAGAGACAGATCCAAGAGAAGAAGAAAGAGTCTTCAGAAAGGCTTTCTTGGACCTCACTGAAATGGTGAGGATAGTGTACCAAGAAAGAAATGAGAAATTGGCTGGAGAAGGGTCCAAACATCCACATGAAGGAGAGGGCTCTTCAGGAGGTAAGAAGGATGATGATCATTCCAAGAAAGGACATGGAGGAAATGGTGATCCACCACCCCCATCTTCACCTTCTTCCTCTTCATCCTCGTCTTCTTCTGTTCATAAGCATAGATCCTCTAGAAAAAGTCCTTTTTTGAAGCTTGATGTAAAATTCAAATTACCTATGTTTAATGGTGAAGTGAATGCAGAAAAGCTTGACAACTGGATTAGGCAGTTGGAAGTTTACTTGAGGATCCAGAATATGCATGATGATGCCACAAAGATTCAGTTGGCTTCTTTGAGAATGGATGGAGCAGCATTGGTCTGGTGGGAGGCCAAGATTAAAGAGGAGATCAAGAAATTTGGTAAGGTTACCTTAACATGGCCTGAATTTCTGTTAGCCATTAAAAAACAGTTTTATCCTCTTGCTCACATGCAGAAGGCCATTATGAATTGGCAAAATTTCAGACAACTTAAGGGTCAGAGTGTCCAAGACTACACCCAAGAATTCAGGAGAAGAGCTCTCTTGTTAGGGGTAGATTTACAGACCCAAGAAACCTTGCTGAAATACATCGGTGGCTTGCATAGCTACCTTAGACACACCATCTTGATGTTTAACCCTACTAGCCTGGACGAGGTTTGTGTCCAAGCTACCCATTTAGAGGCAAGGGGAAAAAACACATTTGAAGAGGGTAGAAACAAGCCCCCCAAGGGGAAAAACAAAGAGAAAACCTCCAAGGGAAAGAGCAAAAAGAATGCATCTGTCAAACAGGAGAGTGAGAAAGTGATCTGTAAACACTGTTCTAAACCAGGCCATGAGGATAAAAACTGTTGGAAATTATATCCTGAAAAAAGACCTCAATTTAACAAATCCAAAGGAAAACAGAAAACTGCTGCTTCTACATCTACACCACAAGATTTAGGGGAAGATTCAGGTGATGAAACCAAAATTACAGCCATGGGTTTGAAAAAGTTGAAGGAAAAATAAATTGAAACTCAAGCCAGCACTAGTACCTCAAACTTCCATGTACAAGCTCCTAATGAGGAAGAAAGAATTGAACTGTTTCATGTGAGGGTGATTTCAAAACATACTAAAATTGACACACTTTTTGATAGTGGGTCACAAGCAAACCTTATATCAGAGGACTTGGTCAAGCAGCTTAAACTTGAGACCGTTCCGCATCCGAAGCCATATCCACTTGGATGGATTTGCAAGGATGCAAATTTACAAGTTTCAAGAAAGTGCACATTGCGCTTTGCAATTACTGCACATTTTATTGACACAGTTGAACTTGATGTGGTACCTTTTGATATAGCAGGAATTGTTTTGGGAAGTCCTTACTTGTTTGACAGGAAAGCTATCTTTCATCGCCATGAAAACAAATATCATCTGTTCAAAGATGGTAAGGAGTTCATTGTTAGAGCTCATCACAAGAAGACAAATATAGCGATGGTGAATGCAGGACAGGTAAAAATGCTGGTCAATTCAAGTAAGAATTTTGTTCTTCTTATGATTAAGCCCAAGGTTGATGTGAATCATGAGTCATTTGACAATTGTGATCCAAAACTTAAATCAGATCTGTATGATGTAGTTGATGCATATCATGAGATGTTTCAGGAGCCAACAGGTTTGCCTCCTAAGAGGGAGATTCAGCATGAAATCCATTTGCATCCAGATTGTCCTCTTCCAAACATAGGCATGTACCGCATGTCTATTATGGAGAATGCTGAAATAAAGAAGAAAATCAAGGACTTGTTGGACAAGGGTCTCATAAGGCCAAGTACTTCGCCATGTGGGTCACCGATTGTATTGATTCCAAAGAAAGATGGCACTTGGCGTATGTGTGTTGATTTCAGGGTCTTGAACAAGATAACGGTAAAGAATCGTTACCCACTCCCAAGGATAGATTATTTGCTAGATCAGCTGAAAGATGCTCGATATTTCACTGAGCTAGACTTGCGCAGTGGATATCATCAAGTAAGAATTGAAGAAAGTGACATTTGGAAGACAACCTTTAAAACCAAACAAGGACTCTTTGAGTGGCTTGTGATGCCGTTTGGTTTGTGCAATGCACCTGCAACTTTCATGCAGGTAATGGATGATGTCTTGTGTCCTTTTCTTGATGATTTCGTTATTGTCTACTTAGATGACATCTTAATTTTCAGCAAGTCTAGAGAAGATCATGTCATGCATGTTAGAAAAGTACTTGATGTTTTGAAGAAGAATCAGTTATTTCTTAAAATGTCAAAGTGTGAATTTGGAAAGACTTCTTTGGTTCATTTGGGACACATAGTAGGAGGAGGTGCTTTGAGAATTGATCCTGCTAAGATTGAGGCTATTGTGAAGTGGCCTACTCCCAAATCCATAACAGAGGTAAGAAGTTTTTTAGGTGCATTTCAATATTGAAGGAAGTTTATCTCTAACTTCTCTTCTATAACAGCTCCTATGCATGCAGTGACAAGTGTGAAGCATGCTTTCCAATGGGGAGGCAAGTAGCAAAAAGCTTTCGAATCTTTGAAAGAGAAGATTAGTTCATCTCCAGTCCTTGCATTACCGGATTTGAGATAGCCAATTGAGATACAAACTGATGCTAGTGATTATGCTATGGGTGCAGTTCTTCTACAACATGGTAAGCCTATTGCTTTTCATTCTGAAACTTTTAATGGTGCTATTGTAAATTATCCTACATATGATAAGGAGTTGTATGCATTGGTACAAAGCGTCAAAAAGTGGAAACACTACTTGATGGGCAAAGAAACTGTTATACATACCGACCATCAGCCCTTACAGTACTTGCAATCACAAAGCAAGTTACAACAGTCACGACACTTCAGATGGATGGGCTTCTTGCAATAGTTCCATTTGGTAATAAGGTATAAGAAAGGTACTTTGAATAAGGTTGCTGATATGCTTTCAAGGCCTATTATTGGTGCTGTTACTTTACTTAAGAATGATTCCATTGTACATGATAGTTACATAGAACAATATGCATCTGATGAAGACTTTAAAGATGTGTATGCTAACTTGAGTAAAGGAAATCATGTAGAGGAAAATGACTATCACATGCATAACAATTTGCTATTTCATTTGGGCAAGTTGTGTATACCACAGGGGCAGAGGATAAATGTCATAAGAGAAGCTCATTCTTCTCTTATTGCTGGCCATTTTGGTGTGAGCAAAACAGTTGCACATCTACAGAGGTATTGCTATTGGCCTCGCATGGTAGATTCTGTTTCAAGGTTCATAAGAGGTTGTTCATTATGTGCTACAAGCAAGCCTAGCAACAGGAAGCTTGGTTTGTATACTCCTTTGCCGGTACCTTCTAGACCATGGGAGAGCATCTCTATGGATTTTGTAGGAGGTTTGCCAAAATCTCGAAAGCAGCATGATTATTTATATATAGTAGTTGATCGTTTCAGCAAAATGTGTATACTTATGCCTTGTAAGAAAACTATAACTGCTGAACAAACTGCTGAATTATTTTTTCATCATGTATGGATTCACTTTGGTTTGCCTACTTCCATTATTAGTGATAGGGATTCCAGATTTGTGGGGAATTTTTGGTCCAACCTATGGGAGATGATGGACACAAAGTTGAAGAAAAGTACTGCTTTCCATCCGCAAACAGATGGACAAACCGAAGTTGTGAACAGAACCATTGTGCACCTCTTGAGAGTTTATTGCAGCAAGCATCCCAATCTTTGGGATGAACATTTGCACTACATACAGCATGCTTACAATCGTGCCAAGCACTCTTCCACAAACACCTCACTGTTTGAAGTTTGTTTTGGTTACTTGCCAAAATCACCTCTTGATTTCATTCTTGAGAAAGATGTTGCCATTGAGGGACATAGTGACATTGACAAAGCTCGTTCATTCATTGAAAGAATTCAGCAAATACATCAACAAATTCAAGAACAGCTTGAGAAGAGTCAAGGCAAGTACAAGGAAAGACACGACAAGCATAGAGTCGATCACAAGTTTCAAGAAGGAGATGAGGTATGGTTGTACATCAGTAAGGAAAGGATGTAAGGAGAAGGTAAAAAGCTGAAGCCTATTCATTATGGTCCATTCAAAATCCTCAAGAAGGTTGGAAATAATGCTTTTCAATTAGATTTGCCTTCCTACATGCAAATGTATTCTGTTGTCAATGTGGAGAACTTACGTTTGTTTGAACCTCCTTTGATTGTTGATCATGAAAATGTTGTTCAGCTGCCATCTATAGAAGATTTCTCGCCAGAATTCTTAGATGAGCTGAAAGAAGATACAATCCTTGACAAAAGGACACGCACTTCAAGGAGGGGCAGTGTAGATTATGTTCGGGTTGGTTTCAAAGGCAGCAAACCGAACGAGGCAAAGTGGATGGAGGTGGACAGAGTGAGGGAGTTGCACCCTTACCTCTTTAACAGGTAGTTGAAGGCTTTTGGGGTCCAAAAGCTTCCCAATGGGGAGGCGTGATCAGGTGCTCATGTCCTAAGTGTCGTAAAATGCTCAAAATTTAAAGTATTTAGAACTGGTTCAAAGTTGAATGACTGGAAAGTTCTCGTCTTCCCGATTCCGGCGCCACAAATGGTTCAAAAAACGGTCGCCGTATGAGGAAGTTATGGCAAAAAGAAGAATTTGTCCATAACATTAGAAATTTTAATTTTTCAAAAAAAAATTAAAAAAGGAATATTCCACCAGGCACGAAATCCGAGGCAACCACCAAACATTAAATGTAACTGCAGTTAAGTTGGCGGAATTTTGGCAGGAGCGCCAAATTTGGGGGACCCGCCATAATTGGCGGAGCTATCTGGAGTTAACTAAAGTTAGCTGGAGTTTTTTTAGGGGCACACTGGAGAAACTTTAAATGGCCATAACTTTGGCTAGGAAAGTCGGTTTTGGATGAATTTTTTTTTGATTTTGGGTATTTTCGACCTTCGGAAGAAATTGGTGCAGTTCTTACAGCCATATGAGGTCATTTGCAGAGGTTTTGGAGCCGTGAAAGTTCTAGGAGCCACCCGGGCCCAGTTTTGTGAACACTGTATAGGGTTGCAGGTATCCACTGGAGGTGATCCAATAGTCAATCCTGAAGGATTCAAGTGTTTTGAGTCCATTTTTACCATCTATTTCTCTTTTAGATACTTCTATTCAGCTGTATTTTCAATTTGAGCATTTAATAAAAACAAGGACAAGCCCGGTTGGGAGCTTTGGACCCAGCAGACGTAGCCCTGGAGGGGGTGAAATGCTTTATCAACTTCTTTTGCATTTGTGGTTGATTTATTTTGCAGAAAAAATTCGTTTTAATGTGTTAAACAGTAAAAGGAAATAACTCTGCTATGCTTAAATGGGTCATGAACAGCTGAAAATTTCATGTGTTTTCTTTCTGCAAGACATGGAAATCTTTTAAACATGTTTAATTCTGAATTGAATACCTTTCAAACAAATTTCAAGTAGTTTCAAATTTAGATCATTATGCCACATGAGAGCGTCATGACTTGATCCACGATTGTATCATCCAAAGCAAATCTGTTTCCACATTCAGGTAATGTTTGGGTCGACATTGCTTTACATCTATTCCTTATCCTTCCAAATCATGGGAAAGGTTGATTTGGTTTTCATTTTCCATCATTTCCTCACAACAAATATAATCACATAAGGCTTAATACGTTCTTTATGAGCCTATGTTTGTAACTAAGGCCAAGTTGAATCTATGTGTGTTTTGATCGCTGAAACCTTTTGACGTAGAACATGAGTAATCTTGGAAATTGTTCGAGTTATAACATTATAATATCTGTCACGGATAATACATGTTTTATAATCATTTTAAGTTTGAATATATCTTAATAAATTTGGTCACCGAGTTTAAATTATTTATTTTTAGTTTTTTTTTACATGGTTCATTGTATCGATAATCACGTTATAGACAAACATGTCATAGCATGAGATTTGAACCTGGATGGGGAGGAAGACAACAAACAATCAATATTTATTTAGTGTAAGATTATTACTTGTAACATCCTCGGTGACCTCACATGAAAATGGAAGGAGTTAATTTTTTTTTATACAAATTACCCACGGGTAATTATCCAAATCACTATTCCAGATCCTCATTAACCATTAGATAAAATGTTCATCAGTACATAGAGTAAATTTCAGTAGAGGAATAGTAAGTCACATAACCATTAACAACCACTATTGTAGTATATTAACATAAATTGTATGATGAACCTTGCATCCATTTCATGATTCCTTTAACCAGATTAATTAATCACATACTTGATATTATAAATATCGCATCATGCAAGGAATCAACATCTTCAAACTGACACAATAAGCAATCAAATCATTGAACACCGATATACCCTGGAAACCTTGTAGGGTGAAAATCAACAAACGTTTAATTTTATTAATAAATGCTCATGAGGGTGTTCACCCCTCACTCAATGGCTTATAAAGGAGTCAATCCCTTAACCATTGTCATACAATATCAAAAGAGAATATCATTCAAATACAACATATCTAGCTAAAAGCTATTAAAATCACCATGATATCATTACCCACAAATATCCAATCTTCATATCTTTGTGGCTTGGTTGTTCCTCCGGTAGACCATCCTGCAACTCACACTCATTTGCATGGACCATTATTTATTTACCCGCCACCATGTTAAGCATAACCCTTCCTGCCATTGTTGTCGTCAGCATATGTCGATATCATGATTTTTTTCGACTTTAACGGTTAGATTTTTATTTAAAAGGCGGCAAAATAGCTATCGCTTGCTTTTACATTGGATTAAGTTCCTCAATTTCATTTCTCTCTGAGTTCATGAAATCCCACGGATCCATAATCAATCTTTGACTCAGAGTCGCCTTTTGGAGAAGAAACGCAGTGTCTCTGCCGAAGGGTTCTTTACCTTGATTGCGGGTCGTTTGTCCTCACAAGCTATGAATGTTACCTGCTGTCTCTGAAAACCTGAGTTTGCCTTTCTGAAGCCGTCCTCTAACTCTGATGCCAGAGGAGCAAATCGGATCTGAGCTATTTCCACTTGGGGGTATGAATATCGTTTTCCATCTCTGGTCTTCAATCTAACCTTCCAGCGCCTTGATTTTTCAACTATGGTTTCAACTGTAATCCACAGGTTGATCCCTGGGATAACCACTTGCTGTCGTTTACAAAAATCGATGCACTAACAGTTACAGTGCAAGGATCAGCTTGCGCTAATGCTGAATTCATAGATCCCTTTGAAGGAGGCGAGTCGAAGGCACCGGTGGATATGGAGTAGCCTGACACTAGAACAACTTTCTGTAGAAACGAAGAGCCTAAAAATTATGCTGCTGCCAGTCTCCACAAGCTTGAGAGTTAAAGGACAGAAAAGGTCCAGTCTTTTGCTGTCATTCTTGGTTTACTTCAGAAATGAGGTTGGGGAACCTGTGATAACACTTTTATTTCTACCTTAAACACACCTGCACAGAGCAATCTTCCTAACACACAACGCTCAAGCCGGATCCTGCTTGGAACAGAGTATATAGGGCCAGCCAGAAACAGAGAGTCCAATGCATCTAACATTTCTTAGTTGCCTGTCCTTGGAGCTTGGTGTAACTGATTCCTGTAGCTGGAACAGCGAAAGCCTGAAGGAGCCTGAAGGGTTTCCGAGACATCTGGTTCAGTAGCTGAGCCCCACAACCTCATGAAGAACAGAATTCCTGGTTAATCCAATTATGGGATGATGCAGAGAGAATCTTCCAAGTTGACTGATAGGGTTCTTTGGCTTCTGGCAGCGCCAAGGTTGGCTTCCGAATCAGCTTGAGTATTTAGCTGCCTCATAATGTGGAAGAAGGAGATTTTCCGAAACTTAGCCAGCATGGGTCTTATTTTCTTGAGAATTCGGCCTAAATGGATCTGCAGCTGATTCGAAGGAGAATTCATTGCTTGAATGATGAGCCGAGAGTCTCCGAAGACCGTCAGTGTTTGAATGTTCCGTTTTAGTGCCAGAGTCAGCCCCTGCCACAAAGCTAGAGCCTCAGCTCTATTATTTGATTCGATTCCCAGACCCCAATGGTACTTGAGTAAAGTAGAACCATCGGGTTTCAGCAGCACTCCACCTCCACCCGCAGCTCCTGGATTGCCTTTAGAGGCCCCGTCGAAGAAAAGACAATGGTCATCTAGTGCCGATCTCCACTTTAGAAATTCCTGTTCTTCCAGTCGAATTTCCCACTTAGCATGGCAAGTGGTTGGAGTAGTAGGGATGGGTTGATTATTCGGAGCGATTTCTTTCAGCCACAGCTCCTCCTCATTGTCCAACTTTACTTCATTCCTTAAAGCTGGCTTAGCTTCCAAAGTCTCTCCCAATAAAGCTTTAATTTTGGATATAACGTTGTTTGCAGTGCAGATTTCTCCTCTGAAGATTCTGTTGTTCCTTTCCAGCCATAACTTCCAGCAGATGTATTTAGGGGTCCACATCCAAGCAGTCTTAAGGAGGTTTTTTTTGTTGGTGCAGATTGGAGATAGCTTGGCCCACTCGTAGAGCAGGGATGGCACATTTCTTGGTAGCTCAATCTTGTCCGCCCTTGAACTCAGGACCCCTTTCCAGACTGCCTTGGCAAAGGGGCACAGCAGCAACAGGTGATCAGTTGTTTCTTCCTCTGATATACATAATGGGCATCTGGAAGGCCCTTCCATTCCCCGTTTTCTCAGGTTGTCTCCTGTGAGAATACTATTATGAGCAAGAGTCCAGCAGAAGAAGTCTATTTTAGGGAGAGAAGGAAAGCTCCATATGAATTTCCATTGCGTTGGGTCTGGAGGGACATTCGGGACAACAATTAAACTTTTGTATCCTTCAGCTACCGAGAAGGAGCCAGTATGGGAGCCCCACCCTCTTTTGTCCTTGGCTGTTGCTGATAATGGTGATTTTCCTTGCAGATTGTCTAACAGTAAAGAAGCTTCAGATTGCAAATGGTGTGGTACCTCTCCAAGATTCCAGCTGTCCCATCTTCTGTCAGCATCCTCCGTCCAGTTGGTTATGTCCCAAAGAGTTTCCTTGTTGTTGGAATGCAGCCATAGCTTAATATTTGCCAGGCCTTTTATATGATGAAGAGGCTGGTCTCCAAGAATCTGATCATTCCAAATTCTTATTTTTTTCCCATTACCTGGGATCCAATAGAGGTTGGGGCTGAAGTTGTCCAGAGCCGCGATACAAAGTTTGGATATTGGGGAACCTTTGGAATTTTTCGGAGGAAGATCCAAACATCTCAAACGTTGACCTTGAAAGTATTTCTTCCACAGCACTTTCTTGCTCCAGCTTATTTTCCCTGCCACAATATTCCACAATATTTTTGAGCCAAGAGCGAGATTTTGGGCAGCCAAGTCTCTCATTTGCAGACCTCCTTCTATGAAAGGTTTCTTAATGGTATCCCAATTTACTAAATGAAGCCTTCTTTCATTGTTTTTCCCCCCTTCCCACAGGAATCTCCTCAGCATACCATCCATTTTACTGAGAAAGGATTTGGGAGCAAGGAGAATGGAATGCTGGAACAGAGGCATGCTTGTTAAGACAGATTTTATAAGGATAATTTTCCCAGCAGTGTTCAGCCAGGAGGCTCCCCAGGCATTAATTCTGAGTTTGATCTTGTCCAAAAGGGGCATCCAATGGGAAACTTTGGGGATGGATTTGAAAATTGGGATCCCAAGATATTTGAAAGAATCCCAGTCTTGACAGATTTTCATTTCAAGAAGCCTAGCTATTTCAGCAAGGTTTTTAGCTGAGCAATTCCAGCCATAGATTGTACTTTTTGAATAGTTAATCTTGCTTCCGGATGCTTCCTTATAGATGTCCAGTTCCTTTTTGAAAGAATTGGCCGAAATAATGCTCGCTCCCCCTAGTAGCAGAGTATCGTCGGCAAATTGAGCATGGTTTATTTCTTTGACATTTTGCACCATTCTAAGACCTGGCAGAATTTGGATTTGCTGACAGTAGTCGAGCTGGAAACTCAGCACTGAGGCTTGTATAACATAGAGAAGTGGGGACAGCGGACAGCCTTGCCTTAATCCCCTGGAAGCTGTAAAAAATTCAGTTGATCTTCCATTTACCAGCGGGGCAATCCAAGGAGAGGCGATGCAGGCTTTCACCCAATTTGTGAATTTTGTTGAAAAGCCCATTTTTGTCATAACGGCAAACAGGAAGTCATGCCTCACCCTGTCAAAGGCATTAGCCAGATCTAGTTTTATTACCATTCCTTTCTCTTTTCTCTGGACACTTGAATGAACTGCCTCTTGAACCAGTACAATATTATCCAGTATCTTTCTCCCTTTGATGAAGCCTCCTTGGTTCTCCGGTATGATGTCCGGTAAAATATTCTTGAGGCGCATGGATATTATTTTGGTAATAAGTTTATAGCTAGTATTGCACAACGAAATGGGGCGAAATCTACTGAAATCAGAAGCTCCTTTTTCTTTCGGAAGCAAAGCCAGGAAGGCTGAATTGGTGCTGCCTCCTATCTTAGTACACAATTGGGACTTCCTTACCATTCTCAGAAGGTCTTTGTTGATAATTGACCAGCAAGACTGAAAGAACCTAGCAGTGAACCCATCAGGCCCTGGCGCTTTATCCGGTTCCATGCAATCCAAAGCTTTCTTGAGCTCGTCCATGCTGATCGGGGCAGTCAGCATATTATTGACGGGGTCTTGCACACAGAAGGGGATTAGATTATACGGATATGCTTGGGGATCTATAGGCTGGTCATCAGGAGCTGAATAGAGATCTTTAAAAAAGGAGAATGCTGCTCTCTTTATGCCCTCAAAATCATTAACCACTGTATCTTGGAATCGGATTTCTGAAACATTTTTGTATTGCTTTCGGGCTTCGGCATGCTTGTGGAAGAAACTAGTATTTTTGTCGCCGGCTTGTAACCATAAATTTCTAGATTTTTGTCTCCAATACTCCTCTTCGTCCCTACTGGCTTTATGAAAGGCTTTTTGTAACTCAACTTCTTTTTGGAGTAGACTTTGGGTAATAACTGAATTCTCCATTGAGGATTGGAGGGCAGCAAGATTTTCTATAGACTCTTTTCGATTGGCAGCAGGAGTTTTCAAAGCTTTAGCCCACTCCTTGAGCTTTCTCTTAAGAGCCCGCAGCTTTTCTTCCCACACGAAGAAAGGGGAACCCTGAATTTTCCAGTTCCAGACTTCAACAACCACCTCATTGAACCCCTCTTGCTGAATCCATAATGGGCTAAATCTAAATGGAATGGGTCCAAGAAAACTATCCATGGAGAGCTCCAGACTTATGGGTTTGTGGTCAGAGGTGCAGTTGGGCAGAATTTTGGATGAGGTCATTAGTCCACTAGTGAGGAAGGAGGTTTGGACCAGGAATCTGTCCAAGCGAGCTACTATATGGCTGGGACCTAGTCTTTTATTAGACCAAGTGTATTTCCCAGCTGAAGGTTTGATGTCCTCCAAATCCCAATCGATCATGATGTCTTCTACCCATTCTCTGGCAGGGTCCCTTACAGGTGAACCACCTTTTTTCTCTTCAGCAGCTAGAGTAACGTTCAGATCCCCTGCAATAATGATATTTCCTGGATTGTGCAAAACAAGAAAGGACTGGAGCGTGTCCCAGCAAATTTTTTTCTCCGACGGCAAGACTAGAGCATAAAGGTTAAATAAACTTACTTGTTGACCAGAGTCTTTGTGAAGGAGTTGAGTGAAAATCCAGTGCTGGGCACTTTCTTCTTGAATCAAGTCATATTTGGAGCTGTCCCAGAAGGAGGCGATCCCACCAGAGGCACCTCTAGCACTGACAGCTCTACCAGGGCCTTTGCGCCAGAATGTTTTGCTGGTTTGGAGGAGAAGAGAGTCCTCCATCTTTGTCTCCTGGATGAGAAGGATTTCAGGCATATGCAACCTTACAATGTCTTTCAGGGCCTCTTCTTTCAGCCTGCTACCTAATCCTCTGCAATTCCAGGAGACGTATTTCATTATTTACTGGAGAGGGGGGGAGTGGCTCCTTTTGGAGCCTTGTTATTCTTGCGCCCGGATCTGGTATTCATCATTCCCTTGAGGGTTTTCTGGGAACCTTGGAGAACATCCATGTAGGTTTTCTCCTCTCTTTGTTTCTTCTTGGATTTTCGGCCCCTGGATGATTTGATAGGGGAGATTTGAGAACTGTCTGATTCAGATTCTCTTTCTTCTGATTCTTCTCCTGATTCAGAGGCAAGACTAATATGCTCGTCATCGCCTGCTTTTCCCCCTTGATCTGCCTTGGTTAGTTTGGGATTTGATTCTTCTTCGGATTCTTTCCTTTCCTTCGGCTGACCTTCAGTTTCTTCATGTTTCTCTGAGGCCTCCCCCTTTTCAGCTGTGGATGGGCCTTCATTTGAGACTGGTTTGGTTTTGTCGTTGGGCTGGGGATTTCCCTTTGGTTCTGTCTGCTTCTTCTCGTTTGGCTTTGAGACTACCTTTCCTTTTTTTATTTCCTTCCATCCTTCTTCTTCCTCTTTGTCCCCTGATGGTGCTTTAGGGCAG
Source organism: Pinus tabuliformis (assembly GCA_031772625.1). Lineage (NCBI taxonomy): Eukaryota > Viridiplantae > Streptophyta > Pinopsida > Pinales > Pinaceae > Pinus > Pinus tabuliformis. The sequence continues at coordinate 1,571,558,438 of CM062816.1, forward strand.
TTTCGTTGAAAATGGCCGTGTTCATGGCAGATCCTGCATTTAAATGGAAGTTGCTCGTAGTCCAGCTTCTGGTAGTGGTGCCAATCTCCCACTGTCAGCTTGATAGCTTCCGGTAGCCCAGCTTCGAGATCCACTTCCACGCATATTCTGGTGCAGGTGTAATGGCCCTTGTTATCAGCTTTGTCGATGAATCTTCCCAAGCCATTTCCTATCTTTTGCAGTGCTTGATAGCTCCAACAGTGTATTGGTAGATTGGGAAGCCGAACCCAAACAGGGACCTCCTTTGGGACATCGACTGAGGGGTCAAAGTCGGGTGTCCATTTATTCAGAAAGAGACCTTGGTTTCCCATGAAATATGGGCCATTTCTGAACACCAGATCTCGGTCTTCCTTGGTAGTGAATTCAAAGATGAAGTAGCCCCTTCCAACCGCGTAGCTGATCACATTGTTTGGAAGCAGGGGTCTCCAGTTTCTTTGCACCCATTCATCAGTCGATTTTGTTGTTGGCCATTGACCCATAAACTACCCTACTAAACCTCTGTCAGCCAGGGCAAGGGCGATTTTGATTGTCTGGTCTTCTGGCAGAGCAATTTCTGGAATTTCTTCTAATTTTTTGATAAACTTCGGGGCTTCAGGCTGCATTCGTTTTTTCCCTCTCTGCGTAAGTATCTTCCTGAAGGCTTCTGCAGGCGAAATCGGAGGGGTGGGAGAGGGCTCCGCACCCCCTGGAGCAGCCATGGCGGCGGCAGCTGGTCGCAGACCTAGCAGGACGCATTACCTATCGCGCGCGCTGTGTTATTCCAACCAACTTTGCCTTAAATTATTATATTATTACATGTAGCAAAAAAAATTCGATATCATGATTACATAAAGTATTAATCAACCAATTCATAAATCTATACTAATGATGCTTCACCATGTATTCATATATATTCATGAGATGTAAGCAAAATATCGTGACATTATTCCTTTAACAACATTGCATATGCACTAGTTATAAGCATGTAACCATCCAAGCATGTCTATAAAATAAATACCACATTAACTAATATTTCCTTTACACAAGCACACGTTCTTGCAAGAGACATTCCTTTTAAAAGGAAACTAACACATCGATTATGTCGTGCATACGAATTACATAAATTTTATCAAGAGAACTAGCCCTTCAACTATTGCTTTTGGTGCATGCAAATGTGTAAAGAAAGCTAACACAATAGAGCATCCAAACACATGTTTCCTTTTCGAGGAAATCTAGCACAATAGGGCTTACAAAAACATGTTTTCTTATCCATAAAACTAACATAGTAAAGCATACCAACATTACCCATATATATATTCCAAGGAAAACAACACAATACTATGGTTTTTGTGCATGTAAATTCATCTTCTTTCCCAAAGAATATTTTCCAATGTAAGCTAATACAATATGCTATCTTTTCTCGCATACAAATGCATATTTTTTCTAAATAAAATCTAATACAAATCATGCATGCATATACATGATCTTATTCCAAAAGAAACTAACGTAATAGTTACGATAGCATAAAAATAATCACATATTTTTTTTTAAAGAAATATAGCTCGACAATTCTATCCATGCAAAAAAACTTATCTCTATAACATGACCATTCTTTGTGTATGTAAGAGCTTATCATAATCCCTTTGTAATGTATGCAACACATATCAAGAGGGTCTACCTATTTATGTTATATATTTGAATACTTTCCCTCTTCAAAAAAACTGATGCAACTAACTATTGTTTCTATGGTTATGAATATGTGTTCTTTCCAAATAAAATGATTGTTTATTTGTGCAAATAACACATACTTATTTTCAAGAACCCAATATAGTTTCTCTATCTTTTGTGTACGATTAACTATTGTTTCTATGGTTACACATACTTATTTTTAAGAACCCAAAATAGTTTCTCTATCTTTTATGTACAAAGTTCTGGTGCATTTGTTTTGGAGAAATTATCATATTCAACCCTTTTTTGGGCATAAGAACTAGGAAAGCCTTTTCCAAATAATAACAATGTTAACCCTTTTATGCATTAAATCATTCAATTAAATCAAACTATACAATATACAACACACAAATAATTTATCTTATTACCCACCAAAACATGTAACTTTTGCAAACTCATGCAAGGAAATTAATACAATTGACTTATATTTCACGCACAATAAAAACATATTCTTTCCCAAGAAGATTCATATGCATTTGATTTGTGCATAGGTTATTATCTTTTCTCATAGAATCCATGATCTCTTACACATGAAATCCATGTAAATCTTTTCCATGGATTTATTAACTAATCTTTACCAATACATTGGAAATATTTTACCATAACTAAATACCAAACAACACATTATTTTTCAAATGATAGAACAATAATTATCTATCTTTGCATGCAACACAATTTTTGTATCATCTTTTATAATATATATATATATAAATCTGTTTTATTTCCACAAATATATTATAGAAAAACAATGCAAATACTAATAACATATCCATATCTTTCCATATAATTTTTTTTATAAAATTCTCAAACATTTTTTAAAAAAATAACATTACTAAAATCCTCTCTATATAATATATATAAACTCTTTAAAAAAATGTAATAACTTATATTTTCTCTTTTTAAAAAGACGTATATTCATATATTTTTCCACATTCCTCACTGCATGCGATTATGTATATATATTTTTCTAAAAATTCTTTACAAAGTTACCCCAATTAAACAAACTGCAAGCCTGAAGAACGCAGTGAAGAACCGCTCCATTTTTTTGGTAAGAAATATTCTGCGTGTTATTTCATAACGAACTTCCTCCCTGTAACTAAACCCTCCTTAAAATAAATCTCCAATAAATAAGAAATGAGAAGGTAACTTCCTCCCTCTAACTAAACCCTCCGTAAAATAGATCTCTAATAAATAAGAAATGACAAAATCGTTATCCAGAGCCGATAATCAAGACAAGAAGATTTATTAATTTATTTACCAAGAAATATTTCTGGCTATCAACGGTTTTATCCACATTAAACTTGATAATTTAACACGGTAATTAATAATGTTTCATGATGGAAAGAATATTAGATTACCATACACATTTGTTATATTTTTTTTTCCCAATTTTATTAGTCCCTATGAAAGGAAGACTAGCAATTTTATTAGTCTCTGCAAACCCAGGATTCTAGTAATTGATTTGTTTGCTGGCTATTATTAGTTTAGCATTAATAAATGTTTAACTTTGAAAAGCAAATATTTATTTTTCAATATTATTGAAATAATTATTTTTCAAACATTTGATTGGACAATATTTTTTAACGTCTAGCCTTTGTGCCATGTAGATAACCGCCTCAAATTTTTCCCTTAATTTGTGGATGTAGTCGCAATATTTATGCCATTATTTTTAAATATGTGTTCAATGATTTTTCAAATACAAAAACCACCTAAAATCAAAATCCTTGAAAATAGCTCGTACTCACGTAAATAACCTATTTAGCATCAGTTACATAAAAAATGAATAGGAACAAGATGGAAATAAATATACCTACCAAAAGTTACTACTTACTATTATTTAACATGTACGAGTAAAAATGTAAAAGTTACTACGTACTATAAATTTATTTCATGTTTAAATATAAACATTTTTAATTTATTTTATATATCATTTTTAAGGATATAAAAAATAATAATGTTTTCTTGATATATTTAAAACAACATAATAAGCTTTTCCAAACAAATAAATTCAACAATTATGCTACTACTTTATATAGCAATTTGCAAATCCTTTTAAAAACATAACATCTATTTAAGCCTAACATCCACTTAAATAACAAAGACTACGAGCTCCCGATTTTTGCAAAAGCACTAGCGGGTAAGATGGGATGGGCCCTTCTGACATCACAAAGTCTATGGACCAAGATCACTTACCACAAATATATATGGCCTCTCTCCATACTTGACTGGGCTAGACTTCCGGGATGGAATAAATCAGGCATCTCTTTGATATGGAAGGCTCTCATACACTCATTCCCTCTCATCAGGGACAATCTAGTATGGCGCATCAGAGCAGGGAACAAAGCTAGAATCGGACTTGACCCATGGTCCGGCTGCGGTGGTCGACATACGCTCCCACATGATCTCATCGCACACCTCTCAGCTCACAACATAAATGTCATATCCCAGATAGCTGATCCCGATCAATCAGATATTTTCCATCAGGCATGGAAATCTGCGATTCAATTAAACCTCCCGCAGAGATGGAAAACAATTTGGGACGAATACAGGGAGGCATTAGTGGAATCACACATTCACATATTGGAGGGACCTGACGAGCTTATATGGCACCGAGTGGATCATGGAGTATATACTCCCAAGGACGGGTACATACATCTCATTGAGCCCAAAAAACCAACAGAATGTGCAAGCTGGTGGCAGAGCCTTTGGAAATTATCCGCTTCCCCTCGATCGAAACTATTCAGCTGGTGTCTATTGAGAAACAAAATCCCCACAGGGGACCAACTTATGAAACGAGCCATTCACGGTCCCACTTGGTGCGTATTGTGCAAGGCGGACTCGGAATCCATATATCATTTATTCCTACAGTGTCGGGCAACAAAAGCCGTATGGAGCAATCTCAAGCCTCACACAAATTATACAGGTGAATGGACAGGATCGGATATAATCGGAGCATGGACCGAATGGGGTAAAAATAACAGAGGGACAAAACTGATAAATCTGCCCATCATCGTAAACTGGTCAATCTGGAAAGCGCGAAACAATATCATCTTTGAAAACAAGCCTATCCATTGGCCCATTTTGGAGGCAAACATTATTGCTGCACTGAGCGAACTCCCTGATCCTCCACCTCCAAATACCCGTCAGCCTGGCCCGCCACCCCCCATCGACACCAGCTTGCCATGGGCTTTCTTCGATGGCGCTGCCAACACTCACAGCAGTGGTGGAGGATTCATCCTCCACATAAATGAAAATCATCACTACAGGATCAAAGCAGGATTAGGAGCCGGCACAAACAACTTCGCTAAGCTCATTACCCTTCGACATCTTCTCCACTTCGCTCTGAGACACCATTGCACTAGTATCAACATCTATGGAGACTCACAGATCATCATTAAGTGGATAAATGGCACTGCAACTTGTCACATGCACTCACTCAGCACTATTTTAAATGAAGCACTTGATCTCAAATATGCATTTAACCATATCTCCATCTCTCACATCTACAGGGAACATAATAGGAGTGCCGACAAGCTTTCCAAGGAGGCAGCGTTGATGGACAGAGGCATTTGGGAGATCACGGAGACCATCAATCAACAGGAACATACATTTTACCATCGGCCATATATAGATCCAGGGTACCCAACCCTGGGTCAGCATGCTGCACCATAGCAGCAATATATATTTAGACTACAGCTCTACAGACATATACTGTTATTTTTGTGAATATTTATGTAAATTTTGAAGGCAAGAACAGCATACTGATAGTACACTGATAGCATACCCTGCGTGGTAGTGCATTCAAGAAGAAACCGAAATATCATGTAAAAACAGAGTCTCATGTTTATACTGATCATCAATGAAATATTATTGATTTTTCCAGAGGAAAAAAAACAAAGACTACGTTGCCTTGAACATTGGTTTACCTATGACTTTAAGAAAAGTAAATACATTTTTTAATCATTGAATGAATTTAATCGTATTCATCTTTTGAAATTTCAATCTAATTTACATTTTAACCTACTTTTTAGTTTTAAAAATCTCTTTTGTAATCGTCGAATATTTCCATTAACCTAGAAATGAGAAACGGGATCACAGAGGTGGTAGCGAGTGACGTGCCTAATAGTTTTCTTCTTGAAAATTAAAAAATTACAAATTCCATTGGAATTAAAAAATTTTAATTCATGTTGTCAAGAACACTCATTCATGTTTTTCTCTCAACTATTTTCAATGTTAGACTTAAATATGCACTCTTTCCTATGAGCAAAAGAATATTTGTTATTCAATCAATTTAATAGTTTAAGACATTTCACACATTATCATATCTTAGAGTGTGTAGATTGTTACAGTTAATCATCATATGTTGAATCTTTTGGAAATTAATTTTATGTAGAAAAATTATTCTTAAAGTTTCCATGGGTAAACTCTTGTAAAAGGGAATAATAAATATATTTTAGACCATTCATTTCTAAAAATTAAACATTAAAAATTTATTCTCAAAGTTTCCAGTGGTAAACTCTCCGAAAAGGAATAATAAATATATTTCAGACCATTCATTTTTAAAAGATTCAACATTATTTATTGTATTTTTTCATGGGTAGACATAAATGTGTACCTTTATGATTGTATTTTTGTTCTTTTTTTCGTTGTTTTTTGGGGAGTAAAAATAGTTTTTGTTTATATTTTATTTTTTATTGTGTTATTGATTTTTGTTGGGTAGTTAAATTAAATCTGACTTGGTCAAGTTACTAGTAGTTTTTGAGCTTCACGTTTATGAGAATTTATAGTATTGGTCCATAATATTCATGTGGAATATGACCTATTTAAAGGGGAATTAGACTAGCCTAAATCCATTTTTAATTCCGGATGTTGACTTAAGATGAATCTAGGCTGATTTTTATAATTAATATATTTAGTTTTAAAAATTATTATTATATAACTTAGTTTTAATGTTGAATTTGACATTTACTTTTATTTGCAAAATAAAAAATTAATAATATTTCAATATTTATATTATCATTCAATTTGTGTATATATAAATGAATCATCATCAATTTTAGATTAAAAATATGGAATGTAAATCTTTTATATTTTGATTTTTTATTAGAATTTGAAGACAATTTTTTTCTTCTTTAAATTACAAATTTTTATTATTTAAATTGATATTCTGAATGCATAAATGAATCTAGTTAAAATTTATAAGATATTCAAATTATATTAACTCACCAACATAAATATAGAAGTTCAAAAATAATTAGATTTTCAACAAAATCTATTGGAAAATATACCCCAAAAAAACCCAGAAATTTGGACTACATTAAAAAAAACTCATAAATACAAAATATTATTAAATAGGAGTTTATATTTACATCACTTACCTACATTAGAAAATCAATATTTAATTTAAAAAATCACAAAAAATCAATAATTAATTAAAAAATCACAATTGACTTGATAATAAATGTAAATAGAAAATAGATTTAAGTTAGATGAAAATGTTCACTTACATTACATTATCATTGTATGAAAAAGTTAGCTGAAAAATTTCACTTACATTACATTATAATTGTATGAAAAAATTAAGTAGATGAAAATGTTCACTTACATTACATTATTTTGTATGAAAAAATTAGGTAAAAATTTTCACTTACCTTACATTATAATTGTATGAAAAAATTCATTTACATTACATTATAATTGTATGAAATTTCAATAATATTTAGTAATCTGAATAATAGCATTAATCTTAAAGATATGTTCATTGTAATTATAAATTAAAAAAATCTATGATATAATAATACAATTTGAAATTAAATATATATTTGAATTTAAATTATTTAAAAACTCATTATTTATTATTTAAAATTTAAATTATTTAAAAACTCATTATTTATTATTTACTATTTGTAATTTCAAAGTCTTTTATTAAAAAGAAATTACTTTTTCAAAATTATTATATTTATATATAAAAAATGAATTTATAATAATTATTTTAAAAAATTAGAATAAATATTTATTTTCATATTCAACACACATTTTTTTTATATATATATATATATATAATTTAAATAAATAAATTTAATTTTAAATAAATATTTATTTACACATTAATCTTTCAAATATTCTATAATTAAAAATAATAATAATAATTAATATTCTATAATTAAAAATAATAATAATAATAATTAAAAAAATATATATGAAAAATGATAAATAAATATTTTATAATTCACAAATTTATGAATTAATAATAATATCAGTCAACTAAAGTATATAAACATTTATTCCTCAACTCTCGTTAGTAATTAAATGATTAAGTACTAAAATTAAAAGAATACGATTATTGGATATAACTCTATATATCTAAAATCTTTATTAAAAAAACAAAAACCTCTGACCCAAATTCCAAAAAAAACCCAGTAAATCTTTAACAATTTTTTTTTAGAACTGTCTGCTCCCTTGCAAAATATTTTTAAATGATGTCACGTGGGCAGAGTCCCCCATTGTCAGAGACAGTCCCGAAGGTTTCCATGCGTCCAACAATTTTTTGATTACTTAAATTTGAGAAGAAGCAAACACATTTAATGGTTTAAAGATGGCAATAATTCAATGAGCACCACGGTTAGTTTATTACTATGTTACGCGGGAACCACTCCTTAAAGGCGCGAACCACTCCTTAAAGGTGAGAAACTTGTTCTAGTGGTTTCCGTGTTTCTGGAAGCTTTGGAATTATATGGGAACTTTTCTTTTACTGTGAGAGCGATAATGGGGGCTTGGGAAATTTCCGGGAGCTTTGAACACTGTTTTTTTTGGAGTTCCCGCGTTCTCTGGGGTTGGAGAATACAAAGCATGTTGACAAATATGTTGAACTGCCCACAAAACATGAGGTTTTGTTGAAACCTTCGCAGGAAGAAAGGCCAAAGACATCCTTAACACCGATATCCTTAATTGAGAAATTGGAGCAATCACTTGATGGGTTAAGGAAGCGTGTGACACCTCAATGTAAGGGTGATATCTGGGATGTCATGCTGATGAGTATTTATTTTTTTGTTTATGTATATGTATCGCAAAAGATTGTGTGCATATTGTATGTCGCAGTGAATGCTTAACCATTAGAGTCGCTTTACTTTTTCTCAAAAGAATAACTAGAGAAACATAGGTAAAATTGTTCCTTTGTATTTTTAAAGCAGATTATTTCAAATATTGGTCATAATGAACTTGACATTTTAATATTTTATATATATAAAAGGGAGAGACTCAGGAAGAGAGACACCCAGAGAATATATTTATATATAAGAGAGATTATATATTTAAATTGATTTTCATATTTTAATATTAATTTTGATTATTATATAATTGTATACTTTTTACTTTTATATTTTTAATTTTTTTATTATATAATATTACCGTTCCCGATTAGTCGTTTCCTGTAAATTTTGGGGAAACCTCTAGCCGTTCCCGACACCTGTACTCAAGTTTCCAACATTCCCACGTTCCAGAAACTCATGCAACATAGGTTTATTATTATTTCATCTTTTGAAAACTTTGAAGCGACTTAATTTGAATAATTTAGGCGGCTTGAATATGAGAGGGCCCTTTACAGAAAACAGATTTCCTGTCACTTCACGCAAAATGGACACCCTTGAGGAAATCTCGGTCGTGGTATTCAATAATGCTATTGCATACCGGTCATCGGTAGCGTCCGGTTATATTCTTGCATAATAATGAAAGAAGCACTGATTTTTCTCTGCAACTATGGCAGCTGCGCATCTATAATATCCCTAGAATGTTGTAAATATTTTATTTACTATAGTGAAAACAAACTAAAGGATTGTGGTTACTATTTGTTTGAATTAATTAATGTTTTTATTTTATTGAAAAAAATGAGAAATGATTTCCTAGTGAAGAGGAGATCAAGTAACTTCTGAGGAGGGAAGTTAAAAAGAAACAGTTGCTGAACCCTAACTACCTCCCCTAACCGTGGAGGGCTTCCAAGAAAAAGGAAGAGGGGGGAAGGAAAAACTGCGTTGTAGGGACAGGCAGTGGAAAAAAGGGAGAAAGCTTGCTATGTCTGGTGATGATTAGATAGCAAGGGCGCAGAGCACGAGCAACCTGCAAAAGATAGTACGTCTTTGAGCAAGCTAGGGAGGAGATTTGGTCTCGAAAGACAATCTCATGGTCGGGTGGTTTGACTAGCTATAGAGTTAGAGGTGACCTCTTCTTCTGGAGTTACTCACTTGGAAGCAACCCAGGTATGAGGTACCAACCGAATTCTGTGCTATTATCTAAACTGAGTTAGAAGTGTTATTTTTTTGCAAGCAACAGGTTCCTAGAGCTATAACCAAAATAAATATAGCAAGTTTCTTTATAAACAAAGTTACTATTTCCGAAAGATACTAGTTGTAAGTGCCACTATCTAGGTGGGACATTCCCATTTAAGAAATTGGTTATATTCTCTGTTTAAAAACTCTGTTCAGACTAGAAAGTTAAATCTCTACTTTATTGAAAAACTCCATTCCGACAGTGTATAGAACGCTGGTAGAAAAATTATGTAACAAAGAGATATAATTCTATAACAAAGAAAAATTATAATTCTCTTACAGTTCCATTCGAAACGGAAATGAAAGTTAAGACCCTAGTGAAGAAACGCAAAATAGGCCACCTGGGCTTTTGTAATTTCAAATATTAGAACTGCATGATAAAATAAGAACCCAAGGACCTTGTTTAGTTCTTAAATAAAACCATGAAAGCCGAAAAGCTTTCTCTGACGCATGACTAATAAAGAATTGATATTAGATGTCTCATTAGTACGTAACCTAAAGGAAAATGTAGAAGCAGAATAAATGAGGAACTGTTTATCTCTGACGCATGACTAATAAAGAATTGATATTAGATGTCTCATTAGTACGTAACCTAAAGGCAAATGTAGAAGCAAAATAAATGAGGAACTGTTAATAGATAAACGTAGAAGCAGAATAACCAAGTTCTGTAGCAGATAACAAGCCCTCATGGTGGCCAAAATTTTGTTTGGAGGTTGAACAACACCCCGAGGTTTGAAACCAAGACCTCACAACAAATATGCAAGTTCAACACCACCGCGCCATCGTTGTTACTTGTTAAAACATATGGTGAAAAATATTATTAAGGTTTGGGTGTTGGCACATTTGGGGGAGGGGTCAAGCTAAGACTTAGCCCCTGGCCTCCCCTGTGCCACAAGATCACGGGTGGGGGCCCAAAGGCTAGGGCCTAATCCAAACCTCATGACCCGCGACACAACCATATACCCAAACGCTTAACACAGTCTTACCACAGGCATATGCCCATATGCATGATCGATAGGAAAATAGAGTCGGGGGTTATCCCTAGAGTCATATGACCCTACATAAAACCAACAGTGCACGTAAGAGGAGGGGGCCAGCCCACGATCGTTTTTGTAGCATGGAAGAAAGGGTGCGCCAGCAAAGGGGGCTAGACAAAGCCCTGAAATATCACCCCCCTATGTAGTCACATGGTGCCACGTGACCAAGACTTTTGGGACTAGGGGCTTAATGGCACCCTTAACAGTCCTACAATTTCATCCATCGAGTGGGAATATTGCCAGGTTTTGTACGTCGGTTCCGCATTTTGGGCGCTCGAGCTACGTTGAGGCCGAATTGTAGGATGGTTAGCTACTGAATTGGGAAAATGAAGAAACAAGCATAACTTTCTTAGTTTTTGGCCAAATGAAGTGCATAAGGAACCAAAATGGATGTTTTTTACAGTGTTGGATCCATTAGAGACATCAGTTCTGCTATTTGAGTAGTTTAAAGCATGTAAACACACTTTTTAGCATTTTTAATGAAAGAAGCCCTGCATTGGAAGCTAGACTAGGAGATGTAGCCCAAGAAAAGGGTGAACTCCTTTATCATGCTTATGTTATGTGTTTAAGATATGTTGGTTTTGTCTCTGTTTGATTGTAAGATTTGGTTTAAATTTACTTGTTTATGTATTTAGTAAGTTGATCCTCTACCCAAAACACATATAAATTTAACTTGCAAATTGTTAAAAAATCTTATAGTTTACACATTCAGATCATATAGTGCACCCTAGAGCACCCTAAAGTGACTTGCCAATATGATGCCACTATACACACCAAAAAGTTGCATCATACACCATAAAGTAAATAGAAAACAACTTCATCTTACACTAGATGTTATTTATCTTTCTCTAATAATTATTTCAATATTTAAAAACTTAATACGTGTTAATTTTATTATAGAGAAAAAAAGAAAAGAGAAAATAATACATGAAAAATACCAAGGGAGAAGAATAAAAAATAAAAACACATTTATGTTATAAAAATAATTTAAAAGATTATAGAATTTTGAATGAAGAGGAACAACTAGGCAAACTCTAGAAATGGCGACACCTCTGGATCTCCATTCTTTGTCTGGTTTCTCTCCTTGGCTCCCTTGGGGTAAACCTTATGGATCGAAAACAACATTTCTGGTTCATATCTTATATTTCCAATGCTTTAAGTTCGAGGGTATATCATTGTAAGATGTGATGGTTTAATGGTCGAGGTTTTCACACGTCTTGGGTACTTGGGCTTTGTGCTTCTCCATGTCATTTACTTGTAAGAACTTTTAAAATTTCATGGACGAAGAAGAACTTGTTGCTTTTGAGCCCGAAGACTCGCCACTTTCCAAGATTTTCGTGTCTTTTCTAGGGCGCTTGGAATCTTCTATTGACCTTGTTGTGTCCCGGCTACTCACATCTATCACCTGTGCTCATTGTTCCTGCCATGGCTCAAGATTCCCCTGCTTTTGTCGATGTTTCTTCAGTGTCAGCTACTTTGCTAGTTCCTTGCTCGGGGGAGGACACTCAGCATTTATCTCAAGGTTGGAGTCTTAGTTCATTGGGTCCGTATAGGGTTCGAGACTGTCCCGACCAATTTCCATATCAGACTTTCTCCTCAACAATTCATAGTTTATTGGACGGGATCCACAAGCACAGAGGGTGTCAATTTTGATTTGGGGTTTTCAAGGAATTTTAGGCCAATTTTCTCTAGTCAAGCCAGTATTCCGGTCCCAGATATAAATCATTTTCAATTTCAGAACCCTTCTGCTTCAGGCCCTTTTCAGAATCAATTTTCTCATCCCCTGGTCTCTTAGGCATCGTTGGCACAGTCCATAGGTTTTCCTGCAAAACCCAGTTCCAGTTTTCGCTAGAGCAAGAACTAGAATTATATCAAAACCGACTCTAAGAAACCTCGTTGTGTTCAAAGGAAATTTTGGCCCCATGCGGGTCTGGTTTTGAGAGGAGATGTACATATGGAATGAGTTGAGATATTGGTTGAATCCTATCTTGTGGGTAGGGTTCAGGCCGAACATTTTTCCATATAAACCCTAAAGGCATGGGTTGCTCAAGATACAACTCCATTAGGTCAGACGTCTCCTAAGGTGGAACTTCTTACAAAATGATGGATTCATCTAAAATTTGCAGCAGCTGTGGATGCTCAGGCTATTGTGGTGAAAGTGTGACACATAGATTTGTCCCTGACAATTTTCAAATTTTTGTCTCCACTTTATAATGCTCGAAAGGAGAGTTCAGATGTGGTGCTTGTTTGGGTTCATTTTCCGGGTCTTCCTTTAGATTACTGGGCAGACGGGATCTTTTTGGATTTAAGCAATTGTATCGACACATATCTTGCTCATGACACCTCATATCTCACTATCGACATTTTGTTGATGGCTCATTTATTGGTTTTGGATGATAATGGAGCTTAGGGAAGGGGAAGAAAACTTTCAAGAACTTGATTATGAAATAGTTCCCTTCCATTGTCGTAGATGCCACAGGTATGAACATCTTCCCATCTTTCTATGGTTCTTAGAATCCTACGGACCTGAAGTTTATGTTCCCCACAGAAGATTCTTGTGTCTTGGAGTATCCCAGATTAGTTTTGATTGCTAACGGCCTTTGACTATTCATGATTTGATATAGTCTCCTTGTCTTTTCGAAAAAAAATTTCATTTAAATCCTTCTTGATCATTGTTCTCTCAATATCGTTTCTCAGAGAGGTAACCTCTTCTTCAAGACTCTGACAATTCTCTTCCCATACTTGGATCATATCTTGAAGAACCTCCTCTTTTCGTTTAGCCTCCTCCAGTTTAACTTTCAAAGATAAAATATCATCTTTTCATGTATGCGAGACCATTTCCTTTTTAAAATTAATCAGCTCTTGTTTCAAATGCTTTTTCTCCTCTTCCAGTCTCTCACAGGTTCCTTGTTTTTCTTCCAATAGAAGGACTAGACTATATTTTCTCTTGACAACTTCCTCAAGATTTTCTTTTTGATAGGAAAACTCCTCATTGTCATAGTTATACATACCTTCCTTTGCACGCTAAAATTGTTCCTTCAGTTGCTTATTCTTCTTCCTTGCTTTCTTTAACTCGTCGAGGGCACTGATGAGTTCCCCTTCAAGGTCCACTATTCCTTCTTCTTCTTCCTCTTCAAAGTCCATAATACCTTGTTTCTTGGAGTTTGTTTTGAAAGCCATAAGAAGATACTTATCTGACTCATTCTTCATTGAGTTTTCACTCTCTGACTCTCGTGCTGAGCTATCCTCTTTAGAGTACAACCCCTTTTTCTTATAGAGTTTTTTCTTCTGATGTATCTGAGACTTGTTCCCAAATTTCAGATCTTCTCCCATTTCAGCCTTTTCTTTATAAAGGCATTTAGACAAGAATATCCAACTCTTCCACAGTCAAAACACTTAAAGGGAAACTTACCTTTATATTTTCCTGAGTCATGCTTCATTTTTTTGGCTAGTTGAGCCAGCGCTTGATTAGATTCACAGCTGGAGTAGTCTTGATGATCTTTATGCTCCTTTCCCTTTCTAGATGCTTTGAATGTCACTTCCTTCAGTTCATAATTTCTATTACTATTGTCATCTCATAGGCTGTGAGAGTACCATGCAACTAGTCCATATTGAGATCCTTTAAATTATCCATCTCTTCAATAGCTGACACTTTGGCATTAAATCTCATGGGTAGAGATCTTAATATCTTCTGAACAATCATCTCTTTCTTGACCTCTTCACCAAGTCCTCTGATCATATTAGTAACTTCATCAACTCTTAGGAAGTATTTTACTATGATTTCATTCTTATTCATTCTCAAGCTTTCAAACCTCATACTGAAACTCTAAATTTTCACTTGCTTGACTTTGCCATCTCCTTCATGACTCTGATTAATCTTCACCCACACTTCCTTAGTAGACTCACAGTGCATAGCTTTTACAAGTTCTAATTGACAAAGGCCAAAGAGAATGGAGTTCTTGGATTTAGCATTGTTCCCATATAATTTTTTACAATCTACATCGGTGTGAGGAATATCAAGGATATTCTATTCTACTAGTACTAAAGTCCAAATATCTACTCCTGAGGACATAAAATATGCTTCCATTCTCACTTTTTAAAAGGTATGGTTTGTCCCATCAAAGACGGGTATTCTACTTGAGTAAGCCTCTTCACTCTCTTTCCTAGACATAATTCCTTATATATCTATCTTCCAGTGATTAGACTATTGCTGAAGGAACTTGGATCTTATGCCAATAGTTGAAATAAGAAATTACTGAGGGGAGAGCGGGGGGGAGGGGTGAATCAATAATTATGAAACTCTTATTTTTCTTATTATGCTTACAATTCCTTCTTATATCATTTTACTTGTGAGAGAATTCATTCACAAAAGCAGTGAACCAACAATATTTCAAATACACATGTTCATACAACAATCACATGAGCAACACACACACACATTTAACATAGTGTTTTTCATGTGGAAACCCAGAGGGAAAAAACAACCAATTTGTTTTTTGTTTATGATGTAAATTAAGCACCCACTCACATGAGGCACCGAACCCCTTTGGTTAGAAAGAACCATTTTTCCAATAGGAACCAACATCTTCGGTATGCAGGCGCCAACCTTCTCTTGTCATTGTTCTACTATTTCATACAATTTTCAAACTAAAAACATAGACATACAATAATACAAGTAAAATACCAACTATGGTTGTTTGCAAATTCGACTTCTGAACTCTGTCTTTTGTGCTCACATGAAGCAGGTCTTTTCTTGCTTCTCGCAACAACACTTCCTCTGTGCTTTGCCTCCTATGTCAAGGGCTCTCTACCGATTGCTCTTTAGCACTACCCTTGGAATTCTCCACACAGAACTCTCCCTACACTTGTTGTTGTATAACATAGTGTCCTCCTTGGTGCCTCAACCTCTCTGTCTCAACACTTCCTCTCACACTAAAGAACACATGCAATATGCTCAAATCACACCTTCCCCATTGCAAGCAAGATTTTTTTCCATTGAGGCACTCTGCACAAGGAAGCCTTTGTTATATATCCTTTAGCTGTCCAACTGTAATTAGGCATGGCTCCCCTTGCCACTACTGCATCTCATGGTAGTTTCTTATCACAGTACTCAAACAGTGATGGACCTTGTAGTTATTCACCATCTAACTGTGTAGAGCTCCGTGCTGAGAATTTAATTCTCAGGTGACCTACATAATTCTTCGAGAGTCCCATTCTCATTTATCACTCCACAAATCTTGACAGTTCACAGAGATGACCGCTCTGTTCTCATTTATCACAACCATTCGTGCATGCGAGGAAACCCGTATTCGTCTCTGCCAGAAATGTCATCGTCGATTTCTTATCACAAAGTCTTCTCCAAGTTTAGCCCCTTTCAATGAACAATTCCTCTGAGCCTGTATTTAATTTCACAGTTTCTGACTCACACATCCTTTAACTCATTGTACTACATTATTGGAGAAACTCTACATTGTAACTTCGTAAAGGTGGAACGTTACCATATTTCACTTCTTTGATACCCTTAGCTCCTTGAGCATTTCTCCTCCTGGAACCGAGAGTTGTGACTTGCAGCGTATCTTTTAGGTGTTAAGGTGTTTTGTTTCTACTGGGAGCCTATCTTCCTTCTCTAACTGCTCTGCGCCCTTAGTTCTTTCGTTTCTCAGGACCAAGAGCCAACCTAATATCGAAAGCCCCTTTCATCATAACTTTTCCAGAACCATATGTACTGAAGTTAAAGGGTCCTCATTCTCTGATATTCCAACCTATGATATGATGTCATCACTCCACATGGCAGCTTCACAACGATGACATGTGTCACCTGGATCTGGCACATTAGGGTACCCAATAACGTTGAATTAACCTACCACGTGCCCTGCCATACTGCCACGTCATGTTGACATTAAATGCCACTTGAGCTTCACGAATCCAATATTATGTCTCCATGTGTCCTACGGGAGGAGAGAGAAGAGGGCCCATAAAACCTTGGTTTTCCAACAAAAATCTTTGTTAAGCTTCTTCGACATTCCTCAAAACTTTTATTACTATTAGGACTGCTCAGAATCATAAATTCTTAGAGTACCTAAATTAATAAGTTCTGATATTCCAATGTTCCATTCCTTTGATATTATGATATTTCTATGCCTCGGTGCTTCCTATATCCCAAGATTCCAAAACTCTGATGTGCCACCTACTCTAATTCTCCAATGTTCCGATATCCAACATGATGATGTCCCGATGTGCTGATCTCCAGGGTTCTAATATCTGATATGCCTAGTATGCTGATCATGATATCTCGAAATCCGATATGCTGACCTCTGGGGTTTCAATATTCCTTCCTTCCTTAGGCTTCAAATCCCTGGACTTCGGAAGATCATATCTTTTGATCCATGAAACCATTTTTGGACTTTCGAATATTCTTGGAAAACTATTTTAGAGCACTTTTCATTGAATAGGGTCTGATGTAGGCTTTGAGTCCATTTACTACTTGTGGGATGAATGCAAACTTTTTTCTCCTTCACTCTTCTACTTTGTGCTTGGATAACTGAACTCTCAACCACCATAGTGATCATTTTATAGCTTCTTCAATAAACCTGCTACTGTGATGATTCTCTACATGAAGCCTACAACTATCATAGGGATCCTCCTGAGCCATGCATTTGTTGTAGCATGCATTCTTGCTAGGTTGGTTGACATCAGTGCTAACATACATGCTAATACTAACACAACCACCACCAATTGTCCAACATGAAGGTCATGTTCTATCTAACTGGAGTCACACTTTTGAACTTCATGTACCACGTTAGTGCATGGTCCCTAAATATTACTTCCATCTATGTAATCTTTGTGGCCTTATCTTAGACCTACTTGGCTTTCCAAACAGCCTCACACACAAATAAATGTTGTTATGGGTCCTCAGTCCCAACACCGTGAAACATGGGCATCCATAAATCTACGCCTGCCATGGTAGCCTATGTGATACTCCCTGATGAAGTACACTCTCCTGCACTTTTTGTACTGGAGAAAACTTCATGTTTGACTAATCACCATTATGAGTTTGGACACCTTGTGCCATCCCTTCTACAACTAGACCAATCCCACTACAAATACTATTTACTCCACCCCGACTTCAACCAAATTCAACATTAATTGTATCAGTTCATTAAGTGCTCACCTCTTGGTCCGTAGATGCATGTGGGGTCATGGGCTCAACACAAGGCATGGTTTGATTCTACGATTTTGGTTTTGAATCTTCTGCATTGTGTGGAATTAGTTTTTCTCTCTCTCCTTCCTCTATTTGCGTCTTTTTGAACTCCATCCCCTTATAGCTCTAGTCACTAGCACTATTATGTGTCTTATAATGGTCTCTTTTAGCCACTCCATTTGGGCTCCTCCTTCTGGAAGGCATCGACACTAACCGACTTCCTCCTGCATTACTATGTCAGTACCTCCTCCCACTCATCAAAGTGCCATCCTCATAAATCTCTTGCTCCATCCTTTCCATTTTCCCTTTCTATGCGCAGTCCTGGTCCCATTATCAACCTCCCCCGTATTTCTTTTTCTTGTCTCCTTCTCTACCCATCATATCATCTCCCAAGTCTCCCCCACTTCCCTTTCCATGCGGGTGGCTTAGTTTCTCATGGCGTCAGACTCCAGAGGCAAGACATCGTGGTCATACAACATAATATTTATTAACAATGATATCGACCTTATAAATATTCCTCTTAGTTCCTTTAGAAATTTTTGTTTCATTGTAGTACAGGACATTGTCGCTTCTATTACAAACTCAACAATAAATCCTTCAAAAACACTTTTGAACCAGAAATCAATAGCTCAAGATGTCATATTACTCATTGTTTTAAGTTGATATACTTCCTCGACATCCACTTCCTTCACCTATCATTTCGATATGTCAGGTTGTTTTCCTTCAACCACTGAACCCACTTCGTCAAGATATTAGGAAACTCTTCGAAGAAAACTTCATGGAAGAGGTCAACACATACTTCTATAACCATTTCTTTGCACTCTAGTTCTTTCCTCCTAACTCTTTCATAGAAAACCCGCACAAATTTCATTTAAACCACCATGTAATTTCCTCCCTTGTTGGGTGCTAGAGTTTCCAGATTCCTATAAGACAATCCCATCATACAACCATCCTGATCCCAACAACGGAACCATTTGTTGGCTCATGAGATTTTGACAGACCCAAAATTTGTGACATAGTGGCCAACAAAGACTCACTTATCATTGGCCCTTTTGGTAACACAAGTGAAGTGTGTGAAGTCTCAATCGAGATGCTAACAGGTGACTGCGAGAACCAATTTTTCATAGTCTCACAAGATTGTCTTTTGACTCACAACGAACTACCTCCTGCTAACACATGCTTCACTATCGAACTATTACCTCTAATCCGGATTTAAACAGGAACGCAACAAATTACAGAGATAACCATATTCACAAAGATGCAGTGGAAATAATACTTCATTTCATTAATGGAAAATACTAAAATATGCTTACAACCAGAAATGGAAATAAACCAGCTAGGGCGATGGTAGCTTATCTCTGAGAAGAGATGTGGTGGCTACATGCCTCTGAACTGTTCCGAACTGTATTACAATGAGGCTCGAAGGCCTATTTATTGTTGAGAAACAATGGAAAACCCTTCACATCCCGAAACCTAACCCTAGAAGATGAAACGCCAAATTGTGGGCCCCGTTTGGGTAAATTGGTACATCAATTTCCCGGGGTCGTAACTTTGGCATACGATCTCCGTTTGACGTGTATGATAGCTCGTTAGAAATATCTCTCCGAGTACTACCACTTTGGCCCCAGATTCCCAAAAAAACGTCGTTTAGGGCCTCAAAACGGCTCCGGAAGTTCAGGACCCGAAAAACTACTAAAAATAGTAAACTGTGCTACAATTTAGGAAACTGAAAAGACTGAAAGAGACAGTTGTGGGGGTCCAAATGGGATAGGTGGGTGGCCACCAACATCCACCTGGATCATTCCTCCCCCCTTAGGAAGCAATGGTCCCCATTACGTTGAGTTCCTACTTGAGATGAGGAAGCTTCTGCTGAGCTGGGTCTCTGGTGAGCTGTTCTGCAATCTCTGCTGTGACCAGAAATGGTGGGAAGCATGGTCGGCGATGGTCCACATTGAACACTTGGTGCAAGCGAAGGAATGGAGGAATGTTGTGCTTCAAAGCATTGTTGCCCGTAGCCTTGGTACTGGTGTAAGGACCATGTCGGAGTCGCTTGAGTTTCTGATGGGTTTTGGTAAGGCATTCTCTCTGCAGATGTAACCAAACTTTGTCGCCCACCTGAAACTTGTGTGGTACCCCTGTGGGTGAGGAGAAGTTGTTCCTGTGTCTTGTCATGACTGTATCCCTTTGCTGCTGCTGCTGCATGGAGGAACCCTTCGCGGGGGTCATGGATGTGATGGCAATCTTCCCCTTACTTTGGGAGTGAACCAGACAGATGAATTTCCTAGTCTGGGAGATGAGTTTGCTGCCTTTCTTAGTAGTGATCAAAGATGTGGCGGTAGGTGGAGCTACCTCCGATATCCTGTATAATGAATTATTCAAAGAAATAATGACAGCACGAGGCCTTGACTCATACACAGCATGTCGCCTCCACAAGTATGGCTGGCCTAATAATACATCACAAACACCTAGAGGTGTAACATCACACAATACCTCGTCTGTGAAGGGCTTGATGCTGTAGGGAAGGCGGCACTGCTGGCGAACTTTGAGATCTCGTCCTTCATGAAGCCACCCGATACTGTACGGTTGTGGGTGTGGTGTAGTCGGTAGGCCCAACCACTTCACGACCTCTGCTGAAACAAGGTTCTTTTGGCTGCCATTGTCGACAATGAATTGTAGCGGCGAACCCTTCACCCACATCTGTGAGTGGAAAAGACGCTACCCTTCCTCTGGATTTTCGGGCTCATCTTTCTGGATCTTGGCAGTGGCAACAGTGGCACTGGGATCCGCATCAATGATCTGCTTCCCTTTGCCATTACCCTTGTCGAGTTCTGGCTCAGGGTCGGAACATGCATCTAATTCGGAAGCCTTCAACTCAGCCACCAGCGACTGCTTGGTCCGACACTCACTTGTGTTATGAGTGGGACCCTTGTGGAACTCACACCACTTTCCTGTGTCCTTCTTTGACTTCGTGGTGTTGTTCTTTTCTTGCGGCTTCGACGGGTTGTCTTGGATCACCCCGCCTTGCCTTTGTCCTTTGGGCTTCGGATTTGTAGATCCAAAGTCTCGCTTCTTCTGTTTGAACTTTTGCTCGATTTTGACAGCGTATCGGTATGCTGTGCCGAGTGAGGGGATGTTCAAAAACCCCATCTCTTCCTGGATGTATTTGTGCAGGCAGCCACGGTATTTGAGTACCAGATGCAGCTCAGAATCTTTGATACCCAACTGTGTGCGAAGGGTATGAAAAATGTTTGTCAACTCTGGCACATCTTGGTCTCGTCCCTGCCGCAGTGTGGTCCATTTGATGTATTTGTCCTCATAGCTTCCGACAGGGTAGTATTGCTCCTTGATGGCATCCCGGAAGTCATTCCAAGTGGGTGCGGCTGAAAATAGTGAGCCTGTACTTTCATCCTTTTGCTCGCAGTAGGTTTCCCACCAGTCCTTGACGTGGGGGGCTACTTTGAGAAGGGCGAAAACAATCTTTTCCCGATTTGAAAATTCATGAACAGAAAAATACCCATCTAGCAGATTTAACCATTTATCTACGGCATCTGCGTCTATTTGACCCTCGAATATGGGGATTTCAAAATTAACTTGTACCTTGAAGGGTGTGGCATTTCCAGAGTTGCTGTTGGAAGCCGATGCGTCGCCTCTGGGTAGCCGCTGAAGAATCTGCGCAAAGCTATCCATCATCGCGTTCCTTTGCCGCTCGAGTGCTTCTTCAAGCAAGATTTTGATAGGATCTCCTGCCCCCTCGTCTTTCTTCTCATCCGCCATGGGAGGCCGTCGGGATTTGCGAGGCTGGTCTTGCAAAGGTTCGACCAGTTCAAGCCCTAACTCCTTATATCCCGACCTCGTTGGGGACATGCAAAAAAAAACTGAGAAAAAGCAGACCGCTCTGATACCACTGATCCGGATTTAAACAGAACGCAACAAATTACAGAGATAACCATATACACAAAGATGCAGCGGAAATAATACTTCATTTCATTAATGGAAAATACTAAAATATGCTTACAACCAGAAATGGAAATAAACCAGCTAGGGCGATGGTAGCTTATCTCTGAGAAGAGATGTGGTGGCTACATGCCTCTGAACTGTTCCGAACTGTATTACAATGAGGCTCGAAGGCCTATTTATTGTTGAGAAACAATGGAAAACCCTTCACATCCCGAAACCTAACCCTAGAAGATGAAACGCCAAATTGTGGGCCCCGTTTGGGTAAATTGGTACATCAATTTCCCGGGGTCGTAACTTTGGCATACGATCTCCGTTTGATGTGTATGATAGCTCGTTAGAAATATCTATCCGAGTACTACCACTTTGGGAGGCAACATGGGTCCATGGACCCATGTTGCCCCAGATTCCCAAAAAAACGTCGTTTAGGGCCTCAAAACGGCTCCGGAAGTTCAGGACCCGAAAAACTGCTAAAAATAGTAAACTGTGCTACAATTTAGGAAACTGAAAAGACTAAAAGAGACAATTGTGGGGGTCCAAATGGGATAGGTGGGTGGCCACCAACATCCACCTGGATCAGCCTCGCACCACACAGGGTGTTAATCCTTTCATCCCATGAGACAATGCAAGATTCGAAGCCAAGCATGCATGACATATTTCAATAGGTGATAGTTTCAGTCATTAAGGATTAACTCAATGCCAAACCCATATTTATCCGCTTACAAACAGACAACATCTATTATTAAAAGACAAAATCAACACCAAACCCCAACTAATCTATGATCGACAAGTAACATTAGTTCTTACTTTAACCCTTCGACGAGTATTCGACCCATCACACACATTCGTAAATATTCAAAACATAAATTACCAATTATACATACACTATTCCTAGGCCACGACATAGCCAATCAACATCTAGGTTAACAACCACTACATCGTAAACATTTAGACTATCATAAGTTATACAAGAAACTGATGCATTGAAAAAAATATAACATTCAGGTAACTGCACAAAAGAGATTAAACAACACATCCGACCACTGGATTATATTCTATTAACAAAAAATGCCATATGCCCAGAAGTACATTCATGAAACAAACAGTCTCACCAACCCTCCAGATTAGCTCCATGCACCAACAAGAAACAAACCATGAACCTAATCCATAATGAACAAACCCATATAAAAGTAAACATTTTCAGTACAATAAGGTTTCCTAGCAATGATGGAATCCAACATATACTCAAGACTCAAAGAAAAAAACTACAAACATCAGACACTCAGACATCGACTCCATAACTTGGTATTTTCTGTGCTCAATGAAAAATTGACGTCAGCGGCTAGTAACCATTATCAAATGACCAAAATCCAACCCGCACTCTGTCCTTGGTGACCCTTCTTATCTTCATCTGGAAACCTCTCGAACCCTCTCTTCCTCTCGCTTGATCACTCTAGCTGTCTTGAAAGCTGTTAATATATTTTCTTAGCCCGCCTAATCTATCCCATGTGTATCCTCCACCATTCAAAATATCCTTCCCACTAGTTGGATCCACTTTTCCCTTTCTCGTCCTAGAAAATATCTCCATCTTCCTACTTTCCATGATATCCTTGATTAGCTCCACCTTCTGCAAAATCCTAACCACCAATATTCCTCTTGCGCGGGCTTCATCTACTTCGTGCTCTACCTACCATGCTAGCCCTATGTTGTGATCTATTCAAACATACATGCTCCTTATCCTGACTACATGGTCCCGTAATTACAAAAAAAATGCAAATATTTTCAAGGCTCCAACAAGAACATAGTAGCAAAAAAACTCGGAATTTAGAGATACAGAACAAGTTATCATTGTGGTGGAAGATGGATTTCATTGTGCATGATTGAGAAGTTATGTAAAAGCTAGAGTACCACGTCTATAAGAAAACCTCCACACTTCACACAATGAAAACTTCTTCCACTATCATTTTACTTGCCTCTTTGTGTAGCAAGAAGGTTTGCGAGAGAACTATGTGGATAGAGAATACATGTGGAGCATTCTTTCATTATAGAGGAAGATGGATTTCATTATGCCCAATTGATGTGCTATGTAAGAGCTAGAATACCATGTCTATAAGGAAACCTCTAGTACAATGAAAGATTCTTTCAGAAGGTATGCAAAAGATCTGTGTGGAGGGTGTGCGGAATATCAAGTCAAAAACTAGTATTGTATAGAAGGACGGCGTGCAAGAGAACTATGCAGAGGGAGAAATCATGTAAAAGTATGGAACATAATAGCATAACAATTCAGAATGTAGAGATATGAATCAAGATTTCATCGTGGAGGAAAATAGCTTTCATTATGAGGGATTGAGATGTTATGTAATAGCAAGAGTATCACATCTATAAGAAAACATCTGCACTTGGCACGATGAAAGTTTCTTCCACTATCATTTTACAGGCCTCTCACGATGAAAGTTTTTTCCACTATTGTTTTATCGGCCTCTTTGTGCAGCAGGTAGGTGTGTGAGAGAACTGTGTAGATAGAGAATGCATGTGGAGCATTCCTTCATTGTGGAGGAAGATGACTTTCACTGTGCGAGATTGATGTGCTATGCAAGAGCTAAAGTACCATGTCCATAAGGAAACCTCTACTACAGTGAAAGATTCTTTCATAAGGTGTGCGAGAGAACAGTGCGAAGAGAGAATGCATGCAGAACATTGTCGCACACTTGTGCTTGTTAGCACAAATCACAAATTAGAAAACAAACTTCATTTAATGTTGACAATAAGTTTTCAATTCACAAATGCTATGAACTTAATGGAATGTTAACAAGTAATGTGTCTATAGTTGCATTGGTCAACTAATTTTTTTCTTTGGAAAACTGATGTGTGGGAACTGCCCAAAAAAAAGTGTGCAGAATATCCAGTCAAAAGCTGGTATTGTGCGAAAATAAGGTGTGTGAAAGAACTATGCAAAGGGAGACTGCATGTGAAAGTAAGAAACATAGCAGTAGAACAATTCAAAATCTGCAAATACAGATCAAGCTTTCATTATGGAGGAATATGGTTTTCATTGTATAGGATTTAGGTGCTATGTAATGCCGAGAGTATAAGAAAATGTGAGCCCCACACGCAACACACTTGTATTTGTTAGCACAATTTACAAATTAAAAAACAAATTTAAGCAAAAGTTAGATAATAAATGTTCAGTTCACAAATACAATCCAAGTTTGCATAAAGAACCTAATGGAATTTTAACAAGTAATGTGTCCATAGTTGCATTCGTCAACTATTTTGTTGTCCCGGATATACGTGAACTGCGGAAAAAATGGTGTGTGTGTTGGAATATCTAATTCATACTTGTCTCTAGTTATGATTCTTTCTATGTAAGGAATCAGTTCCTATTCTATAGGAGTTGGCTATATCTACTTGTTCCTAGTTTGGTATGTGGGTGAGAGATTTCCTCAACCAACAGATTGTGTGTCCAAAATAGTCTCCCTATCTTGAGACAACACTCTGTATAAATGTAATCTTGTTTTAATGAATAGTATACAGATATTGTGCATATTGATATTTTAAGTTGGTATCAGAGCCCTGAGGGCCTGGCCCCTCATGGGCTTAGACGCTGCTAGCTGAAGGAAATAACAGAGTATATTTGCATTGATTTTAGTTTTTTGTTTGTCCATCATAAAGGATTCATAGCTCCATTTGAGACGGTGACCTGAGGAAGAGGTCCACCACACCACGCCACTAGAGGCAGGGAAAGAGCCTTGCAGATTTCCTTAGTCCTATGGCACGCCCGTAACAACGATCACAAGGCGTTGGAGAAGCTGTTAGAGCAAGATACGAGCCTCGTAAACGCCAAGATTATGATAACAGGACTCCTCTTCATGCAACGACTCTCTACGGGTGTTTCGAAGCGGCCTAGTGCCTTCTTCACCATAATGATAATGTTAATGTTCAAGACCATTGGAAGAACTCACCACTTGCATATGCAGAGAGTGCTAATCAGCAGGCTATGATTGAAATTCTAAAAAAGGCATGGTGCAAAATCTTTGGGAAATCATGGTAGTCGTTTGGAGGCCAAGCAAGTTGCACCACCCCTACCACATAAATGTGATTGGGAAATCGACCCCAAAAAACTGGACTTCTCAAATTTTACTCCCATTGGAAAAAAGTTCTTTTGGAGAAATTCTAAAAGCAAAATGGCGTGGTACGCCAATTGCAGTGAAGAGAATTTTCCCTACTCTTTCAGATGATAAAATGGTGGTACAGGACTTCAGAAATGAGGTTGAATTACCAGTGAAGTTGCGGCATCCTAATATTGTCCAGTTTCTTAGTGCAGTCACAAAGAAACCACGTCTGATGTTGATAACTGAGTTCCTTTATGGGGGGGACCTGCATCCGTTTCTTAAAGACAAAGGAGCTATGCCTACAGGGACAATTGTTAAGTTTGCTCTTGATATAGCAAGGGGAATGGCTTATCTCCACAATGGACCAAATGTTATTATTCACCGGGAGCTGAGTCTACTGATGGTCAACACAAACCATTTGAAGGTTGGAGATTTTGGTCTAAGCAAACTCTTAAAAGTTAAACATGCACATGATATGTACAGATTGACTGGAGAAACTGGAAGTTATCATTATATGGCTCAGTTTTTTGAACACAGAACTTATGATGCATTCTTCATTCAAGGAGGAGAAAAACTTTGTCCTCGATTTGAAGGAAGAAGCATGATTGTTTGTGCATATTTGGGTAAAAAAAAATTTTCGGTGAAGCATTTTTTTGGACTTTAAATTGATATACATATTGAGATTAGCCACCTCAATATAAAGTTATTTTGTTAGAATTGACTATTCTAACAAATGACAAGTTCATGGAGTTCCAATATTTAATTGACAAAGACAAAGATGCCCAAGATGTGATCAAAAGATGAGGTGCAAGAGCAGGAAGCGATTAAAGGATGATGGACAACCAAATTTGCTTGAGTAGTTTGTTTGAGTTTGTAGAATAGACTCATGATTGTGATAAAGTGTGAGTCACACATTGTAATCATAGCAAATCTACATTTCATATTTTGTTTTTTTGGACAGTTGTGGTCCCTAAAATGTTTTATGTACCTAGTATCTTCTTAAGCTTGGAGTATATTAAAAGGGCATATGACTGTAAGACCCAGAGAGGCATGCATACCCCTTTGTTATGTGTTCCCTAGTGATATCAAGTTGTGGAATCAACCACTGCGTAGGTACGAAGGTGGCAGGGGTACTTGTATCTAAGCTTGATATCTAATCGGAGAATTGAGTCTTCGATTAATGGGGGAATTGAGAGATGTAACATATCTCATAGTGTAATGGACCAAGTCAAAGAAAGTTCATTAAGAGGTGGATGAGCCATGTATGTGAAGGACTTCCTAGTAGACTTGCATTGCGGTGGTTGGGAACCCATGCATTCCGATAGATGGTTGTTCATTTATATGGACACCTACAATTGAATGAACAAGGTACAAGGAGTGATTACCAAATTGGACCAGATGTAGACTTTGTAGAGTGATATGGAGACAATTACTCATTAAGGGGGAGTGTTGGAATATCTAATTCCTACTTGTCCCTAGTTGTGATTCTTTCTATGTAAGGAGTCAGTGCTTATTCTATAGGAGTTGTTGGCTATATCTACTTGTTCCTAGTTTAGTATGTGGTTGAAAGATTTCCTCAACCAACAAAGTGTGCGTCTAAAATAGTCTCCCTATCTTGAAACAACACTCTCTATATATGTAATCTTATTTTAATGAATAATATACAGATATTGTGCATATTGACATTTTAAATGTGTAATATATCAAGTCAAAAACTAGTATTGTGCAGGAAAAAAAGTGTGCAAAAGAACTATACAAAAAGAAAGTGCATAAAGAAATACGGAACATAATAGCAGAACAATTCAGAGTGCACATATACGACTCAAGTTTTCATTGTAGTAATAACTACAACACAACATCTATAAGAAAATTTAGGTCTCGTAAAAAGAAACATAGCTTTAAACTATTAATTAACAAAAGATACCGGAACTATGCTAAATTGCAGCTATTCTACTTGTTTTATCCTAACATTTCCTTCAACTTGATTTCAATAAACTATTTAGGTTTCGTTATGGTTTCATAAGTCCTCTTCTCTCTTTACTATCATCCACAATTGAGATTCTCAATATCTTACTAACTACCTAACGATTCTATTTTTTCGCTTCGCCATCTTTGCAAGCCATGGAATAGTATCTTTTTAAAGATTTTGCTTACTTTATCGTATTATAATTTTTATAATTGAGTTTTCAAGTTTATGTCATAATTTTAAGTTATTTTTGTTGAAAAAAGAAATGATCCGTGCTGGTAACTATGTTCTTCAATTAAAATCCCTACATTTTCGTTCCGCCTGAATTATAAAATATATCTTAAGAAAATCCTATTCCTCTCCTCTAGCAAAGAAAACATGAAACGATGAAAATAATATTTGCAAAAAGAGTTATAAAATTGTATTTTAAGAAAATCCCTGGCACAATAATTGATTGATAACATTTAAATAAAAAATTACCGAGTGAAATACATTATCATAACTTTTTATTTTAATTTATTGTCTAGTATTATAGAATTTTTGTTTGTTTTTTTAAATATATTATCATAATTTTTTATTTAATTATTTTTTTCCTAGTATTAAAGAATTTAAATTTAAATTTTTTATTTTTTTAAAATATATTTATTAATTTTAGTTTTAGCAAATTACAAAATTTTAAAAATCTTTTACAAATATTATAAAAAGTGCATAAATATTTATAATAGATATTTAGTTTTTTTATTATTTTAATAATTTATAATTAATTATTTATTGAGTTTCTTACTACTATCTTATTTATAAAATTTTCATTTCAAAAGTTTGTAAAATTCCTAGCTAAAAAGATTACATAAATATTTCTTAAATTTCTCCAATAAAAATATGAATTTATAAATCTATAAATTTTAATTTCTTATTTAACATATATGCTTATCCTTAAAGTATACCATATATAGAGATGAATTTTTTGATGATTTAAAATGATTAATTATACCATCAAAAAGGTTAAACATGTAATACTTGATTTTTTGGAATTATTTGTTTTTTTTTTCTCGTTAAAACTATTCTATTATTTACAGGATCAAGAAAAACAGTTACATTCACAGAGTCATTTTACCAGAGGCCAACTGTGGCACTTTGGAATAGGAGTGACCAAAAAAGAGCAGCCCTCGCAGGGGCACCACGTCTGAGCGAAACAACCCTCGCAGGGGCACTATACCACAAAAGAGCAGCCAGACCAAAACTAGACATCCCTCGTAGGGGCGCTGAACCAAAAGTGTTCATCCCTCGCAGGGGCATCAAAAGACCTTCAGCATTATCCCTTTCGGGCAGTACAGACATAGCATGAACAGACTCTAAGCCAACATGACATAAACAGTAAAACCAAAACAAGACCTGAGCAGCGATGGAGGTCATGATTCCGAACAGATGGGCGGCTATTCGTCTGGCTCCTCCTCGACCACCCTGCACCAGCCATACTTCTCAATTTCCTCTGCAGTGGGAAAGGAGTCCATGTTGACATTGTCCCCTTTGGATGTCGACACCTCCTGAGCCTGAGGAAGGTTAGAAACATGCTCTGGAGCATCCGCAGGCTTCTCCATGACGTCCTCTGAGCTTCCACCTGGGTGCTTCCCCTTACTGTGATGAACATCGCCTCCATCCGGAGAGTCCTCAAGGAAGAGAACCGATACGTGGGCATTGATACGGGGTTTGTTCAGAGAACTGCTAAAGGTGAAAATGGCAGAACCGAAGGCAGGCGTAGGTGCCGGATCAGAGTCTGGGGCGCTTGAGTCCAGAAATTGACTTGTTTGGAGGGGGTTGGCCTCAGCGATTCGATGACAATGGCAAAGGCAACAGTGGGATTGGGACGCATCAACTGGAGGACGCGAAGACCCACCCCGGGCAGAACCTCGACGGCTGAGCAATCGCTGTCGAGGCCTCACCATATTTGCAGGAACACCAGGGGTATGGAGCAATGCGGAATAGGATAACCTTTCAGACTTGAGACGGCACCCAACAGTCAGGAAAATGGCTTTGACAGCAAGAGCTGTTGCTTGAAGAACCATAAACCAGGCAAGAGCCTGAACACCGAGAACCATAAACTGAGCGTGAACCGGCGCATGGAGAGCCGACCCACCACCTTTTTTAACCTCCCCATCACCACCTCGAGTCCTGTTCGCCATAACTGCTTGTTGCAATCGCACTAGTGAACCGGACAGAGCATTGAAATGCTTCTGTTGTTCTCCCATGCTTTTATTCCTTGGCAGCGAGCGTCGTATCAACTTGCCTGCCTTAATCTTGAGGCAGCACATCGCTAGCATGTGGCTCTTCATTAACACGCGTCTTGTCTTCCGAAGGTGGCTTAACACGCGTCTTGTCACCCGCATCCGGGGTGGAATTATTTGTTTTAAGACAATTTTTTCTATATATTTAAATTTCTTTTCATTTATGGGAGTCAAGCTCTTTTAAAATTTTTATTATATTGATTTATATTTTGAAATTATAATATTTTAAAATAGTTGCATTAAATTCTTTAAAATTACATTTATAATATATATTTATTTATATTATTTAAATAGATTTTATAATTAACAAGTTTTTATAAATTTTATTTTAAAAATATGAAATATAATATTTTTATTTAAAATTATTTGATTTCATAAATATATAAAATTAAAAATAAATATCAGAAAAAACATTTTAAAAAAAATTATATTTTCTCTCATATTTCCCCCATTTTTCTCTTTCCCATAATTTAAATATATATTACCTATAATATATTTTTTCAAATTATAATTTTCATGTTAAATTTTGGTTTATGGACATATAGGCTTTTGGAATGTTTCATATTGCTTACGAATCATGGATACAATGAATGTTCCGTAGTTCCTCGATTCAATGGGCAACAGGTGGGCCACAGGGAGGTGGTTCTACCATGGCTTTTACATCTCACACTCCAGTCAGCGAAACCCTGATGTGAAAGATTCCATCCCGACATCCAGACATCCATAGAGACAGCCAGCTAACTCCATTGTGATTATAAAATTTTTAAATATAATATACACGTTTACTTGTGTGGATGATAGCCACTCTTCTTCCGTGAAAATTCCTTTCGGTTTTAAATTTATATAAAAAAAAAAAAAAAAAAAAAACCTTTATATAAATGATGGATTTAATTTTGATGATGAACCATAGAAATTGGTTTGAAATGTCTATTCAGAAAAAACATGAATATGATGATTCCGAAAATAACACCAAAAAATATATCAATAATTTTATATAATTATATTTTTTTTGGTTAAATTTATATAAAATAAATTGTATTATAAAAAACAATTATATTTAAAATCATAATCAAATTAAATATTAAATTAATTTATAAAACACAAATAATTATTTTTCAAATTCAAAAAATTAATAATTTCAAATTTTAAAATAAATATAATTTCATTTTATGAAAACAATTTAAATCCAAAATACTATAATATAATACATATTTCAAAAAATGAATAATTTCAAAAATTCAGATTAGATACAATATCATTTACACGCATAATGTCAATTTAATATCACAATAATGTCAACTTAATATAACAATAACAATAATGTCAAATAACAATTTTACTTTTAAATACAATATCATTTACACAAATAATGTCAATTTAATGTCAACTTAATATAACAATAACAATAATGTCAAATAACAATTTTACTTTTAAATACAATATCATTTACACAAATAATGTCAATTTAATGTCAACTTAATATAACAATAACAATAATGTCAAATAACAATTTTACTTTTAAATACAATATCATTTACACAAATAATGTCAATTTAATATAACAATTTTACTTCTGTCTACAATAATGTGAAAGGCCTTCTAAATTTTCCGAAATAAAATTCAAAGATAAACCTTAATTCTGAGCTCTAAAAAGAAAGTGCCTCATATATTGTGTGGTAGGGTTACAAGCAAAAGCTTTTTATATAAGTGTTTTATATTATTTTCACAAAATTTGGAATTTCAAATTTATGTGGTATGTCAAATGGAAATTTGATGATGGTTTTTGTTTTTAGTGTTTATTGTTTTACATTTTATATGAATTCATGAGTGTGATTATTTGAAAAAATATTTTAAACACAATAATATATTAGCTATTTTATAAAGCAAGAATTATTTTAATAAAATATATAATTATGTTGATGCATTAAAAAATGTCACTAGTTCTCTATT
Organism: Pinus tabuliformis; assembly: GCA_031772625.1. NCBI lineage: Eukaryota > Viridiplantae > Streptophyta > Pinopsida > Pinales > Pinaceae > Pinus > Pinus tabuliformis. The sequence goes on from CM062816.1 coordinate 1,571,591,007, forward strand.
TCTTTTTTTTATCTATAAAATTATTATCTACAATTTATCAAAAAATGTGACCAGAAATAAATACCACCAAAGAAAAATGACCAGAAATAACGATAACGACGAGAAATAAATGCTGCAAAAGATTGTCTAAATAGTTATGATCATCAATTTAAATTCTTACCAGTCAAATTTTACGATTTCAAAAATTACCTTTCAAAAACTTCCCTTGCCGTCAGATAGGTTTAAAATTGAAAAACACGTTTGGCGTGTAGGGTCAAATTCCAAGCCTCATAATGGTTATGCCATTTATTTTAATTTATAATGAGATAGAAATTAATATATTTTAATAAACAGATTACCGGCACTGGGCAGTTAAACCATGGAGACATAAACAGTACCACAGTATCAGGGGAACGCAAAGATTCCATTTTTATCTCCATAAACTGTACTACACGCGGTTGGAATTTCAAAATAGAGTCACTCCTCAAATTTATCTGTTTTTAAATTTTTTTAGTTTTTTTATTATATAAAACAAAAATTTTGACAGTTTTATAAAATTTTGAAATATATTTGACCAGCAAATCACCCATCAAAAATAAATTGCCCATCAAAAACACAAAAAAATACATTTTTATATTCGTAAAAACAAGTTTCCTGTCTTTAAAAGCACAGACAGACGAGTGTGAAGGACTTTTTACAACTATGGAAAACAAACTATATGCCGGGAACCAAAAAGACAAAAAAATCATTTTCCGACGAAGGAGGTTCATCATGCCGGGAACCAGAAAGACAAAAAATCATTTTCCGACGAAGGAGGTTCATCTTAATTTGCTACTTTTAAAACAAAGAACTGACAACCTCTAATATTAAAATATCCAAAAGCTGGTTTCAGAATTGAGACATGGCCGTATCTTTTCTTCCAAGATCAAGGTACCTTCAGCTACATCTTGTGCTTTTCTTGACAGAAAATCCGCTTCCGTATTCTGCTGTCTGTAAATATGCTTGAAAAGTGGCCGTTGGTCAAACGAATTTGCCATCTCTTTTAGCTCCGTACCAATAGACTTCAGCTTAGTCTTACGAAGCTTGCAAGACCCATTCATATAGTTGATAACCGAGAGGCAGTCACCGAATATCTGAATTTGATTAGCATTTCTTATCCGAGCATGAGCTAAAAGTATCTTTAAAGCCATGAACTCAGCATAGTGGCTGGACCCTTCTCCTAGCCCTGCTTTAAATTCGACACTGTGACCTTCTGATAGGTACAAAACTCCACCAGCGCTACAAAAAGTTGGCTTGCCTTGCACGGATCCATCGAAAAAACCCCATGGGTGAGATTTGTTAATGGGTAACTCTTCAAACTCTCTTTGTTTCTTCTGTTTTGCTGGCTGCGTAGGACTTGAGGTAAACGATAGTGACCTGCAGACCATTGTACATATTTTGGGCAAATTTTGAGATTTTGTTGCATGGGCTGCCATGACTTTGCTACTTAATCCTCTGCCTAACATAATCACTGAAACAGACGACCTGCGTCGAGTTGTCTACCGATGTTGGTGTTGCAAATTTGGTAGGTAGGTAGATACCTCTGGACACAGGCCACCATAATCTTTTCAATGCATTATTAACCACTCGTAAACTTCCTCTGTAGTGTGTATTACTGATCTTATCGGCAATTTGTAATCTAACTGGGAATGCAAACCGATGCATTGCCAGATGGCAAACCATGCCAGCGTTCATCATGGGTTTGCTGTTTAGTTTTCGAAGGTTGGTATTTCTGGATAATTTAATCGGATTACGCCGTAAGGTCTCTCTCCTTGTAGGACCAAATGTGAACAGATGTCCTCACTTGACCCGTTGTATATTCGGATAAGGACAGGTCTATGGAGGTGGAGGAATTGACAGGACAGTCATTTTTTTGCAAGGAGGAGGAGGAAGGGATATGATAGTCATTTTTTTTGGGATTTGGTTAAATTTTTTCAATAAATTTTGCTCTAGTAATGTTTAAATCATGTTTTTGAAAGTGACAATGGATTCAGCATTATAAAAAAATTTTGGACACCTACAATCTTATAATTTAACAGTTTTAAATTGGATTTACAAAAATCCCTACTAAAATTTATTTAAATATTACTAAATTTTTCTTGATTTTCAAAGCAAAAAACAATCTAGTGAATCTATGGCTTCGAGTAATGACAATAAACAGCCCTTCAACCATCTATTTTTAAAAATTATTCTTTTATTTAAATAAAAAAATATTTAACCACAATTAACTAAATTAATGTAAATCTGTCAAAGGAGTGCTCAGTTGGAATTTGAAACCGAAAGCGCTTGCTGTCCTGAGAATGAAAGAGCTTCAAATTGGTCAAGTACAGCCAGTTAAGAAAAGTTGCCAGGTAAAACTGACAGAGCCTGTTGCGAAGAGAAACCAGTGGAATCCATACTCCTAATCTTAAATACAAATTTGTGTTGTCTACTGAGACTACACTTTCAAAAATCTTGATTTTGGAATATTTTTATTAAATTGTTGAAAAAAAATTGAATATTAATTATTTATGTTAATTAATATGTAAAAAAATTAATATATTAATTATTTATTTATTTAAAATATTTAGGAATTGAAATAATTGATGATTAGTTTTAAAAATTTAAACAAAATTTATCAAAAAAAAATTTACAAGGATATTCTTGTTTAGTTGTCTTTCAAATTAATTTATCACGTCTATATAAAATGATTCAAAAATAATAAAAGACAAAATGCATCAAATTTATTAGTATTGTAAGGTAAAAAAAATTGTAAGTAAAATATAATAACATGAATAAAAAAAATCAAACTAAAGTTCAATATAAATAATGAGATATTGGATATTAAAAGTAGGTTAGAATGTACACATACAAAAAAATTTATGTCTCAATCACTCCTCTTATGAGATCCAAATTTATTTAGCTATAAATGTGTGCAAATTATCCTTTGTATTAGATCATAAAAAACGAACCCCTTTAATTAAATTCCACACTAATTATCTTCTATTTTGCAGTAAAGTGTAATATATCCAAAATAATTATAAAAATGAAAAAAAAAAAAATTAAATTTTTAAATTTTTACAATATAAAAATTACACATTGTTAAAAAAATTAAATAAATAAAATAAAAAATTTTACAAATTTTTCAATATAGAAATTACCCTTCTCTGCAATAGGTTAATAAAAAACTTCCATTTTTAAGAAGAAACATAAGCATACTGTTTATTTAATGAGAAACTTACAATTTTGATCAAAAACTTACATTATTAATAAAAAATTAAGTGATACTTTTTTAATATAAAAACTACTATGTTTTAATGTCTTTTAATATAAATTTTTGGCAAACCAAATTTTTCCGTATCCTATTAAGATCCACGTAATCGAATCATACAGGTGAATTTACGAACAGCCAAATTTGTAATCGGAAGTGTTTGGATTATTTTTTTTAAATGATATTTGGAATTGTTTCGATTTTTTTTAAAAGATGGAAATGTTTTTTTTATTATTTTTTTTAATAATGATATTTGGAATTTTTTATTTTTTTTAAAAGATGAAAATGGGTTTAGTATTATTAAGTTTTTTTGGGTTTTTTTCAAAATCTTGAAATTTGATAATTATAATTCCGAATTTATATATATATATATATATATATATATATATTATATTATATCACAATCAGGTTGTAATTTTTCTTTGTTTGGTGAAAAAGTTATTTTAAATTAAAAATTTCACTTTAGACTAAGTGATTAAGTATCAATGTTATTTATATAATTTTTAACTACGCTGTATATTGAAATTTTAATTAGAATTTAATTACATAATGGAGTTGTTTTTGGAGTTGTCTATAATGCGACTTTTTGGAGATTCCGGTGACGGAATCCGGCGGAAGAAATTGAGGTTAAATCTTGATTTGTTGCAGTTAAAATAGTTTTTTAACTGCATATTTGGATTCAGCACCCTGGAAAACCCATGGACGCTTTCGTTGTGCATAAACTAGCTATAAAACTTGCTATTCCAAAAGGCTTTCAAAAAGTAGCGTTATAGACAACTGCGTTGTTTTTAGTGTGATTTTTTGGAAGATTTTCTGATGGGTTTTACTCTGTAATTTTTCAAAAATTGAGCAGGAAATTATTGAAATCCTGATAGGTAATTCTTGCACACTCTAAATGCTCTAGGGATTTTTCAGGCTGTTAAATCTATGTATAGTCAAAAAACCAATTTGAATAACACAAATCAATATTTGAACTCAATTTAAATTCCAACACAGTAAAATCAACAGTACCTAAATAATTTTTAATATATTAATGAATTTAATGTAATGGAAAATATGTGGAAAACTTAAATCGTACATAGATTTCAACAAATTTTGCAGAATTCTAGTAAATTTTAGCAAATGCCAAGAAAAAATCTTCAAAACATAAAGCTTGACACCTGCCGATTGCATCGATATAATAATATAGGCGTGTCGACACTCTATAGTATGGAAAGTAATTACTTCAAGGTTAAGGTTACAGACAATTATTGCAAATTCCTAAGAAAACGTGTTACATTCAATCTTAAATTGATACGTGCAGTGAGTTTTTTTCGCAAAGTACACAGGTGTTATTTATTTATTTAAAATTTTTGTTAGAGTGAATTTATGGGCAAGGTGCATCCATCCATATTATTTATTAAAAAAATTGCATTCAATTTAATTTGAAAGTACATACGCGTTACTCATTAAAAAAAGCTTGAGGAAAGTACATACGTGCTAATTTATTTATTTAAGATATGAATGTTGACGTGTCATACTTATTTATTTAAATTTATGGGGAAAGTAGATACGTGCTGCTTTAATATTTAATATATGTTAAGCTGCCAAACTTGGGATCGGTAAATTTATGTGGAAAGTACATACGTGCTTGTTTATTATGTTTATGTGGAAATTACATACGTGCTAATTTATTTATTTAAAATATGTCAATTAGTGACTAAAATAGTTAATGTAGATGTCATTAGTGCTCGAGTAAACATTCACATCTAAATTGGAATAATTATGGATTTTGTTTTACATAGAAAAACAGAATTGGAATTTGAGGAATTTAATAAGCTTGAAGTACAACATATTAATACAGGCAATTATTCTACTTTTATGATGGTTGTTGAGTTCCATGTTCAGAAACATTTATTTCATATATCTTTAGGACTTAAAATCAATTATAATGTTAAGTGTGATATGAATGTGTTATTGGGAGATAGTTTTCTTTGGGAATAGAGTAAAATAAATAAATAAAAGTTTTATTTTTCAATAACTTTTTAAATAATATTTTAATAATATAATATTTTAATTTTTTTAAGTTTTGTATTGATGAGATTACATTATGGTCATGTTAAAGAATAATATTTAAATAAAGTTAAGAATTGAATCTATGATTTAACATCTAGATATATTTTATTAATATACCTAATCACTTTCACTCTTTATCTTGTGGACAATATAATTTTAATTTTAAAAAGTATAATTATATTTGTATTTTAATAAATTATATCATATATTAAAGTTTAAAATATCATATTTTTATTTTATAATAAAATAAAAATTTAATGGCATCAACAAGCCTCACCAACAGCCCAAAGTCTCTTGACTCTCCATTAGTTTGCCCAGTTTTTGTGGTTTTTTAGTAACTTTAACCAAAATTTTTGGAAATTGTTAAATATTTGTATTTTCCAGTAAATTGAAAATTGTTTTCTAATTTTAAAAAGTCATATTTCTAATCTTTCATTAGCTAGGCAAGCCTTGATGTGACATAATTCACATGGTGGAGGGTGATTTAATTTTTGTCAATGTCTAACAAATAAGTTTAAAATGAAAAAAAGATTAATTTTGTAGGTGGTCATTCCATTTGTGAATACTCTAACACTAACACGATTAATCCTCTACCCAAGTCATTTACGTAAGAAAGGAATAGGGAGGTGGGGGCATCCACACTTTTGCACCTCCAATCACCTTCTGCACAGGTGGGTTAGAAGATGATTGTAATTTATTTTACTATCTAGGGCCAAACAACATTGTGTGGGGCTTGAATGAGGTTAGGCTCGAACAACATTGTGTGCATTAGGTGATTTGATTTGGGGGAAAGAGGGGCGGCAAGAGCCAGACAGAGAGGAAAAAAAAGAAGACTCGAGGCACTTGTAAGCCTACGGGTAGCGTAGGATTCTAGGACCGTGTCTATTTCTCGCAGTCTTGATTTGGATTCTTCGATTTTGATAAAATATGATTGTGGGTTTCTTGTAGTTTGATTTGAGTTCGTTGATTTTCAGAACATATGACGTGGGTTTCTTCTGGTCTCTGAATTTGGTAATATATAATGTGGGTCTCTGGAAGATTGATTTGGGTTCTCTGGTTTTGATAGTTTATGAGGAGGGTAGCTTGTAGCTTGATTTGGGATTTCTGAGTTTGATAATTCTAATCTGTATTTTGATTGGCGCTAAGTGGTTTTCTGTTTGAGGATTCATTTGGCGTTTTCTTTTAAACTAACGATGTCGTTGAGGGCCATGAGTATAAAACAACACTGATGTTGGATAGCAGTTGCTACACAGTTGAATTCCCTTGAGATCTTTGGATGGTTTTAGGAGATCCATTCGGTCGATGGCCAGGGTCGTTTTTTTTTTCAGTCATTGGCCTCGTGTATCCTATGGTTGGGCTAAACAGGTAGCGGGTCTGTAGATTTACAGTATAGAAGACGGGTGCTATATTTTCTCTGTAATAGAAAGGATAACAGGGAGGAGGTATGAAGCGATTAACATTTGGGACCGAGAATTAAGGGTTTCGGGTCTCGCTGTGTTTGCTGATGTATCTCCAACACCATCTTCATATACTGTAGGAAGGACCCTGATATTTTGTCTTGTGCTGACACAGGGTTTCCCCAATACCAGTGTGACCTTCGCTACTTACCAAGAACTCATCCTGGTTCCTCTTTTCCAACAACGCCAAGATGGAGGCTAGGTTAACAATTTTCCAATTCCTAAGATCTGAATATCCATCTAGAGTGCACATCTTGGATGCCTGTTGTTATAGATCTTATATATAAATATATGAGAATACAAATATACCAGAAATAATAAGATAGAAATAGATAGGCCTGCTCTGATACCACTTGTTATAGATCTAATATGAAAATATATGAGAATATAAATAAACCAAAGAATAACAAGATCTGAATATAGAAATGCTTCACTTTATTAATCAAACCCTTAAGGTAGGGAAACACAATACAATCACTCCTTAAGGAAGGAGAACACTCCACAAGCCATATGCCTGTTCATAAAATAATCCTTGACATCTCTTAATGTGGAGTCTCTAGCCTCTATATAGGCCTCATACATACAATACCATGGGTCATTACCATGGTTCCCTCAATACCATCTATCTAATACCATAGGCCCATTACATTATTACTAACTACTTGTGGTCCCTTACATGATACAGGTTAACCACCTTATTTATTACTATGGCCCATACCATTATTACATTATTCCCTTGGGTACCTCCCTTTGTACCCCATATTATCCCCCCTAGATATATAACACCTGTAGCAGGATAATTGAGGAGGCCGAATTGTCATAAGGCCTGTAGCAGCTTACTTAGAGGAGGTCCGAATAGGTATGAAGGTCGTGCAACCTTAAGGTTGCATCAGTTTAAGAAATCATTGATCAATCCATTTATGTGGTTAACTAGGGGCTCGATCCAACTATTCATCTCAATCGATTTATTAAACACTTTTAAGCATTTGTAAAAATAAAGTTTTCCAAACTTCAAGTAGGTTTTATTTTTAAGGATAGAATCCTTATGTGAATCCTATACAAGCCTGGAACTTGACGTCCTATGGGATGTATTTTTGGTTTCATAACTTATTTGATGGCAGCTGAAAAAATTTTCACCTCAAGTCTAACGTGTAACATACCCCTGCAACCCATCAAAATGACGTCTGCTTCAACGAGTAAAAAGTAAAAATCTATAATACCTTATTTCATAGGATTCGGGGACTGGTAGTAGGTAGTAGGTACACAACGCAGTTTGAACTTAAAGGTATTTTAATGCTTGACCGTCCCACTACCTACTACCCTAGTACTTACCATTAATGGAGTAAGTCTCCATCTACAATCCGCTGATCAAATTTAATCTGATGAGACGTGCAATTTGAAAATTTCAATCTAATGTTTCTTACGACTTACAGTTTACCTACTCACCTTAGCTAATTTGGCGAATTGTTGTAGCATCACACCAAAATTGTCATCGAGTTCTGCACATTCGGGTTAGGTGCTCCTCTCCAATGGATTGAAAGTGTTGGAGTGGAATTTGTGAGCAGGTCTGGATGCCCAACAACTCAACTCGCCAATTCAAGTTTCTCATGTAACATTCCAATACTTCAAATACAACCAAATTCCTATTCCAATACTTTGCTCCTCTAAAATAATATGGTACTCTCGACATACAATTGTTTGATTTCTTCATAACTCAACCTTTTCATGTCATTAAACAATTAAAGTAGAGCTGTCTGGTGGGTTGATATTGCAATTTCTATTGGGTTAGTGTCAAAGTTTCCTATAATTTTACAATTTCCCAAACAATATTTCCATGTAAGTTTACGATATTTTGTGGAATCAAGCCTTCGTATAACTCAATGCATTTAAGCATTTCTGATGGTAGGTTTAGTATAATCTAAGGGCAGAGGCATTTTCTCGGGGTTGGTAGTGCAGAGTCACAGACGGTTGTATGAGGCGAGAGGCGACTGTACATAACAACCTTGAAAACGACCAAAACTGTAGGAATGTAGGCGATTATGTTTTCAGCTAGTAACCATGTCAGCCCCAAGATCTCATAGTCTTGGTTGTTGATCAGATTCATCCTGTCGGAGGTGTCTGATATCTCTTCCATGTAGTTCAACTCTAAAATGAAAATACAAACATTAAAGCAATTCATTTGCTGTAAAATACAAAAACATAATGTTGTAGTCAATAGACATCGATTCATCGGTTAACTAATTAGGTTTTACAGTGTTAGGATATTCCGACACATAGGAAATAGTTAAGTACAACTTGGTCTAGTATAGAGTTAGGTAAAGTGTGTTTCTTTACCTTGTACATTTTGTAACTTACAATCCGACGGTCACGATATGTAGTGATCCGACGGTTCATTCTCTCCTCGGTATTACCGACACTTGATCCGTGGCTTAACACCCGATTGGTCCATGATTTCTATTTAAAGCGCATGGAGGGTCATTTGTAGTGTAATCCGTCTATGAGAGAAGCATATGTAAATTTTCATTCTTTTATTAATAAATTGCCTGAAGTGGCCGCGTTGGCTCAGGCCGTGGACTGTTTCCCTCTTTGAGGGTTTTAACCACGTCAAAATACTGGTGTATTGATCTGTGATCTGTTTGTGAGCGGTGTCCTTTGGTGTTCTATCTGAGGAACTTACCCTGTAAATTCCTACATGGTATCAGATCTATTTGAGGGTTGCATCCGTTGGTGATCCAAATCTGAAGCCGGTAGAACTGCATCCGACTGCCGTTTCCTAGATCTAATGTTTATGACTGCTTTCGGGCCGAGAGGACTGCTCTGTTGTGTTGGGAGCATCTGTTCCAGTGAGGAACCCCTTTCGTTTCACGCGAAAAGATTTCCGGTAGCCCTAGCTGCGTCATTTTTAAGATCTGGAGGTATACAGTGTTTATTTGCACTTTACAGTTATTTTCTCTCTGTTTATTTCGGTTTCGATTTATTTAGATTTTTTTATTACCGGATCTATACCTTTCATTTCTGCGTATGCTCTTTGCCCTGCGACTCTGTGCGATCTGGGCAAATCAGAAACAAAAAAGAAGGATTTTTCTCATGCGTATGCTCTTTTTCGCTGCGCCTTAGTGTGATCTCAGAAAATCAGAAACATTGAGGAAAATATTTAGTTTCCGGCTAAAGCTAACTTTGAGTCGCAAGGTTCATTTTTGAAAATATTTAGTTTTTCGGCTAAAGCTAACTTCGAGCCACAAGGTTCGTTTTTTTGTATGTCTGTGTTGGGTTTTGTGTTTTTTGTTTTGTAGGGAAAAAGAGCCTTCTCAAAGCAAGCACGCAACCCAAAGCATCAACCCCCCCTCTCTCTCTCTCTCTCAAACTTTTTGTATAGCTCACTTGGTGCAAAGCTAATTTATGAGAGTAGAGGTCTTGGGTTCAAGTCTCCATTTTTTGGGGGCGGATTTTTTCATTTCCGCACATTCCCGCACTTCGTCGGCGACTTCATCAATTTTTTTTTCAAAAAGCCATAACTTCTTCATCCCGAAGCCGTTTTCAAAACCTTTTTTTGAAACGGCCTAATTTTTCGAGATCTTTCCATTGGTACACTTAGTTTTAGCATCTACAGCTTCAGTTTCTGTTAAAAATGGAAACTCCATGCCAAGTCATTCTTGATAGCACTAACTACTTCCAATGGTGGTCCTATATTGTGGATTTACTTAGAAGTAAAGGTCTTTACAGAATAGCCACAGGCCAAGAGACCAAACCGAAAGATGAAGATAAGGCAGCTAAATGGGAAAATAGGCAAGACCAAGCACGTGGGTTGATAGGGATGTCTATTTCTCCAGATCTTAGATTCCATATTGCAGAACTTGATACTCCTGATGAAGCACTGCAAAAAATTACTAAAGTCTTTGGAATTAAAAATGAACTTAAAGCCCATCAACTTGAAAATGAATTGCTTACATTGGACCCCAATAATTTTTCTTGCATTGAAGATTTTTTGTCCAAGTTCAAGACCCTTAGACTTCTCTTGGAAGGTGTTAAGGTTAAGAAAGAAGATAGTAGCCTTATCTACTCCATTCTTACTAAGTTGGGACCAACCTATTCTATGTTTGTTTCCACCTTCCATTCTATAAGAGAAGCCTTCATTTCTCAAGGACAAACCTACAAGTCCCCTTCCTTTGATTCCTTTTGTGATTCTTTAATAAGAGAACAAGATAAACTCTTACACCTTGGTCTTCTTCATCTTGGAAACTCTTCTAAGAAAGCATTAGCCGCCCAACAGCAACCAAATCCAAAGAATCCTAAGAAGTTGTATCCTAAAAAGAATGGTCCTAAACTAAACAAGGGTCCTAAGCAATTTCAGCCTCAAAATGAAAAATCATTTCAACAAAATGATAAGACTAATAAAAACAAAGGGAAGAAGACTGATAAACATTGCAACTTTTGTAATCGAGATGGCCACTTAGAATCCAAATGCTTTAAGAAGATGGAAGCCTTGGAAGCAGCAATGAAGAAGCATAACATCCATTTGGAGCAATCTTAAACTTCAACTTCATCTTCAGGAATGGCACTTTCTGCATGTGGTTGTCAAGCATCTCGGTCTGGCTATGCACTAAATGTATCTTCTTCTTCTCATTCTCAAGAGTGGCTCATTGATTCTGGAGCTTCTTATCACATGGCCAAAAACAAAGCCATGTTTTCTTCTTTAAATGATTGTAACACCAAAAATATATATGTTGGTGATGATAGATCTCTTAGTGTTGTAGGGACTGGAACTGTTCATCTAGACAATGGTCAGTTTAATGATGTATTATGTGTTCCAATCTTATCCTGCAACCTTCTATCTGTATATCAGATAACCCATTCAGGTGAAGGTAAAATCGTTGAATTTTCACCTCACGATGTTGTAATTAAGGACCTAAGAGATCCTAGACAGATTTTAGCTATTGGTATTCCTGATGATTCTACAAGGTTGTATAAGTTTCACAACTTTGGGTCATCAAATCTTCCCTCAGTATTTGTTGCTCATAATGATGAAGTGAGCAAACTTTGGCATGAGCGATTTGGTCACTTAAACTATCGCTCTCTTCAGAATCTATGTAAAGAAAATATGGTGACAGGTCTTCCCATGGTATCTTGCAGAGATGGTGTTTGTTCCGGATGTGTACTCGAAAAACATCATCAGGACAGTTTTGAAAAACGTGCCTCTTGGCACGCCTCAACCCCTTTATAGCTCGTGCATAGTGATTTATGTGGTCCACTTCAAGTTGCTTCATTCTCTGGCTACAAGTATTTCTTAACTTTCATTGATGATTCTCCAGATGCACTTGGGTATACTTCTTAAAACTCAAGAGTGAAGTATTTAACATGTTCTTGGCCTTTTAGGCCTTTGTTGAAAAACAATCTGGACATCAAATTCTTAAGCTAAGATCTGATAATGGCGGAGAATATGTTAAAAACACATTCATCAACTTTTGCACTGAGAATGGAATTCAAATGCAACATACTATTCCATATACTCCACAACAAAATGATGTAGCTGAAAGGAAGAATCGCACCTTAAAGGAAATGGCTAATTGTATACTTCAATCTAAAGGACTTAGTCTTAATTATTGGGCAGAAGCAATTAACTGTGCAAATTACATAATAAATCGCACTCCTACTAAGGTTTTAAAGAATATCACTCCAGAAGAAGCATGGAGCTCAATCAAACCAGTTGTAAGTCACTTTCGTGTTTTTGGAAGTGAAGCATGGGCCCATATTCCAGATGAGAAACATAAAGCTTTAGAACCAAAGAGTGAAAAATGTATTTTTGTTGGATATTCTGAAGATGTCAAAGGATATAGACTTATTCCACTTAAGTCCAAAAATGTTATCATTAGAAGAGATGTAAAGTTTGATGAAAATATATCGGCCTGCGAGCCTAGTTCGGCGAATGTGCCACCTCTCCCTATCTCTTCTACTTTTGAACATATTTCTTCTTCAGATGATGAAAGCGAGGATGAAAATCCTCCCCCACCTTCTCAGGATCCTCCTTCAGCTCCTCAGCTTACAAAATGGGTCCGTGCTACTCGGGATGCAACAGGTGATCTTGCCGGTGATCCTACAGATCAGCGACGTACACGTTCTCAGTTCGAGAGAGCCTCTTCTTTACTGGCTCAAGCTTTAGTGAATTATGATCCTGACACCTTTGCAGAAGCTTCAGGCCATCTAGATTGGGAAGCAGCTATGAATGAAGAATATCATTCATTATTGGCAAATGATACATGGGATCTTTTTCCTCTACTAAAGGGACGAAAACTTGTTAGATGCAAATGGGTTTATAGAACCAAGTATGGACTAGATGGGAAAGTTGATAAACATAAAGCTCGTCTTGTTGCTAAGGGTTTTTCACAAGTAGAAGGCATTGACTATACTGAAACCTTCTCCCTTGTTGCCAAAATGAACTCTATCCGCCTTGTTCTTTCCCTTGCTGCCTCTTTCAAATGGGAAGTCCATCAGATGGATGTTAAATCCGCCTTCTTGCATGGGGACTTGCATGAAGAAATCTATATGGAACAACCTATTGGCTTTATACAAACAGACTCCAGCCTTGTATGTCGGCTTAAGAAATCCCTTTATGGTCTCAAGCAAGCTCCTCGAGCTTGGTATGCCAAAATGGATAACTTTCTTTTAGAATCTGGCTTCTCTAGGTGTCATTCTGATAATACTGTCTACACCAAGAAAGTGGGCAAGTCTCTTATCATTCTTGTTCTTTATGTTGATGATCTTATCCTGACTGGTAGTGATCCCAACCTTATAAACCATGTGAAGTCTAGCCTTAAAAGGAAGTTTGAAATGACAGACTTAGGACACTTACATTATTTTCTCGGTCTTCAAGTCTTGCAATCCAAGGAAGGTATTTCCCTTTCTCAGTCCAAGTATCCCTGTGATATTCTATGCCACTTTCACATGGAAGAATGTAAGCCAACCCCTTCTCCCTTTCAGTCTGGAGTCAAACTTTCAGTCACTTGTACTTCTCCTGAAGTTGATGCTACCTTATACCGTCAACTTGTAGGAAAACTTTTGTATCTAACCCATACTCATCTTGACATTTCCTTTGTTGTTGGCCTTGTTGCTCGGTTTATGCAAAACCCACATGAAAGTCATTGGAAAGCAGCTAAAAGAATACTTCGTTATGTTCGAGGTACAGTTCAGTTTGGGATTCATTACAGTGCCGAAGCATCTCTTCTATTGGTTGGTTTCACTGATTCCGATTGGGTTGGTGACCCTGATGATCGGAAGTCTACTGCAGGTTATGTGTTCACTCTTGGTTCAGGACCTATTACATGGGCTTGCAAGAAACAAGGTGCCATTTCTCTTTCTTCAGCAGAAGCAAAATATCGTGGTGCCGTAGAAGCTAGTAAGGAAGCCTTGTGGCTTCGTCAGATCCTGTCAAAGTTTGGCTTTCAGCAGCAGCATTCGACTACACTTTGGTGTGATAATCAAAGTGCCATTTAGCTATGCAAAGATCCAGTCCAACATCAGCGCAACAAACACATTGAACTGCACATGCACTTCATCAGAAAGCTCATTCATGACCATGTTCTTGAAGTGCAATATTTTTCAATAGATGATCAAGTTGCAGACATCTTTACAAAGGCTCTCACAGAGGCGAAGTTCACTAAACTTCGATTTATGGTTGGAGTTCAGGAAGTTGTCACTAAGGGGGGATAGGCTATAGTGCCTCCTTCCTTCTCCTATTGTGTCATATTTGTAATCCTTCAATCCTATCCCAAGTTGTTCTTAAGGGGGGATGTTAGGATATTCCGACACATAGGAAATAGTTAAGTACAACTTGGTCTAGTATAGAGTTAGGTAAAGTGTGTTTCTTTACATTGTACATTTTGTAACTTACAATCTGACGGTCACGATATGTAGTGATCCGACGGTTCATTCTCTCCTCGGTATTACCGACACTTGATCCGTGGCTTAACACCCGATTGGCCCATGATTTCTATTTAAAGTGCATGGAGGGTCATTTGTAGTGTAATCCGTCTATGAGAGAAGCATATGTAAATTTTCATTCTTTTATTAATAAATTGCCTGAAGTGGCCACGTTGGCTCAGGCCGTGGACTGTTTCCCTCTTTGAGGGTTTTAACCACGTCAAAATACTGGTGTATTGATCTGTGATCTATTTGTGAGCGGCATCCTTTGGTGTTCTGTTTGAGGAACTTACCCTGTAAATTCCTACATACAGAGTGTTGAGTCTAGGTTGATTTGTGAAAATTTGGCCAAATAAATACCATGTAAGGATAAGGTTGGATATAAGTTTCAAGGAATTGGGCAAGGAAGAGGAGGAAGACAAGCTTGGGATTACCGTCTGCGAGGCATGGCATATATCGAGAATGGGTCAGTTAAAGAAAAGTGTTCTAGGTGGAGGTTGAGTTTTATTGTTGAACTCTTTTGGGCTGTAGTGAATCAAATACTAAATTTCATTAGAACAATGTTCTCGATGGAGAAAAAAAAGTCATATAAAAAGTCTGGATTTCGTGATGATGGATGGGATAGTGGTCATGGAGGGGGTGGAGGTTTTGGTGGGGGCCCTTATGGAAGTGGTTCTAGTCCAACACCTCGTGGCTTGGATAATGTTCAAGTAATCGATCATAATTTTGTTCTTGCTTGTGGCTCCTACTTTGGAGGCTAACTCTGTGCCAGTTTTGGGGTTGAGCATGGGAGTAACATCTTTTAGGACATCATCAATGCATAGTAAAACAAATCTACTTGTGTAGAATTTGGAAGTTTTATTCTACAGTATACTTGAAATATCTATGATTGCAGTGTCAAGCGTTGTTATTTGATTATGATAACCATTCTATTTGAGACTGCTATTCTGCATGTTCAATTCTAAACTTGTTATCGATAATATGGAGTGATGCTTAGTTGTACCTTAATATTTAATTTATTTAGTTTCTAAAAAACATCCTTAAAGGAATTTGGCAGCAACAGAGAAAGTGGCAGCATTAATGTGAAATCAAATATGAGTGAGTCACAACTGTGCACTTCAACAATCAAGTATTTGTGTAAATTATTAAATGGAAATGTTAGTTGTATATATACTTTTTAAATTTGATTGAATATAAGTTAGATGGAATTTTCGTATTTTTAATTTGATTATGGGTTTGAATTATCAGACAGTCCAACAACAGTAATAAAAAGATATACATACAAAATTAACAATTTTTTTTGGTTGCGCAGTAGTCATGAGCTAGAGATAGTTTATAATTAATTTAAAAGCCCAATAATACTTATAAGGGATATAGATATAGATTCGATTAAATAGATGTTGAGTTAACGATAAATTTTATCATTGAGTAACCATCATCAAAGAGGACAGAAACAATAATTAATTTGAATGTTTAACCAGTGACAGCCGAGCACTGAGTATAACAAAGGACTGAAAGCACAGGAGGACAAGTGTCACACCCCTACACCTATGGTAATCTTTCAACTGCTTATAGTGAGGTGCAGCACTACCAACTGTTTTCTTTTTACCAATACTTACGATTGTAGACTATGCCTAACATTCCATACTTAGTTTATTTTTTGTTACCAAGTATTATCTTTATCCTTTATACAGATGAAAACCCATACATATTCATCATCAACAGCAATTAACACATATACAATTGCACAACAATATAAAGGGAGGGGAAACTCCCTACAATATGAGTATGCTCGAATCAATATATATAATTTTCTTTTATAAGTACAAGTTAAATCTTGGGAAACCCCAAATTTACACTTAGCCAAATTTCCAACTTTCGGAAAACTTGGTTTCCCAACTCGTCGGCGCCTCCACACGGTCACTGCACGACTCACCAACCCTTCGTTTACCTCATCACACAATCGTGCCGTTTTCCCAACTTGGGGGCGCCTTGTCATAACCAAGTCGCCACACACGGGCGCCTCCGCACGAGTCACACCTCTGTTCACAACTCCAACACTTCACCGTTTCCACCGTTTCGTCATGCACGGTGCACCCTACCCGGGTCGCCCGTCTGCACGATCCTTCATTTCGGCATGCATGGCGTGCCCTCGCCTGGCCGCCCGTCCGCACATCCACCTGTTCACCCATTCACCCAACTCGTCCACCCGAAATTGTTCACCCGAGTCACCACACGACTTCACTTGGGTCGCCCAATGACCTCACCCGGTTCACCCGAATGACTTCAACCGTGTCGCCCGACGACCTCACCCGGCTCGCCCGAACAACTTCACCCGGGTCGCTTGACGACCTCACCCGGTTCGCCCGAACGACCTCACCCAAGTTTTCTGCCCGACGACCTCGCCCGAGTTTTCTGCCCGACAACCTCGCCTGAGTTTTCTGCACGAGTTTCCTGCACGAGTTTTTCACCCGAGTTTCGCTCATCGTGCGGGTTCATCGGCAACCGTAGAACTCCTTGATCGAACTCATGTTGATCGAATGATGGTCGTTTGCCTCCAAAGGCCCTCTAATATATACAGGCAGGTGGCGGGTTATGTCACCTGGCCGACCCACGCCCAACGCCCAAGCCGACTCGTTCAACATGTTGCCTTCGCCTGAGTGGAGGGTCGACCTGCCCAACTTGTGGGACCACCCTCTCAACTCGCCCAACATCATATAAACTTGTCTCTTGGTTGTTCACTTCGCATTTCGCACGTCCTTCGCACGGTGGAGTCGCCCTGCCCGTCGCACGGACCGCAGGTCCTTACATCCTCCCCTACTTGAATTCATTTTTGTCCTCGACAAAATCTCATCTCGGCAACCACCTATCACCAAGATATCCATACCAAGGCATACACCCCACCGGTATGTCGTACATCGGAAATCATCTCAATCCATGACCATCAACCACCCTGTCACAATCTCTACATGTTGCTTCCATCGTGGAAGGCTGGTCCCTCCATCCCAAGCTACATGCCAACTGCAACATATCGTGTCGACCTCATCATGTGTCGTCCTCGTGTGAACTACTGTCATGATACTCCAACATAATGCTAACACATCTCTGCACACTTCGCAACCCCATGTTTGAACTGGTTGGGTAGCTAATCCAATCGTCACACTCAAACCATGAGAGTGAACATCCTCATGCCACCATCAATCATTTCCTAGAACATCCTGTCATATCATCAACTCGATTAAGAATCCATCTCCATATAAATGTAAGCCATCCTCAGGTCCATGTAGTAATCTCCATCTTGTCTGCAACATGCTGTCCATGATGTTTGGTGTCAATGTGCTGCATGAAATTAGTCGCATTTATCCCAACATCATCCATCTGCAAAACATCCATCTCCTCAAGGTGAAGAGATCATATCCCGACTCTCGATGTGCCACATCCAGGTCCATGAAGCAACCTCCATCATCTCTGTTATGTGCCATCCCTCAAGTCTGCCATAGAAACAAGTATATACCTGTCTCATCTATCCATGTGATGCCCATGATCATAGATCAATAAGATCCCATGTGTCAAAAGTGGTTAAGTATCGGCTCAACCCATGCCCAAGTGTTGCCACCAAGGCATCATCATCGTTGTAACTCCATTACTCCAAAGTGTCTCATATCGATCCTCCACATAAGTCACTCTTCCAAGCCACACCCATACATGTACTCGAAATTATGCACCCCATCCTGCATCAAAGTCTCAGACCTCAGCTCCTCAATGCATCAGATCCTCCAAGTCCACCATATATAAAGTCCCCAAAAGTCACAACAATCTCATGTCATCATGATCTCCATGAGTCATCTCCAACCAACATCTCATCAAGCATACAAGTTTCAGCCCAAAGGTCTCTACAAGATGCCTTAGCTCTCCCTGTAGTAGGAATGCTCCATAGTCTGCTCACAACTCCATCCAAGTCCATGGCCTTGTTGTACGAGAGTGCACAACCTCTCCATCGGCTCATAAATAAAACATCTCCATGTCACACTGGCAAATCTACCTACACAACATCCCTGTCTTGGCACTCCTCATTGGATTCCCATAAGTGACGCCTCTACAAGTGCTCTTGCATAATGTCCCTGCATAAGACTGCCATGCTCCATGTCTCCAACCTAATGTTCATGACTAAGTTGCCCATGTGTCCAACTAAGTAGACCCATCACAACAATCAGTCATCCCCATCCAAATCTGCAATCTTCAGTCTAGTGAACTCGGTCACCCTACCATATCATCATCATCACATGAGTCTCTCCACCATAGCTCCCCCACTAAAGGTTCCACCAAGACTATCTCTTGGTCTCGACCATGAGAAGTCCACCTAAGTATTACCATACTCAAGTGTGTGCCCTCCTCAATCTATCCATGAGTCATGCCGGGCACTTTAGCCAATTCTCCATGTGGCTAAAGCATGACCCATTCCTCTACAATGATCATCATGTTCCTCCCTTGTCACGGGCCCTTGTACCTTCTACCATAAGGTCACAAACAACCCCAACAAGTCCGTCATCAGTCAACAATCCTTGCTTCTCCATACAAGGTCTCATCATAGACATCCATGGTAAGATGCTCCCCTGCATCGGCAAATTGGCTTTGCTCTTCCTTGCATACAGTTCATCTACCAAATGCTCAAGTGAAACACAAGTATCAATAGTACTTACATCATCATCATGAGGCTCCTCCATGTGAGTATCCTCATCCATCCATGTTTGCAAACTGCACGATCCTGGTCCAACTTGTTCAACCTCAAGTTCATCCTCCATCGTTGTCATATCTGCAACATCCTCAATCACCACGACTTCCTCTTCCTTGTTAGCACAATCTGCAATTTCATCCTACTCTATTGTCTAACCAAGTTGAAGAAGTTCGTCTTCAACATTATTTTCCAAGACTTCAAGTTCCTTTTGAATCCAGGGGTTCTCTTCTTTCATCCGCTTCAACTTGTATAAGGTAAGCAAGAGCTTCCCTTTTCATTTTTCCAAATCTGCCATGCCTTGTCGTTCAGCTTGGCCTAAGCACTAAGCTTCACCTCTACTAAACCTGCTTCACCATTCACCTGAATCACCCTGATGTTCCACCTATCACCTGCAAAACTTGAACTTCCTTCCAAGTCTTCAGTCTTTGTACAATCAACTCCTTGATTCAGTTCACCAAGTTTTCTGCAAAACTTGGACCAGCTCTAATACCACCTGTCACGCCCCTACACCTACGGTAATCTTTCAACCGCTTATAGCAAGGTGCGACACTACCAACCATTTTCTTTTCACTAATACTTACAATTGTAGACTATGCCTAACATTCCATACTTAGTTTATTTTTCGTTACCAAGTATTATCTTTATCCTTTATACAGATGAAAACCCATACATATTCATCATCAACAATAATTAACACATATACAATTGCATAACAGTATAAAGGGAGGGGTAACTCCCTGCAATATGAGTCTGCCCGAATCAATATATATAATCTCCTTTTATAAGTACAAGTTAAATCTTGGGAAACCCCAAATTTACACTTAGGCAAATTTCCAACTTTCGGCAAACTTGGTTGCCCAGCTCGTTGGCTCCTCCACACGGTCGCTGCATGACTCACCAACCCTTCGTTCACCTCGTCACACGATCTTGTTGTTTGCCCAACTTGGGTGTGCCTCATCGTAACCAAGTTGCCACACACGGGCGCCTCTGCATGAGTCACACCTCCATTCAGAACTCCATCACTTCACTGTTTCCACCATTTCGTCGTGCACAGCACGCCCTACCTGGGTTGCTCGTCTGCAAGATCCTTCGTTTCGGCGTGCACGGCGTGCCCTCACCTGGTCGCCCATCTGCATGTCTACTCGTTCACCCAACTTGTCCACCTGAACTCATTCACCCGAGTCGCCACACGATTCACTCGGGTCGCCCGACGACCTCACTCGGTTCGGCCGGACGACTTCACCTGGGTCGCCCAAAAACCTCACCCGGCTTTCCCGAACGACTTCACCCGGGTCACCCTACGACCTCGCCCGGTTCATCCGAATGACCTCACTCGAGTTTTCTGCCTGATGACCTCGCTCGAGTTTTGCCTGAATGACCTTGCCCGAGTTCGCCCTCGCCCGAGTTTTCTGCACGAGTTTTTCACTCGAGTTCCGCCCGTCGTGCAGGTTCATCCGCAACTGCAGAACTCCTTGATCGAACTCGTGTTGATCGAATGATGGTCATTTGCCTCCAAACGCCCTCTAATATATACGGGCAGGTGGCGGGTTATGTCACCCAGCCGACCCACGCCCAACGCCCAAGCCGACTCGTTCAACATGTTGCCTTCACCCGAGTGGAGGGTCGGACTGCCCAACTCGTGGGACCGCCCTCTCAACTTGCCCAACATCGTATAAACTCGTCTCTTGGTCGTTCACTTCGCATTTCGCATGTCCTTCGCATGGTGGAGTCACCCTGCCCGTCGCACGGACTGCAGGTCCTTACAACAAGGGAGCTGTGGGAGAAAAATAAGTTTGAATTAGCATTAACTTTGGTTCTTGAAGAAGATGGGGTGAGTTGTACCTCTAGGGACCCAAATTTAGTGGACATTGAGGGTGTAGTAGCTTTTAATGGATTTCGCTGCATTCATGAAACAATATTTATTTTTTTCTCCAACACAAATTCCCATATTTAATTGTATTGGAGACCAGAAATCGCCAGTTACAACTCACAACACTTATTGCACAGAACTCTCCACATAGAGCTAGGTCAAATTTTCTAGTAAAGTAGGTGAAATTGGTGACAAAATGTACGTTAGTTAGCTACTAGACTTTCTCAAGTAATGACCACAAACATAAATAAATAAATAAATATATATATATATATATATATATATAGTTGTAACATTTTATAATTGCAATTAAATTTCCCCTGTGATTGTATTTATATTTATAAATATAACAAAAATTAATATAGCAATAAATATATTAATTATATTTATATGTATAAATTCTTAACTAATATAGTTAAGAAATAAAATAAATATTATTTAAATTAATGATTAATACACATTAAACTTTTAATTAAAATTTTATATTTAATAAATCAATTGATATTATGATGCGTCGAAAAACAATTTGTCTTGGTTTAGGACTATTATCTAAATTAATCAAATGTAATCTATACAACGTCTATTTTTAATTAATAAGTTTTTTAATTATAAAAAATATAATTATTTAATTAATAAACAGTCTAGTGAACAATGTTAAAACATTTTTTTGCATAATTGTCAAAGATTTAAACTTTATATAATAGTTAAAAACTTAAAATTAGATAAATATATAAAGATTATGGTGATAACTGTAAAAATAGATCTCATGTTATCCTACAACCCTACATACACTATTACATAACGCAACATTATATAAAATATATTTTATCACTACTAAACATTATATAATATATATACATTTCAAATATTATATAATATATATACATTTCAAATATTATATGATATGAATTCTTTTATATAATGATATGAATTGAAGTATTGGGAAAAACATTCAAATTTAAAATCAACAAACTTATAAATTATCCGTATCATGACAACTTGCGAGCTACCTCTTTATTTTTAGTTGAGCAGGTAACCGTGGTTGATTTGGATAGCCAGAACACCTTATCCACAAAAACGAAAGTGGCTTGTGGAGGATCTGGAAACTGTTGGGAGGCTGTGACAACTTTGGCACGGGGAGGAAGTTAGTATTAACTTCCTCTAATTTTGGCCAAGGAGCTGAGAGCCATAGTCAAAGATTAACCATAGAATGATGCTAAATTCGAACCATAGAATGATGCTAAATTCGAGTTTCATAAAGAAAATTTCTAACATAGACATCATTTCAACTTACAAGGTTGTTACATCCTAATTTGTAGTAAAAGAAAAGGTAAGATTTAATTTCATAAGCAATGATTTGATAGTTAGACATGAAAGAAAGCATGCAACTCACGCCTTCTTGGATTTTCATCAGGATAGAAAGACAAATCGTGATTTACGTCTGGATGAATAGGCTCCAGAATTAGAGACACGTCCTTTTTTCCACCATTATCCATTGTCTGTAATAAGAAATAATAAATATGCATTGTACATAGTTGGAAATGGTACTGTAAAATATAATGCTCATACAATTTTCCTTGTATAAGTAGGGGAAGATTCCATCTAATTTGAAATGTTTTTGAGCCTTCTTATTCAGAGTAAAAATTTCCCGAGTTAATACCTGAGTGAGGGATGGGGAGGAAGTTAATTGGGGAACAATAAACTGGATAATTTCACATGAAGTTGAGAGGGATTTAACAGATTTAGCTGAATAGATATCCCCTTTACACAGATAGATAAAGACCACAGGAAACCTTCATACCTTCGTAAATTTAGCAGAATGATAGTGGTAATGCAAAGATAAATATTGGACATTTCACCAAATTATTGGCCAAGACAAATATTAAGGAATTATGTGGAATAATAGAGGGATCATGATGCAGATGAAGAAATAAATGAAGTTGAAGAAGAGGTTGGTAATAATTCAAAAATGGAAGTGCAAACAAAAAGACAATTTCGCATGAAATGGTTAGATAAGTTTGTTTGGTTGAATTATGTGAGGTTTGATGATAAAATAACTATGAAGTGTAACTATTGTGAGAAGTATAGGATGAATTGACCATGGGGTTTAGGGAATGATTGCACCACATTACAACATGATGCTTTTGTTACTCTTGAAAAGTCACAGGTGCATAAAGATGCTAAGGAATGATGGATTAATGCATTAGAGGGAAAGATGAAACCAATTCCAGATCATATTAGACATGTGGGAGATGCAAATAAGGAAAGAGTGATTTCTATAATGAAAATATCATATTCCATTCGCCAGGAAGATTTATCTCTATCAAAGTATGAGAAGCTTTGCAAATTTCTAATGAATGCAAAAAATCCAAATATGCCAAAGTCTCAAGAGTACTCTTCATACACAAATCTTAAGTCTGTAAATGATTTTATATTTTGCATATCAAAACATCTTGAACAAATTTAGATAAAAAATATGTTGGAAAATCCTTCCTTCTCATTGATGGTTGATGAAAGCACTAATCGAACCTTAGAGAAACACCTTGTTATTTATGCAACATATTTAGATTCAAAGGGTCTCGGGCCACCTATCTTGTAGTTTATGAAGCTCAAGGATGTCGTAGATGGAAAAGGAAAAACAATATATGATAGTGTCAATCAAGTAATAGATGTCAGAGGTCTTCAATATAAAGATTTGATAGTTGTTTCTACAGATCGAGCTTCAACAATGATTGGACATGAAAATGACTTTGTTTCATTTTTGAAAAAGAAAAATCTGAACCTTATTACAGTTCATTGTGTGGCTCATCGTGAGTCTTTAGCAGCAACAGATTCTTCTAAGAAACTACTTGAGTTATTATTTGTTGAAAAAATTGCAAACAAAGTGTATTCATGGTCTCAAAACTCCCCAAAGAAAAATAATGAACTTATTGATTTTCTTAGAGTCATGCAAATTGATGTTCTTGATGTTATACAAATACATACAGTGAGATGGTTATCCAGGGGGAAGTTATTATAAGGCTTGTGAAGCTGCTAGCAATTTTAACTTTATGGAAAAATGAAAAAAAACACTTCATCGTGGTATGCTAAGACGAGAATATATTCTATCCTCTTTTGTTTACATGTGCTTGATGATGTGCTAGGGGAATTTAAAAAATTGAATGTGACTTTTCAAGAAGAAAACGTAGACATAACGACTATTAGGTTGGCTCTTGAAGTAACTATAGGCACATTAACTAGATGGTTTTTTAGAAAAGAGACATTTGCAGAAGGCACAACTTATCTTTCAAATTTTCAAATGATTCTCAAAATGGATACATTGATATTAAATATGAAGGGACAGTTGTAGATAGACATGAGTTACGATACATCTCTATCTCATTGATGGATTTTGAATCCAATGAAACAAGGAAACAATCTATGGAACATTGTATTGAAGGCACACAAGAGAGTTGTCAGCAACTCACAGAAGGTTATATTGAGACTCTCATAGACTCATTGAATGAAATATTTCCAGACCTTCATCTTTTTAACGCAGGGAAATTGTTCAACCCTTGTTATTATCCAGAAGAGTGTTGTAGTTGTGAGAAAAATTCAGAGCGTTGAGTTTTAAAGCTTTTTCAGCATTTGCAGCATACTATATCAAATGATGTTGGATTTGTAGCTTTATTTGATGTTAAATCTTGTAAACGAGACTTGCAACCCTTTTGTTGATTCATTAAATCTAGCTTGTGAGGGTTTTTCTATGAAAGAAGCATGGAAAATCTTTCGTAACACAAAACAATGACACAAAACTTATCCTAATATGATGAAATTATGGCACGTTGTACTTATTATTCCTGCAAGTATAATGGATTGTGAAAGGAAATTTTCTAAGAAAAACATCATCAAGGACATTAGAAAATCGAGGCTAGGGTTGATAGACTAAATGCTCTAATGAGAGTATCTTTGAATGGACCTAAATCATCTAATGTTGATTGGCATGCAATATATGAGATATGGACATGTACAAAGTCAAGAAGGATTCTTGAGCTTTGAAAATCCTTCTAGTTTATGTTTAATAGAGGATCTATGTATTGAGATATTCCTATTGATAAGTTTTTTTGTAGTTTCTCTAGAAAGTTTGACTTTTAATGAAGTATAATTATTATCTATTATTTCAGAAGTTTTTTTTATTTTCTCTAAATTATTTATTTATAGTCCCACTAGATGATTTATTTATAGTCCATGGGTTATAAGTTTTGCAAGGTTTTTATTGTTTAAATAGTCCCACCATAAATCTGGACTATAGATCTGATAAACTATAAATCTACAGTGTCAATCTAACAAGAATCAAACCATTAATTTTGTCTTCCATTAATTTTGCCTTCCATTAATTTTGCCTTCCATTTAAATTGCCATGATATCCAACATGACTCAAAGCTAGTATAAGAATTACAGAATCATCCTCTACTTTCAATTGGCGACTGAACCAATATCCAATTGTGAACATTGTTGGTACTTTAAAAAACCCTTCAATGATCAAGCTCATGTATTCTCTTAGAGATAAATACTTCTACTCTACAATCTAGACATTCTTCCTTTACAAATTAGTGCCAAGATTAATAAAAAAATTAAATATAATAATTGATAACTAATTATTTTTAATAAAATCTTTAATTCATTGTTAAGTCAATTTGTGATATATTATTTGTTGTGGCAAATGGCAGGGAATGAGATTATTATTTGTTGTGGCAAATGGCAGGGAATGAGATTTTATGTTTTCTGTGGGTCTTGTAACAACATAGTCATTTTGAGTAGCATGTAATACAAAAGAACTATGCCTAGTACCACAATATAATGAAGTCACGAGAGCACATTATAGAGAACTCTCACTTTGTGAAAAGTGCAGAGGATTCCACCAGAAAATCTGTTCGGAAATTCCATGGAAATATTCATCCACAATTTCCATGATTGAAACAATACACTGTATTTTCAGAGGCATAATTTCTCACTGAAGAGGCATAATTTCTCTGCCATAGAGTAAATTCAAGAGTTTATTTTTAGAAAAAAAATTATTTAAAAAAATTCATTTCAAAAAATTATTATTAAATGTTTATGAATAATGGAAATTTAAAAAGAATGTTTATAAATAATGGTCAATATCACAAAATTTTATTAAAACGTAAAATGAAAGGCATAAGAAATGTAAAAACCTCATCAAATTTTCATTTGACAGGCAGAAGGAATTTGAAATTCCAGGCCTGATCCTATAGATCTAAAATCAAGAAAGATCTTAAATTTAATCCATTAATAAATTAACCAAGTTGATATGATATTATTTTACATAAAATAAAAATTCAACTAGATCTAGGTTATGAACAACATTAATTTTATTTTATTTTATTTATTTATTTCTTTATGTTATTATTAAATGCCAAGTGTCAGTTCGATGTAAAACATGAAAAAAGCTACATACATGCTTCATATTGGATTGTAAAAAGTGCAGTGTCAGTTCGATATAAAACATGAAAAAAGCTACATACATGCCTCATACTGGATTGTAAAAAGTGGAGGTTGGTATGGCTGATCAATTTCCCCCTTGAATGACCTCATAAGCTCATCCATGTAGTTGGGTTGTGTCTACTTGTTATTATGAACTTATTAATATAAATGCAATCTAATACGCACTAAATTAATATAAATAATTATGTACAATTTGACGATAAGAGTCAAAAGTTTCATATATATGTACCTGTTGTCACATGGGCTGTGGACTCTCCAAGTGTCATGGATGACATCATGGCACATACATACATATGACAAAAGTTGGTCAACGGGTAGACTTGTGAGATATGAATCATCATATAATGGAACTAGTGGGTCACGAGGCAATAGTGGTGGTATGCTCATCTCTCCATGCAAGGGGACATGCACACTGAACAAGGTCATCAACACGCTATTTGCAATGGTATTCATGGCCACAACGTTGAGCTGTGACGACTCCTTTAGCTTTTTTGGCAATACCATGCTTTGAGAGAGTAGTGGAAACAATCTCGAAGGTGTTGATACATGCCCAAGGTCATTACGAGCCCCATCACGATCATAGGTACATCCCAAGATGAATCCATAAAACTTAAATCCCATTTTGGTGTAATATGGCCTCATATGTAGCACAAAATCCACAAATATATGCTTTGCAAAGTAAATGGGGACCTAGTAATGGCGGGGGAACTAGCTCCAAGAACCAATGAATCGCTCATAAACAAAAGGGGCTGCATCAACATTCTTAAAATATCTTAGTGTAATCTGACCTCGATGTCTAGAACAATGCTACAGAGTGATGTTGAACAACTCCCCACAAAGATCAATTTTCTTGGTGGCCTCTTTCACCACATCACAAGTATTTGGGCTCTAACTTCTTGTGTCCTAATCCTCTGTATGGAATGTAAGAGGTGACTTTGTGGGCTTGCCCTCTGGTATGTCTCGATAACCTATCAACACTATCCAACATCAAATACAAATTACGCCTAGTAGGTATTTTACCCAACACTCGTGTGATCCATGTATGCTCAGTCGTAACATCATCCAATGTGATACTAGTTGTAGCATCGTCCCACGGAGGGATCAACGGTACACTGTGATCCTCAACTTCGCCCTACTGAGGGTTTGCAGATCACACACACACCCTCACATACACACACATATAACAAACTAAAAGCATAATAGCACATACACTAAATTCAAACACATCAGTTGAAGATGATTTAAAAATTAAAGACAATTTCAAGGCATAAATAGTTAAATTTTAAATAGGATATAAAAATGCACATGTAGTAGGTGAAGGTGGTCAACTATCTACAATATGATCGTCAATAGAGGCAATAACACTACCTCTGACACTGTGACTAGCGTTGAAGCCAAGATCTATGAGTGGAACACACACTTTGGTTGGGTTACATTATCTATCATGAGCCCAACCATGTATAACAGATCGCCCCACACTTCGACGACTTGCAGTTGGGGGCTATAGGAGATGGTTCTATATATTACATATAATACAAAAAACTAATTAAAAAAAATGTTGACTAAACTATTACATATAATACACAACTATTACATATGATACATATAAACTAATCCAAGAAAAAAAATGTGGACTTCGAAAGAATGTCGACAAGAAAACCATTTCTAAACTCAAGTAGAATAATCTAGCATGATGTCCAAAACTTTAGAGTCCGCTTTTTTTTTAATAATTTATCAACTAAAGTACTTAATTCCATGTAAACACAATTGAGGAAGTGATCAAATCTACCTTCACACTTTTTTCCATTTCTAAATAATGCATTTTATTCATAAAACATAAATATGTAAATATATATGTAAAAAATTGAAATAAACTTATTTGCAAAACTAATAAATTTTCATGCCAACCAAATAATCCAATACAACTTAAGTTCTGATAATGTTTGACTTTGACACATGACATGTACTTGGTGCAAGCACATGAAGACAATGTTTGGTATAACACACAACATAATGAAACAATATGGTGCAAATTAGAAAAAGAGTTAAAATGTTTTTATTCATTTTAAATGCACTTTTCATCATGGCTTTAATGTATCTATCAACTATGCATTGTTGAAACTTGAACATATATATGTGTGTGTGTGTATATGTTATGTTAAATGTTATAGTTATATTATGTATAATTATGCTACATGTTATGCTATCTTATGCTATATATATATATATATATATATATATATTTGTGCTATATATGGTATGTTATATATAATTATATATATTATATTAACTATATAAAATTTATCTTTTTGTTTTTTTTTTTTTGCTAAGGCAAGAGTGGATCATTCTATTCAATTAAAAAGAGAAATATTGTACAAAGGTGATCGTGGCTGTGGGGCTCGCCAATACGAAAGGCCACCCCCAGAACAAGGTTACAAAACGACAAAGCGTAATCAAGGACACGGGCCCGCCAAAAAACCAACAGTGCAAAACTGACCATTGGACATGAACTGATGATCCAACAGATAAGAAAGATATCAAGTGGCCAACAAGCACACCTTTTAACACAAGAATCGGACCCGATAAACCCATTAGATCATAATCTATAATCTTATTGGGTTCGTTTTTCGCTTAACCTTCGATCACTTTCACCCTTCGAAATCCACCATCTGCGCGCGATCCTGGAAAGATCTTGTGATCAGCTCAAAACTTAACCCCTGACGTGGACCCATCAACTTGCACACAAAATCCTGGCCGTAGATTATCCACGCTTGATCCAACAGTTACAGATCATATTGCACGGGCTAAGAGTACCGATGGTTAGCGCACGATGAAGGCGGTAATTCCACCCCACCCCTAGCCACGTGTCATATGGTGAGTGGAATCGCTCCCAAATGAGAAAAACTGTTTCCTGCTTGATGAGCTTGCGAAATACTGGAAACCACCGCAATTGCCGTAAAGCTGTTCATTGTGATAAAATTTCGAGTTTTGTCGTTGCCGAGAAAATCCTGGTTCTAGCTCATGGGCCACAGGGAGATGAAGATCCATGAGACATCTGGATTGCCATTTCCTGTGTTACTGAGGCCGCCATAGACCTGCCCCCTAAAAGGGATCACACTTAAGTCAAAACACTTCATCATGAAACCAGAATAACTGAACCCCGTTACTATGGCTCTATGTCACCAAAAACTATCTCTTGATTTTCCTGATGCTGTTGTTGGTCGCTAAGGGCTTTGGATGAACATCCCTCCTTCAACCTATCATCTGTTATCTCCTCCCACCAGCCGCAGAGATCAATATGCTTATTTCGTACCCCCTCATTGGCAAGCCAGTCCACCACTTTGTTGGCTTCCCTACGAACATGCACCAACCCGAGGGTTCTCAACCATTTTAGGTGCGCTTGGATTCTTTGGTAGACTTGCAGAAGCTGCCAATGTTCTGAGATTTTCTCAGGAGCAGCTCCAACATTTATCCTTTTTACTGAGTTAATGACAAGTTCTGAATCAGCCTCAATGATGACATTTTGAATGTTGTACTTGAGCAATATTTCCAGGCATGATTCCATTGCCATGAGCTCAACCATATTGTTAGTAGCTTTGCCAAGATAACTATGGAAGATGACCTGTATGTTTCCTTCCTCATCCCTCATAACCCCTCCATAACCTGCTTCTCCTGGATTCCCTTTTGAAGCCCCGTCTATGTCGAATTTTAAAAAACCATGAGAAGGGGGTTGTCACGAAGACCTGTTGAGGTTTTATTGATAATCTGCCTAGAACCCTGAGGTGAATTGACCTTGAGCTGTAATTTATTCAATATTCTTGTCTCTCTTTGTTCAATAGGTTTACCTGTAGCTTCTCCACCCAGGATATGTACAGTTTCTTTGAGTTGTTTAAGGACCAGTTTGAGGATGTTACTCACCGGACTCACTTTCTCCTTGAAAATCCTATTGTTACGCTCCTTCCAGACATTCCAGATTAAGAATCTTGGGGTCAGCATCTAGGCAGAGTTTATGATCTCATTATCCGAGAAATTTTTCCTCCAGTTCTTCAAAGTGGTGATGATGTCATTAGCATCTCTGTCTGTTTGCTCAAAGACTTCTCCAACCCAATTCCAAAGAGTTGTGGTGAAAGTGCATCTATTCAGGAGATGATTTGTAGTTTCTTCCTGCTGTCTGCATAAGTGACATCTTGAGGGGCCAACAAAACCTCTTTTTCTTAGGTTATCCCATGTCAGAATCTTGCCCTGTTGAACCAGCCACTTGAACAGTTTTACTTTCATCCAATGAGGATTTTCCCAGATTTCTTTCCATGTCTTATCAGTGTTGGGATGGTTTAGCCCTACCTCTATTCTTTTGGCTTCCTTAAGGTTGAAGAGACCTGTCTTGTTTTTTCCCCATCTTAGTTGATCATTCAAGTTTGTGTTCAAGATTTGTCTTTTGTCTAAAAGACCTTGAAGGGCTATGGCTTGAGTGTGCAACACGCCCATTCCTCTATAATCTGGAAGTTTCCAAGTTTTCCATTTCTTATCATTCCTTTCTTGGTCCCAATAGTCACTTGCCCACTTTCGTCCTTTGCTGATGGTATCAGTGTGGATGTCTGCTAATTCTTCACTTCGGAGATTGTCCTCTTGTTACCAATTGTCCTCCCAGAACCAAGCCATGTTCTTGTTTCTGATCTCCCAGAAACTATGGTTTTGGACTAAGGCTATGTTCTCCCATGCCCTATTCCAAATTGCAGAACCTTTTACCTGTCCTATCATTCTGATTAGATTTTCCTCCTGCCATTTGCTAGCATATTTATGCTTCCAGAGTTTTTCCCAAGGGGCTTGAATTTCTTTCAGCCATCTCCACCAAATTTTGGCACCAAGAACTTTGTTTAGAATTCCTAGGTCATGAAGACCCAAGCCACCATGGGACTTAGGTTTGCATACTCGGTCCCATGCCACAAAGGCCCATTTCTTTTTTTCTTCACCTTTCCCCCATAGAAAGTCTCTCTGAATGTTTCTTATGTTGGTCATTACATTGGGTGGTGCTAGAACAACTGATAGCATATATATAGAGATACTTTGTAGGACATCCTTAGTGAGAACTAGTCTCCCTGCTAGATTAAGTGCTCTATTTGTCTATTTGCTGATCTTATATTTTAGCTTATTAAGAATGGGCTCCCAGATGTCCTTCTGAAGCGGTTTGTCAGTGAGAGGAACTCCCAGGTACTTCACAGGCAGTGTCTCCCTTTGAAAGCCCAAAATTATGGAAATATTCCTTTAAATTGAAATATCTGTATTCAAAAAGAATATTTTTGATTTAGTGAGACTTACCTCAGTGCCTACTGCCCTAGAAAACTCACTCAAAATATGTTTGAAAGCTTTGGCTTCCTTAACCGTGGGAGTGCCATGAAGCATAGTGTCATCCACAAATTGTTGATGTGTCACCGTGTCCCCACCATTAGTGAGTCTCACACCCTGAATTCTCCCTTCCTCCTTAGCAGCTCTGAGAGCTCTTTTTAACCCTTCCATCATTAGAATGAAGAGGAAAGGAGAAAGAGGATCTCCTTGCCTTAGACCTATAGAAGGCTTGAAGGTTTTGGAAGGAGTTTCGTTAAGAAGAATTGAATAGCTGGCTATGGTAACTAGCGCCATAACCCATTTTATCCAATCATGATCAAAGTCATAGGATTTTAAAATTGCCCTTATATATGACCAGCTAAGTTTGTCATAAGCCTTTGCTATGTCCAGTTGCATTATCATTCCAGCTTGGTTATTGGTAATGAGTGAATGAACCGTTTCATGTGCTTGTATTATATTATCTAGAATTTGTCTTCCTTCCACATAACCTGTTTGTTCCTCTGACACTAGGGTCGGGAGGAGAGGCTTAAGACGATTGGCAATGACTTTGGATATAATTTTGTAGATCACATTGCATAATGATATAGGTCGAAATCTGTCTGGAGAGGTGGCCTTCTCCTGTTTTGGGATTAAGGCTATGAAGGATTCATTGAGCGCCTTTAAGGCTTTCTTAAATCTTCGAGAGTCTTCCACTACCCCTTGGATGTCCTATTTCACTATCTTCCAACATGCTTTGAAAAAGTCCACATTGAAGCCATCTGGACTTGGTGCTTTCCCATTTTGCATCTCTTTCACTGCTTCCTCAATTTCTTCCAATGTTACTAGTCTATTGAGATTGAAATTATCTTCTCTGGTGACCAATTTAGGGATGTATTGAGTGAATTTTTCTGCAAACTGGTATCTATCTTCTGAGGTTTCCTCAACAATTTTTTGAAAATGCTGGAGTATAACTTTCTCCATCTCTTCATGAGTGTTTCTCTCTACACCATATTGATATGTAAGTTTCACAATTCTATTTTTGTTTCGGTGAGCTATGATGGATTTGTGGAAGAATTTGGTGTTTCTCTCCCCTTCTTTGATCCATTGTACTCTGGATTTCTGTCTCCAGAGTATTTCCTCTTGAAGGCATCTATTGTCCCACTCCTTCTGGAGCAACTCTACCATCTCTCTCCTTTCATCTGTGTATCATTTTGTGATAAGATTCTGGTTTATTTCCTTTAGTCTCTTTTCCACTTCTCCTTTAGCTTTGAAGATGTTACCAAATTCCTTTTTGTTACACTCTTTGAGTCTGCCTTTAATATGTTTGAGCCTGCAGTGAAGCAGGAACATCTTTGAACCTTGAAGGTGAAGATCTTCCTTCCACCATTGTTCAATATTTGTGAGGAAATTTGAATGTGTGAGCCAAGCATTCTCGAACATGAAGTGGGTGTTCCTTGGTTTGCCAAAAAGGGAGGCTTCTAATTTGATAGGCCAGTGATTCGACCCCCCCAAAAGGTAAAATGATTGTAGTAATGTTGCTTCCCCTGAGAAGAAGTTCCTTTGAAACCATAAATCTGTCTAATTTTGAGGCCACTTGGGTGGGGCCTCCTCTTTTGTTGTTCCAAGTGAAGATTCCATTGTTGATTTCCATATCAACCAATTTCATATTGGTGATGAAGTTCTGGAAGGCAATTGAATCTCTCCCAAGTATTCTAGTTCCTCCCTTCTTCTCCATGAGTGATTTTGTTATGTTAAAATCACCTCCAAGAATCCATGGTAGAGCTGGGTATCTCTTCTTCATATCGTCTAGTGTTGTGAGGAGTTGAAGCTTGTCCTCCATTGGTTGTGGACCATAGACATCGGTGATCATGTAACATTGCC
Source organism: Pinus tabuliformis (assembly GCA_031772625.1). Taxonomy (NCBI): domain Eukaryota; kingdom Viridiplantae; phylum Streptophyta; class Pinopsida; order Pinales; family Pinaceae; genus Pinus; species Pinus tabuliformis. The sequence continues at coordinate 1,571,625,014 of CM062816.1, forward strand.
TGTCTCCCACTGGTTGGAAAATCAGAGAAAGGTGATGTCTGGATGCCTCCGCATCAATCACACCAAATTTCTGTGGATCCCAGAGAGTGAGAATACCACCAGCAAATTTGTTTGCTTTAACTTCAAGGTATTCATATCTATTTAACCATTTTCTATGTTTTTCACGGATCTTCTCCATTGAGAATTTTGTTTCCTGTATGAATACTATGTCAAGATTTTCCTCTCTAATCCTTTTACCCAGATTCCTCTGTTTTCTTCTACTCCCTAGTCCTCTCATGTTCTAGGTTGTGATTTTCATTGAGGTGGGGTTATAAAGGAGTAACTAGAAAGGTCTTTCATCCTTCCTGAATCAATCATGAGCTTGCCACACTCTAGTAGTAATTCCTTCTGTCTTTTCCTACCCCTTCTTTTGCCTGGATTCTTTGTTAATTTTCCGGTTATTAATCCTATTGAGGAGGTTCCTTTGTTTTCCTGGTTGTCATGTCCTCTTTTGACTCCTGCAGCTGTTTGCTTTATCTTGTTAAGGAATAGCTTTTGGACTTTATCCACGTCCTCCTGAGGGATGAAGTTTATTCCCAAGTTTCCGCTCTGTTGTAGAAACTTTTCCAACTCTAGGTTCTCCCTTTCCAAGATCTCCTGCAAATCTTGATCCTCCGTACCACTTTCATTTTGAGTCATTTCTTGGTCTTTTTCTACAACCATGGTATTCAAGGAGTCCATCGTGTGTTCATTTTGATTCTGCATGTACTCCCCGCTTGTCGCCTTTTCTTTCCCCCTTGATGTCTGATTCTCTTCACTCTCTTTATCCCCTTCCTCAACTTATTTTTCTCCTAAGATCTCAAAGCTGTTGTAACTTTTTGTTTTATCATTCACACTTTGGCTCTTTTGTGTCTTCCTTCCTCCCCCTTTTCCTTTCCCTCCCACTTTGGTGAAACCTGTTTGGTTTTTTCCTTTGTTGGGATTTAGGTTTTCCTCCATACGATTGAGTGGACAGTCTCTTGACAAATGCCCATGCTCATGACATTTGTGACATCTGAACGGGATATGTCCACAGTCGACTGCTTGAACCTATTCCTCATCATATACTTCTAGAATGACCTCACCTGGAAGGGCTCCTAATAGGTCCATCTCCACACAAATACGAGCATAGGATGTATATTTTCCCCTTAGAATTGCCTCTGAAATCTTTAAGAAATGACCTAATTTATTGCCTATAGCTTTTAAATACTCTGGCATCCAGTAATCTAAAGGTAAGGAGTATAGTTGAATCCATACCAGTACTGAAGTGAAGGTTTCTCGTTCAGGCACAAAGTTCATCGTCCATGACCTCATGCAGAGCCCAACAGTTGCAAAGAAGTATGGCCTTCCTTCAAAGATTTTGTCTCTATCTTCCATGTTCGTAAACACCACAATTGAAAAACCTTTGGATCCAAGATGAATATTTAACTCCCCCTTTGGTTGCCAGTTGTATTTTATCCAGGTATACAACGCTTTCTCTAATGGCCAGATTCCCATAAATTTACATATGATGGCATAGTTGACCATGTGGTCTCTGTGTGCTTGCAGAGCTGGATCATTCAGAATAACTCGAGGTTTAGTTGTGGTCTTGGGTTTACAGGGACCCATCTTAGCTCTGTCCTTTAACCCTTGACCTTTGTCTTCCGCTTCTTCCTCCTGACAGTCTTCTTCGTGGGCCCCTTGATCTGCATTGGTTTTTCTACCTTCCACCTTCGGAGTTTCTGTGTCTTTTGTCTTGACCTCCCAAGGATTTGGAGGTTTGTTCTTTTTCCCTCCTCTTCCTCTGTCTGCTACCATATAATTGTAGGAGGGAGTGGAGCTCTCTCCTCCCTGTGTCTTCATGGATGCTTGGTACTTGCTGCCACTTTTTTCGTTAAACCCTAGAACGAGATCTCAGTTCCTATCATCATCATATATTTGGCTTACATTCACTTTCTGATATTTTCCGAGCTTCCGTGAAGAAATCTTTTGGATTTTTAATTTAAAGATAATATTTTATTTAAGTAATTAATTTTTTAAAACTAATTGTATTATATTTATAAGTAAAAAATATTTAAAATATCAATTAATTTAAATTTAAAATAAAATAAAATAAAATGAAATTTCTTATTTGATAAATTGAAGTTCATTTTGAGCAACCATATTCATTATGTCAATAATTTGTATATTTATTGGTTAGAGTTTATGTTATTTTATGTTTTGGAGTTTTTTTCAGCATATTTTTTAATCAAATTTGTTCAAAATTCAAAATTCATTTTAAATAACAAAAATCAAAATATTTTAAAAAATTATTTCACTAAATTCCTAAGAAAAAACTTCACAACATAAAATAATAAAAAAATAATTTTTTTTTTACGATTTAAATTTAGAAAAAAAAAAAAAGAATAAACATACTACTATTGTAATTATTAAGAACTTATTGTTTTTAAAGATTTTCTTAATAGTTTTTTTTTGTTTTTTAAGTTTTTTTTTTTTGGTTTCAAGGGTTTTCTTGGTGGTTTCCGTGGTTTTTTATTTTTTGTTTTTCATGGTTTTTATATGGTGGGTTTTCATTTTAAATCAATTTATTTTTTTGCAAGAAAAAATAATTCAAATAGAAAAAAAATGATAAGAATCGTACCTTGGCATGTAGATAGTGGTTGGTTTGATCTTCGAGGATGTTGGTGGGGTTGTTCATCCATCTCCCAAACACTCGGTCGAGCTCCAAATACCTCAGTCAAACAGTTAAGCTCCTCGGTCAAGCTATCATTTACCTCACCGTCTACAAAAATGGCTTGGCACACTGCGACCATGGATTTTAATGCCAAATATGGGCTTGATTAAGCTCCCATGTTAACTCAGATTACACAGGAGATCGAATGAGAGTTTTTTTTAAATCAATGATTGACCTATGTCTAAGCCCTTAAGTAGCCCGATCAAGCGCTTAAAAATTTCTCAATTGAGTGCTTAAAATGGCTCGATCGAGCTCCCTCTTTTCACCAAAACTCACCCTCGCTTTGCCAAAAAGTGTAACTAAGATCCATGCATAGACCCTTAACTAAAATGAAGTAGAGAAAGATGATATTGATACTTTGATTAGAAATGACCTTATTACTTGTATTCGATATTCCAAAAGTAGAATCAATGCTCTATGCCAGTTAATTTTAAATGAATCCAAGTACTTTCGTGACATCATTGACTATTTCTTTGTAACATGATTCCAAAATTGAGGATGCCAACATGAACATGGATTGCTATGGATAAAAGATGCTCCTATCTATGGAACAAGTATAAAAATTCAAATTTAATATTGCATTGACATGTGGTTGTGTTGCAATTCAAGTACACTTCTTGTAAATCTCAAAACTATATAACATCATCATCACACAAAGACTTGTAGGAAAAGAAAATAGATACATTGCAGGTTCAATTTTCCAATTCCAACAATGTGAAAAACACAAATACTTGAGCCTATGGAATTCGACAATGAAAGTACAAAAGAAAATGCAAGGATGATATCCACTAAAAAATATGGAACATGATGAGACATATAAATTTGAACGTTTTCTTGAGAAACTAGGTATAAGCGAGCATGACTACATCCATCAAATCCAATAAAGAATAATTCTATTGAAAATAGAGCCAACAAACAAATGGACTAATAACTTTGCTCGACATATTATATTTATTTGGGGTGTAAATATTGATGCTTAATTTGTTCTTGAGTCATATGCTACAAATACTTATGGTAGTTCATGCATGACAAAGCTAGGTAAGGCATTGACGTCGATGTTTAAACATGTATTAAATGATTGTTAAAAAAAAAGATGGTGATGTCATAGAAACAATTGCAAGACTTGGAAAAGCCTTATTGAATTTGTTGCAAATATATGCAAAACAAGCTATATATATAGTATTGTCATTTCCATTGAATAGTAGTTCAAGGAAATGTATATTTATTAATAATTCAAGATGATTGCGCATTTGTACTAAGAATACCAAAATAGATGGAATGTGAATCATATAATTCAAACCATGCAAGTTTATCAATTATTGATCACTATGTACCACAAGTAGAAAACATTGAACATACATGCTTAGTGGAATTTGCATCATGTTATACACCATATGGAAAGATCCAGAGAAGAGGCATTATGAAAATATACATTATAAGATATTTAAAATACAATAAACATATTGAATCTGATAACTATTATAGAGAGTGATTAATGTTGTATGTACCTTATCGTATTGATGATAACAATTTTAGAGAACAATATTTGATTTGGAAACATGTATATCTATTATTTAAATAACATAAAATGCAATGAACACAATTTCACAAATACAACTATAAATAATCGTGAAATGATACTGATAGCATAACAACTGAACTTGAAAACAAAAATAGTGAATTGATTTAAAGAGATATATCTACATATCAACAAACATATAATGAAAGACATTATCAAGAATACAATATCGAAATAGATTTTGTAGAGATATATCTACATATCAACAAATATTTAACGAAAGACATTATCAAGAATACAATATCGAATTATATTTTGAGTTATTTGCATAAGGTTGGAAATGCAAAATCATTAGTTGAGAGAGCTTACCAAATAAAAAAGCAACCACATATTATTAGAAGAAACATAATTCTATCAAGTCATGAGATTGTTGAACATTATCAAGAATACAATATCGAATTATATTTTGAGTTATTTGTAGAAGGTCGGAAATGCAAAATCATTAGTTGAGAGAGCTTACCAAATAAAAAAGCAACCACATATTATTAGAAGAAACATAATTCTATCAAGTCATGAGATTGTTGAAAAGAGGGCAAGAAAAATAGTGAAAGAAATATTGACAACCAAAAACACTGGATTAGCCAATAGGATGCGTTGTTAATGTTATCACTCAGGTTGTCCCTTTTGACTCCTAAAGGGATACGGCCGAGGTAACCACAAACCAACTTTGGATTGCAGGCCCTAACCTACCTGCAGTCAGAGAGGGCTCTCTTTTTATGATTTAGCTTTGTTGAAAGGGATGATTTTAGGCTAGATATGATGCACAGGGGTTTTGATTGAGTTTTGGTGGGAAAACTGACACTTTCAGGTAGAGAGGCAGAGTATAGTTTGAATCTTTCAAGCCATTGGGCGTGGAGTCGAGGAGGGGAACTGCCGGTGCGTTTTCTTAATAATAGTGAGGGAACATGGAGCAAGATAGCTGAGGTTTGAAGCAATCTTCAGGTTTAAGGGATGGACTGAATGCTAAAGAAAGAGAGGCAGTTAAGAATCTCTCCAACAGATTAGCAGAGAAAATAACAGGGCGCTACCTAGGGGCAGTTAAGAATCCCTAGATAATTGGCCAACACAAGTCAATTGGGGTAAACATGAGCCAGGAGGAATTCAATGTTCATAACCAATTCTTTAGAGGAAAACATCAAGAAACAACAGAAATTGAGCATAGAGAGTATTTAAACTAATTCTAGGCTATTCCTTTTTTCTGCTATTTAGATAATGGCAAACACATAAACAGAGATAAGAGGCACTTATTGCTTCAGGCCGCAGCGCAGGAATTCCATCTTCAACTCTTCAAAACATTCATCAACCATGGATAGTTCGCTCTTCAAGCTTTAAGCAATCTTTGATTACAGCAAAAACCAGGTATACACAGCCAGTCTCTAGTGAAAATTATCAATTAACCAACCCTTAAAACTATACAGAGGGTGGTATATATAGGGCAAAAACTCTCTGCAGAGTTCCTTTATTACATCTTGACCTAATTAGGTCATTAAAAATGACTACTTAACCTAATCCTATCCAGAAATAAATGCAAAAAATATCTCGGGCCGTGCTCAGGGCCGATGTATCAAAACTGAATAAATGATGCTGTCCTTGGTGGCTTGTTGCAGTGTTTTCTGCAATAAACAAGTATGGGTTTCTGCTTCCTTGCTGTCCTGGTGCTTTGAATGCCTTGATGGTGATTTGAAGGCAAGGATGGGCTGATGCTTATTGATTTGACTTTCTGGGGGCTTCATCAATGTTCAGGTGCCTTGAGCCCCTAAAAAATCTTGATTGGTACTCTCTGGCGTCTTTTCTTCCACTGATACTCTCTGACAAAATCTAGACTACTGATCTGATGTGCTGCGGGTCTAATCACCAGTAAATGGCCGCTGTTCGGCCTCTGTATCATTTGGAATGATCTTCTGATCCTTTTGGTATGCTTTGTGAAGAAAACGGATCATTTTTGCGCCTTTTCGGGCTTCCTGGGGCCGCATGGTGAGAAGATTCCTTAAAGATTCCCTGAAGATTCTCCATTTCAGCCTAAAAAATCCTGCGATGAGTGATTTGTGCTAGGCGCAAATCGCTCATCAAAAACTGCCTCAGAATTGGATTCCGGGGCTCCGAAGTGCGACTTTTGTGCCTCTGCGTCCAAAAAAGAGCTGATGACATCAGCATTGTACGGCGGGTGACGTCAGCATGACGTCAACAGGGCGACGTGGCGGGATGACGTTAGCATGACGTCATCACGTACGGTCGATGACGTGGCAGGGACACGTGGCAGTGACGTGGCAGGAGGCCACGCAGGTAGGTGACTCATCGGGTGACTGGAGAAGGGGTGACGTAGGCGGTGACTGTGCATGTGACTAGGCAGGGGGGTGACGTGGGTGGTGACGTCACTGGGCAGGGCGGTAAGCGGTAAGTGGCGCACCGCTTTCAGAGGAGAGTGGTTTCGGAGGGAGGGGCTCCGCCATAGCCCAGCGCCTGACGCGTGGCGGGAGTACGGCGGCAAAACCGCCGAACTCCCGGACGTTAAAGGTCGGGCGGTTCGGGGATGGGGCGGCCCGCCCACCGTCGATCTGCGGGGCTGTGGATCAGACGGCTGGCGACGGACGCGAAGGGACGGTGGGTTAAGTGCGGGGTATATGCGGAGTATATTAGTTTTATAATATTTGCGCGGGTGGGTTAAAAACTTAGGGAAACGGGTTTATGCGGGTTTTACAGGCGCGTGCTTAATACTTATGCACAAAAACTTTGGGTTAGGGGCGGAATATGGGTTTTTTACAGCGTTAGGGTGAAACTTTACAAGGGGAAAGGTGAAAACATGAGTTTTTGGGGGTTTTTAGGGTTAAGGGAGAGGTTACTAGCTGACCAGATGTCAAACTAGTTCCTTAATGACTCCGATGGGCTAAAAACAGCCTCAGATGGACTGTGATTTCCCGGACTTATAGAGAATATGGCTATATTTCCAGGGAGGGGTATTTACATAGGGGAGTTTATATACATGATTAAAATAGGGGAAGGGGGAAAATTGTTTAGGGAGTTATATAATAAGGGTGATGAGAAGAAGGGAGAGATTAGTGAATTCCAGCCTGAGTACCCCCAACTGAAAAACTGCCTCGGACCGAAAAATGGATTGCTTATCAAAATTGGAACACAGCAGTGGCACTTAGACTAGCACAATCTTATGGACACTTCTTTGGCCATCTGTAGCAAATATGGAGCATTGCAGCATGCATAGTACGACATATTTGGCATGTAAAAATGTCGGTCATGAAAGATGATTAACCTGCTGCAGCAGGAGGCTAACTGTGGCTCCACTTGGGGATGGCTTTTCCTTGTGAAAAGCCAAGAATAGCAGGTCAGATTGCCTTGTATTCAATTGTTGCTGTGTTCTGTAAATTTCCCTTGGTTGGTTGCCTTATTGATCCTACCTACCTACTTACCCTAACCAGTACTTACTTTGCTGTTAGGTGAAGTGAAATAGCCAATGCAGCCACTTAAGCAATAATAACATGAGTGGGATTTGTTGCTTGTGCTTGCTAGTGAGACCAACTGATATTTTGCAACTTGTTATGGCTTTGTCAATCTTTGAGAAGATCAGGAAGCTACTGACCTTCTTTGCGGTGTTTAAACACTGTACAAAACTGTCGTGCAACATATATATACAATTTCTATGCTGAATTAAAGAACTGTACAAAGGTTGAGGATCGCTACCATGCCTTGGAGTCGGGAGATCATCGATAACTCGATATTGTGCCTTGCAGCCTGTTAATGGAGAAGAGCACTGATCTCTTTCATCATCCTGTTTGCCAGCGGATAGGTCATTTAGAACTTGCAGAGGTGCTTGTAATTTATTACAATCTGGCTTGAATAGGACTTGACTGATCTGTGCAGGCTGCTGGTCTTCTTCTTCTTTGAACAACTCAGATGGCTGAAAACAAAGAGGCAGGGGATCTACTTGGATTATTTGGTCATATACTGCTGCTTCTGGATCCACCTCAATATGATATTCAATGGCTCTTTGGGGCTGCAAAACTAGAGGCAATACCTTTGGAACAATATCTTGATTAACCTCCAGACGGTCAATAGCAACACGTGGTGACACTTGATCATATACAGCATGATAGTTATCCTTGATAAATTGAAAAGATTCAAAACAAAAGGGTAAAGTTCCTTCACTGAAATCAGCGCACTCTGCGTTTTCTTCCTTTTCTTCATAGCTGAGATGGGCATGTTGATCATTGGTTTCAGGTTGTTGAACCTGAACACTGCTTCCTGTCAAAATAGGATCTGATTCCTCTGCAAGGCCAATTTGGTCGTTAGGCTCATAATCATCATCATACAGATCATATTTGGGCAAACAATTGAAAGAAGAGAAGCTATTATATTCACACAGTATATCAGGAGACTGCTCCATCATGTATGACTGGATGAATATGTCATCTGTTTTGTGGTAGGTTTGTTCGTGAATGTCACTACTTTCCTGTTGTGAAACAGATCTGTTCTGGTGCTCTGAATATTCCACTTTCATTGTGATCAGCTGCATCATTTCCTCTGTCCTTTGTAACACACTATGAAATCTTTCTTCTTGCTCTGCTTTGCGCTATTCTTCCATCCTTCTTAGATTTGCCTCTACGTCCACAACTAGGTCATGCATCTATTTCAAAGTGGACGGGCATCTCTCTGTTAAACAGAATTCCATCTCTGTGTCAAATGCTCTAGGATATTTCAATAGAGCTAAATGAAGGGGAGGTCTTATATTTAAAGGCATGGACTGATAAACTTGATTGAATCTATCTGAAAACTGCTGAACAGATTCATTTGGATGCCTTTCTAAATGATTGTATTCTTCAATGAGCACGAAGAGATTACCTCTGATCATCCATTTATCAAGGAAAATCTTGGCACACTGCTGAAACTTAGAGATGCTTGCCTCAGGCAACGCTTTAAACCAAGTCCTAGCTTCGCTTTGCAAAGAAAGGGCAAATAGTCTAAGACTGACATCTTCATCTTCCACTTCAAATGTATTAAGATAATCTTCAAAAGCCTGGATATGTTTCTGTTCAGTAATACCATTTTCTCCATCAAATCTAGGGAGGTATTCAGGATGATTTGCCGGCAGAGGACCAAGCACAGGAGGCAGGATGAGTGGTTTATATCTTTCATGAACTTTACGAGGCACGGGAGTATGTACAGGAACTAGAAGACTGGGTTCTATTTTTGGTTCCTCCTTGGCTGTATGATGATCCTCAACAACATTTGAAAGCTGCTGCTCTGATGTGCAAGGAGGCTTTTCAACAACCTTTTCCAAAGGAAAAACATAAAAATCTGACATAAAATCGTTTTTAAAGTACAATATGCACAGCAAAATCTAGTGCAAGAGAAAGAACATGATCTCTTAGATGATAGTCCAAGTCAAGAGCCTGATCTGCTTATATAATTCCTTCGTGTTCATTTCTCCAGCGGAGTCTTTAGTATGAGGATGATGTGGAGTCGCCAGGTGGATGAATTAACCTTGAAGTGCCTGATCTCTGTCCATCGTCACAGATCAGAGCTAAACATGAAAAGCCATGAAGAAAGGAACATTTTCTCCAGAAAACGAGGCGAACTGGTCAAAATTGAGGATTTACACTAATAAACACATGATTCACTCCCCAGTGGAGTCACCATTATGTTATCACTCAGGTTGTCCCTTTTGACTCCTAAAGGGATACGGCCGAGGTAACCACAAACCAACTTTGGACTGCAGGCCCTAGCCTACCTGCAGTCAGAGAGGGCTCTCTCTTTATGATTTAGCTTTGTTGAAAGGGATGATTTTAGGCTAGATATGATGCACAGGGGTTTTGATTGAGTTTTGGTGGGAAAACTGACACTTTTAGGTAGAGAGGCAGAGTATAGTCTGAATCTTTCAAACCATTGGGCGTGGAGTCGAGGAGGGGAACTGCCGGTGCGTTTTCTTAATAATAGTGAGGAAACATGGAGCAAGATAGCTGAGGTTTGAAGCAATCTTCAGGTTTAAGGGATGGACTGAATGCTAAAGAAAGAGAGGCAATTAAGAATCTCTCCAACAGATTAGCAGAGAAAATAACAGGGCGCTACCTAGGGGCAGTTAAGAATCCCTAGATAATTGGCCAACACAGGTGAATTAGGGTAAACATGAGCCGGGAGGAATTCAATGTTCATAACCAATTCTTTAGAGGAAAACATCAAGAAACAACAGAAATTGAGCATAGAGAGTATTTAAACTAATTCTAGGCTATTCCTTTTTCTGCTATTTAGATAATGGCAAACACATAAACAGAGATAAGAGGCACTTATTGCTTCAGGCCGCAGCGCAGGAATTCCATCTTCAACTCTTCAAAACATTCATCAACCACGGACAGTTCGCTCTTCAAGCTTTAAGCAATCTTTGATTACAGAAAAAACCAGGTATACACAGCCAGTCTCTAGTGAAAATTATCAATTAACCAACCCTTAAAACTATACAGAGGGTGGTATATATAGGGAAAAAACTCTCTGCAGAGTTCCTTTATTACATCTTGACCTAATTAGGTCATAAAAAATGACTACTTAACCTAATCCTATCCAGAAATAAATGCAAAAAATATCTCGGGCCGTGCTCAGGGCCGATGTATCAAAACTGAATAAATGATGCTGTCCTTGGTGGCTTGCTGCAGTGTTTTTTGCAATAAATGAGTATGGCTTTCTGCTTCCTTGTTATCCTGGTGCTTTGAATGCCTTGATGGTGATTTGAAGGTAAGGATGGGCTGATGCTTATTGATTTGACTTTCTGGGGGCTTCATCAATGTTCAGGTGCCTCGAGCCCCTAAAAAATCTTGACTGATACTCTCTGACGTCTTTTCTTCCACTGATACTCTCTGACAAAATCTGGATTGCTGATCTGATGTGCTGCGGGTCTAATCACCAGTAAATGGCGCTGTTCGGCCTCTGTATCATCTAGAATGATCCTCTGATCCTTTTGGTATGCTCTGTGAAGAAAACGAATCATTTTTGCGCCTTTTCAGGCTTCCTGGGGCCGCATGGTGAGAAGATTCCTTAAAGATTCCCTGAAGATTCTCCATTTCAGCCTAAAAAATCCTGCGATGAGTGATTTGTGCTAGGCGAAAATCGCTCATAAAAAATTGCCTCAGAATTGGATTCCGGGGCTCCGAAGTGTGACTTTTGTGCCTCTGCGTCCAAAAAAGAGCTGATGACGTCAGCATTGTACGGCGGGTGACGTCAGCAGGGTGATGTGGCGGGATGACATCAGCATGACGTCATCACGTACGGTCGATGACGTGGCAGGTACGGTGGCGGGGACACGTGGCAGTGACGTGGCAGGAGGCCACGCAGGCAGGTGACTCATCGGGTGACTGGACAAGGGGTGACGTAGGCGGTGACTGTGCATGTGACTGGGCAGGGCGGTAAGCGGTATGTGGCGCACCGCTTTCAGGGGAGAGCGGTTTCGGAGGGAGGGGCTCCGCCACAGCCCAGCGCCTGACGTGTGGTGGGAGTACGGCGGCAAAACCGCCGAACTCCCGGACGTTAAAGGCCGGGCGGTTCGGGGATGGGGCGGCCCGCCCACCGTCGATCTGCAGGGCTGTGGATCAGACGGCTGGCGGCGGACGCGAAGGGATGGCGGGTTAAGTGCGGGGTATATGCGGAGTATATTCGTTTTTTAATATTTGCGCGGGTGGGTTAAAAACTTAGGGAAACGGGTTTATGTGGGTTTTACAGGCGCGGGCTTAATACTTATGCACAAAAACTTTGGGTTAGGGGCGGAATATGGGTTTTTTACAGCGTTAGGGTGAAATTTTACAAGGGGAAAGGTGAAAACATGGGTTTTTGGGGGTTTTTAGGGTTAAGGGAGAGGTTACTAGCTGACCAGATGTCAAACTAGTTCCTTAATGACTCGGATGGGCTAAAAACAGCCCCAGATGGACTGTGATTTCCCGGACTTATAGAGAATATGGCTATATTTCCAGGGAGGGGTATTTACATAGGGGAGTTTATATACATGATTAAAATAGGGGAAGGGGGAAAATTGTTTAGGGAGTTATATAATAAGGGTGATGAGAAGAAGGGAGAGATTAGTGAATTCCAGCCTGAGTACCCCCAACTGAAAAACTGCCTCTGACCGAAAAATGGATTGCTTATCAAAATTGGAACACAGCAGTGGCACTTAGACTAGCACACTCTTATGGACACTTCTTTGGCCATCTGTAGCAAATATGGAGCATTGCAGCATGCATAGTACGACATATTTGGCATGTAAAAATGTCGGTCATGAAAGATGATTAACCTGCTGCAGCAGGAGGCTAACAGTTAAACTTCGATGACGTGGTGACAGCAGGGCCAATTCTGAGAGACTATCATGATAGGTCAGGTAAGAATTGAAATTCACCCATGCCTAATAAATATTACTACAATACAAATGGTTCAAATTATGCCCTGACACATCACGTCAATTGAAGTATGTGTTACTTACAAGTAATAAATTGTAACAATATTTGAGTGCACGGGAATCAAGTTCGATGGATGGACTTCCATCTATGTTGTAGATGCCATCAATGGAATTTTGTCTTTCCTGAAAGATTACACACAAGGCATGGATGCTTCACATGCTCTCAGTGCTTCTAATTAGCACAAACATGTGTGGGCAGTGTGGACAACTAATCTGCTAATGAACTTCAATTCACGAGCCGATAACTCTTCATTTCTATTGTTGGGACATTCAGTGAGAATTTCTTGTGTTGTGTGGGCAACACGTGAGAGATCTTGGAGAGATGGGTGAGGGCTATGTGAATGATTTGTTGTTAGAGGTATGGGGATGGAGGGAATTAATAGAGGATATTGTTATCACGATTCACGACATTCTCAAATATATGTTATCCATGTGTGTTATGTTGTGACGGGAGGTAGGGAGGGCCCTCGGTCATAGTGAGGATTGTGCAGGTAGGGTTGTCATGTCAGATTTCTTAAGAATGATGAGAAAAATAATTCCATTAATGATGTCAATGTTAATATTAATAATAGTCACGGTGAATATGATTGGTGTTGGTATTCATTTATGGAATGGAAAAATGAGGATGAGAAGTTAGAAACATGTCTTAGTCATGAAGGAATGTGTCTTCTGATTGTCACTGAGAGCTGTGCCACAAGGTTATAGGAACATGTTGCAATTATTCTATGGTAAAATTAGCCATAGATGGTGTGCTAAGATCATTGAGAGGTTATATAAAGCAACCTCTTGGATCTCTCTTATCAAACTTCTAAGGTGGTCATCTTTTTTATATTGACTGTTTAAAGAAATATTTTATAAAGAGAGTAAGAAAAAAGGATGTATGGAGATCGGGTTTCAGTTTGAACATAGAGCATCTAGATTAAAGACCATTTGTGTCATATGAGGTACCAGTCCGGGAAAAAAAATCGAACTATCCAACAACTTCAGTGGAACTCATAAACAAATTAGTAAAGATCATGAGCTCTTACTTTATTTCAACTCTCTCATCTACTTTTTGGCATGAATTTTGTTGGGCCAAATAAATAATATCAAAAGTTCTCAAAAATAATATATTTCCATGCCCATTGAAAAGTATTAGTATCATGAAAGTCGATGTCGAGTTTTAAGGATTTTAGTGCCTTTTCTTTCATGAACCTCGATTATAGTTGAAAATTCCTTAGGTGGAGCCAAATAAATGTTATTGACTAGTTCTCAAAATAATATTCATCATACCTGCTAAATTATCAATAGCTTAAATCATATTTATCATATTCGCTAAATTATTAGTAGCTTTTATGAATTTAGATGCCTTTTCTTCCTTGAACCTTGAATACAACTGAAAATTCTTCAAATGAAAGCTTAAAAATGATAAAAATGGCTAAATCATACACAGTTGCAGAAATATAAATATATTAAGCACAAATGGTGCATGTGTAAACACACTCACACACGGATTACATTCAGATCACTCTATTAAATAGAGTTTTTGAGATCCAACTTATTCCTAATTTAGAGAGAGTGGTTGAGAGAATTTCTCAACCATCACAAACCAATTTCTCAAATATGGAATGTAAGCATTAATTTCCAACATCCCCCCTTAATGATTACATTACATGAAAATAACAAAATAATCAAGCTTATCAGTAGATGCTCCATGAAGTTGCCTCATAACCCTCAGAAAGGTGTAGTTGGCAAGTTGGATTCCCGAGTTCCCTTCCTCAACTCCCGAATCAAGGACCTCCCGAAGTCAATTACTGGACAGCGTCCCAATCTGTCGCATAACCTCATTAGGAAACCACCACGTCTACCACTAATGAGGGATCCTTCCCTAGATCTGCAACTGCCATACTATCTGGACAACCATCCATATTGAGCCTTACTGCTACTTGATCTTTAAATACTGGCATCAGACACATAGTTGAACTGTTGGTTATTTTTAAAAGAGTTCAATAGGTTCACTCTCTTCATTAACTTCATCATCGGAATTCAATTGGTATTCAACTGAGGTTATATTTGCTGATTCTTTCCCTTTTAACACATCACTAGCACGACTTCTGCAATTCCACGTTGTATGCCCAGTTTTCTTGCAATAGTAGCATTCAATGTCACCTTTGTTTGCATTTTTCTTTCTCATCCTTGACTTTGTCCACAAGGAATTTTCTACATGAGAGTTCCCTTCGGCATCCCCTGGTTTCAGTCGCTTTTCCTCCCCTAGAAGTGCTGCAATTGTCTCTTGCAATGTTTGTGTAGATATTTGACTCAAAGTAAAAACAACATTACTATAACTTGAAGGAAGAGTATTTAATAATACAGCTTTAGCATCTTCATCCTCCACCTGTGTCCCAGCTTCACTTAATTGTCTTAAAAGAGACATTAAATTATTTATATGACTCGACATAGATGTCTCCTCATTCATTTTCAGACTAAACAATTGCAGCTTTAGGGAAAATTTTGCATTTGTAGATTTTACACCAAACAATTGAGCCAAATGTTCCCATATTTCCTTTGATGTTTTAGTAAGATCTACATGATGTAATTGTGAATCAGAAAGAGCAAGTCCAATAATAGACTTAGCTTTATCATCTCTATTTTTCCATTCAAATAACTCTTTGGCATCTGTAGGTGCTGCTTCTGAACCATTCACTATTCCCCACAAATTTTTATTCATTAATTGCAGTTGTATTTTTACTTTCCATGAGGGAAAATTCAAACCACTAAATTTATCTAACACCATAAACTCCATGATAAAAGATAATACCTTTTCTAGTCCATATGTTGGAGGCCAAACCAGCACCGCTAAGGAGATTGTTGATGGTTGATGAGATCGCTGATGAGATCGCAGTTCAAATATGGCTTCCAATTCTAGTTGCTCAAGTGCAGGGAACGTCTCGAGCAGCTTGTCAAAGAGATCAACCATCTGATTTTCCCTTTCTAGCAGCGGCCAGTAAATGATGTAGAGAGCTGACAATGTTTTCAAGGGACCAACTATCTCAAGAAAATTGTCCGCCGAAACAACACGCCATTTACTCGCAGATCATGCATCATTGTCAATTGCTTCCCGTACGGCTCAGCCAACAACTCCAGAGTCCTAAGCTTCGGACAGGTTATCGTCAACATTTCCATCTCCACCACAAAATTCTGACATCGATCCCGATCTTTCTTTGCCTCACGCGGCAGCTCAGCTGCAGTCAGAGAAAGAAAGGCTTTCAACAAAAACGCAGCACAATCAGATTCTCCACGATCCACGATCCACGCTGAGAAATGCTGGTGTTAATCCACTGCTGAAACGATCTCATCACAAAAGAGGCAACCACACAACACACAGGCCTCTGACCTATTGCTCTGATACCATGATAAAAATGGCTAAATCATACACAGTTGCAGAAATATAAGTATATTAAGCACAAATGGTGCATGTGTAAACACACTCACACACGGATTACATTCAGATCACTCTATTAAATAGAGTTTTTGAGATCCAACTTATTCCTAATTTAAAGAGAGTGGTTGAGAGAATTTCTCAACCATCACAAACCAATTTCTCAAATATGGAATGTAAGCATTAATTTCCAACAAAAAAAATCCACCACTCACGAAATAATATTTTTGATAAACATGGAATTGTCAAAGGCATGAAAGATGATGTTGATTTTTTATGCATTTAAGGGCCTTTTGTTCATTTAACTTCAAATATAGCTAAGAATTCATAAGGTGGATTCATGGAAAAATCAACCATTGTTTCTTTTTTATGCATGCAGGGGCCTTTCCTCCCCTTAACCTGGAATATAGTGGAAATTTATTAAGGTGGATATCTAAAGAAATAACATTGCTTAGCTTTCAAAATAATAAGTTTGAGTTTAATTCAGATAGGTTGAACTCACTGTCGTGAAATGCTTTGTGTCTTTCTTTTGTTTCGAGATGTTATCCTTATTTTAATAGTCATATGAGCAGTCACTCTCCTTTACTTGATTTAGGAGTACTACTTGAAACTTTTCTGTAGAAGGCAGTGCAAGTGAAAGTCATTTTAAATTTGGGACTTGCCTTTAGTGGCCGCTTTTTTATTGTGTAGGTTGTGTTTTTCTTTCTTTATTTGTTTATATGATCAACCTATATAATTCCTTGAATATAGCTGAAGGTTCTCCGGGTGGAGATATTATTCCATTAAATGTAATGGAGCTAAATTTGAATTTAGAGTCCAGTAGTTCAGATTTAGAATGTGTTGTCTCACTTTTTATTCATCGATGCGTTCTTTCTCTTTAAGAGTATCAGTCGACTTTCAATCGTAGTGCAGACAAAACTATGAATATAACTGAAATTTCTTGAGATGAAGCCTTGGTTTAAAGCTATGGATCTAATGTTCTATGTTTAAATATGATCTACGTGAAGTTTTTACGGTACTATTGTTGGACGTGGTTGTGCTGGTTTTCTTACAACATTTTCTGATTTCTATATATTATTATTGGCATTTACTTTTGCTTAGATATTTTGATACTACTGGAAATTTTGATCAAGTCCTACTCCAATAAAGGTTACGAAATCGAGGTTTTTTAAATTAGTTGGTTTTGGTTTCTTGCATGATACTATGTCATTCCTTATTTCTTGTCTATGGATGCGTGTTTCATTTGTTTATTTAAAATTTTATGTATATTTTGATTGTGAGTCGTATGAGAGGACTTATTCCTTCAACCTAGAGTGCAACTAAACATTTTCTATAACTCCATGTTGTCTTCAAGTCATGAGTTTAAATCACACAATCCTATGTCTAGGCTTCCAGAGTGACATGTTTTAAATAAATAATGAATTTAAATCTTGTTTTTAGGGACTTACCCGGTGACAATTTATCAATATTTATTCTATATTTATGAGTTGTGTCTTATTTACATGTAGACTTGGTGGGTTTTATCCATGGTGTCAGTCCTTTCTTTGCTTAAATTTGAACTTCAACTAAGAATTACTTGGGTGAAGTCCTCGTCTTAAAGCTTTAGTAACAAAATAATTCTTTTCTAAAACATGGTTGTCCCACTAAAGGCTTTTCCAATCTTATTATTCTCCTACGATTATATTGTGTCTCGAGTAAAGTGTTTTTGATATGGCTTGAACTTTATTTTGTGATCTGCTAGGTTTCGCGGAACATGGACCTAGTTTATGGTGGAGGAAGTGTGGAGCTCATGGCCCTCCTGTTGCAAGTAGTCTATAATTGTGGTGGTAATGTATTGGGGTAAGTTTGCCTTACAATCGATAATTTAAATTTCAGTGTAGAATTGAAACTAGAGTTAAAAGTTTAAATGTTTTTCTATTTCATCACTTGTTGATAAACCTTACAACAATTGGCTGGCTTTTATTATGTTGAAAGATTAACATTATAGAATTTAGATCATGATTTAGCCTTGAGATGTCTAATATTCAAAGCTCACAACCTTCTTTGTTGTGCCTTTGATGTGCAGGGTTATTCTTAAGAAGTGATGTTTCAAGAGGTGAATCCTATAAATTCTTTAATTATTCCTTTTGTTGCAGGGGGATTATTTAATTTTACTTGAAGATGGCCACTAACGTTTATATTTATTGTAACATCATGTAGCTTATGGGTGAGATGATTAGAGAAGTGAGAGTTGTAAGAGATATGTATGAAAGAAAGGTAGAAATGGCACACCAATCAGATGGTTTCATTTCACTGCTAGGTATTATACGATAAGTTTCTCAATTTCTTATTATAATATTTAGCGTTCCAATTCGGGCCGCATGCCGTTTAGGCTAATTTTTCATCTAAAACATCAAATGCCCTGTAATGGTATATGTACTAAAACCTTCTTCTTTCTGCTTGAAGGATTTGACCATTGGCCCTTCATGGTTGGAGTTGTGACTCATCTTACTTGCTTCGACTTCTCAATAATGAAGCACTTGAGGAACTTTGCTTTCTGCATGCATTGTCCAATATTTGATTAGAGAGCTTCTATGGTTTGTTGGATGGTTGAGATTTGATTACATTTTGTGGTTACTTAATATGTAGCTATTAACATTGTATAAAGACGTATTTCAATGAAGTTATTTGTTTAAATTCCATGGCTTGTATCATGATATTTACTTATATTATATATAATCCAACATTCACACAGTGTATAATGTGTAACTAGTTCATTGTCTTATGTCGTGTTTTCTTTTTTGCAATGTGATTTCTTGCACTGTTTTATGTTTTATCAAATTTGCAGATTTTATGATTAGTAAAACAATATTATAAAATGTTTTTCTTTCGTACATAGTTTTCATGGACTTTTCCATTGCACATGACTTGCCTCTGCATAGCCTTTAACTATGCTCATTTGAAATAGTGTGAACCAATAGAAACTTGTATTATGATTTATCTAAAATGAGTGCGTTAATTAGGGTGGCTAATTGTGTTTATGTGACATTTTACCAAAGAGTTACTGTTGAACGAGGTAGTGTACAAAAGAAGTGTGTGGAGTGAGAATTTATGTGAAGGGGGAATGTGTGCAAAGATGCAGATTTGAAAGAATAAAGGTTCTCTAAATTCTATTAAGCACTTGAATGCTGTCCTAGGTACATGTTTATTTTCCGAATAAATACCAAAAGGAAAAACATTTAACGACAATGGAGATTTTGTTAATCATAGTATTAACCGATCTTTCTTTTTTATTGAGGATTCTTTGCAATCCTTGCACATTGTTCTCTCTTTAAACATAAAAAATAGGTTAGTTTTTTAAACAAAGCAATCAGACAAGTTAATGCTAGCATGTAACCTTTCCTAAAAGAAGGAACAAGTTCCATAAAATGAAAGAAAATACTTCCATAGATAACATTTACATTAGTCTGATGATCCAATTTGGCATAATTTACAAAATTTATGTCCCATGAACATGATCAGAGTATAGGTGATGTAAGGTTATTGGACTATTCTACTATATCTTTTGAGAAATTATTTGCTTCACTGACTCTAGAAAACTATGATAAGGAGTTTCTAGTATATACTAAATTTAAAAATTGGCTGAGCAAGTAGCAAAATTTGGTAACAATTTATTTATCAATGAAAAATGGTTCCTGAAGCTCGGCACTCCTCTTGATTATGCTGCCAAAATGAAGGTGTTTTTTCTCTATTCATTCTTTTCAAGTGCTCTTCTAGTTGAGTTCTTATGGCATCCAATTCATCTTCGAGATACATAAGCTTTTGTTGAGGTTCTAACATGCTATTCATCAGTATTAAGATGCCTTGGCTAATGGCATATAACTCTGCTTGCATGCTTCTACCATTGCTTCCTTGGGCCATTTCTCTCACTATTATTATTGTAATAGTAACAAATAAACCATGGTATCCTCTGACAAAATTAGAATTCAAGTGACAAAGCATCCCCCCATGAGTTACTAGGTCTATGGAACTACTACAATAGAGTCTAATGAAAAATGAAATTAATAAGGCCAAGAATATCGAAATCATCTTTCCAATTCCTAACATAGTTTCTAATTAAAGCAAGTTTGGCTTAAAACAAAAATAATTTCAGAAGGAACTTTACTAGAAAATATTTACGACAACAATGTTACCAACCATGCTTAGAGAATTAAAAAAAAATAGACATATGATAAACCAAACCTTAATAACACTCATCAATTTCAAAACAAACAAAGAAAACCACTTATCTAGATCTTTTAGAAATGTGTTCAGAGCTAACAGGCCTACAACAAGACTCAGGAAATTTAAAAAACAATAGACGTAAGGTAAATCAAACCTTGATAATGCTCGTTAGTTTCAGACGAAATGAAGCCAATCGCTTTCCCAATGATTTCAGAAACAATTTCAAAGCCAACAAATCTACATTTAGTGGGCCATATGCCGTAAGTCATTTAAATCATGAACTAACATCAAAGTTCTGAAAAGACATCTAAATGTTATCCATTTTAATGGTATTCATTTTTCATGCTATGGAAATCGACATCAAGATAGTGTTGAGATTTTGATGGTGTCATTTAATACAAATTTAATTTTCATAGAAATCTAACCTAAAAAAAGTAAAGGAAAAACCTTACCAAGTTTTTTTTTTTAAGTTATATTATATAATCATATTCAAGTAAATGTTATAATAATATTCCACTAACTACTATTTTATTAATATCATAATTATGATTTTATTTATATGTATGTAACGATACAATGACATTTATACATTAGTTTCATTGCATTGGATTAGTTCTTGTCTAGGAAATGTTATTTTTCGTCTTGCTTCGAGCATCATGTTGGGTCTGCGACATAGACCTCAAACAATTTATACAAAAACAGGAAACAATGTTTTCTTACAAAATAAACAAAACATTTTGTAAGAAAAACATAAGGCTTAATTTTATGATTAACTAAAGCTCCATTTTGGCATTTACTCAACGAATCAATACATAATTAGGAAATTGTCTCAGGGCTTTATAATGTTTACTTTGTTAACTTGCTTCGTGACTAGCCAATGCTTTACTTTCACTAGATTTATATTTACTATTTACATGTTTATTTTTATGTTTCTTTCACAACAACGTTTTTATTCATTTTAAAACTTTATTAAAGTAGAATCAACGAATTTGGTATTTATGTATTTCGAATACTAAGCGCATTATTGATTTCACATTTGTGAATTAAATACTTATTATCCAATATTAAATGAAGTTATTTTTAATCCATGTGAAGAAGAAGTGTTGTGCAGGAGAATGAGTGTGCAGAGCAAGGAACACACATTTTCTTCCACAATGTTATGCACTTATACATACATTCCCCCTTTGCACAGTTCTTCCACACACTTCTCTGCCATGCAACACTACACATTAATCAATTAATTAGCAGTTTTGGTTTATTAAAGTTTGGGGCATGAAAAGTTTGTTTTATGTGTATATCATGTTAGCCTCCTGCTGCAGTAGGTTAATCATCTTTCATGATCGACATTTTTACATGCCAAATATGTCGTACTATGCATGCTACAATGCTCCATATTTGCTACAGATGGCCAAAGAAGTGTCCATGAGAGTGTGCTAGTCTCACTGCCACTGCTGTGTTCCAATTTTGATAAGCAATTCATTTTTGGTTTGAGGCATTTTTCAGTTGGAGGACTTCAAGCGAGGCATGTCTAACTCCCCTTCTTCCTCTTTCCCCAAATCACTCACTAACTTCCCCCAAAGAGGTCAAGATCTGCTTGATACCTCTTAGTTTCATCATTCTCCATATCATTTGCCTTGGTGAAGATCTGCTTCACTCAAGGAAGGTCCATACTGCTTCTATGAGTCATTTTCCCTCTTAATAGCCTAAGATTCACATACTTAGCGCTTTCTTATCACTTTTCATGTTAACTACTAACTTTACTATGTAGCTCCCTATCTATTTCCCCTTCCCCTACTAAAACTATGTATATTACTCCCCTATATACTTATCCCCTCCCCCTAGTTGAAAGATAACCATATACATCCTCGGGAATTGCTAAGTTTATCTGAAACTTAGCAAGAGCCCTCAATACCCCCTCTAACCATCTCCCAAATGCATAAGGACTCATTCCTTTGCATAGTTTCCCTTCATATGTATAAAAATCCATCTTTGGGCCTTGTTTTACCTTTCCCAAGGCATGAACCCCTTTTTTATAGGCCTAAACCCTCCTCCGATCCGAATCCCCTCCCTCCAACGCGATATCGCTGTCGGAGGTGCTAACGGTGTTGGCCGCATATATATATATATATATATATATATATATATAACACCATTTCCCTCTCCTCCGATGCGATATCGCTATCGGAGGCCCCCCTTATCATATCTCCCCTTTATCGCATTATACATATCGCGGTCGTCCGATCAAGCCTCAGATCCGACGGCCCGTATTAAGTCACAAACCCCATTTTGGCGATCGCAACAAAAATGAAGTCACGCCCCATGACCCCGTCGATAGCGAAATGCCGACTTAATCTCCGCCGTCCATTTGGCCCTCAGATCAACGGCCCGTTTTTGATCGCATTGCCCCATATATTGCTCCGACTGGCTGGAGCCGAAATAATAATAAGGCACGACATATATATTTTTCGGGTTCGTAAATGGCCCCTTGTACAGCGAAATGGAAAGGCTCTGACGGGCCGGAGCTGAAAAGTTATAAAGAGCAGTTTTAATGGGTTTTGGGTCCGCTTATCATTTTTATTAAAATCCGCCGATTTGGGTTCGCCGATGGGCCGGACCCGATCTCCATAAAGAAAGAGCCTATAAGCATTTTGGGTCTGCAAAGATTGGTACTGTGCGCCCCATATCCGGATCTGATAAATTATAAAGAGCAGCTGAAAGGGATTTCGGGTCCGATGACTCATTTTCATTCAAATCCACCAATAAGAGTTCGCCGATGGGCCGAACCCGATATAAATCATAAGGGAGCCTATAATGCATTTCGGGTCCGCGGGGTTCATCGCTCATCGAAGGCATTATGGTTTGGGATCTGCCGATCTGCCGATCGTAGATTTAGCGCCAGTCGTTGGATCTGCCTTCTCGCGATCCAACGGCCATGATTTAATAGAATGCACAATGCTGCGGCAGTGCCAATTTTCAATGAAAATTCATGTTTTTTAAGCATTCGCGCGTTATAAGGAAAGGGGCATTTGTTAAAGTTTTGTTTATACAGCGCTCCCGCCCGCCACAACTGCAAAGCATTTTTTGAAGATTTAAGCATCATTTTTGATCGGCCAAGCGCCGATAGCATCCCAAAGGCCACGGAAGCATTTGCAGCAGTTATTCTTGCATTAAATTGGCAGATAAAGGGGCGATTAGACAGTTAAAGAGTATCAGAGAGAGAAAGTGGCCTGATTCAGTGTCAAAGTGTATCAGAGGAAGCGGCAAAGAGTATCAGATCAAAATATTAGCTGTCCGAAGTAGCAAAACATTAAAGAGGCCCCCATCAAAGTCAATAAAGCAACTCAGAGCCATCAAAGCCCACCAGATCACAGTTATGAGCATTAAATCCACTCTACAGCAACAGAACTGCCTAGAGGGGCAATTCAAGTGTTTAAAGCCCAGATTTTGCAGAGACAGTGTACAAAGACGCATATGAGCAGTGCAGCAAGTCCCAAGGCACAATTATTGCAGAAGTGCCAGCGCATTGCTCAAAAGACCAATAATTTATTCATTCTTATGGCTGCAGTCCCTGCGCAGCTGGTAGATAGGCATTCTTTCATTTATTTGGAATAAATGTTAGGTTAGAAGCATTCATTTCTCCAGATCTGCTATCAGATCTATTGTTGTAGATATTTTCTCTATTTATACCACCCTCTGGATAGTGTAAAGGGTTGGTTGGTTGTATTTCTCAATCCAAACTTGCGCTATAAGCTTAAGAACTTCTGTAATCAAAGATTGTTGGAATATTTGCATCTGAACCGTTGGTTGTGCTTTCAATGGCTGAAGAGCTTGATATGGAATTCTCGTGCTTGATCATGGTTCAATAAGTCTTTCCTCCCTCTGTTTATCAGTTTATATGTATCTGTATCATCTGTATATCATAATCTAAGTTGCAGGAAGAAGGAATAGTTCAGAGCTGGCTTTCATGCCCTCTGTGCTCAATTCTTGTAACTTTTCTATGTTTTCCTCTGAATTAGTGATAAATATGCATACTTAATTGATCATGTTTAAGCTATTTCTCATTTCTGAATGTTGTTTAGGAATCCTTCATTGCTCCTATATAGTATTCATCCACTTTCCCTCTTTGGCTGGATGAGAGATCCTTAATTGCCTCTCATCCCCTGACCTCCATTTCATCCTTGTTCCAGCATTATTCATTGTTCCATGCGTAGCTATCCTGCTCCATATTCCCCTCTTCTGCCAAGGAAAACACACCCTTCAATTCACATTCATTGAATCCATGCCCAATGGTCTGAACTTCTCATCCTTTGCATGCCAACTCTGTCTGAAGCATCAACCATCCCACCAAATTCAAACAAAACCCATGTGCATCATATCTAGCCTAAAATCATCCCTTAAACAAAACTAAATCCTAAAGAGAGAGCCCTCTCTGACTGCAGGTACGCTAGGACCTGCAGTCCAAAGATTGGTTTGTGGTTACCTCGGCCGTATCCCTTTGGGAGTCAAAAGGGACAACCTGAGTGATAACATATCAGATGTGAAATAAGGGTGGGAAATTAATTGTCCCGATGACCCAATTTAGAGCTTTCATATGCACCCTTTTCCTGTATTCTTTTGAAGTAATTAATTAATTCACAATATTAGATTAGAAATTTAATCCCAATTTAACCCAATTTCCTATAGACCAAATTTAAATTAGTACACTTTTGATAAGTTTTCTTAATTTGCTCACCTTAACATTCCTTAGATTTTCATTAACATTTCTTTTTATGCATCCAAAGCTATGAACTTTCCATTTGAATTCGAATACGAAGGCACATTCATTCTTCTTAAAAGATCAAACCTACTATTGAATGAACCAATTTCCTTCTTAACCAATGTCCATTTCTATTGCACTAGCTAGATAAAATTTCTTGTCTTTGACAATATTACCTATTTTCTTGGAAGATATATTTCAAAACATGAAGTGACAAACTCGATAAATGGGTGAGTATGGGGTCTGACAAATTGGGGAAAATAGGATTCCAAAAACAGGTATTTTAAACCTAAATTCATAACTGTAAAAATATTTTTAGATTGGCATTTTAGAGATAATTTTGTAACTTGACTCCATAGGGTGGACAATTTTTAAATTTTTACTATGTGGAATAACAAAGCACACTCTCAATCTTTGCATGCATTGGACCCCTTCAACACATTTCTACTGCACATTGCAAAATGTCAACTTTAACTAGGAGCTACATGACTACTCTAAGTTTCTATAAGTTCATGTTAGGCTAAAATATAGCATTTTAAAAATAAGTTAATTTTTTTTAAGTATTAATTTTAATATAGCTTTCAAAATTTAGTGTGTAGAATAAAGGATATACAGAAGAGGCATAAGTGTGGGAACATGTTTACTACCCCATTTCTACACCTCCACATACATTCCCCCTCTGCACACTGTAAAATCTGAATTTTCATATTTTTTGGCATACATATTATCACATTCCACAACAACATTTTGGAAAAATGTCACATAAAATCAACCAACCTCTCGTGACGCAAATCACCGTATATTTAAAAAATAATTAAGGAATAATCCTACAATTAACAAAATCTCTCCTGCAAATAAATATAAGTATTCCCAACATTTATTTGGAAAATCAATGCGTAAATAGGAAATTGTTCGAATGCCTAATAACATTTAGTCTTAAGCATTGTGTAATGCTCACTCATTCTAAATAGATCAAGAAGGTGCATTTTAAAACTAGCTTAATAACTTGACTCTATAGGATGGGAAGCTTTTGAATTGTGGAATATAGGATTTGCAAAAGAGGCATATGTGCGGGATAACTTTTATCCTCTCACTTCTGCACCATCACACACATTCCTCCTTTGCACACTTCTTCTGCACATTACAAAAGGTCAATTTTTACATTATTTGACACACCTATTTTCACATTTCATAGCAACGTATTGGAAAAATATCACATAAAATCAACTAAACTCTTGTGACACATATCACTACATATTAAAAATTAATTAAGGTTGAATTCTATGATTAACAAAATTTTTCCTGTTGGTAAATATAAATATTTTCAGAGTTTATTTCGAAAATTGATGTGTAATTAGGACATCATTCAAATGGTTAATATTATTTACTCTGGAGCATTGTGTAATGATCACTGGTTCTAAACAAATCAAGAAGGTGTAGAGGGCTCCGCAAATAATATCCATTTAAGAAGAATGAAACGATGTGTAAAATTGGGGTATGTGTGGGAGAACCTTTATTCCCTCACATCCACACATCTGCACAGATTCCCCCTCTGCACACTTCTTCTACACACTTCTTCTACACACTGCAAAACATAAATTTTCATGTTATTTGACACATATTTTCACGTTCCATGACAAAATTTTAAAGAAAGGTCATGTAAACTCAATCAATTTTCCACGCCACAGAGTAGCACATATTACAAAAATTAATTGAGGCTTAATCCTACAATAAACCAAATCTTCCCTGCTCATAAATGTAAGTCTTTTTGGTGTTTATTTGGTGAATTGATGAATAATGAGAACATCACCTGAATGCTTAATATTTTTTAATCTGATAACTTGCTTTGTTTTTTTTTTCTATGTAAGGTCTACTTCTATATTAAGGAAAGGAAAATATGTACATGGTTTACATCAATCGAGGGGGCCGTGGCCAGCCCTCTAACTATAACACCTGAAACAGACTATCTTTCCACTGTGACCGAATTATAAAAACTTGTCCATTTGAGGACCCTGGACAACAGACTTTTTGAATCCCTGGACAACAGACTTTTTGAGGACCCTGGACAACAGACAAACTACAAATTCTGTGAGTCCCATTGACTCTAACCCGTGACACATTTACTGGATTGACAAAAAACAAGATGCCATGACGAGGCTGAGAAGTATTACTGACACTGACCAAAAAGCCAATCGACAAAGACATGGATAACATGAGCAAAAACCTTGAAGAGAGCTGCCGAGGAGACTTTAGGAAGGGTGGCTGGGCGACGCCGGAGGCGAGTCGAGCCATATAACCATCTCCTCGTCAAGTTGAAGCTGCGCATCCAAATCAGGTTGAATTGAGTCGCGACCTCCTGCTCTGTCCTGAGGGCGATTAAACGGAGGCGGAACTTCCTGCACGGACTCGGCTTGGGCCAAATTCTCCTGGAGCAGGACGTGCTGAGGCTGAAGAATTTGCTCCTCGGCAGCGAGATGACAGGGCATGCGATAAACTCTACCTTCCATGTCCCCGAGAAGAATATCACTGCTCTGAATGCTTGCAGAGACAGGGGAAGACGAGGAGTGATCTTCAGGAGCCGCCTCTGAGAGATAAACCGAAAAATTAACAATTACATCAGATTGCATGAGCCTTCCAGGAATTCTGAGGCGGAATGTCTGGTATGAGTCCTGCAGCACCAGAAACTCCTGCTCAGAGCTGGAGGAAGAGGGTGGCATAGCAGCCATTGGAGCGACAGGATGCGGCTCCGCCCCTTCATTTTCAATTCGAATGCCAGATCTACCACCTCGACGAGGCACCCCTCTGCTGCGCCTCATAACACCTAACTCAAGGGCTCTGAAGCTCTTCTCCAACACCCTGCAGCAAGCCTCCGGAGAAATCTCAATCCCAATACCAACCTCAAAGGGCAAATGCTGGTCCTGGCATATCTGGGCCATCCAACTAAATAACGAATTCACCGTATGCATCTCCGACTGAGGACAAGGATCCCTCATCCCTGCGCACTTCAAGACCTGAGCCGGCTTGCTTGGCTTGAATGCGCCGTCCTCACCAAACTGCAACCGATTAATGGCTTCTGCCATGGGAATTAATTGTAATCCTTCCTTCCTTGCCTTGAAATACAGACCCGTCCCCTCAAATCTCGTCACAGGTGTTGAGACGAGTGCCTATCTTAATGGCACGTTAGATCACCCGCATCCGGGTGATAACTTGCTTTGTTGCTAGCTAATGTTTTATTTTAATTATATTTGTGTCCAATATTTACATGTTTATTTTGATGTTTCTTTCACATACATTCCCACTTCCACACATCCTTAGGAATTCCCTTCTCCATATACTCGTTCCATACATTTCTACTTTGCACACTGCTTCTTTCCCATACACTCTACTTTGGACGATTTTTTGTTGGTATTTGACTTTTTTCACATGTTGTGGTACTCAATGCTACCAACTATTTATACGTTACCTATTACCCTTTCTCACACATTTTCTACTTAATGCATTGAACAGTTTGCATGCCACATGTTGTCATTACAAATATTTCATCATGTAATAATTAGATAAAATACATGGATTAATTCTACGATTGCAAGGATTAACACTAATTTTTAGCTACAATGGAAAATCACTCCCCTTTTAAAAAAAGAAATGTTTACTTTTTCTGGTAATCCTTGAATTTAGCGCTATATGGTGAGTTGTTTTAGTTGTTGAACATGCAAAAATGATATGGATAACATGGTTCTGTATAGTCCTTGTAACCGTGACACGTGTTAATTGGATAATGATCCACACTAATTCTTTAATTAAGTGACATAAAGTTCCCCATCTCGTGGATTCTGTTAGGCCACAGTCTATGTCATTTCTAAATGATACACTATGAATTCACACTGAAAATGAATCACTAAGTCTCATGGCTAGTGTACTGTACTATCATGTGTCACTTATTTTAGCCACATAAGTATCTTGTTGTGCTTTCCTGTTTTCGATGATATGTCATCACTTTGTGTACTACAAGACATCAATTTTCACATCATTTGACATACATTTCTTAAGTTTTTTCAAAGCATGAAGCCCACACTGCCTCAATTGTGCTAAAATATTGATAACGATCAAAATACCAATAACTATCAAAAGAGGCAAGGCCTATTTTTTTATGTAGTTATCACTCTTGTATTGCTACGATCATTGTTCTTACATTATTTTTGTTTTATTGGGTAACATTTTTTTTTAATCATTTATATCGAAATTGTCTCTTTATTGGAACTATGTTTGGAAAAAAAGAGGAAAAAATTAATTATATATTTGATTTATTTATTTTAAAATTTAAATAGGTAATATTATACATTTTTTCTTATTTTTTTAATTAAATATTCTTATTAGTTCTTAGAATTAAAAAATATTATAACTCATTTTTTATTATTAATAATTTTTTCCTCTCTTTAAGAAAAATATTTTCATTTCATTAATACCCATATAAAAATATACGTAATTTTTCCCACTACGGAACCTAAACCAATTGAAGTGCCATAGTTTCTTTACCATCCAAAAGACACTAATGTCATAAAAATTGGAAACTAAAAATATACTATCATGCGGGCTTAACCCATCCAATACAACTACACACTTTAAGCTAAAAAAAAATAATATAAAATGAGAAGGAAAAGTAGAGAGTATTGAATGTGTCAACCAATATGGGGGAGTATCACTCTTCAAATTCTATCGATTCCTTGTTACCCCCTTATAAGTAACATGGATGTATGGGAATTTCTAGGTGAATTTCGTTACACTCCATTCATTCATCCATCTGAACTTCAAGTAGTGATTTCATTCTCATCTAGAATGAGTAGTATCTCTTGCCTTGCTACGTACCTATTGCCCAAAAATTTTCTTATGAGAAAGTTAAGATGTTAATATATGTCAACTGCATACATATAATGTTTGAACCTACCTTTGGTATGACCCACATCTAGTATGCAGTTAAAAAATTCACTAGCAACTTCCATGTCTAAGAGAAACCTCTCTCACCAACGATTTCTTACTCAGGTTGGGAAACTTCCTCTTGTATCAATGTTGGTGTGTTTTCTATTATTTTACTGCTAAATTCTTAGCATGTTGATGGCTACAAGTTATCATCACTTCCCTATAATACATAGTTTGAAGTCTTCCTTTGGCCCATTTTCTGGGCATAGTGATGTTCAAGTCAAATGCTACAATAGAGGTGGCCTATAGAGTGAGTGTGGGTGAAATGTAGAGGAGGGGTCAAGATAACAAGACCGAGCACATTTACATGGGACATCCCTAAGACTAAAGCACACTAAAAGCGATTTAAATAAAGAAGACTTTAGATATTGAGGTAACACCAAGAGAAATTTAGAGTTAGGGTGTTAGAGAAGCAAGGAATGAATGATGAGAAAACAATTGAGAACCCATCGAGGGAAGAAGAGAAGAAACTTGCAAGAGAAGTGACAAGATAACCAAGAAATTGGAAATCCAAAAAGTGAAACTATTGGTCTTGGTGTGTGCCTATGATAGATCCTGTCCTTTGATATTAAATCCCGCCTTCTATATCCATGAAACCTACAAGTGAAATCTAGAGGCCACAAATGACTATGTGCATCAATTAGTGTGAGGTTTGTTCTTATAGATTCCTCCAATAGAAAACAATGATTATAGTTTTCTCAATATTTTCATGTCTCTATGAGCATAATGCAATAAACTTGAATAGACCATAAGCATGACATATCCCATTTCTCCCCTTCACAATCTAAGTTTTAGGTGATGGCCAACCAACTACACATCAACCACCTTACCAATTCATAAAACTTCACATGTTTAGAACTTTGTGCCCTTATAATGGTCAAATAAGTAGTGTTATGTGAAGACAGGGGGTGTCGTACCACACTTGCGAGATGTAAGAATTGGTTGGGTAGTGGTAACACACGTCCTCATCTATCTCCTCCCTTTCACCCTATCCATTGGAATTATAAAAAGGAAGACATGGATGTGGGTTTTGATCCACTTATGTGTGTATGGGTCATGAAACCATTTAATCTCGTTTCTTTGGGTGTAGTCACATGTTCAAGCATTATGTCAAGTTGTAATCGCTATAGGTTAAGTCCTCATGGGAATTTGTTCTTGCCCAATGGTGAAAAACTCCTCTTTCCACTAATAGATCCAACCACTTTGGAATTATTATTAATAAATTTATTCTCATTTTGAATTTTAAATTAAGAATCATAGTTTGTCTTATCTCACACACACACACACACACACACACACACACACACACACACACACACACACACACACACATATATAATTTTTTAATTCTACATTAAAAAAATTATAATAATTTAATTTATTTTTTTCATTTTTTAACAATACATATTTATTTTTTATGTGTATAGGAATCAACAACTAGGTTAGTATCATACTTGGGTGACATGGGGTCGATTGCAACAACTACCACTGTAGCCTTTAGTTGCCTACATAGGCCCCTTCTATAAACACAAGTAAATAAAAGGAATTTGAATTTGGAAATTGATGGTACATAACAATTAGTTACCATGATGATAACTAATATAATTGCTCCCATAAATTAACTTTTAATAATATAAAATAAATTATTAATTTATATTATTTTTAAATATTTTATATTCCTAAATCTATTAATAAACAAAAATGACTAATATATATGATTACCTAATTATAAAAATATAGAAAGAGAAAATATTTCAAAAGTGGAAAACATCACTATATAGAGATCATCTTTGTAGGATGAGTCCAATCATTAACTTGTAAGAATCTACAATACGTTCCGAGATCTCCGAGCTAGATTCCCTAGTATTAGAGATGTATTTTATAGATAGAGTCCAATTAGTTGGTCCTTATTTTTCTAATTCAATCTTGCTTTTTTTCTATGTTAGTGCAAAGGTGTATGTTTTTGAATAAAATAAAAGTACTTTTCAAATATTTTGTCACCAATTTTAGCGAGATAATTATATTGTTGAGTTGCTGTTAAAATATCTTAAAACAAAGAGCCACTGTGGTGGCGCTAGTCTCTGCCGGTTGAGATTTAACTTGTATATAGTTTGCATTATCATCAGAGCGTGTTTGCAGTACAAGTATGTTTTGGGCATGTTTACTTTTATTAAGGTTTAGTGAATTGAATAGCAAATTGTTGTATGGACTTTTTGACTTTTTGCAAACAGTAAAATATAATGAAATTTGAGTTGGTTAAATAAAAATTGTGATAAATGTAAGATTAGTTTTAGATGTAATATTTCAATGTGTCATGATTTAGAAAATGTGTAGATTAATAATTAAAATGTGATAAAATTTAAGATTGAATCATGGAAACTTTGACGGGGAAAAAGTATAAAAGGTAATAATAATGCGTATGAATAATTAAAGAGTGTTAAAGTAACTTATGTATTTTAATGGTGCATAAAAGATAGAATTTTGTTATTTTTTTAGATTTGAATATTATGGAAATATTCATAAAATGATAATCAGCAAATAAACATTATTATGAGTATAAATTTGATAATTAAATCCGTGGTGGAGAGTGTCCAATATCTAGATAAACGATTGTCGGAAGTCAAAGAAGAACGTAAGCATTTAAAAATTATGGAGTCTTGGACCCATGATTGAAAGATTAGATATCTAGTAACATGTTTGGACATAAGCGATACCATTCAGGTTAATGTCAATGATTGGCGAATTATTTCATGGTCAAGAGAACAAAAGATATATTTATTCTAAAATATTGTTTATCATAACTTTAGTGTGAATTTTAAATTTCTCCAATTACAAATCAGCAAAGAGAATAGACCTTGTATCTAATTTCTAATTAGTAATTTGTTGCATATAATTAATAATTTGTTGTGATGCAAAAGGACATGACTTTTTGTCTTTTTTATATCTTTGGGGTAGTAAAATTTTGATAAGTTTATTTTATAAATTAAAAACTAAAATAAACAAATCATGATCTGCAAGAAAATATTCATTATCTTTTGGTGTTGTGAAAGGACTTACATCACAGATAAACAGATGCCATTAAACATAGTTGTTTTTCTATTTTGTGATTATCTTAATAAGGGGCTATAGTTTAATAGCATAGGCATAGGAAGTATGATGACATATAGAATGACGAAAATTGAGATAATTGAAAATAATAAAAAAATGGAGATTGACTATAGCACTTCAAATTATTCTATTTTTTAGTTAGAAATAATGTTTTTGCAGCTTGATTTTATAAAAGTTATTATGTTATTAAACTTTATAAGTGGTGACAAGAAAGGCTTGCCTTGGTATAAGCTAATTATTGCAGGTTAACACAACTAGGAGAAATGATATTACATGTTATAAATTATGAAAGTCATATTCAGTTAATAGTGTTTTAAAAAATAGATAAGAGTTCATTTCAATGTGGGAATCTTTTTATTCAAGGAATTTTATTTCTTTGTGATTGGAAGTGTAAACTTTGCATTATGAATACTGAATAATAAAAATATTATAGGAAATTTATAGTTAGTTAAAACTATAAATAGTTTAATAGTTATAATTAAATATGAATGGATAAGCAATATTTAATATTATATGGCTAATTTAAATTATAAAATGCATTATTTGTTTAAACATTAAAGATAGAGTGTGATATTAGAATTAAATAAAAATAAATAATAAGAATATTTTTATATTGGATCAGAGATATTGAAATTTAATTATAATTGACATGTGTATCATGATTAATAATAGTAAAAAGTGTTTATCATAATTAACATCGTTGTGATGCTAAGGCATGGGCCAATCAAGTAACTAAATATAGTAGATAGAAAATAGTAAATGATGATAAAGCATGAGCAAAATGGCTATCAAATATTAGAAAGAAACAAACCCAAATATTAGATAAATGATTTCAAGTAACTAAATATAGCAGATAGTAATTTATATTTATGGAACTTGTTCAAATTGAATTATAACATTGGTTTTCTGCATAAAATCAAATCTATAACAGATAAAGATGCCAATTTATTAAACATTAGCATACTGAATCAAGCGCCATAGAGACAAAATAAAAACTGCCAATGCCAATTTTTGTTGGCTAATAATTAATGCATTAAACATTAGCATAATGAGTCAACAGTCATAGAGACAAAATAAAAATTGCCAATGGCAATTTTTATTGACTAATAATTAATACAACATTTGACTAGATGAATGTTTAGATACAAGATGATCATTTAAGAACATAGGATTTGTGTTGTAACATTTTGACATTCTGTCAATACAATCTGATTTTGTCAGCAATGACAGCACTTCATTCCAACTTTGCATGTATCAAAAATTTCAGTTGAAGGGGATGCCAAGGAATTTGCAGAAATTTATGGTTCTTTGTAGTAGCTTAAGTGCTGAATTTTAACAAGATCACTTCCAGACTTTCCTACAACGGCTGCAACTGTGCATTCAGATGTTACAACTTCAACTGCAGTTGTTGTGATAAGCTGACCAGTTGCTGTTACACTGCCAAAGGTGATATACAATGCCAAGGACATTAGTACAGAAATAGTGATCAGCAAAAGCAGTATGATAGCAGCAATTGACAAAATTGTGCAAATGTTGTGTACCTCTCACGAGTGACATCATCATCATGCTCTGTCGCGAATTGCATTTTATATCATCAAAAGCATTTGCTGATGCATATAAACTTGTTGAGTCAAAACAGTAGTCAAATTATGCAAAACTGAAATAACATGGAAGTGTAACCTAAAACATCTCAACTCAATTTTGCATTTAATAATATCTTGATTGATAAATGAAACAAAGATGTCTGGATATGGTATTTTCCAAAAAAACCTGAAATAGTTGCAAACAGAAAGACCATGAAATAGTTGCAGATTCTACTTTCCTTTTGTGAGGTAATATTCTAATATTGGTAGCTGTTCTGTGTTTCATTTCAGAAGTCATTGCAACAGTGCTGCTAATTAGACAACAAGATTTCAAAATAATGTCAAGCTAGACAAGCAGAACAGGAACTCCACCAACAACAAATACAAATTCCATATTCATGCTAACTAGTTAAACATGGCATTGCACAAGGAGAGATCAAAAGCATGAACCTACAAAGCCATAGACTTCTGAAATAAGGTTTCGATTTCAAATGATGTAAAAAATGAAATGGGTTCAGATAAACTTACTCATTTGAATTTCAGCATTGACTCCGAGGAAGAATACCAATGGAATGAGTGGAAGCTACCAGAAATGTACATTAGCCATTGTGTCCTTTGTCCGTTGTAGATTGGAAACCATGTGAGCATTGTTCAGATTGTAAACTGCAAATCATGTTAGCAGTCTCCAGATATATGGCATATTCACATGGTCTGTGGGATAAATTGTTTCCTCGTAATGTTACCAGATTTTATGCAAAGCAGTTATCCTGCAGCATTTGTTTCAAAAATATAACTGTACATTTGACTTTGAATCAGATGTGTTTAGCAACATGGAAAAAATTTAATCAAATTGTACAGCCAACAGTAAACAGAAACATAGGTAATATAAAACAAAACCTTTCGAGCCCAAAACTTTCATTTGGGTTAAGGTTATAATGCTATTATAATGAAAAATCATGCATATCAAGTAACAGTTAGCAATTGATCGATTGCATATAGCCCCAGGTAAGGAGTAATAATACCAAATGCATTATGCCATAATTGCATTTTCAAACAACATATATTCATTTTAAAGTGCATATAGTTTGATGCTATTTATAAAGTCTAGCTTCAAGCATGTTGTAGAATGCCTTCGATCTCAAATACAAGATAACATAAACAATACAAATAGACATGTATAAAGACTTTCTACGTCTGTTTCCTGAACCGTTAGCTACACTATGCAAGAAACAAAAACTAACCCAGCATTCAGCCATAACATACGAGCAGACAGAAATGACTAGCTGATTCAATATACGATTTGTCATTTAATCAATCTATGGAATCTTTGGTGTTTGCAGTCAGCAGCTGTACATACAAAATTATTGCTCAACTGATGTTGCATTTGCTATATTCAATGATATAGTTTAAACGAAACATGGCAGTTTTTAAAATGCGACAAAAATATAGATACAAAAGCTGACAAGACAATCTCTCGTTGTCAAGCTTGAAGCATGATGCAGAATGTGTTCCATTTGAGATAGAGAACAGAAACAGAAACATTACAAACACATATGGATAAAGACTTTGTAGCCTTTTTTGAGATAGAGAACAGAAACAGAAACATTACAAACACAAAATCTTTGTAAATGACTCAAAATCAACTATTGCGTTACATTATGTTTGTAAATGACTCCAAATTGCAAGTCAAATACTTGTATTATCGTGACAGCATAATATGAAGAAACATGGCCATATTACTTTTGCATTTGTTATGGATCTGAAGGCTGCCATGCTCCTGGATTTTGTAATCTGTATATCAAATGGTTAGTTAGAACAAAAAGATAACACTGTAAATTGAAGAGAGGACATATTTGAGAGAAAACATGTTAAGGCATATGTTGATGTACCTTCCATTTGTTAGTTGACATGTAATAGTTCGTCATCTTCATTGAGTGTGAACTTGCTCTGAATTTTGAAGTCACGTAAAATGTAAATAGTGGTAGCTTTCTGTTGCAAATATGTCTCATATGACATTGATTTTAAATCAGGAAGCAAGTCATGTAATAAGGGCTCCCTGATAATGCATTGGACAAAGTTATTTGTAATGGATTCTATTACAGCATTTATACAATGCTTGTAGACGAAAGGGCAATTATCATTGCATTGTGAACAAAAAATTGTTCCATTGGATATTGCTATGGATGAATTCACTGGACAGTTACAAATTCCACAAACAGGTTCGAAAGGAGTTGAATATGGATTTGTTGTGGTCAGAATACCTTCGACCTGTTTATAAAACATTCAAACGTTAATTTTGATTATTACATGCCAAATGCAAATGCGGCAAAAACATTATTATTGCTATACTTACAGCATGGGTAGATGTAGTTAGTTTTGTGAGGTTGTTGAGTGCATCTGTGTTCAGTTCAGTCATGAACGTTGACTTTGATGATCTGAATATTGTTTCTGTGGTGTTTACCTTTTTTGTTAAATTTTTTAAAAGAATCAGCGGAAGGTGTCCTTTTTGCAATTGTTTTTCGATTGAAACGAAAAATTGTTCATATGTGTCAAAGAGTTGCAACTGCAGAACATAAATTGCTATGTATTGAGAAATACAAGAAGTAATATGCAACTACATTGTTTGTATGCATTGAAAGATTGCAATTGCAGAAGACAAATTACAAAAACTATGGACAAATTAGAACAACTATCTATTGAAGTGATGCATGTTATTTACTGACAATTAAGAATAAATAACATCTGAATACATACAGTTGCATTGTCGTCCTCAGAATCTCCGTCTTTGATATGGAGTATGTAATGCAATCCAACTCGTTTGGCAAGTGTAACGGCAGCAACGATTGTGCCAATTGGGTACATTTCTTTTTTGTTTGCAAATTGCCTAATGGTTGTATTGGGAATGAAATGATATTCTTTGCAAACTTCAGCTACAGTTTCTATGATACTTGATTCAGTAAGCAATATTATTTTGTCACAGTCACCGCAATCATAAACACTTTTAGGCAATATCCTGAAGTTTGTAATTGAGATGCTGTTGCCTTGCAAAATTTTGTGTTCATGTCGCTCGACCAAATGTGCAGGTACACTCAACGTTATAGTCATCATTCCTTGATCATCTGTCAAATCAGCTCGCAATACTTGACGTGATTTGTTTGCTTTATCAAGGAATGCACTATAGACAACCATTATGTCTCCAACAAATAGCTGCCCAGTTTTACGACTATTGAGATCTTCAATCGATACTTTAATTGGCAGTATCTGTTTTTGCCTATTAAAATTGCCTAGTTAGAAATTGCTATAAACATTTGTAGAATACTATGTTTCTCCTAAAGACTGAATAACTAGAAATAGATTAGAGGATTGTGTTTCATATGCATACCTTTTTGATGTATCATTTTGCACGTTTGTTGAATGAAGTTTGGCTCTGATTGTTTGAGTTGGACTAACACAAGCAAACGCATGGTTCAATATGGTGTGGATATTATCACATGTATTTTGTGATAAGCAATCAATAAAGAAATTCTGATATGTAACCTGTACATGTCTTCTTGCTGCATTGTTTGGGGGAACTTACTACTAGTGCTTTCTTCACTCGTCCAAGATTTTCTAATTTATATACATTTAAATATAGATATGTCAAAAGAGAAGATATATATAGCAAACACTAATCTGACATATATACATTTAAATATAGATATGTAAAAAGAGGAGATATATATAGTAAACATTAATATTTTAAATAGAAAATAGCATATGTGTATAGTTGTCATACATACCTTTTCAAAGCAAGTGGTTGGTTTGCCTTTCCTAATTGACTTATGTGGTCTATTTCTTCAGTTTTTTGTTTTCCTTTTTCAGCATTTATGCTATGTTATAGAATAGGAACATATATTTAGTTCGGTTTCAAAGAGCATATAGAAGTAAACAGTTAACAAGCAAAATTAAAAGCATAGAACCATACATGTGTAAAGATAGAATGGATATATACTAAACATTAACGTTGTAAATACAAATTGGCATATTTGTATAGTTGTCATAAACATGTCTTGCTGAACATTATTATTCTAAATACAAATCAGCATATT
Source organism: Pinus tabuliformis (assembly GCA_031772625.1). NCBI lineage: Eukaryota > Viridiplantae > Streptophyta > Pinopsida > Pinales > Pinaceae > Pinus > Pinus tabuliformis. The sequence continues at coordinate 1,571,663,900 of CM062816.1, forward strand.
TGTATAGTTGTCATAGACATACCTTTGCAAAACAAGTGGTTGGCTTGCCCTTTCTAATTGCGTTATGCATTCTATTTCTTCAATTGTTTCATTTCGTCTCTGAAGATTTAGGCTATGTTATACAATAGTAACATATATTTAGTGCAAAGCAGAAGTAAAAACTGAACAAGAACATTAAAAGCATAGAACCATACATATGTAAAAACTAAAAATAGAATGCATATATAGCAGACATTAATATTCTAAATACAGATTACCATTTTTGTGTGGTTCTCATAGACATACCTTTGGAAAACAAGTGGTTCGTTTGCGCTTTCTAATTGGCTTATGCATTCTATTTCTTCAATTGTTTCATTTCCTTTCTCAAGATTTATGCTATGTTATAGAATAGCAAGACATATTTAGTACAAGTCAAAAGAAAATATAAAAGTAAACTTGAACAAAAAGACAAGATCCATAGAAGAGGAAGGGCAAAAAGAATATACTCTTTTTGTTTATGTTGCATGTTGTTGTTCTTTTTTCTTGGTCGTTCTGTTCAATTGAAAAGGGTTTTACAAGTAGAATCTGCATGCATAAATAGATGAGGTCATATCTCCAAATTTATGGTAGCATAGTTGTGTTGGTTAATTGAAAAGGTTGTCTTTGGAACAAGTTGCATTGATCAATACATAATGCCATATATCTAAATGTAGAATAGAATGCATAGTATGTATCCTGTTATCACGTCGTTTACCACAAAAAGATATTGTAGTTTGCTTTAGTAAAATAGGTATGGTAAAACCAATGAAGTATTGCAAAAATGCCAAAATTTGGAATTTTGTAAACTGTTTCATGTGTATATTATAGGTCAAGGACAAGAGATAGTACATCATGGTCAGACCAATATGCATCCAATACGAAAATTCTATACTTTATATTGCCTAGATTTTCCCAAACATGGTCAATCAATGATTTGTGCATGCTATTACTTTTGTCAACTAGGAAATGAAGATTGTTGTTTTGCATGTAGGTTTCTAGTTGGTTTGTTTTTTGATTGCAATGCACCATATCAATATTGAAGTCCCCTAGTATAACTGTGATATTGTTCAGATCTAACTGGTATACGGATTTTCCAATGACGTTGAGGATATTGTTTAGGTTTGCATGTGGCGATGCATATATATTGAGTATTGCAATTTGCAATGTGTGAACTTTTATTTTTGCAAACAATGCTTCTACAAAGCAGTCTTCAAAATGGGTATGTTCAAGGATAATGATATTTTTCTTTATCAATATCATTACTCCATGCTTAATGCAACTTGAGATGCAATTGAAATTTTTGAAGTATTCATTTTGCATAGATAGCAACATATGTGTTTCTTGTAAGCACAAGATATCAGATTGCATTGCGTCATAGTCATTGCATATGTCAATAAGATGCGAACGAAGGTTGCGAGTGTTCAATGAAAGAATAAAGATGGACCGCAATGACTGTATTGATGAACAGTCATATTCTAGTTGCCATTTTGCAGTGGTTTGCAAACGTTGCATTTCAGAATTTACTTTTTGCTTGACCTTGAAGTTGCTATGTTTAAGAGGATTAAGCAAATACAATGATTCTATGTTTCTGACACGTGACAGTGCTGTGTATACTAGACCATGCACTTGTACTCCAGTAGGGTCGAATGCAAGTCTATCCAAGGTTAAGCCTTGTGATCTATGTATTGTGCGTGCACATGCAAGCTGAATTGGAAATTGTTTTCGTATTTTCAATGGTGCCATCTTTGATGTCATAGGCATTGGTTTTGATATTCGCAATATTGGTGTCCAGTCATGCGCTATCTCTGAAGTGTACAAATGACCTAGTTTTCTAGATTGTCGATGACCAATGTTAAGGTCATGGAACTTAATCCATAGAACATCGACCTTATTTGTATGGGTATATGCTTTAACTATTCCATCTGCACCATTCACTAGCCCATCTGCTGCATCATAATTGCAAGCATACATTTCAACTAACATGTTCAACTTTATCAAAAGCTGTGGTGGCAAAATAGCTGTATGTTGATGAGCTGTGAAATTGTCGTTATTCTCTTGATTTTCGTCAATTGCATGAATCAAAATTTCTTTGCCAGGCATTAGCATCAACATTTTCTTGTTATGCATTGCAACATCTTTGTTTTTGTAAAATAAGTAGGGAAATGTTGGATCATTTGGTACAGGGTGCATGCAACTTGTATTCATGTATGTTATATCTTAAGATGTTTGACAATTTGTTCGCATTCTATTTAACACTGATATGAATCTCTTATTTGTTTGTCGCATTGTCATATGCAATTGGAAGCACTTGACATTATCCTTCCAGAAATCATGTGTTATTGTTTGATTGTTGATTGTTGGTTGTTCAAAAATAAGAGAGTCTTGGATAGGTTGAGCTTCATAGAAATCACCACAAAATATGATGTCAATGTTCCCAAAGTATTTTGTTTGGACATGTTTTATGTTTCTGAGTCTATTGTCAATAGAATATAAGAACCGACTTCCAATCATCGAGATCTCATCTATGAAAGCTACTTGCAATTCTTGATATAGCTTTGATAAGTTGTCCAATACTTCTTTGCTCAGCGAGAACAGTTGAGACTTGTTAAAAGGCATTAACAATGCATAATGGATTGTTGTTCCACCTGCATTATATGCAGCTTTTCCTGTGTATGCTAATATTAGACCTTTTGGTTTCATAGGATCAGTTCTGTTTTGTGAATCATAAATTCGTATAAGCATTTGGAAAATTGCTTTTGCTGTGAGCGTTTTACCTACACCTGCTCCACCTGTAATAAAAAGGTAAATTGGTTCCTTGGGGTTTTTTTTTTTTTAATTGCAATGTCTTTTACAATTGCTTGTTGTTATTTGTTCAAGATTCTTCTAAGTTTGTAATATTCATTGTTCTCCATTAAAAATGGATGGGCAGTAATTTGAAATCCAAGATTGATTTTTTTCTTCATTTCAAATTGTTTTGGAAATTGCAAGTCCGATTGCAAATCATATTCCTCATAATGCGAATTGTTCTCTTGATTTTGCATATTCATTTCGTTAGCACTCAAAGAACTAATTTGCTCATTTGTTGCAGTCTCTAAATCACCCCATGTTGGATTGATGTTATATGTAAATTTGGCTTCATTAACTTGAATTGTTTTTTCATGTAATGTATATGCAGAGAGCCATGTAGCCAATTCTTGTTTCAATGTATCTTCACAATTTTCAAATGGCACATATAACAATAATTTATCTCGACAAAAGTTTTCAATATCATTGTGTTTGTTATATTTGACAAATCGTATAACATTTGGTTTTTTCCTTTTAGATATCGGTTTGCCATTTTTCTTGTAATTTGATACAAATTCAGCAAGGCAAATTTTGCTAATGGAACTTGGTCGTCCAATGTAGTAGTCAACAATGGAATGGCACATAACATCTTCTGAATCATCAGGTTCTTGTTTCAAAAGAATAGGTGGTTTAAGCATAAACGTGCGTTCATCAACTAGAGACGTGTTGACAAATATGCATTCCCTTGAACTAGAATTCAATGGCAATGAAAGTGCTATATGCACTACTTGTTGAGCTGACATTTGTTGTAGATTGAGTAATGTATTTCCAAGTTTACGAATCATTTGCATAGCATCAATTTCATCTTTTTGATGCTCTTTCCGTATTCTTCTAAATGCATTTGTCATAGACTTGTCAATTTTGGCCATATATGAACTGCAATATGATGCTGCAACATATGCATTCAACACAAATTGTGCATCTGTATTTGCATTCCATAAAGCAGGGATATTGTTTGCAAAACTGTTATTCCAAATGTGAGAAGGTTTTCGTTTCAAGAAAATTGTTGGTTGCTTTACTGTATGTTGCAATAGCTCTATGTACTCATTTTGTAGCAATCCTATTTCTAGGAGGAAATCGTCATGTGTTGTTGAATCATTGTAGTTTGTTTGCCCCAAGAATGCAAAAAACGATATTGATTTCTCTACAACTTTTGTATTTTTTGCATTGGTTGGTTCAATGATCATTGTTGATTTCATTGGTGGCATGGGGAAGTTGTATCTGCAATTTGAATTTTTTCGCTTCTTACAACTTTTTGTATGGCGATGTTTATGCAATTTAGCAACATCTAGCTCCAAATGATTTGTATTACAAGTGATGTAATTGTCAACAAACTTTTCAATTTCTGAGTTGCTTTCTTTTCCATATATTGGAGCATTCTCTATCCATAACAGTCCATGTTCATGTTCAGTTCCTCTATTTTGGAATTCTGTTACAAAATAGTAATCAGATATTTTTCCAAAGAATGTAGTATCTTGAGATATCAATCGCTTTATAGCATTAATTCTATGTCTATAGTATTGGCTACATGTGACTGGATATTTTCTTATAAGGTAGTCAATGTCATCATCTTCTAATATATCAATAGCACTTCTTTTTGCTTTATTTCTAAACAATGTGACAAGTGTATCTACTAATGGTTTCCATCGATGTTCTGCACTTGTGAATGTCACAAAGAAAGTTGGAGGGCCTAGTTGTCGTATCATTGCAAATATGTTTTTCCTAATTTGTTCCAAATGGTCAGAAGATATGCGAATGTTTTTGAAATCTATGTATCCAATGTCAGATTTCAATAACTTTTCCAAATTTGCTCGATACTTGACATCTTTTGCTAATATTTTCCTGCCTTTTAGTTGTCCCTTTCTTATTCGCACCCATATGCAAGAAAGCACTTTATCAATTATTATTCGCATTGTCTTGAAAAACAAATTTGTTGTATGATATTGAAAGTCACCATTTGCTTGTAACAATTCCCATTGGACAATTTTTTGGTAAGTAAACCTATTTGTGATGTCATGATCACGTGCATCGCCATAAAATAATGTTGGAAAGTTCATTTCTTCTGCATATTTGTCTTTGAAGATGCCTAATGGTCGTTGTCCTTCAGCAGGGGCGACTTCAATAATCTTGTCTTGCAAATCGTAGATGCGTTGTGATTCTATTAATCCATGCACCAATGTTTCAGTAGGTGCTTCATTATTTGCATCACTATCTGTATCACTTTCATTGTCACTGTTTGAATTTTGTACAATGTATTCATTATCCTCTTGTAAAACATGGGCCCAATTCTCATTTATACAAATGCTGCTAGCTTTATAAAGACTTCTAGAACATAGTTCGTTCAATGCCTTCATGACAATAGTGGGACGTACTTTGCCTGTTTGGTATGCATTTTTGTATTGCAATCTTCTTTTCAATGCAACTGCAATTGTCATTGTATCATTTAGATATTGTGGCAATGCTTTTTGCACAATGTCCATATGAACTGGTACATTGATAATTGATCCCGTTATGCCAATTTGTGACCGTCTATGTCCCCATTGTCTGATTTGTGCAAATGCAATTCTCAATGACACAAGTCTTTCTTCTAGCTCTGAAAGTATATTTACAGTTGGCAATGAAATGCTACGTCTTATTTGTTCGGGCGTTGCAAATTGTGGCATCTTTCCATTGTCGAGTGCTTTCTTGCAAGAAACACATATGTTTTCATTGTTAAAGCTCCTATTGTTCAACGTCAAATCCATGTGCTTTTCTTGCAAATTTGTAGTGAAGAACCTAATATTTTTTGCAAAATGCAATTTGTTGCAAACTGCACATATATTCCTAGGCGTTTCTTCGACTTTTTCGATATAAATTTGTATTGCATTTTTCTTTTTTGACTTCTTATTAGAAAATGGTTTTTTGCATTTGTCATTGCATTTGCGTTTTTCACGTATGAATTGCTTTAGCTTGTGATAATTCAGCCTACAATCCTTAGTTGGTTGCATTTGCTCTAAATGACATGCTATCTCAAATGCAATATTATTGCTAAAATGTACTTGAGATATACATTGCTCTTTTTCTAGTACATGCTCATGATGCAATTGATTACAAACATCATTTGTTTCCATGGACAATTGTTGAGAATTGTGAACAGCTTTCCAAATTGCAAATTGTGGCAGCTTTCCATTGTCAAGTTCTTTCTTGCAAGAAACACATATGTTTTCATTGTTAAATCTCCTATTGTTCAACGTCAAATCCATATGCTTTTCTTGCAAATCTGTAGTGAAGAACCTAATATTTTTTGCAAAATTCAATTTGTTGCAAACTGCACATATATTCCTAGGTGTGTCTTCGACTTTTTCGATATAAATTTGTATTGCATTTTTCTTTTTTGACTTCTTATTAGAAAATGGTTTTTTGCATTTGTCATTGCATTTGTGTTTTGCACGTATGAATTGCTTTAGCTTGTGATAATTCAGCCTACAATCCTTAGTTGGTTGCATTTGCTCTAAATGAGATGCTATCTCAAATGCAATATTATTGCTAAAATGTACTTGAGATATACATTGCTCTTTTTCTAGTACATGCCCATGATGCAATTGATTACAAACATCATTTGTTTCCATGGACAATTGTTGAGAATTGTGAACATATTCTTGTATCATTGGATGATAGTGAATATGCGATGTATTTGTCATGAATGACAAGATGTTAACAATATCATTGCATCTTGAATAAGCGCAACTGTAGTTGACAAAGCTATTAGTAACAGAGGACCATACTTGGATATTGACTTTGAATATGACAGATATCCATTGCAGGCAAAATGGTCCGCCTTCCACTTGTCCTTTTTCATATGGCATTGCCATATTTATCAAATATTGTTGCCAATTGCTATTCATTGTATAGTGTATTGCATCAACTACCAGGTATTGTTGTAAACAATGCAATGCTTCTTGATTCTTATGCATAACTGCATTGCAAAAAGATTGCACAATGTAAAGTCGCAAAGACTCTGCATTGAATTCTGTTGCTACTAAATAGCAAATTGCATTAAAGAGACTGTCACCACAATTATATGTCACTTTCTTTGCAATTGTCAGTCCATTTAAAAGCATATTATTTGCAATGTGCATCCAATTGCTTTCAACATCTTTGCAAATAGGTGATAGGTAGATATTAGACTCATTGCAAATGCAAATTGGAAACTTTTGGTAAACCAATGGTTCATAATGACCACTAACAGGATTTGCATCATGAAAGAGAATGCAATATGGAATTGCATTTTCATGTTGATCGAAGAGCAAATATCTCGTTTTTCTTGTCAATGACCAAACTGCAATTGATATATCTATCCATTTAGCTAACCAACGTATGCAAAAGGTATCACCCCATAAACCTCGTTCAGATTCGTTTATATTTGTAGATGTAGAATAACGCATTTTATGAAGATATGTACCAATATCATTAACACCATGTAACTCGTATAGGAACTCAGGTGCTAGTTCATATTGATATGATTGCATTGCTTCAACGTCATTGTTCTTTAAGCAAAAAAGAAAGTGGTCTATTAACCCATTTCGCAATTCATTTGAAGTATAACAAAAATGTAGAAGCATTTCGAACGAGTCAAATAGACAATCTCCTACAGTATATGAAAATGCGTTTAGTCTGAAAAGACCATTTCTTTTTAATACAATATCAATGTTTTTAGGCAAAATGCATTGCAATCTGGATCTGTAATTGTCAACATCTATTATTTGTTCCATGATTTGCAATTGCTTACCAGAGGTGGCTTTTGCAATTGTCTTGTACAGCTTTGCAAAAAAAATTAATGAAGTTAGCAAAAACTGAATGTGACTGTTTTGAACAAAATGTATGTATATTAAAAAGATACGCCATTGTTTGTAAATAACAAAGAAATTGGAAATGCAAAAAATGCAAAGACATAATGAAAAAAATGGAGCATAATTCTAAGAATATTTCTGCAAGTAAACAAAAGGGAACAATCGAAACAGAAAATGAAGTTAACAAAAGGAAGCAATGGAAAGACAAAATGAACAAATGCAACAGAACTTTAAGAATATTTCTGAAAGATAACACCATTGTCAATTGCATTTGTCAAATAAATTGAGCATGAACCTATTTATGAGTTTTAGATAAGTGCTGCACCAATTCAACTGTCAAAATATAAAAAGTATTGTCTGTGATTTATGCTAGGTTGCAACTCTAACATATACCAAGGCAAAAAGTTTCATGCTATTCGTTATCAGCCTATCAGAATGACCATGACAGGGTCGCCATATTGACATTTTTGAAAACTGGTTATGAAGCAACATATCTTCTCAGCCATACTTTTATCACTTCCTATGCTTAAGCATATCCCTATATCTATATTTTTTCATGGGACTGTTTATGGACATATCTACTAGCTAATTTCTTATTAGATAAAACTCGCTTCAAAGCTCCCATATATGCTAGAATGACTATGATAGCGCTGTCATATCGACATTTTTGGAAACTGAACCAGATACGAGTAGTGCATAAGCATACTTCCATAACGCTTCCCAACAACATCCAATATTATCAGACACTGCAGGTACAATCCATATAAATGATGAACATGTAATATGTTCAAAGGACGGCTTTGGCAAACACAGCAACAATCTGCCTAAGCAAATTGTCACAAGACTATTGGTAATTGTGGCATGTGAAAGAAGATTCGCAAAAATTACAGATCTTTGATGATTCACAAACTGTGATGAATCGGATGAATGGAACAAATCGATTGGATAATTATAAACTTCAACCTATATTTCAGGAGATTTGACTTGCTTAAACAGATTATTTAACACATCATGTTTGAACATGTTTACAAAGACAGCAACATGGAAACTGATGGACTGTCAAAAGCAAGATTATACTTGGTAGCATGGGCTTGGCCCATTCAACAGAGAGTGGAAGGAGAGCTGATGCAATGTCTTTTAAATGTCAATATCTACATCTATAATTTTTTATGGCACTGTTTATGAACATATCCAGGACCTAATTCTTTATGAGACAAAACTGGTTTCAAACCTGTGATGTATGTCAGAATGACCATGAAACGCTGTCATATTGACATTTTTGAAAACTGGTTATCAAGCAACATATCTTCTCACCCATAGTTTTATCACTTCCTATGCTTAACCATATCCCTATATCTATTTTTTTTTATGGGACTGTTTATGGACATATCTAGCAGCTAATTTCTTATCAGATAAAACTCGTTTCAAAGCTCCGATATATGTTAGAATGACTATGACAGGCCTGTCATATTGACATTTTTGGAAACTGTTTATGAAACAAGATATGTTGCTAGCAATACTTTTATCACTTCCTATGCTTAAGGATATCTGTGAAATGCAGAAACATATATAATAAATGTAATTTTGTTTTCATAATAAAACAATTTTTTCTCTGTAAGGAGAACAAGGCAGTTAAACATCATATCAGAATCAATGTGGTTATAACTAGCTAACATGACATTTTAATCTAAGGTTTAACTTATTCACAAAAGGCAATTAGTAGAATAACACCGTACCTGCAACGAAGCCGAGCGTTCGAACTCCTTCTTGTCTAGACCATATGCATGCACAAGCCAGCCTATGCCAGTACCATGAGAAAATGTGCAAATGATGAAATTGGTTAACGAAGTCTGCACACAAAATCCTCAGTATTCAACGACAATGCCATTAACTCATAATGCTCAAATAACCATGGACTGTTGCATGCAGCTAACAGAAACCCTCAGTATTTAACCAGAATGCCGTTAACTTATAATGCAGTAGCCAAACTTAACCTCTAAACAATACGACCAAGAATCATAGTTTCACGCAGACATTTACCCAAATTTCTATAAAACCCATGCAACTAAGACAAACTCTCAGTATTCAACCAGAATTCCATTAACTTATAATGCTCAAATAACCATGGAATCTTGCATGCAAGTAACAGAAACAGTCAGTATTTAACCAGAATGCCATTAACTTATAATGCACTGGCCGAACTTATCAAAGCGACAACAGAAAGTTGCGGGATACAAGTCGCACCTGGAATAACAGAACCGCAACCAAACGTTTGCGACAGAGTTAACCGAGCACGCAGCAACCCCATTGTGTTTTCACGACAGACAATACAACAAATACAAAGGAAAAATCACAGAGACCGTAGAGCTAAACAACCAACTAACAATAATAATTCAAATGCGATTAACTTATAATGCAATAGCCGAACTTAATCTGTAAACAATACAACTAAGAATCACAGCTTCACGCAGACATTTACTGAAATTTCCATAAAACCCATGCACCTAAGACAAGTCCTCAGTATTCAACCAGAATTCCATTAACTTGTAATGCTCAAATAACCATGTACTCTTGCATCCAGGTAACAGCAACCCTCAGAAAAGGCAGGAACCGCATTCTGTTTTCATCGCAGACAATACAACAAATAGAAAGGAAGAATCGCACAAACCGCAGAGCCAAAGAACCAAGTATCAATAACAACCCAAAGGCCGTGAACAGGGTAAAACCCAAATAACCATGAACTCTTGCATGCACGTAACAGAAATTCTTAGTATTTAACCAGAATGCCATACAGGCGAACTTACCAAAGCCACACCGAGCAGGCAGGAACCTCACCGAAGATGAAAAATCGCACAGACTGCACAGCTAAACAAGCAAGGAACAATACCCGAGCAGCCAGGAACCCCACCGCAGAAGAAAAATCGCACAGACTGCAGAGCTAAAGAAGCAAGGAACAATACCCGAGCAGCCAGGAACTCCACTGCAGACGAAAAATTGCACAGACTGTAGAGGTAAACAAGCAACTAACAATACCAATCCAAAGCCCGCGAACACAGTAAAACCCAAAGTCCGCGAAGACACTAAATCCCAAGCCGAACTTTCCAGCATCTCAAGGAGCAACAGCTGGCTGCCGATGAGACCACCACAGTGCATGCCGACCACAGCTAAGACAAACCCTCAGTATTCAACCAGAATGCCATTAACTTATAATGCTCAAATAACCATGGACTCTTGCATGCATGTAAGAGAAAACCTCAATATTCAACCAGAAGACAAACCCTCAGAATTCACAATAATAATCCAAATGCCATTAATTTATGATGTAGTAGCCGCACTTAACCTCTAAACAATACAGCTAACAATCATAGCTTCCCGTAGACATTTACCCAAATTTGCATAAAACCCATGCAGCTAGACAAACCCCCAGAATTAAACCAGAATGCCATTAACTTATAATGCTCAAATAACCATGGACTCTTGCATGCAGCTAACACAGCACGCAGCAACCGCATTGTGTTTTCACCACAGACAATAGAACAAATAGAAACGAAAAATCGCACAGACCGCACAGCTAAACAACCAAGCAATCATAATAACCCAAAGGCCCCCAACAGGGTAAAACCCAAATAGAAATGCACTCTTGCATGCAAGTAACAGAAACCACTTACCAAAGTCACACCAAGCAGACAGGAACCCCATCGAAGCCGAAAAATCGCACAGACTGTAGAGCTAAACAAGCAAGTAACAACACCCGAGCAGGCAGGAACTCCACCGCAGACGAAAAATTGCACAGACTGCAGAGCTAAACAAGCAAGTAACAATACCAACCCAAACGCCGCGAAGACAGTAAAACCCAAAGGCCGCGAAGACAGTAAAACCCAAGCCGAACTTTCCAGCATCTCGAAGAGGAACAGCTGGCCGCCGATGAGATCACCACAGCGCATGCCGACCACAGCTAAGACAAACCCTCAGTATTCAACCAGAATGCCATTAACTTATAATGCTCAAATAACCATGGACTCTTGCATGCAGGTAAGAGAAACCCTCAGTATTTAACCAGAACACACACCCTCAGTATTCAACCAGAATGCCATTAACTTAGCCGAACTTACCAAACGCACACCCAGCAGGCAGGAGCTCCACCGCAGACGAAAAAACCCACAGACTGCAAATAACATCACCCGGGTGCAACTCTACCGCAGAGAAACCATCGCACAGACTGGACAGCCGAACAAGCAAGTAACAATACCAACCCAAATGCCGCGAAGACAGTAAAACAGAGCCGCAACATTCCCCAATCTCGAGGACGGACACCTGGCGAGCGATCAGACGACCACAGCGCATGCAACCACGTGCCCCTCACGCGCGCCACCTCCGATTCGCCTCGATCCATGCGAAGCACGTAATAAGACCCCCATTCCATTCCGCCCCGTAAACCTTATTCTCACTTAGGAAAACGCCCAAATATTTCCCGATCTCGCCGCGGTCAACCCTAAGTCAGCGATCTATCGATCGCTTATAGTCCCCGGCAGGGACTAATAAGAGATTATATAAACATTGTTGGGAAACTAGAAGACATATGCATCTTTCAAATACTAGGAAAATATTATGCCAAGCAAATTTTATAGTAATCAACATTATTAATCGCCAATTTACATGTAAAATTTTACCATGAAAATTGGTAAACATAGTGATGGTTTAAGGGACATTTATATTCGCATGTCCTTTAAACTAAAGATAAACCCACAAGCTCAAGATAAACAATAATTTACTAAATACCAAAACTTAAAATCCCCTTAAAACATCTCAAAATATGTTATGATGCTTTCTAATGACTTTGAAGAGGATCCTGGGAGAATTTAAAATCCAAGCCTAATGTTAGGTCACATGTGAGTCAAATAGAGAAGATTTCTTACAAGATGTCAACACAATGTGTGATCCACATATGGTGAAGTGTAATTGGTGGTAAGAGTAACTCTTGATTGAAAAAGAGTAGGTGTGGGCTTACAATTAGTTATGTTAAAGCATTGAAGTAAATCAAGGGCATATTTTTGTTAGAACACAGTGATCCCTTTTGAAGAGTGGTGAAGATGTAATCCATGAAAGTAATGTCGAAAACCAAGGTAAGTCATAGAAAATTTCCCTATCAAGGATTACTTAACACTAAATTATATAATTGAAAACTACTTGTAATGATCAAATCATCCACGTACAAAACTAGAATCAATAGATAAAAGTGTTGTCTCTTTGTGTAAACTATAGGATCAAAATAAAAATAGTTAAACCCTGAAGTAAGAAGAAAACTATCTATATTCTCATTCTCATCCTAAGCTCCATGATCTTGTTTGAGACCATATGGGGAAATCCAAATTTTGTAAACAAGTGAATGATCCTACAAAAAGCTAGGAGGCTACTCCATGTAAATCTCCTCATGTGGATATCCATGAAAAAAGAACTCTTTAAATCCATATGGTATACTAACCAACCTTGGGAGGTAGCTAGATAAAGTAGAAGACATATGGAATACATCTTAGAAATAAGGGAAAATGTTTCATAATAATCAATCCCTTCAAATTGTGAAAATCTCTTGGCCACAAGATGTGCCTTATGTTTGTCAATCGAGCATAAATGACATATATGGTTCCAAGGACCCAATTACAATGGAACACCTTACATCCCTTTGGTAGAGGAATAATATCTCTAGTATTATTCTTCATCAAGTAAGAACACTCTTCTGTCATGGAAACTTCCCACTCAGTTATTGCAACAACATGAGAAAACTATTACAGATCTTCTAAAATGGCATGACTGAAAAGAGATAATCCTTTTGATTATGATTGATTTGAGGAAAGATAACTGGAATCAATAACCTTATAGCCATATCTCTTAGGTTTCTCTCTATTGTGAAGGATCCTCTTGAAATTTTGGTCTTGAACAGACTATTCTGAATTTGAATTCTCAGGTTCTAATGACATTATTGGTAGATTTTCTTCTGGTTGAGAAATTTCAATTAAAAAATCTTCATCTTCTGCATCTATAAAATCGTCACTAAGATTAGAACCATTATCAACAATAAAAGTTGAGGAAGGAGATAGATACGATCCTTGATTAACAACACTTCCTCAGAGGTAGGGTCAAATAACCCATAGGCCTTCATGTCTTCATAATAGCCAACAAATAACATTTATTGACTTTTCTTTTTTATGGATTTCTACTTTTCATCTGGAATTAATGACGAATCATGATTTCTAAATGACATAAAAGAAGAGACATCAGATATCTCCTTTTTCCGAGCTTCCACTAGAGTTATTTGTAGAATTGCCTTATGCCCAAGAAGGAAGGTGTCAGGTTCTTGAACTGAATCATGAAATTTTCCATCTCCTTGGGAGTTAAGTTCTTCCTTTAAACACCACCATTTTGTTAAAGGGTGTATGAAATAGAGTGTTGGTGACAACACCTTGTTCTTTGTATAAAGCTTGAAGTGACTTATCGACATATTCTCCCCTATTATTAGTGTGTGACTTCTTGATGAAGTATGATGATTGTTTAATGATAAAAGCTTTAAGTATCTTGAAATTTGCAAAGAATTAACTCTTGTACTTAAGGAATTACACCCAAGAGTATTGTGAGAAATCACTAATTAATGTTAGTTAATAATTGTCCCTTGAATGAGAAAGAGTTGCAAATGTCATTAAATGAATCTGCACCAACTTAAGAGGTGTAGTTTCTTTTAAATATTTCCCTTTAGGGAAGGGATCTTAGTGTTGTTTCCTAAGAGTGCAACGTGCATACACCCCATCAGTACAGGAAACCTTTGGAAGATCGAAAACTAAATATTGAGTGAACATCTACTGCAAATATTTATAATTCGATGGCCAAATATTTCATGCCAAATCGTACTTAATGAATCAACATGAGCTATTAAATAATAAGCTAAGGAATACGGAAGGATTACATACCTATATGATTTGGAGGCAATCGACATGACCAATAACAACAAGAATTGTTGGATCATGCAATTCTCTAATAACTATGTAATTGGGAGAAAATTAACTGACTTCCCATCACCAGAATGACAAATATGATAAATGGATAGTAAATTTGCAGAGGTCTTAGGGACTAAGAGTACATTTTTAATGCACCCATTAGTCGAGTGAGAAATTCCTAATCCCAAGACTTCAAGTTTAGTAGAGTCTGAATGCAACCTGTGAAATGTTGTTATGGGATGTAGATGGAAGAAAATCTCAATAATGAATCATACTATGGCATGCAACTAAATCAAGTATCCAATGATCTGTAGATCTTCCTAGAGCATGGGTAGCTAATCATGTCCTTTACTTTGTTGAAATATTATGCTTCTTCATGACATCATATAATACTCAAATATTTTCGCGAAATTTTGCTTCAATGTGCCTAGATTTTCCATAAAAGGAACAAGTTTCGTATTTTTTTTCTTCTTATTATTCTTTCTTTTGTTTGTGTTGGAGGAAGATCCATTTTTTTTGGAAGCTAGAGGTGGACATTGTGATTTTTTGAGGTTTGGAGGAAGTCTCATGGGCTTGAGATTTGTTTTTCTTTTATTGGGATCAGTCTTTGTACTAACCTTTGGAGTTATGAGCTATAAGAGCTTGAATTAAAGAGCTAAAGAGAACATCTAGTTGCTTAAGCTTACTTTTTTCCTCTGTGAGACAATCATATAATGTCTTGAAATTGGGTATTTTGAATGATTTTCCAAGGGCATCGATTGTTGAATAAAATGAAGATGAAACGAGATGAAAAGGATCAATTAGCTGTAATAACAGTGAAAATATACATTTCGATTGTATTTTCTTCTTTCCACATACGTTCATTTGGGCCACCAAATGACTGAGTTTTATAAGGTACTTCTCAATAGAGGCATGCCCATCAGGTATCAAATTTGATAATTTTTCTTCAGATTCTAAAGCATGAAATATATTGACATTTCCAAGTAGAGAGGCCAACTTATCCTAGATTCCTTTTGGAGTGATTCATCTTTTTACATTAAAAAGTACATTATATTACACATACAACCCTATCAAACACATGCCTTCATCTTACTTCTACTGATAAGAAAAATTTCCAAGTTCCTTTGTAGAAATTAGTTGATTATCACTTAACATTTGCTACGGTCCTTATGTTTGCAAAATCTATTGCATTTTAATTTTTCAAATATGATAATATGGTCTTTAATCCATTGTATTTTAACAAAACTTGGTTATTTGTAAGAACTACAGTTTATTTAGTAATTTTTCCCAATAACTCCAAAGACTTTGCAATGACCTCTATACAACAAAAATAATATTTCTCTCCTAAATAATTTTCTCCCAACAAAAGATTCTCTTTTACCTTAATAAAATATTGTTACGAATAGTTTGGAAGAATTATAATTTTTATTGGTTAAAAGAAATTTGGAAAATTCCTCGCAAAAGAGTATGTTGGTGTAAACTTTATCCTAAATATTTAAGGAAAAAACACCTTTGCCACTAAAATTTAGGGAAAAAAACGATACCATGTAAAAGTGAAAAAAACAACAATTATATGTAAAAATTTTAAAAATAATAACCATAACTGGGTTCATTATCACTTATGTCATTCTTCTTAATACATCTTAACAATAAATTCTACACATAATTCCAATTTAATTTAAGTTTCAACGAAGAATATTTGATGTCTATCTCAAAATTCTCATCCACCTTTAAGATTTGATATAATACAATGGAAAAGAAAAGCGTATCATGATCAACTTACTTAGAATGTACTGATTTAATATATTTGTAAAAATTAAGATTTTTTTGCGAGTCTAGATCAAACCATGTGATCACAAAGAAACTTTAGAAAACCTAAAACTATTAAAAAAAAAATTAGCCTCCTACCACATCAAAAGCAATTTAATTGTAATGGGAAACAAATATCTTAAAACAAATGAGAAAGAGAGATTGTCCTACTACCATGTAAGATTAAAAAAGAAAAAAGAAAAAACCTCTGCGAAGATAAAAAAAATAAAAAAAAAATCTAATTGCAACTCACCGCAAATATTTTAAAACAAATGAGAAAGACATTATTCTAATACAAAGTGAATGATTAAAGAAAGAAGTAGTAAAAGTTACTTAAGTGTAACAATTTTTTTTAACGATAAGCTAGTACACGATACTATACACTAAATAAAGACATCTTGTTGAATTGAGGCTTCTGTGATCCATATCAAGTTTAAGAGAAATTCTTTGGCGTAAATCACAAGATAAAACATTTGTCGACGCGTTTCGAACCAACTAGTGTGGTTCATCGTCAGCACAAGTTGAAGAAACAGATCCAGCCTAGCAAGTTAAATAGTCTGAGCAGAGCCTCCAACGACTAACTTGACCAATGGCTAACTTGACTCTAGGACCGGGGTCAAAATTATTTTATTAAATTAATAAGAAATCTCTAGATCAATATATAAATATATAAAATTCTAATAAGTATTTAGTTAAAAATTTACAATTTTTTTTATAAATTAATTAGTATTTAAAGAAAATCTAATTAAATAAAAAACCTTATAATAAATAAATAAATTGAATAAATATAAAATAATCTTACTTAAAAAAAATTATTATAAATTAATTAGTTATATAAAGACATCTTATAAACTTAGGATTTCCAAAGTTTTTTAATAAAACTCTAACCATAAGATTAAATTAACATTCTCCATCAATACCCAGCACACATATACCTTTTCCTACACATACAACAATTCAACGCCACCTTGACAAAGAGCATTTCAACATATACAAAGGATGTTCCTAATATTTATATAGATGGCCTAATATTTAATATATTGAAGTTGCATATGGAATAAAATTTTTCCCGTAATTGTTCGATGTGACCCCAATCCATTTCTAGATGTTATAATTGTAATAATTGTAATAATCGCATCATTTATATCCAAGACTAGAATAAAGTATCATAAATAATACTTATATCCAAGACTAGAATAAAGTATAATCGTTCTCTACAAACATTTTATTTTTCTAAATTTTTGATAGGGGTAGAATTAAAATAAATTTAGGTTATTTTTGATAGGGGTAGAATTAAAATAAATTTAGGTTAGTTTAATTATTAATAATTATAATTATTTTTATAATTTAATTTAATTTTAATTTTTATATAATTTAATCAAATTAAACTATTTTAATTAATAATTATAATTATTATATATATATATATATATGTATATATATATATTTTAAATTTAATTTAGATTTTATTATTATTTTTATTATACAAATTAAACTCTCAATACATTTAGATCACTTTAATTATATCTAATGAGATTCAATCCCAAAATACCAAGTGATGTGTATTTTTTCAACCATGGCCTTTCTCAATTGGCCTTTTTCAATTAAATATAAATAAAATATCTTATGACATCAACAAAAAACTGCACACTCATGGCCATCCAAGCTCCACTAAGCTGCGAAAAAAAAAGAGAATACTACTAGTCTGTAAATTGTACTTGGAAATCGAGCACCCAATTAATTTTTATTTCGGTGGCCTCCTAGAAAAATTATTAAAGAACATGCACACTTGACCTGACCATATATCATCATCATCATCAAAAACTCTATATATACAAAGCTAATGACATTCTGTTCTCATCATTCATTCAGTTTTTTTTGTTTACTCTGCAATTATCATCATTCGTTCGGATTCTTTTTGTTTACTTTGCAAATATGCTCTTACAAGTTATATGTACCCTACCCTGCCAGTGTAAGCACATGGCGCAGATTCTTTGCGCTTAATTTGCGAAAACATTCTTACAATTTATATTGATACTGCGAGTGTCGTTCACATTTATAGAGTCACTGCTTCCGCAAAAGTTGGCCGGATTTCAATTTTAACTCGGAGCAGGAAGATTGTAACAATGGCTGAAGCTCCTGTGACCTCCAAAGTGTGCCTACACACTTCAAAAATTGGCCATCTTGATAAGGAGATATTCCCTCCTCCTCGTAATACTACATCACATTTCAAACCTACCATAAGCAAGTCTCTTTCGTTTGGCCTTTGTTGCATATATAATTCTTGAACAAATCTCACAAAGGTGTAAGGGCTCTATTTTTTATTTCTATGTTTATAAATAGTTTTCAAATCACATATTTTTTCAATTGAAGAAATTATGTTTGGAGTAGCTTTTAGGTATACATAGTTTTATTCACAATTGGACAAAAATACTTGTGGGACCAAACTTCTTAGGCATACATAGTCCTATCTAGAATTGGAGCACAAAACCACAAGACTTGTAAGAACAAACTTCCCTTCCAAACCATTATACCATATCCATTAAACTCATCAAATCACATATTTGTTATATTTAACAAAAATATAAAATAGCATGAATTCATAATTTTTTTTTGGCTTTCTAAAACCTTGTATTCTCCTACTATTTTAATAAGCAACTCACCTTTCATTCACATTTCCAAGGATTTTAATGGATTTCAACTAGCAAAGGCCCAACTAAACCTAGATTTATGTGTACTTTAATGTTTGAAAATTATAATGATGTAAATAGTTTTCCTTAGGGAAGCATGAATCCTAAAGTGATGGTTACATTATCAAAATTAATTCACAATGCAATTTGAAACAATGCCATTTGGAATTTAATTTCAATGGATAGTATTAGTATGTAAAATGTATATTTTTCCTAAGATATAATTTACCAATAAGTGTATATATTTTTGAATTTAGGTTTTTGTGATCCATACTAAATTATTGAGAAGATTTTGGTAATAACCAAATAGGAAAATATTTTTTGATGTGTTTCGAACCAATGAGTATGGTTAATTGTCTTATGTATTAACTTTAGGTGGGGAAGGGTTGTTGACTTTTATTTTCAAAATTTGATGGACGATCAAGATGTATTAGCAAAGGAATATCTTAGGCATATGATTCGACTTAGTCCATGATCTATGACAAGGGCATGAGGGAGGACGAACCGTCAAACACAAATTATATAAAAATAAGTTTAATGGTGGGTGTCGTGTGTTGGATGTGTTGTTGGCAGCGTAAGAGTCAAAAGGCAAGAAAATGATTAATGAAGCAATGTGGTGATGGCATGTAAAGTTGTATTAAATGGCGGATGTGTTGTCTGCAGTGTAAGAGTCAAAAGGCACGGAAGCAGTTGGTGAAGCGATGTGGTGGCGGCATGTAAGAAACAAAACGTTAATTAAAGTCGTAAAGGTTAAATAATTATTAAAGTCACAAACCTGTAATAGCCCTAGTGAAAATTCCATGTAATAAATGTTACAAACAATAACCACGGATGAATGGGACACTTATTCCAAGCTGAATGTTGGGCAAGACATCCTAGGGGGTGTTCATTTGGTTGTTTATGGCTAAGGAAATTGGCAAAGACAATGAATAAGGAATTGAAATGCAAAATGACATTTTTGGCACATTTATTTATGAAAATAATGGAAATTAGGAGAAAATGGAGGTGAAAGGTCAGAGGTTGCATGTGAAGAAAATGAAGGAAAATAATGGAAAATGAAGAAAATAGAGGTCTCGTCCATAAAAAGGCTTCTGAGGATTAGTTGGTAACCTTTTGTCAGTTCAGTGTTGGAGCTCTCTCATTATTCTCTCTCTCTCATACTCTTGGATACTTAGAGTTTTCTTGGAGCACTCTTGGAGGAGTGGCATACTTGGATTCTTGGAGCAAGAAGGCAAAGAAAGAGCAAGAAAGTGCAAGAAGGTATCGGCATTGGCAGCTACATTATATTTTCTTGTATGTATCGAGTTGCATGTATGATTTATTCACTAATTTTGGCATGCATGGCATATGCATGTGGTTTCTTGGTTGTGATCTATCATTGGCATGGAGGATTACCTAGATCAACAATGGATTTCCTAGCCTTGCCATTTCTTGGATAGCCATGGTGATTGTGGGTTTACTTTCATTGTTTTTTTTGTTAGTTCTCATTTTCCTTATCTTAGGTTGAGTTATTAGTCCTGGAAGCCTTGGATGAACAAATGCTCTAGAAGCCTTGTTACACCTTGGGTTGATTTACTAGTCTTGGAAGCCTTGGTTGGACAAACTCTCTAGAATCCCTTGGTGGGTTGAGTTACTAGTCCTTGAAGCCTTGGTTGGAAACCCTGTATAAGCTGTGGGTTGAGTTACTATTTCTGGAAGCCTTGGTTGGACAAACGCTCTGGAAGCCCTAGAAGGTTTGGATGAAGACCAATCTGATGATGGTTTTGTGATGTCCAACCTTGAGGTGGAATCATTATTTGATGGGTTGAGGTGGATGGCCTTTGGAATCCCTTGATGAGTTTTTATTGATGTGTTCTATGAGATCCCACAATCATTCTTGGAATATTCCACGAGGGTGAATGACTAAAGAGATATTTGGCTCAGCCATTCTACGATCGGGTGGAACATGGTAGTCCCATCTCTAGTTGGTTTATTGCATTCATTAATGAAAAATTCATTCCCTTGATTTTCATGTGTAAAGGTATTGATGTATATATGGATTTTGATGGATGATATGTTTATTGTATTTTTGTTCCTACTATGTTGGTTATATGCACATTTTATGGCAGCAACTATGTATGGCTCTCAACATGTTTTTAATTGTTTATGAATAGATAATGTGTTTAAGACCTAATAGATGAATATGCCGCAAATGACATGAGGGAAAAATGGTTCATAATGATTATCAAATAAGTATGAGATCCCTACACTTAATTTTGTAGTTTACACATGTAGGTTACATGTCGATGATATGTTTGATGAAATGTATTTCATGGCTAGTAGGGGTTTGGTTAGGGTCTTGATCAACTATTTACTTTTGCATCATTATTTCCCTGTACTTTATTGATTCTGAGCTTTCATTCTATTCTGGGTAGTGGCATGGGCTATGGGCCTGAAAAATCGCTTAACTCCCAAGGTCGTTGGCACATAATTGGTAAGTTTGGTCCATAGTCACTGGAAGACAAGCCCATGAGAGTGGCTTTGGGTTTCTGGCTGCTCCCTTACCCATAGCATGTGAACGATTATGGCCTAAGAGATATAAAACAACAATGTGATCTAGGAAAAGGCTGTCTGAGTGGATGAATTGTCTCATGAGGGTTCTGTTGATGATGTTGGATGACTGTATGTGATGTTCCGTCGATTCCACTTCCTTGAGGTCACATAGGAGGTCAAATCTGATCATAATAGCCTCTCATCTCATGTTTACCCGGTTGGCATGGTTACTTTGGGTAGGCCTGAGAGGAGGGTGTTACAGAGTGGTATCAGAGCATGGTTCAACTCTTAGACTGGATGGGTTGAATGTGTTAGTCATGCATGCATGTCAGTTTCATGTGTGTCTCTTACACTTATATACTTGTTACATTTGCTTGATGATTGATTAGGGTTGTAGTATGGTTATCATGGAGAATTTGATATTGATTTCATGAAACATATTTGTCATGAACATGTGACTGGTTGCATATGGTTATATTTTGCTTATATGTGATTGTGTGTCACCTAATTACATCCTTGTTGTTAGGTTACATTTTTGAATATTTCGATTGCATGTATCAGTATTATAGGTTGATTGAAAAAACTGATAGATTATGTTCGAATACATGCGTTTATGCGCATTTGTAGTTGGTTAGGAATTGTTTATGCATATTTTGGTTGCATGTAGAAATGTGTATAATGGAATAATGGTTGTTTTCATGCATGAGGTCATAGCATACATTGTTGATATGACATTGCATTGATGACTAGACCCTAGCTAGAATGATGTTTATGAGTTGATACATTTACTTGTGTATGTCGATATGTTGTTATGATTATGTTATACATGTATCAAACTGATTTGGTGATCTTGTAGACAAGGTGTCCTCCCTAATATATACTAAGCTACGTTGATTTATTGTGATTTGGTTTATCTGACATATTATGCCTTGTAGGAAGAAATATGAAATGGCTAGCAAGATGGTTGAGTACAGAGACTCTCCCTACGAATCCAAAGAGCAGTATGGTGTTAGGAACTCTTCCAATTTGGCAGTGACATTGAGAAGCTTAAAGGAAGAGATAAAGAGTTGTAAGGCAGATAATGACAGAATCATATAGACACAGGAAAAGTTAGCAGAAGTAAATGCAGTGATACTCTAGAGCTTGTCAGATTTGCAGGGGCAAGGACCACTTCGAATCAGTCATGAGCAGGATAAAATTAATGGGGCATACGACAGTAGATCACACAGAGGTCACCGATTAGATAGAGAGGACACAATCCGAGATGGAATATTGTTGGACACTCTGGAGAGGAGAAGGAATAGACACATGTATAACTCTAGTTTTGATTCCGGTAATCACTATGATCATCACTGTTATCATCCTTACAGGAGGAGTGATAGGGGATACTTTCTGGATGATTTTAGGAAAGCAAAGCCACTTACTTTTGATGGATAGGTAAAGAGATCACACGATGCAGAGGCTTGGTTACTCGGTATGAAGAAGTTCTTCAGGTTGCATGACTACTCAGATAAAATGAAAGCTAAAGTGGTTACTTTCAATCTTAAAGGTAAAGAAGACATCTAGTGGGAAGATGTGAAGAATATCAAGGACATAAATGAAGAAGATTTGTCTTGGAATGAGTTTGAGTGACTATATAAGAAGAAGTATTTTTCATAAAGGTACTTTGATGACAGGGAAAAAGAATTCTATGAACTAAAGATGGGATCCATGACAGATGATGAGTACACCAGTAAGTTCTTGGAACTATTGAGGTATGTGCCTCACCTTAAGGAGGAGAAGACTAAGATTTAGAGATTCATTACTGCACTAATAGTTGCATTCAAAGATAGGATTGAATTCGATGAGCCTAGATCATTGGAGGAGGACATTTGAAAGCTAAAGCATTTCTATGAACAATCGAGGCACAACACAGAGACTAAGCCAAGCTGGAGAGGTAATGTAAAGAACAAAGAAAAACAGGATAAAAAGCGATCAAGGCCACAGGTTACACATAACAATGAGAATGTTGCAGCACCTAAGAGGTCCAATACATTAGATAGAGGACAAGGACATCAATCTAAAGAAAAGAAAAAGGGCAGAGGCTAGAAGCCTATAGAATGTTGGACTTGTGGCAAAGATCATCGCAAGAGAGATTGTCCACAGAATCAGGGTGGTAGACCTCAGATATACAGTGCATAGGAGGCACAAACTATTGGAGACGTTGGTCAAAGTATTCCACGTATCTATGCAGCCTTGAATAACAAACAGGCATAACATCAGGCATCTATCATCGAGATGGACGGTAAGCTTTGTGATAAATTTATTTCTATTTTGATTGACCATGGATCTAATTATAGCTATGTTAGTCCTGACTTGGTGGACAAGTGTGGTTTGAATAAGGATTTGCATGCAGAGTCTTGGTTAGTGCAGTTGGATACAGGTACAAAGAAGCGAGTTCATCATTGGGTAAGAGCTTGCACATTTGATTTGAATGGTATGCCTACTGCAACACATTTGAATGTTTTACCATTGCGTTCATACATTACGTTATTAGGCATGGATTGGTTGTATCTACATAGAACCAAGGTTAACTTCCATGAAAAATCTATTGAGTGTGTTGATGACAATGGAGAACTAAGAGTCTTGCAAGGAACGAAGAAAGCCACATCAGTTAGGATGGTGACATCTATGCAAGAAAAGTGTAGTCGCGGGAAGGGGTGAAAGCTATTTGTAGTACACATTTCTAGTGATAAGGGTAAGTAGGTTAAGGATGCACATGTGGTTAACAAGTACCCAATTTTGCAGCAGTTTTAGGATGTATTTCATGAAGACATTACAGAGTTTCCACTTCACAAGGAGGTAGATTTTTCTATTGAGCTAGTACCAGGGGCAGCTCCAGCATCTAAAGCACCTTATAAGATGTGGACACCTGAGTGGGTCGAGTTCAAATTACAACTCAAGAAAATGTTGGACAAGGGGTACATTAGGCCAAGTGTATCACCTTGGGTCGCCCCTATCTTGTTTGTGAGGAAGAAAGATGGTACTTTGAGATTATGCATTGACTACAAGTAGTTGAATAAAGTGACTATCGAGAAAAAATATCCTTTTCCAACGATTAATGACTTGTTCGATCAGCTGAAGGGAGCAACAATTTTCTCGAATATTGATTTGTGATCCAGATATCATCAGGTACGCATCAAAGAGGAGCACATTTACAGGACTGAGTTCAGGACCAGGTATGCGCATTATGATTTTGTTGTAGTTCTTTTTGGCTTAACTAATGCTCCAACTACATTCATGTGTTTGATGAATAGTGTGTTGCGTCCATATTTGGATAAGTTTTTTATTGTGTTGATTGATGATATACTGGTATATTCTAAAAATGGGGAAGAGCATGTCGAGCATTTAGAAACAGTGTTGAGGTTGTTGAAGGAGGATCAATTGTATGCTAAGCTCAACAGGTGTAGTTTCTTTCAGACTGAGATGCACTACTTGGGACATGTTGTCTCCAAGGAAGGAATTGCAGTAGATATAGAGAAGATAAGGGCCATCATGGAGTGGGTAGCTCCTAAGAATGTGGATGAAGTGAGATCTTTCATGCGTTTGTCAGGGTATTACAAAAGGTTCATTAGGAAATTCTTACAAATTACTTATCCCATTACATCTTTGCAGAGGAAATATAAGAAGTTCGAATGGACTGAGGAGTGTGAGGCTAGCTTTGATCTGCTTAAGCAATTGTTAACACATGCACCAATACTACAGATTATAGATCTGGATAAGGAATTTGTGGTATGAACATATGCTTGCAAGAGAGGGCTTAGTGGAGTCCTTATGCAAGATGGACATGTGATATGTTATGAGTCCTGGAAACTAAACGAACATAAGAAGAACTACCCAACGCATGATATTGTGCTAACAACGATTATACATGCACTGAATATGTGGAGACACTATCTTCTTAGCAGGCGGTTTGTTCTTATGAGTGATCACATTGGTTTGAGGTATTTGTTTGACTAGCCAAATCTAAATGGCAAGCAGGCTAGATGGTTGGCCATGATCATCAAGTTTGATTTTGTGATCAGGTACATCAAAGGTAAGGAGAACAGGGTGGCAGATGCTCTCAGTAGACGGATACACGTGAATCACTTAGCAACTATGAGTTCTTATGGGACAGATTTACATGACAAGATCTTGCAAGTAGGATAGCAGGATGTCAAATATATGGAGATTGTGCACAGGTTGCAGTAGAGTATAGGTAAAGGTGCAGGTGGTGGTACATGTATAGGTATAAGTACAGGTGATGGTACATGTATAGGTACAGGTGCAGGTAGTGGTACAAGTATAGGTGCAAGTGCACAAGACTTGGACTATTGTCTTGCAGCAGATGGATTGGTTAGGTTCTGAGATATGATATATGTGCCATATGATAGTGACCTCAAGAAGGTGATCTTGAGGGAGTTTCATGCGAAATTGTATTCAGGTCACCTAGGTTACCAGAAGACACTGACAACAATAAAGAGATCTTACTATTGGCTTAATCTAAAGAGGGATTTAGCACATTTTGTTGCTGGATGTTTTGATTGTCAACAAGTGAAGGAAAAGTGTAAACATCTAGGTGGATTTCTATAGTCAATTGCGATTCCAAAATAGAAATGGGAGATCATTTCCATGGATTTCATTACAAGGCTTCCAAAGACAATGAAGCAACATGATTCCATCATGGTCATTGTGGACAAGTTAGAAAAGGTGACACACTTCATTCTGGTGAAGTCTACGTACTCAGCTAGCGATGTGGCACAGGTGTTCATCTAATATGTGGTTAGACTACATGGTGTTCCAAAGAATATTGTGTCAGACAGGGATGCGAAGTTCACTTCCAAGTTTTGGAAGGAGTTATTTGCAGGTTTGGGTACAAAGTTGCCCTTCATCACTACATATCATCTGTAGATAGATGGACAGATAGAGAGGGTCAACTAGATATTATAGGATATGTTGAGGATGTATGTGATGCATCAACAAAGGAAGTGGGAAGATCATATTCCTTGGTAGAGTTCACATACAACAACAGTTATCAGGAGTCATTGAGGACGAGTCCTTTTGAGGTATTGTATGGACAGAGTTGTAACACTCCCATTAGTTGGAGTGATCCAGTTATCAGGGTATGGATTGGGCTAGATATGTTGGCAGACATGGAACAAGAGATCTAGGTGATCAAGAAATATCTTAAGGTAGCACATGATAGGCAGAAAAGTTATGCTGAGAGGAAGAGGTTGTTAGATCTAAGACTTTTGTGATCCATAATGTTGATATTAGTATTTCAGATTAATGATCCAGGTGGATGTTGGTGGCCACCCACTTATCCCATCTGGACCCCCACAACTGTCCCTTTCAGTTTTTCAGTTTCCTTAATTATAGCGCAGTTTACTATTTTTAGCAGTTTTTCGGGTCCTAAACTTTCGGAGCCGTTTTGAGGCCCTAAACAACATTTTTTGGGAAATCTACGACTAGCGATTTTTTTGATAAAAATCATCTTTCCCGTCGTAGTCCTCGGAGAGATCTTTCCAACAGGCTATCATGCACGTCAAACGGAGATAATACGACCAATTTGCGACCCCGGGAAGTTGGTTGTCCAACTCACCCCAAAACGGGGCCCACAATTTGGCGTTTCATCTTCTAGGGTTAGGTTTTGGAATGTGAAGGGTTTCCATTGTTTCTCAATAATAAATAGGCCTTCGAGCCTCATTGTAAACACAGTTCGGAATAGTTCAGAGGCATGTAGCCGACACATCTCTTCTCAAAGATAAGTTATCATCGCCCTAGCTGGGTTATTTCTATTTGTAAGAATATTTCAGTATTCTCCATTAATGAAATGAAGTATTATATCTGCCGCATCTCTGTTTTTATGGTTATCGCATCTCTGTATTTATGGTTATCTCTATCATCTATTGCGTTCCTGCTTAAATCCGGATCAGTGGTATCAGAGCGGTCTGCCCTTTCTCTGTTTTTCTTTGCATGTCCCCAACGAGGTCGGGATATAAGGAGTTAGGGCTTGAATTGGTCGAACCTTTGTAAGACCAGCCTCGTAAATCTCGACGACCTCCCATGGCAGATGAGAAGAAAGACGAGGGGGTAGGAGATCCTATCAGAATCTTGCTCGAAGAAGCCCTCGAGCGGCAAAGGAACGAGATGATGGATAGCTTTGCGCAGATCCTTCAGCGGCTACCCAGAGGCGACGCATCGGCTTCCAACAGCTACTCTGGAAACGCCACACCATTTAAGGTACAAGTTAATTTTGAAATTCCCATCTTCGAGGGTCAAATAGACGCAGATGCCATAGATAAATGGTCAAATCTGCTAGATGGGTATTTTTCTGTTCATGAATTTTCAAGTCAGGAAAAGATTGTTTTCGCTCTTCTCAAAGCAGCCCCCCACGTCAAGGACTGGTGGGAAACATACTGCGAGCAGAAGGATGAAAGTACAAGCTCACTGTTTTTAGCCGCCCCCACTTGGAATGACTTCCGGGATGCCATCAAGGAGCAGTACTACCCTGTCAAAAGCTATGAGGAAAAATACATCAAATGGACCACACTGCGGCAGGGATGAGACCAAGATGTGCCAGAGTTCACGAATATTTTTCATACCCTTCGCACACAATTGGGTATCAAAGATTCTGAGCTGCATCTGGTACTCAAATACCGTGGCTGCCTACACAGATACATCCAGGAAGAGATGGAGTTCTTGAACATCTCCTCACTCGGCACAACATACTGATACGTTGTCAAAATTGAGCAAAAGTTCAAACAGAAGAAGTGAGACTTTGGATCTACAAATCCGAAGCCCAAAGGACAAAGCCAAGGTGGGGTGACCCAAGACAACCCCTCGAAGCTGCAAGAAAAGAACAACACCACGAAGCCAAAGAAGGACACAGGAAAGTGGTGTGAGTTCCACAAGAGTCCCACTCATAACACAAGTGAGTGTTGGACCAAGCAGTCGCTGGTGGCCGAGTTGAAGGCTTCCGAATCAGATGCATGTTCCGACTCTGAGCCAGAACTCAACAAAGGGGATGGCAAAGGGAAGCAGATCATTGATGCAGATCCTAGTGCCACTGTTGCCACTGCCAAGATCCAGAAGAATGAGCCCGAAGAGCCAGAGGAGGGGGAACGTCTTTTCCACTCACAGATGTGGGTGAAGGGTTCATTGCTGCAATTCATTGTCGACAGTGGCAGCCAAAAGAACCTCATTTCAGCAGAGGTCGTGAAGCGGTTGGGCCTACCAACTACACCACACCCACAGCCGTATAGTATCGGGTGGCTTCACGAAGGACGAGATCTCAAAGTTCGCCAGCAGTGCCACCTTCCCTACAGCATCAAGCCCTTCACAGACGAGGTATTGTGTGATGTTACACCTCTGGATGTTTGTGATGTACTATTAGGCCAACCATACTTGTGGAGGAGACATGTTGTGTATGAGTCAAGGCCTCGTGCTGTCATTATTTCTTTGGATAATTCATTATACAAGATACTAGAGGTAGCCCCACCTACCGCCACCTCTTTGATCACTACCAAGAAAGGTAGCAAGCTCATATCATAGACTAGGAAATTTATTTCCTGTTTGGTTCACTCCCAAAGTAAGGGGAAGATCGTTGCTACATCTATGACCCCCACAAAGGGTCCCTCCATGCAATGACAGCAGCAAAGGGATACGATCATGACAGAACACAGGAACAACTTCTCCTCACCCACAGGGGTACCACACAAGTTTCAGGTGGGTGACAAAGTTTGGTTACATCTGCAGAAAGAATGCCTTACCAGAACCCATCAGAAACTCAGACCACTCCGACATGGTTCTTACACTAGTACCAAGGCTACGGGAAACAATGCTTGGAAGCATAGCATTCCTCCATTCCTTCGCTTTCACTGAGTGTTCAATGTGGACCTTCGTCAACCATGCTTCCCAACATTTCTGGACATATCAGAGGTTGCAGAACAGCTCACCAGAGACCCAGCTCAGCAGAAGCTTCCTCATCTCAAGGAGGAACTCAACGCAATGGGGACCATTGCTTCCTAAGTGGGGAGGAATGATCTAGGTTGATGTTGGTGGCCACCCACCTATCCCATCTGGACCCCCACAACTGTCCCTTTCAGTTTTTCAGTTTCCTTAATTATAGCGCAGTTACTATTTTTAGCAGTTTTTCGGGTCCTAAACTTCCGGAGCCGTCTTGAGGCCCTAAACGACGTTTTTTGGGAAATATATCGTTAGCGATTTTTCTGATAAAAATCGTCTTTTTCGTCGTAGTCCTCAGAGAGATCTTTCCAACGGGCTATCATGCACGTCAAATGGAGATAATACGACCAATTCGCGACCCCGGGAAGTTGGCTGTCCAACTCACCCCAAAACGAGGCCCACAATTTGGCGTTTCATCTTCTAGGGTTAGGTTTTGGAATGTGAAGGGTTTCCATTGTTTCTCAATAATAAATAGGCCTTCGAGCCTCATTGTAAACACAGTTCAGAATAGTTGAGAGGCATGTAGCCGACACATCTCTTCTTAGAGATAAGCTACCATCGCCCTAGCTAGGTTATTTCTATTTGTAAGCATATTTCAGTATTCTCCATTGATGAAATGAAGTATTATTTCCGCCGCATCTCTGTTTTTATGGTTATCGCATCTCTGTATTTATGGTTATCTCTATCATCTATTGCGTTCGTGCTTAAATCCGGATCAATTAATCACATTGCTAGGATTTGGTCAACGTTACGAACCAAATAATGTGGTTCATCCTCAGGAAAAGGTGAGAAATCAATTTATCTGAGGGAAAAAATAGCAAGAATGCAACACTGCCAAGAGTTAGCCATTGGGAAATAGCTGTTGGAAAATAGCCGTTGGGTAATATGTTAAGTAATAATTAAATTTCGAGGAGTTCCAAGTTGGGGAACAAGTTTACTCGCACATCAAATCGAAGTAGAGCTCCTTGTAGATTGGATCATGTGCCAAGTTGGCACCACGGTTTTGTGGATCCTTCAGTGTTATTGAGAGGATTGGGCCAATAGCCGATCGACTTGCACTGCCTCTGACAATGAAAGTCCATGATTTTTTCCATGTCTCATTACTTAAGAAGTATATTAAGTATGTTGATCATGTAATTGATTGGTCTATATTGCAGGTGGAACCAGGTTGAGAATTCGAGTCGGAGCTTTGGTGTATATTGCAGAAAAAGGTGTTCATGCTCCGGAACCGACCAATAGAGCAAGTCAAAGTGAAATGGAAGCACTTTGGGCCCGATGAAGCTAAATGGGAGATGGTGGATCAAACGTGGGTTGTGTATCCTTCATTGTTTGCCAGTTGAGGTAAAGCAACTTCATATGTTAGTTTGGTACTTGCTTATGGTGGTTTGGTATTTTTTATGGTGGTTTCATATATTCTTTATGATGGTTTGGTATTTATTTTGTGGTGGTTGATATACGCTTTATGATGGTTTAGTATATGTTATATGATGTTTTGATGTATGCTTAGACATGGTTTTTAGTATATGATTTTATATATGCTTTGGTATATGATTTGGCATATGTTCTGGTATCCATATTTTGATGATGTTGCTATATGTATACCCGTGTATGGATGTAAATACTGTAACGAGCTATGTTATAAAGCTTCACTATGCGGCATGGTGTCATGTTATTATGCTATCATGTGGTTATGTTATCATGACGTTATGATGTTATATGTGTTGGCACTCAACAAGATGATCATTGTAAATACCGTAATGAGTTGTGTTATAAAGATCCACTATGTAGTATGTTGTCATGTTGTCATGATGTTTTTCTCTTGAGCAAGTCTTTCATTGTAAATACTACATCGCGTTGTGTTATACAGCTCCATGAGTAGTATGTCTTCTTTCAGCAAGTTGCTGAGGTATATGTGTGGTTGAACACCAAGGATGGTGTCCCCCAAGGGGCGGGGGGGGGGTTCTGTAACAGCCCTGGTGAAAATTCCATGTAATAAAAGTTAAAAACAATTACAATATGAATGGGACACTTAGTCCAAGATGAATGTTGGGCAAGACATCCTAGGGGGTGTTCATTTGTTTGTTTATGGCTAAGGAAATTCACAAAGACAATGGATAAGGCATTAAAAGGCAAAAATGACATTTTTGGCACATTATTTATGAAAATAATGCAAATTAGGAGAAAATGGAGGTGAAAGGTCACAGGTTGCATGTGAAGAGGAAAATAATGGAAAATGAATAAAATAGAGGCCTCATCCATAAAAAGGCTTCTGAGGATTAGTTGGTAACCTTTTGTTAGTTCAATGTTGGAGCTCTCTCTCTCTCATACTCTTGGATACTTAGAGTTTTCTTGGAGCACTCTTGGAGGGGTAGCATACTTGGATTCTTGGTCATCTTGATAAAGGATATATTCCATCCTCCTCGTAATACTACATCACATTTCAAACCTACCATAAGTGAGTCTCTTTCGCTTGGTCTTTGTTGCATATATAATTCTTGAACAAATCTCACAAAGGTGTAAGGGCTCTATTTTTTATTTATGCGTCCATAAATAGTTGTCAAATCACATATTTTTCAATTTAAAAAAAATCATGTTTGGAGTAGCTCTTAGGTATACATAGTCTTATTCACCATTGGACTACAAAACTTATGAGACCAAATTTGTTAAACATACATAGTCCTATCCGAGATTAGACCACAAAACCTGTAAGACCAAACTTCCCTACCAAACCATTAAACCATAACAATTAAACTCATCCAATCACATATTTATTAACAAAAATATAAAATAACATAATTTCATAATTTTTTTTAACTTTCTAAAAACTTACATCAAATCACATATTTATTATATTTAACAAAACTATAAAATAACATGATTTAATATTTTTTGACTTTCTAAAAACTTGTATTCTCCTGCTATTTTAATACGGAATCACAAGCAACTCACCCTTCATTCACATTTCCAAGGATTTTAATGTATTTCAACTAGCGAAGGCCCAACTAAACCTAGATTTATGTGTACTTTAATGTTTGAAAATTATAATGCCGTAAATTGTTTTCCTTAGGTGATTTGGAAGTGGTTAATGAATCGATGTGGTGGTTACATGCAAGAAACAAAACTTGAATTAAAGTCACAAACCTTAATTATTATTATGGCTCATGTAAAATAAAGGTTAAATAATGGCATGTGAGAAACAAAACGTTAATTAAAGTCATAAAGGTTAAATAATTATTTTATTATTAAAATCATAAAGTTGTAATTTTTTTTTTATGAAATCGTAAATCAACATTAAATATATGCATATTGTTTACATTAAAGAATATAAATACAAGAATAACTAGCATTTGCACCAGATGTTGCAAAGAAAACGCCGTAAGGCATAAAGTGCGGAAATCCATTATGTATAGTCTCTAGAGAAATCACAACGTTTCCATGAAGAGTTTCAATGATTGGTAGAAAAGATAAACATCAAACCACACAAAAAGAGTCATAGTCCAGGAACGATGTGGATACACTCCAAATAAACATATTTCAGAATTTATGTGTTAGATGCGACACTAAAAGAGAGTCATAGTCGAGGAAAGATGCAGATATATTCACAATAAACATTATTTCAGAATGATATACTCCCAATAAACATTATTTCAGAATTTCTTGCGTTTGATGCGACAATACATTCGATTTCTTTGAAGGTTTTCTATGTTATCTGACCTACTGAACATAACAATTGAAAGGAATGGTCAGTAGGAGCTTTCTTTCCACCCTCCGACCTCCTCCGTTGCTGCTTCCTCACAACAATCTTCTTCTTCCTGCAATTTCCAATCACCATAATATGAAAAAACATATTTAAGTTCATAGAATTGAAGTAATTTGATGGGAATTTATATGAAAAAACACAATTACATGTTAGGGTTATGGAATCGAAATTAATTTGATAATAAATTCTGGGAATATTTTAGAATTTGAGAATATGATAGAATCTGCCTGGTCAATTTGTTTGACCTGTTTCACCTTAATCTTATTTGTAATCTCTCTAAGATTCTCATATTCTACAATATTCATGGATCTTGAATATACTCAAAACCTACCATATTCATGGATCCATGAAATTCTAGAAAAGTATTTAACTTTAAAGTTTAAACTTTGTATTGCTCCCTAAGATTCTCAAATTCTATATTCATATATCTTGAATATTCTCAAAATCTACAATACATCATCCTTTATATCCTTAAATCCATTAAATTCTAAAAAGATATTTAACTTTAAAAGATCTAGAAGGAATAAGTTTAAACTTTTTATTGAAATTATCTTCTTACATCTGTAAAACAAAATTTGAAAATGAAATTTACAGTGATTGGTCAATATCCAGAGCTAATATGAATCCATCCTATTACCATTCAAAAAAACGTTTCTGATATAAAGAGCCTCTGCATATATAGAATCTACCTTAATAGTGAATGTGAGGCCAACTTTTATCTCCCCACAGTAGTTCTGGTCTGGAAGGACAACATTGTAGGAAGTCGGGGGTAGGCTTCCTTCCATGAATACTCCCTCCAGGGGAATGTTGTGCACCACAATCAGAAATATAAAGATATATGATCAGAAAACAGAAATATTGAGAAACGATGAAAGACTGCAGGATCTGAAAAAATGACTGAGATCATAATGCTGGAGACTCATCTGCACCTTGCTTCCCCAACGAAGTCATCCGCGTTTCCACTATCGCTGTCCATTATTTTTAAGGTGAGTTCAGTAACCCCGTCGGCTACAGTGAAAACAAATTGCTCATTCCACTCGGGATTGCTACCTTTACCTGCAATTTCAGAGATCCGATCTATTAATTTTTAACTCTATATATTTTTGGGGGAAAATTTTGTGAAATCTCCCTACTTCCCCTGCATATAGAAAAGATTTGTGTAATTTCTTCTTCCCACAGATAATCCAGGGGCACTCAGTCATAACTAAGACCTCACCACGAACTCTTTCTTAAAACGATGTAACCATTTTCTCCATTGTTTGAAAAGCATTTAAACCCTGGATACCTATAAACAAACTTAAAAATTATGCGAACGAAAGAATTTTATCAGAGATTGGGGATCTTCCCGTTTCCTCTTTTCTTTCTTCGCGGATATTTAGAATCGATTCTGATGAGTAGTAGAGCAAAACCCATGTAAATAAATTTACTAAATTCAGGCATTTACAATTTCTCAGGTACTTGTGGATTCATTACCTCGGCATCCAACAACAGCAATGATGCCCCTAGCCAAGATGGGATAGTGGAGATGTTTAGAGATCCATCTCTTAAAACTAGGTCTGGGGATCGCCAATCAGCAATGGCCAGAATGAACAGAAAAAACCCTTCAGCCAGGGACCTAGATGAGAGGTTTTTGAAAATCCTGAAGATTTTCAAGTGGGGACCTGATGCTGAAAAGGCCATAGAAGTCCTACTGCTGAAGGTGGATCACAGATTGGTTAGGGAGGTTTTGAAGCTTGATGTAGAAATTGGTGTAAAGTTACAGTTTTTCAAGTGGGCTGCCAAGAAAAAGAATTTCAAGCATGATTCCACCACATATATGCCCCTCATCCGTTGCTTAGCGCAGGCGGGACTAGTGGGGGAAATGTGGCAGACAGTGCAAAAGATGGTGAAAAGTGACTGTGGCATGAATCCTAGCATATTGTCTGAAATTATTAGGATACTAGGCAAGATAAAGATGGTGGAAAAGGCCCTTTCCATATTTTATCTCATCAAGACAGAGAAGTGCAAACCCAGTGTTTATGCTTATAATTGCATGTTTAGTGTGCTGATGAAGGCAAATTGTCATGATAAGGTGAAATATCTTTACAGGGAAATGTGCAATGAAGGGAAATTTTTTCTCAATACGGTAACTTATACTATGCTCATCTCCAACTTTTGGAAACTTGGAGATGTGGACTCTGCGATTAAGCTTTTTGAAGAAATGAAGGAGAATGGTCTGCAACCTAGTGCGAAGATCTATACGATCCTGGTTGGAAGTTTGTTTAAATCAAAAAGATGCATAGAGGCCTTGAAGTTGTTCGAGGAAATGAAGGATACACGTTGTACACCGAATGTGTTTACATACACTGAAGTAATAAATGGGCTAGGCAAAGCAGGGAGAGTCCAAGAGGCATACAGAATATTTCAAGATATGCAGAAAGATGGTTGCTCTCCCGATGTGGTCATGTTCAACAAACTGATCGATATCATGGGTGATGCAGGCCTACTTGATGATGCTCTGAAGCTATTTGGACCGATGGAAACTATAGGATGCAATCCTACTGTGGTAACATATAACAGTGTCATGGAAGCTCTTTTCAAATCTAACAATCCATCGGAGGCGTTGCATTGGTTTGCGAGAATGAATGGAAAAGGCATTGCTCCAAGTTCGTTTACATATTCCATTCTAATTGCTGGTTTATGCAAGGCAAACATATTGGAAAAGGCATTGATGCTTCTTGAAGAGATGGACGAGAAGGGCTTTTCGCCTTGCCCTGCTGCCTATTGTAGTTTGATTGATGCACTTGGTAAGGCACGCCGTTATGATGCGGCAGTGGAATTATTTAAGGAAATGAAAGAAAACAACACTCCTTCCAGCTCAAGGCTCTATGCAGTGATGATTAAACACCTTGGTAAAGTAGGGCGTATTGATGCAACCATTAAACTATTTGAAGAAATGCAAAGTCAGGGATGTATTCCTCATGTGTATTCCTACAATGCATTAATGTCTGGCCTGGTAAGAGCAGGCATGGTTGATGAAGCTCATTCATGGCTTAAAAAAATGCAAGATCGAGGATGTAAACCTGATATTAGTAGCCATAATATAGTTTTGAATGGTTTGTCTAAGGCAGGTGGGCCAACAGAGGCCTTTAAGATGTTCGAGAAAATGAAAAATTCGGGGATTCAGCCAGATGCCGTATCTTACAACACAGTTCTTGGTGCACTTAGCAATGCGGGCATGTTTGATGAAGCAGTCAAATTAATGAAGGAAATGACTTCTAAAGGATTTTCATATAATTTGATTACATATTCTTCAATATTAGAGGCTATGGGCAGAGTTGATGAAGACTGCAAACCATTCATTCAATAAGGAGGTCTTTTGATTCTCCTGTGCTTCCTGGTCGATAGTGATGGTTGCATTCGTGGCTTGGCTTTCTGGTTTCAGTGGGGATGATGGATTTCCTGAACGGTGAACCTCACGCAAAATGAGAGTTGCCTTGCCACTGTTTCATATGTCTGGAATATTACCATTTGTAATTTCTTTATCATCTTGATTATTACCAAAAACATGCAGGAATCATGTTCAAAGTAAGCTGCTTATACAAAATGGAATCTGTATTGTGGCCATTTTACACAGGTCATCCTGGTAAGCATATTTTGTTGTTTGCTTATTTTCTTGTCATCTGAGCAGCATTATCCTTCCTGTACTAATTAAAGTCCCCAACTATAAAAGATGCAACTCACAGAACCTAATGACGAAGTAAGAAAGGAAGACTAGACTGCATCCCTGGAAATAAACAACTCCTGTCTGAAATCAACAACCAACACAATCTAGAGAAATATTATTATATCAACCATCAAAAACACAGTCTGTACAGAATGGGAGTTGCAGTTAACCAAATGTTTTACAATGACTTACTTCCACATCATTAACTGATCATGTGTAATAGCACAAAAGATAAACGGTTATGTTGCTCTTTCTATAAGGCTTGGCCCGATTAGATTTGTATCAACTAGTTGAAAGGGTGATCACTTAACGAGGGTTTCTGTTATCATTAACCTACTCATCCTAATTGTTTCTTCCCGGGTAAGGTAGGTGCCCTACAAGCCTGGGTGGTCAAAGGTATCCATGGAGAAGGCTTATCAAAAGGGTAATTGCTTAACAAAGTTTGCTGGTATAGTTATCCTGCTTGGGTTAAACTTTAAAGCATAGCTAACATTTTTGGCTGAGACAGGCCAAAAAATTTGAAAATTTGTGAATAATTCAGTGCTGTATTATTCAGTTCTAATTGGATCTGATCTGGTTGCAATACAGGCCAAAAAATTTGAAAATTTGTGAATAATTCAGTTTAGCTATATTATTCACTTCTAATTGGGTCTCATCTAGTTGGGCCTTTGATAATCGCTGACAAACCACCCAATGCGATGTCAAGCAAGCCGATCTGATCCCCTCCAAAATACGGTTTTCCTGCGAAGCACTGGTTATTGAATAGAAAAATAATATTTTTAACTTTCCAAGACATGAATAGCAGATAAGGAAAGGATCGATGAGATACGAATGCAGGCGATTACTAAGAATGAACTAAATTACCTTATCGTCTACAAAGGCAGCCCAGAAACGAGCAATGGCTCGGTCATATGGATCTTTGGGAATTCTTGCGAACAGGGTTCGATTTCAGGAGCAGCTCGCTCTTAGCTCTGAGATTCTCTTCTGCGAACTGGTAATCGATACCTAGCAAGAGCTATGCGAACCCGCACAATGAAGGGACTCAGAGTCATACCGAACCGCTTTACCTGCCCCTTCTCTCCCCGTTTTTTTATTTCAGTTTTCGATCAACGATCAAAATTTGTTCAATCGTCTAACACCACCAATCTACGATGAACAATAGGACACGGCGGCGGCTGGGGCAATTCATTTAAAAAAGAAACGCCTTACGGCGTAAATATGTTAAAAGAACTACTCTTAAAAGCACTTCATTATTGGCGATAAAGTTACATAATATTAATGTAATTTAAAGGTGACATCTGGTTAATATATTAATGTAATAAATGTAAATATTATAAATTAAATAAATAAACTTAAATTGAATAAGTAAAGATAATTTGGAAAATAAATATAAATTTAAATAAATAACTCGATGAATGTTAATTTAATAATAAAAGTTAGATAAAAATAAACATATTAATGTTAAAGTTAACATAAATATATTAAAAAAATAGAAAGCAAATATATTAATGCAAAATTAATAAAAATATATTAAAATAATGGAAAGTAAATATATTAATGTTAATATGTTATGACGAATACAAAGTAAACATATTAATATTAAAGTTAACATAAATATATTAAAAGGGAGTTGTCTTTAGTGCAATTTTTTGGAAGCTTTTCAGGTGGGTTTTTCATGTCAAATTTCTCTAAAATCCGGTAGCAATTTATTGAAATCACAAGCTTGATGGGTAATTCGCACAATCAAAGTGTCCTAGGGGTTTTTTAGTGTGTTGAATCCAAATATGCAGTTAAAAAACAAGTTTAAATAACACAAATCAAGGTTTCACCTCAAAATTTTCCGCTAGATTCCGGCACTAGAAAGTCCAAAAAATCGCAGAAGACGACTCTTATTAAAAAAATGTAAAATTAATATATATATATATATATATATATATATATATATATATTTATTTATTTATTTATTTTTCTAGTTAAGACTAACCTAAGTACCCACGGGGATTTGAACCGGTGACATATCGCAAGGAGTGCCTTAACAACGCACCCATTCATCGTCAATCCAAAACCCCGTGGGCGTAAAATTAACATATTAATATTAAATTTATATATTAATGCAAAGTTATGTGGTAGTATTTTGGAAAAGAAGTTAAGCATATGGGTTGAAAGTGAAGGTAAGCAGGCTAAAGGCCAAGCAAGTTTCAGAAGGATTCACTCAACAACAGACCACCTCGTTATGCTTACGATCATTATGGAGGAATGTCGTAATGATAAATCCAATTTATTTTGTTGCTTTGTGGACTTTAGAAAGGCTTTCGATATGGTTCCTAGATACAACCTTTGGAACAGATTAGAAGAGCTAAAGGTTCCTCTCGAGTTGAGAGCTGTCGCTATAAGGTTATACGAGAATGTAATTTCCAAGCTAAAGAGCAATGAGGGGTGGTCGAAAGATATTAAGTGTAACATCGGAGTTAAACAAGGTTGCCTCCTCTCCCCTACCCTATTTGGCATTTACATTGATAAGCTCGAAGGCTATTTAGAGGAAGCAGGATGTGATGGCACAATCTTAGCTGGGATAATCGTCATCCTTCTTCTTTATGCTAACAATATTGTTCTTTTCACAAGTTGCTAATCTGATCTTGCTAAGCAACTCAGACTTCTTAAGGATTTATGCTCTACCATGGGTATGACTTTTAACACTGACAAAACAGAAGTTATGATTATCAAATCCAAGAAAGACACTTATGCTAATTTTATGTATGATAATAATAAGTTGGAGGAAGTGTATTCTTAAAAGTACCGAGGAATTGATATTCATGACAAGCTCAACTATAACCATAGCATTGAGAAAATGATTAATGGGGGGTGGAAAGCTTATTTTGGTCTTGAAAATAATTGTAAAACAACAAACCTCGTAATGTGGGATAAAAAGAAGTTCCTCTTTGAAACTTTAGTCACTCCTATTATCTTATATGGCTGTGAGATTTGGGGTTGCAGCATCTCCAGAGAATCATGGAGAAAGATTGAGGAAATCCAGAAGCGTTTTATAACTTATAACCCGAAAATTAAAAGTAATACACCCTATCCTATTCTCCTTATTGAAGCAGGTATTTTCCCTATTGAGAGCCTATCTATGATTAGGTTTCTGCTGTACAAGCATAAACTCAATAACATAGATGATCATAGACTTCCTAAGCTAGCTTTAAATTCCAGCCAAAACCACCTAAGGCTCAATCGGGGGTGGCATAAAGACACAAGGGCCTAGTTAAACTATTGGGAGATCAAAGAGAATGATGCATTGCAAAAAATTAATAACATTAAAGATATTGTTACTTCTAAGTTCAAAGAAAAAATGTGGTGTGAGAAAGATTTAACAGCTAAAACAAAATTAAGTTATTATAAGAAGGTCATCAACCCCACCCTAGAAGATCAAAAGTATCTCTCTATTTTAACTAGCTCAAAGAAGAAAATTAATATAGCAAAGACTAGAACAAATTCTCATGAGCTCCATAGTGAGACAGGTCGTTGGGTAGTTCCTAAAACACCATGGATGGAAAGGTTCTGCCATATATGTGAGAATAAGAACATCGAGGATGAAAACCACTTCCTCGTAGAGTGCCCCGCATACAACCACATTAGATCTCAGTTTCGCAATCTTTGTTACAATACTGACCTTCCTAGCCTTTTACAATGTCAAAATTATAGCGAGCTCGGGAGGCTTCTCAACAAGATTTTTGAGCAAAAGAATAAAACCTTAAATCAAAATAAATAATTTGTTTCTTTAGGTCTGATAGACCAATGTTTGGTCTCAATGGACGTTAACCACCACCATCATCATCAATATAATGATTTAACATAAAGTTAAAATATAAATGTAATTAATGTAAATTAAATAAAGAAATTTAAGTTAAAGATAATTAAAAAAAAATAAATTTAAATATTGCAAATTAAATAAAAATTTGTAAAATTAATAAACTAAACAAATAATAAATAAATAAATAACTAAAAGAATAAATAAAAAAAAATAAAAAAAATAAAAGTTGTTATTGTAGTTAAATAAAATTAAAGAAAAAATGTACTAAAATACTGTAAATTGATGTTTTACAATTTCAAATAAACTAATAATTTTACAAAATGCATTTACAAAAATAAATAAATTGAAAATAGAGTAATTTTAATGGATATAAATTAATTAATTGATATGCAGTGGAATAAATTATAGCAAGCATGCCCGAGCATAGCCCATCATGACTATTATTCTTTCCATTGATATCAGGGGTCTTGGAGCAGACCATAAATTCATGGCCCTAAAAAACTTTTTTCACTCGGCTCATCCTAAAATTATCCTTATTCATAAGACTATGCATAGAACCCCTGATTCAATCGCCTAGTTTAGAAGAATGTTTCCTTCATGGCATATTGTTGCTTCTGAGGCAAATGGTCTGTCTGGGGGACTGGCGGTTCTT
The DNA here is from genome assembly GCA_031772625.1 of Pinus tabuliformis. NCBI lineage: Eukaryota > Viridiplantae > Streptophyta > Pinopsida > Pinales > Pinaceae > Pinus > Pinus tabuliformis. The sequence goes on from CM062816.1 coordinate 1,571,705,523, forward strand.
TGGGACTCGGACTGGATGAAAGCCAGGGCTTATAAATGTTTCGTTGGTATCCTCATCTCTACTTATCTCCGGGGATATGACGGCACCATTAATATCTTGAATATTTACGGCCTGTGTAAGGACAGGCTCCCTTTCTGGGAAAAACTATTGTCATCTGAATTATTTGACATTGATTCTTTGATGATTGCGGGGGACTTGAATATTACTTTAAATTCTGGAGAAGTATGGGGAAATGGTAGGAGAAAAGACCCACTTGCTGATCATATAAAAAATGAGATGCTACATTGAAATCTTGTTGATATTTGCCCCCCTAGAATGCAATTGACTTGGGATAATGGTAGAATAGACGGGGCTTATATAGCAAAAAGATTAGATCGATTTATATTACATGTTAGCATCATTGATCGTCTTGGTATGCCGAAGTATTTCATTGAAAATTGTTTTATATCGGATCACAGGCCGATATCTCTTAGATGGAAGGAGTAGGGTATTAGGAAAGGTTATCCTTTCAAGTTTAACAGGTCCTGGTTAGAGGATCTTGATTTTAATGATCTCATAAAAAGATCTTAGAATGCTTCCCCTCCTCGTGATTTTTTGTCTCCTACTATGTCTTTTATTGATAAACTTTCTTCTATCAGAAATATTGTCAAGGATTGGCAATATAGGAAAAGACAGGAACACCGGAGTGTCCTTCGGGATATACAAAGGGAACTAGACAGGAGTTTTGGCTAATTTTTTGCTCATTCGCTTCCTTTTCAATTGCGAAGTCATATTAAAGAACTAGAAATAAAAAAACAGAAGATTCTAGATATGGAAGAAACCTCATGGAGGTTGAAAAGTTGTGCTATTTGGCTTAAAGAAGGCGATAGGAACACAAATTTTTTTCACAGGTTCTCAAATTCCAGACGTGAAAAAAACACTATATGGGGGATAAATGATGGGGAGGGAGGCTATCTTCACTTGTAGCAAGACATCTCTAATGAGGCTGTCAAATTTTTTGAAAATCGATATAGAAGATCTGGAGATGGTAGGATTGAGGACATTATATGGGGCATTGATCTATATCCTCAGATGCTTGATGAAGTACAAAATGAATGTCTTTTCCAGCAAGTAACAGAAGAGGAACTTTTGGGGGTCATGAAATCTTTTGAAAAAGACAAGAGTCCGGGCCTAGACGGGTGGACGATTGAATTTTTTATTCACTTCTTTGACCTCATTAAAATTGACTTACTGAGGATGGTCGAGGAATCTCGGATATCAGGTAACATTCATCTGCTCATATCTTCTACTCTAATTGCTCTCATTCCGAAGAAACCGGATGCAACCTCCTTCTAGGATTTCAGGCCTATATCACTATGTAATATCTCTTTTAAAATTATATCAAAAATCATAGCTGGGAGAATTAAGGACACCCTATCCAGATTTCTATCTAAGGACCAGCATGGGTTTCTAAAAGGTAGGAATATTTTGGATGTTGTTGCAAACACTCAGGAAGCTTTGTTCTCTATGCATAAAAAAAAAGTGAAGTTGTCATTCTGAAGATTGATCTTAGAAAGGCATATGACTGTCTAGACTGGGGTTTTATGAGATGTCTCATTGCAAAAATTGGACTAAATTCTAAAATGATTAGCTGGATCATGGCCTGCGTGGAGAATGTAAATTATGCAGTCATTTTAAATGGTCTGCCATCCTCCTATTTCTCAGTTGCTAGAGGACTTCGTCAGGGTTGTTCTTTATCCCCTTTATTATTCATATTAGCCATGGACTCTTTAAGCCTCCACATCAACAAGGCGGTCTTGGAAGATAGGTGTCGACCTCTAAATATATGTAGAAATAATTTTATATCCCACAATTTATTTGTGGACGACATCCTTACTTTTGGCATGCTATGCAAACTAACTTGGTTATGTCTCCATGACATATTGGATTGTTTTCAAAAAGCTACAAGTTTTCACATAAATGAATCCAAATCATCCTTTTATCATAATGATGTTAACATGGATCTTATTGCGTATTTAACTTCTGTATTTGGGATTGAAGAGAAATCCATCAAGGAAGGGATGAAATATCTTGGTTTCCAATTAAAAGCTAATGGATATTCTAAATCGGATTGGCTCTGGATTCTGGAAAGATATTATAAAAGGTTTTTCGAGTGGGAATATAAATGTCTATCCTTGGGGGGCAGAGTTGTTTTAACTCAATCTGTTTTGGTTCAATTGGCTGTATACTGGGCTCATCTATTCTATATTCCTACGAGTATCATTTATATTATGAAAAAACAGTCTGCAAATTTTATTTGGGGTGGTCAGTTAGAACAAAGGAAATATCATTTAACAAAATTATCTGATATTTCCTTACCAAAGAAGTTAGGAGGTTGGGGCATTCTAGATCTGAGGTTATTTGGGAAAGCTTTAATATGCAAGTCACTTTGGAGGGGTATCTTTGGGGAAGGTCCATGGAGCAAGACAATAAAGAGAAAATATATGGCAAACAAAGACATTACTTTCTAGTTCAGGATGGGAAAGATTGGGGTTGCTTATGGATCTGCAATCTAGTTGAGTTTCCGTAAAGTCGAAATATTCTTCCTAAAAAATTTGGTCTGGAGTTTACAAACTGGGAACAAGATCCTCATTGGAATTGATCCGATCATGGGAGGGGGAGATGCCATCAATATATCTCAGAGGCTTTTAAATTTCTTTCATAGAAAGGGGTTCTTTACATGGGATAAGCTAATCGCGGCATGGCAGGGCCCATTCCCAATTTGGAAGGATTCCTCATGTATGGGTATGTCAGGCGATCTGGCGCAGCAATGGGAGCAGGTTAAGTGATGTATGAGGAGCTGTGGTTTTTGTCGCATGTTGGATGATGATGTTCTCATTTGGAATGGCAAATATAAAATGGAATCTGTAAGTGTTAAGGATATCTATACAAACCTTATCAGTCATAAATGTGATCAATCTCTCCCCTGTTTTCCTGTTATCTATTGGAAAACTGGTTGTCCTAAAAAAACCATCCTTTTCTCATGGTTGGTTTTCCACAACAAAAATCTGACATGGGATAATTTACAAAAGAGGAATTGGTTCGGACCGAGATATTGTTATGCATGCAAATCGGCTGAAGAAAACAATTTTCACATATTTTTTCAATGCCATATATCTCAGCAACTCTGGCGTGGCCTAGTTGCATATTTTGGTTTCTCCTATGTCTCTCATGCCTCTATAATAGTGGCTTTTATTTGGTGGAGCAGTCCAAAAGCATCGTGGAGGCCTGTCATTCTACTTGTTCTCTGGTTTATATGGAAGTGGAGGAATTGTATTATTTTTCAGGGTAGAAAGGATCCTTTCTCTGTAGTATGTGATAATATTGTATCTCTCTACGACTCAATCCCAGCAAAATCTGCACAGAGTAATAAGGCAAATCAATCAGATCGACCTCCAAAACATATGGTTTTTCCTAGAGCGTATTTTGACGGGGCAGTTCAAAATGATATTTGTGGATGCGGGGTTCATATTACTATGGAGGATAATCTACAATATCAAATCTTCTGGAACGGAGGAAAGGGTTCAAATATTAAAGTAGAGGCTATGGCTCTTGCAGGTCTTTTTTCCATATGCCATTTTCTAAATATTCAAACACTTCAGATTTGGGGAGATTCCAAAGTTATTATTGATCATGTCACTAGGAAGCATCACATCAAGGAACAACAACTTATCGGTTGGATGAATAGAATCTCGTCCCTATGGAGGTTGATGGAGGGCTACTCTATTCGACATATCTATAGATCACAAAATCAACAAGCCGACATTTTATCCAAGAAAGGTCTACTCTCTCAACCAGGCATCTGGAATATGGAGGTAATATTTGAAGCAGAAAGATTCCTCTTACAGGAATTCTCTCTCCCTGGTACATAACCTATATTTTTCATTGCAGAATCCCAGGTATGTCTTTCCGGTTTACTGTATTTTTGTTTTTTGTATCTGCCACTGTTAGAACTGCAGGTGGTTATATCGATCCTATACTTTTCTGGATTATTGATGTTTGGCATTTTATCCACCACCGTCCTATTGAAGCTGTTGTATCACCATCTTATGCATAATGCTGTCATATACTATCTATTAGGCCATATTGGGGATTATCTTTCGGTTCCGACTCTTCTGCAATTTTTTGTTCAGATTATTGGTCGGATCTATTTTCTTAGCAAATGATGTAATATTTTGCCATTATATATCTTATATAATACTATCGAGCTTTTTTTCCCCTGGAAAAATAGTGATGTAAAATAAAAATTTGTTGTTGTGGTTAAAAAAAAAAAAGAAATTATAATGAAATGGATCAAGTGATTAAAATTTTTATTTTCAGTAGAGTATTTTTTCTCAACATTGAAAATGTTAAATATATAGATCAGACTTATATCATAAAGGAAATGAAATTTTGATATGAATTTTTTTTAAAGGTCACAAGTGAAAAAACATGCATCGTCTTCAAATGATTAACAGAACAGATCGGAGAGTTTCAAGGACAAGAAAGGGACCTTTTGAAATTGCATTTTTTTTAATGGGAAAACGGAGGCCGCTTCGCCAGAAAGCGTTGTCTCTCTGTTGTTGGCTGTAAGCCTGCAGCTGTAGACGCATTGCGATCCGTTTCCAAGCTGCCTCGATGGGTTTTGTGGGGACGGGAAGTGCAGTGGAGAACCTTCCATGGTTTTATTGTCGATTTATGACAATGGATTTTTTACGGTACTTTAAACTGAATAAAATACAGTTCTTTGTAATTATCGTTTGGGTTTGTTTTTTAAGGTTTTCCATGTTAGGTTAATATAATTTTTTTTTTTATTATTAATATAAAATTATAGTAAATGTCATTAAAATAAAAATTAAAGATATAATTTTTTATTAGAATTGAATTTTATAAAATTATATTAGAATTATACTGAAAAGTTAGATCAAATTAAAGTTATTTAAAATTTTATTAAAATTATATATATATATATATATATATATATATATATATATATATGATGATGATGATGGTGGTTAACGTCCGCTGAGACCAAATAATGGTCTATCGAACCTAAAGAAACAAACTATCTATTTTGATTTAAGATTTTATTCCTATGCTCAAAAAGCTTGGAGAGAAGCCTCCTGAGCTCACTATAATTTTGACATTGTAAAAGGCTAAGAAGGTCAGTGTTGTAACAAAGATTGTGAAACTGAGATCTAATGTGGTTATACGCGGGGCACTCTAAGAGGAAGTGGTTTTCATCCTCGATGTTCCTATTTTTACATATATGGCAGATCCTTTCCGTCCATGGCGTTTTAGGAACTGCCCAACGACCTGTTTCACTATGGAGCTCATGAGAATTCGTTCTAATCTTTGCTATATTAATTTTCTTCTTTGAGCTAGTTAAAATAGAGAGATACTTTTGATCTTCTAGGGTGGGGTTGATGACCTTCTTATAATAACTTAATTTTCTTTTAGCCGCTAAGTCTTTCTCACACCACATTTTTTCTTTGAACTTAGAAGTAACAATATCTTTAATGTTATTTATGTTTTGCAATGCATCATTTTCGTTGATCTCCCAATAGTTTAACCAGGCCCTTGTGTCTTTATGCCACCCTCGATTGAGCCTTAGGTGGTTTTGGCTAGAATTTAAAGCTAGCTTAGGAAGTCTATGATCCTTTATGTTACTAATTTTGTGCTTGTACAACAGAAACCTAAGCATAGCTAGGCTCTCAATAGGGGAAAGACCTGCTTCTATAAGGAGAATAGGATAGGGTGTATTACTTTTAATTTTCAGGTTATAAGTTATAAAACGCTTCTGGATTTGCTCAATCTTTCTCCATGATTCTCTGGAGATGCTGCAACCCCAAACCTCACAGCCATATAAGATAACAGGAGTGACTAAAGTTTCAAAGAGGAACTTCTTTTTATCCCACATTACAAGGTTTGCAATTTTACAATTATTTTCAAGACCATAGTAAGCTTTCCACCCCCCATTAATCCTTTTCTCAATGTTATGGTTCCAGTTGAGCTTGTGATGAATATCAATTCCTAGGTACTTGTAAGAATACACTTCCTCCAAGTTATTATTGTCATACATAAAATTAGCATAAGTGTCCTTCTTGGATTTGATAATCATAACTTTTGTTTTGTCAGTGTTAACAATCATACCCATGGTAGAGCAGAAATCCTTAAGAAGCTTGAGTTGCTTATTAAGATCAGATGGGCACCTTGCCAAAAAAACAATATCGTCAGCATAAAGAAGAAGGATGACGACTATCCCAGCTAAGATCGTGCCATCACATCCTGCTTCCTCTAAATAGCCTTCGAGCTTATCGATGTAAATGCCAAATAGGGTAGGGGAGAGGGGGCAACCTTGTTTAACTCCGATGTTACACTTAATATCTTTCGACCACCCTTCATTGCTCTTTAGCTTGACAATTACATTCTCGTATAACCTTATAGCGGCAGCTCTCAACTCGAGAGGAACCTTTAACTCTTCTAATCTATTCCAAAGGTTGGATCTAGGAACCGTATCGAAAGCCTTTCTAAAGTCCACAAAGCAACAAAATAAATTGGATTTATCATTACGACATTCCTCTGCAATGATCCTAAGCGTAACAAGGTGGTCTATTGTTGAGTGATGCCTTCTGAAACCTGCTTGGCCTTTAGCCCGCTTACCTTCACTTTCAAGCCATATGCTTAACTTTTTTTCCAAAATACTACCATATAACTTGGCTAAGAGAGGGCTGATCATAATTGTTCGATAATTAGAGGGATTATTTGTATCCCCACTTTTAAAAATAGGGATAATGAGGCTCTCAGTCCAAGGTTTAGGGAACCCTTGCTTGACTGCTTGATTGAAAAGCTTGTGGATGTGGGGGATGAGGACAGGACCTCCAATTTTTAAGATTTCTGCTTGGTAACCTTCAATGTCCTTAACTTTCCCATTAGCGAGGCGATTAACCCCAAACTTAATGTCTTCTAAAGAGAAAACTTCTTTCGTTGTGAGAAGGGTTTCCAAATTATCCATGACATTTGGAGATTCATAAAGCTTTTTAAGATAGGAATTCCAATCGCAAAGAGCAATTTTATTATTATACTTAGTCTTCCTAGTTAGAATCTGCCTCCAAAATTTCTTAGGAGCTACCTTAAAGAGGTGTAAGAGATTCTCCTGTCTTTGACGAATGTACTGCCTCTTTTTCCTTTTAGTTAGGGCTTTGTATATTTTTATCTTATCCATTTTAAGAGATTCATCAACAACTTCCTTAATTGCTCTCCTTGCACTTTTACAATCTTTGTCATACCATGGATTCGTTTTGCTATTTCTTTTATTATTTGAAACTTCAATTGAGAACTTGTTAATAGAATATGAGAGGGTTGTAGTAAAATTATGATAAAGGTCTTCTATGTTGTCTATATTAGATAAAGGAAGAAAATTAGTTTTTAATTCATTTAGAAGGAGATCATTTTTATTTCTATCAAATATTAAGTTCTTTTGGCTATAAGTATTATTTTCTATGAGAACTCTATGCATGACAAAATTGAGAGTTATAAGTAAAGGCCTATGATCAGAGTCAGGTTCATGGTCGTTTAAGATGTCAAAATTTATTATTTCATTGTATAATGGGAGATCGGAAATAACATAGTCTACCACGCTGCTACCAAGCCCATGGATGCAGGTCATCTTGCTAGAATTGGGCCACTTCTTTAGACCGTTGCAAATTATGAGATCCTGAGCACTACATAGCTTGACTAGCTCCGACCCAAACAAATTTTCCCCGAGATCTTCAGAGTTCCTTTTGTACCTGCTAGCCAGAGTAGGGTCTTCATCTAACCAAAGAGGATTAGGGTTGGAATGATTGCTTAGAATAATAGCTTGGTTGTTTGAAGTTCGAGCATTAAAGTCACCTATTAAAAGGATATTACCGTCATTCCTTAGGCTAGAAATATCATTCTCTAAACCATTTTAAGGGTTAGTTTTATCTAGATTCTTCTTCTTATAGAAGTTAGAATTAATGGGGGGAAAATATAATATTGCTATGTAGGACTTTTTATTATTAATGTCTTTGATCTCTATCCAACTATATTGGTTGTGAGGGTCATTTTTATAAATCCTAACATGGGGGGAGATGTTCTTCTTAATGTAACAAGCTATTCCCCCAATGCCTCTACGGGAGGATCGCTTGTTCCAGGTAGACCATAGCGTAAAGCCATCTATGTTAGGGACCTTATATTCTTCGTGCTCCCAAGTTTCAACAAGCAAAATAATATCAACATCATTTGAAATCCAACTTAGCTTGGGGCCTTTGTTCCATGGGAAGCCCCGACAATTCCAAGAAAGGATCCGGAGCATGTTTAATTGCTATTGATTACTATCTTTTTGGTTTCTATCTCGAATAAAGGCTTTTCTATTTCTTATTATTGCCCATTTTCCTTCATTTCTAGCTTCTTTTACCTTTTGAACCTCCTTTCTTAATTCTGCTTGGTCTTCTGGAATGAGATCTTCATTTATGAATATTCCCGTTCCTTTTAGACTTGAGGTTTTACTAAGTATGTCGTGCTTATGATCAGTGGAGCTCACCTTTATGCGGATTAGTCTTCCTTTATTCTCGGTTAATTTCCCCAACCTTGTTGCTTCTGTGAGACACAATGTTTCAATTTGTAATCTATTACGTAGTTCTGTCTGGGCTAAGGCTAAAGTATCCTCATCTACTTCCTCTTTTAAACCGAATATTATAAGGTTTAAGGCCCTTTTGTTACGTTCGTGGTCTAATTCTATTAATTTTTTCATTTCATCTTTAATTGGTTTGATATCTAACTTATCTACCACATTATTTAGGGTGATGCGGCTATTAACTTTTTCTTCTAGTTCTTTAATCATGTCTTTCATTTTAAGACTCTCTAAAGTATCAGCATCTCCTTGTTGGGATGGTTGGTTAGTATCTTGGTTATGTTTTTCTATAACTTGCAGTCTAATCTCCATTGCCTCCATTTTATTCTCTAGTAGTTCTATTTTATTTTCTATTTGTTTTTGGATCGTGTCTTCAAGAGATGCAAATTTATTTTCCAGCATGGCTTCTAACTCTTTTTGTAGCTTGGCTTCTCTTTCTTCTCTACGTTTCTCTAAAGACTCTATATACTCATAAAGGCCTTGTAGAGTAACTGTGCTAGGTCTCCCCTTGGTAATCTTTGGTAACTGTGGTGAAATATTCATACTTGAAATTATATGAGCCAGAAAACTTGACTGCAGATCGCCCGTCTGCCCTTGGTAATCTTTGGTAACTGACTGTAGATCGCTCGTGCCCACCGCAACCCGTAGACTCTTTCACCGAGCCTCAGATCACTTTCACCGAAGAATATATGCGAAGAATATATAGAGTAAGAATATATAGAGTATGTTTTTAACTCTTTCACCGAGCGTCAGAAGACTTTCACCGAAGAATATATAGAGTACGTGTTTAACTTTTTCACCGAGCCTCAGAACACTTTCACCGAAGAATATATGCGAAGAATATATAGAGTAAGAATATATGCCAAGAATATATAGAGTATGTTTTTAACTCTTTCACCGAGCCTTAGAACTCTTTCACCGAAGTATATATAGAGTACATGTTTTGAACTCTTTCACCGAAGTATATATATATGCGTGTGTGTCAGACATAAATTTTAATATGAAATGTATAGGATATGGGCATAAATTTTTAAAAAATGATTTTGATATAGCTTTTTAATTTATGTTTTAATGATAAATTAAATATAATTTTAAATTTCAAAATCAAATTAAAATACGTACAACCTGTTTATTTGTTCACGGTTTTATTTTATGTTTTTTAAAAAATTAATTCATTGTATTTTTTCTTTATATTATAAAATATAATTTTATTTAAAAATAAATAACAAAAAATTAATTAAAAAATTAAAAAAAATTAAAAGTTTATATTTGTAGATAGGTTAATTTTTTCATAATTTTTTTTAAATTTATTTCATTAATTTTTATTTTTTTAAAATCTTATTAAAAGGTGGATTAATTTATTTATAGTTTTTATAAATTTTTAACTATCAAATTTTCATTTTTTTAAGATAATTGGTTTAAATTTTATATTATAAAATTAACTTATTTTAATAATAATTGACATTTTTTTTTGAAACTATATAAAAATCACTAAAAACATAAATACTTTTTATACTAACACCTACAAATATTTTAAAATTTGCATACCACAAAAAAAATATGTAAATAAATTAATAAAACCTGTATTATTGCGAAATTAATATTATGACTTTGCCTATATATACATATCTAATTATTAACCATTTAATTACCCTAACATGTTTACACTGTTAAAGCTAACGATGAACGCATGAAACTTGGAGTAATGGTAAATGAAAAGTTCTCTAACTCATATAAATGAATGAGCGTTAATGTGAACTATGTAAAAAGGAAAAAAATGTTGACCGAAATTTGATGGTGTCATAGTAATAAGCAGAGGAATTGTCTGGACAGTCAAAAGTGGTCGGAATCTGGGATAAAATAATTCAAAAAATTTTGTAGAGGCAGTATTTGAATCATGTTTTTGATGGTTTACCAGTCGTTTGCGCGCGACCAAGGACGCCAGCACTAAGTGATATTTCTGCCTGGTTTTTCTCTCTGGTCATGAGGAGCCTACCCTCCGGACATGCCGATAAGGTCTGGACTAAAGCCTGTGAGTGTTTCTGGACTAATCTATATCCTGGTTGGGCTAGCGATTCGTGAAGTGATGGTTCGTTCAGTGATTCTTTCCTGGTGCTGGTTCCTGGTCCTACTCCTGCTACCTTAGTTCGTTTGTTACCCAGAGCATGTACAGTTAAGGAAGGGTTGAGTTAGCGACTGACGTTACCGCTAAAGACCCAGTACCCCTAGCAAACACTGACTCAATCACAAATTAGGCCTGCTCATTAGGCCAGTAAAAGAGACTTGGTTCTTGGTCCCGGATAACGAGTGATTAAATGAATTCAGCACCATCAAAAATGTCTAGGATGGCTAAAATTTTGAAGTTTAACAACTATAACTTGGATTTACAAAAATCCTTGCCGAATTTTCTCTAAATATGACCAGAATTTCCATAACTTTCCAGGCAACTCCTGCACCTCATTAGACTACACGTAATAATATTATGAAAATAGTGAGTTCTAGTAACCCAAAGATACTTTACTTATTGCAATATTGATTGGATATATACATTCTCTATATTGAATAAGGAATGAAAATCTTTTTCAAGACAACATTAGTAACCAAAAAAATAATAATTATATATATATATATAACATTTTACCAAGTAATAAAGTGTTTTTTTTTACTTTAGTGCAAGTTCATAATAACATAAAATGAATAATGATATTTAAAATTTCATAAAATTAATAATTTTAATTAAAAAACTATTATATAACATTTTACTAAGTAATAAAGTGTTTTTTAACTAAGTATTAAAGTGCTTTTTTTACTTTAGTGCAAGTTCATAATAGCATAAATTGAATAATGATATTTCAAATTTCATAAAATTAATAATTTTAATTAAAAAACTAAATTAAATATTTAGTTTGATTTATTTTTATATTAAATTTATTATATATTTTATTAAATTTATAGGTTTTAACATAAACATAAATATTTATAAAAACTAATATACTAATTTTTAATATTTTATAATAAAAATAACGCAAAATATTATAACAAAAGTATTTGGGAAAATTTATAAATAAATAAAATTAAACTAAATGGTCGTCCCGGAAAGGCAAAATGGAAACAACGGTCTCTTCGAAATACTGAAAAGTTCAGAGAAACAAATCCATTGTTCTCCTGATGTGATGATATTTCGAGAGCTGAAGGTGAAGAGGCCTCTATTTGCTCCCCCTTTTTTTTTGAAAAGGAACAAAGAGATCAAAGTTTACAGTTCATTATAAAAATAAATTAAAAAGAGGATCTTCCGTTATGAGATCAACCTTCCGCTACGACATCAACAATGCCATAAGCTTAGGCTTTTAGTTTAATTTATTTTAATGGTTTATTGTCACAATGTGATGTTGAAAGTATTATAATTTTTTAAAATATTTTTTATAAAAAAATAGAATGCAAATATTATAAATAAAACCAAAACCATATATATGAAATAGATAGATACGTTATATTTAAAAATTATTTGGAATTGAGAACTATTAAAAAAGATTATTAATATTATATACTAAAGGGAAATATTTATAAGAATTAATATATTATTTCTTACAATTTTGTAATAAATAGAATATAAATATTATAACAAAAGTGTTTATGAAAATGTGCTAAATCTGATCTGCTCATTCAACTTGTCTTGACGATGAACCATACTGGATGGTTCGAAACGCGTCGACGTAAGTTTTTCTATGTGATTTTCGCCAAAGATTCTTCAATAAAAATTTTAAAAGTTAATATTTTTTTAATTAATTTCCTAAATAAAGAAAAAAATAAATTAAAAAATAAATTAACTATTTAGTTTGATTTATTTTCATATTGAATTTATTATCTTTTTTTATCATTTTTTATGTCTTAGTATAAACTAAAACCATTATAAGAATTAATTTATTAATTTTTATATTTTTATAGTAATGAAATGCAAATATTTTAACAAAAACCAAATGGATAAATGTGGTTGACTATGTTAGGGTTTATAATATTTATACATTAATATATTTAAATTATGATTGACTATTGTTGACATGGTCTACTATAGTTAACATGGGCATCATAGTAAAACTTAGTCAACATGACTACCATGGTAAATTGTATTGGTCTATCTATAGGTGACCTATAGTGAACCATAGTGGATGTTCACCGTTGACCATCGAGGCTTATATTGGATGATTAGGATTAACAATATTAATCTAAGGGTTTATAATATTAATCCTAGGGTATAATACATTGAATATAGGGTTTATAATCTTAGGATTTGTAAGTCAACCATGGTCCAACATTGCATTGTGACAAAGATTGTCTCAATATGAAAATCAACCATAGTCGAACGTCACATTGTGACAAAGATTGTCTCGATATGAAAATGAATCATGGTCAATCATGGTTCAACATCACATTGTGACAATAAACCATGTTTATTTTAGGGTTTATAATATTTATCTTAGGGTTTATATACCTTGGGTTAATAATATTAATCCCTTGGGTTTAATATTATTCCCTCGGGGTTTATAATATCAATCCCTTGGGTTTATAATATCAGTCCCTTGGGTTTATTAATCTAAGGGTTCATATTCCTAGGGTATAATATTATTCATATGGCTTATAATATTAATCCTAGAGTTCAATATAAATCCCTCGGGTTTACAATTATGGTCAACCATGGTCCAACGTCACATTGTGACAAAGATTGTCTCAATATGAAACTCAACCATGCTCAACCATCGCCAATCATGGTCAACATTGGTTAAACATGGTTGACCATGGTCACTTATGGTCAACCATGGTCCAATTCTAGATTATGACAATGATTGTCTCAATATGAAAATAAACCATGGTCAACCATGGTCCAACATCACATTGTGAGAAAGATTGTCTCAATATGAAAATCAATCATGGTCAACCATGAACGATAACCATGGTCACGTTGTGACAAATATTGCCTCATGGTCCAACATCACATTGTGACAACCATGGTCCAACATCACATTGTGGCAAAGATTGTCTCAATATGAAAATCAAGTATGGTCCAATGTCTCATTATGAAAAAGATTATCTTGGCATGAAAATCAACCATCATCAACCATGATCAAACATGTTCCAATGTCGCATTGTGATAAATATTGTCTCAATATGGAAATCAACAATGGTAAAACATGGTCAACCATGTTTATTTTAGGGTTTATATAACGATGGTTTATATTATTTCCTTGACTTTAATATTATTCCTTTGGGTTTATAATCCCTTCGGTTTTTAGTATTAATCGCTTGGGTTTAGAATATCAACCATGGTCAACCATGGTTTATAAAGTCAATCATGGTCATCCATGGTCCAACGTTGCATTGGGACAAAGATTGCCTCAATATGAAAATCAACCATGGTTAACCATGGTCCAACATTGCATTGTTACAAAGATTGTCTCGATATGAAAATAAATTATTGTCAACCATGGTCCAGCATCACATTGTGACAAGTATTGTCTCAATATGAAAATCAACCATGGTCAACCATGTTTATTTTAGGGGTTATAATATTTATCTTAGGGTTTATATACCTTAGTTTTATAATATTAATCCCTTGGGTTTATAAATTCAATCCCTTGGGTTTATTAATCTAAGGGTTCATATTCCTAGGATATAATATTATTCCTAGGGTTTATAATATTAATCCTCATGTTTAATATAGATCCCTTGGGTTTATAATCATGGTCAACCATGGTCCAACGTCGCATTGTGACAAATATTGTCTCAATATGAAAATCAATTATGGTAAACCATGGTCAAGCATGGTCAAATGTCGCATTGTGACAAAGATTGTCTCAATTTGAAAATCAATCATTTTCTGCCATGGTCAATCTTGGTCACCCATGGACCAATGTCACATTGTGACAAAGATTGTCTCAATCTGAAAATCAACCATGGTCAAACATCATCAATCATAGCCAACCATAGTCAATCGTTGTCAACCATGGTCCAATGTTGCATTATCGTGAATATTGTCTCAATGTGGAAATCAATCATGGTCAATCATTGTCAATAACCATTGTCACATTATGACAAAGAATGTTTGAGTGTCCAATGTCACATTGTGACAATCATGTTCATCCATGGTCAATCATGGTCAACCATGTACTAACGTCACATCGTGACAAAGATTGTTAATATGGATATCAACCATTGTCCAACGTTGCATTGTGACAAATATTTTTCTCAACATGAAAATCAGTCATGGTAAACTATGGTCCAATGCCGTATTGTGAAAAATATTATCTTAGTTTGAAAATCAACCATGTTCAATCATGGTCAACCATGGTCAATCATCATCAACCATGGTTAATAATCATGGTCACATTGTGATGATGATTGTCTCTTTGTCCAACATCACATTATGACAATCATGGTCAATATGAAAATCAACCATGGGAAACCATGATCAATCATGGTCAATCATGGTCAACCATGGTTGAACATCACATTCTGACAAAGATTGTCTCAATCTCAAAATCAGGCATGGTCATCCATCATCATTCATGGTCAACCTTGGGAAACCATGGTAGATTATCACAATGTTATTTACTAAATGTTGCATTGTTGCAAACAAGACATCTACAAAACACATTCCCTAAAGCCAAGAAATAATCAAGGAGGAAGAAGCAACCAGGAAAGCAACCCAATAGATGGAAATTCCCCCCAAATGAGCTAGATGACGAAGAGGCTGAAGCAGAAAAAGAGCCCATGCCCAATATGGAAAATCAGAATTCACAAGAAAAAGATGGAAAGGAGGAAACAACACCAAAACCAATTGATATACAGGTCATTGCAACATAGTTAGCAAGGATACCAGAGGTAAAGGATTCTAGCAGCTACAAATGTCATCATGCATTTGACAATTCTGATTCAGATAAGGAAACTACAAGAATAGAAGAAGGAAATTAGCTAGCCATTGTCTCATCCATGCCATCTCAAGGATAATAGTGAAAGGTTGAAAAAAAGAAATGGAGGAAAGTTTAACCTTTCCTCTTCATCTGTTTAGTTTATTATTTTGTATGAACTTATGATCATTAGTCTTTGACTAGATGATGGAATGCTTTCAAGCATCTGCAACATGTAATTTTGTTTTCATTAATAAAATTACGATTTCTCCTTAAGAAAAAAAATACAAGGTTTATAATATTATTGTCTTTTAATATCCAGTTTATAATATTGGGTTTACAATTTTTTTATTAGGGTTTATAATATTAATCTAAGGGTTTCATATTAATCCCTTGGGCTTTTAATATTAATTTGTTGAGTTTGTCAATCCCTTAGGTTTATAATATTAATCACTTTGGTTTAAAATTATTTCCCTTGGTTTATAATCCATTGAGTTTATAATATTAATCCCTTAGGTTTATTAATTCATTGGATTTATAGTATTACTCTCTCGTGTTTATAATATTAATCCTGAGGTTTGTAATATTAATATTAGGGCTTATATTCCTAGGGTTTAATATTAATCCTAGGGTCTAATGTTATTCCCTTTGATTTATAATCACTCGGGTTTTTAATATTAATCCAATGGGTCAATTGATCCCTTGGGTTTATAATATTGATCCTAGGCTTTCTAATATTAATTAGAGAGTTTATATTCCCAAGGTTTAATATTAAGAATATGGTTTATAATATTGATCTTACAGTTTAATATTAGCCCCTTTAGTTTATAATCCCCTGGGTTTATAATATTAATCCCTTTGGTTTATTAATCTTAGGGTTTATGTTCGTAGGGTTTAATGTTCGTAGGGTTCAAAATTCTTCGGGTTTTTAATACTTAACCCTTGGGTTTATTAATCGCTTAGGTTTATAATGTTAATTCGAAGGTTTATAGTATTAATCATACAGTTTAATGTTTATTTTAGGGTTTATAATATTTACCTTAGGGTTTATATCCCTTGGGTTTATTAGTCCCTTACCTTTATGATATCAATCCCTTGGGTCCATTAATCTAAGGGTTCATATTCCTAGGGTATAATATTATTCATAAAGTTTATAATATTAATCCTATGGTTTAATTTAGATATGTTGGGTTTATAATCCATTGGCTTTATAATACAAATTTTGTGGGTTTATTATCCCTTGGGTTTTTAACATTGATCCATTGGGTTTATTAATTGCTTAGGTCTATAATGTTAATCTTAAGGTTTATAATATTAATGTTAGGGTTTAATGTTTATTTTATGGTTTATTATATTTACGTTAGGGTTTATATCCCTTGGGTTTATAATATCAATTCCTTTTGTTTAATATTATTCTCATGGGTTTATAATCCCTTGGGTTTATTAATCTAAGGGTTTACATTCCTAGGGTATAATATTATTCATAAGGTTTATAATATTAATCCTACGGTTTAATTTAAATCTCTTTGGTCTATAATCCATTCGGTTTATAATACCGATTCCCTGGGTTTATTATCCCTTGGGTTTTTAATATTGATCCCTTGGGTTTATTAATCACTTAGGTTTATAATATTAATGTTAGGGTTTAATGTTTATTTTAGGGTTTATAATATTTACCTTGGGGTTTATATCCCCTGGGTTTATAATATTAATTCCTTGTGTTTATTATTATTCCCATGGGTTTATAATCTCTTGGATTTATTAATATAATGGTTCATATTCCTAGGGTATAATATTATTCATAGGGTTTATAATATTATTCATAAGGTTTATAATATTAATCCTATGGTTTAATTTAAATCTCTTTGGTTTATGATCCATTGGGTATATAATACAAAATCTTTAGGTTTATTAATTTCTTGGGTTTATAATATTAATATCTTGTGTTTATAATTGGGAATTTTGGGTTAAGTGTTCCTCCCTCTTTTTCAATCTCATTTTGCTTACCTTTAAAGTGCGAGAGGAAAGGTCTCAAATGGTCTGTGTGAATTATCTTTACAGTAGTTGTCTAGGGTGGGCATGCCTGTTTGTTGCAATCTTATTGTTTCTCTTTTGTGGTGTTGGTGGGCATAAAACACCCCTAGTGGTATGGGAAATTGTCCTTTGGGTTTAAAGTAAGCATCGAGAATTTCTCTCCAACGCAGTTAGGCTTGACCAGGTATGGGGTATTGCGGCGATCAAGGCCACCACCTTGACATAGACAACAACCCAAGGGAGGTAGTTAATCCCCATCTGCCACAACCTTATAGTGGTGACCCTACTCCTCCTACTTTGGAATCCATTGTTAATTAGTTGGTGCATATGATATGAATTAGATCAATATATTGTTTTTCATCCATCTCGATGCATTTAGAGTGGAAAAAGTGGAGGAATCAGCTCACGGGACAATTTTTACTAGCAGGACCTAGTTTGGCAAAACAGGGCCTGGAACTTTTTAGGAGCATTTTGAGCCATCAAATGACGTATTTTGGGGTAAAAAGTTGTTGCATTAGTGTGGCACCTTTTCAAGCTATTCCACACACAAAGCCCTTTCCAACGATGTAAGAAGTGCATTAATCAGTGTCTATATGCAAAAGCTATGCCACTCAGAAGTTGACCTTCATGTTTTCACCACCATCGTTGGAGAGGATGTGACGTTACACCCCATTATTAATGGAAAAGGTGCTAGCCACATGTTTATGATGTAAAAGACTCTATAATACTCTATATTGTAAATGAGTTGAGGTAGTCAAGCCTAACCACTAGTAAGCTATCGGGTTGTGTTATAATTTGGCCACTAGGAGGAAAAAGGGTCAATTCTTTTGAGTGAATTTGTTCCGTGGCTGAGAAAAAATAACCAAGAGGGATAGGATTTAATACACAGATATAGGAATTATGCACTGTATCATCCCATGAGCCACATATCATACTTCCTTCTATTTGCAGCAATATTTCCATTTAGAGAAAGAGAAAGGAGCGACCTCACCTTCCCACTAGGCTTTTCTCCTAAAAGGGTTTCCTAGAGCATATCTTGTGTTGTATGTGTGTGTGAGATTTTATTTTTTTCTCTCTATTTTTTGCATAATTTTCATTCACATGCATGCATTATTAACTATAGATCTATAGATCTAGAAATCTAATAAAACTTTAATAGTGTAGAATTTCGAAATTTTAATATAATATTATCATATTTGTTGTGAAGAACTCTCCAGTGGAATATCCACGAAAGTTTAGAGATCAACATATTAGCTCGCTATTGGAACAATTGAACAAGAAATGCGCTGATAATTTTACAACTTTCAACAAGATTGAGAATTTGTAGACTAACTAATGGCAACTACAGGATCAAGCCATTTTAGTTCAGTGTGGGAAGGGGAATCTACAGGAAACGTTCCTACTCTTGGACGCTCGAATACCCGAATGGAGAATATAGAATCTCATATTCATTGTGACTTCAAATAGATGGCTTCACGTAGCTCAACACCTAAGAATAAAACAATTGTTTCTTCATCTAAAAGTTGATGCAACCCAGTTGTGTCTATGTTTTGGTCTTGGTCTTCGATGAAATTTTGGCTCTTTAGAAGTTTCAAGTGTCTAGTTGTTTGTATTGGATTGTACTCTATGGCCTACAAACCTGGTAAGGATGAGGCCTATGGTTTTTTGCTTTCATGCACATCGCGATGTAACTCTTTGAATTAATGAAAATGTTGACTTATAAAAAATAAAAAATAAAAAAATCATTAAATAACAAATAACATTTCAAAATATGTTAACTTACTTACTAGTATACTAGTATAGTTATGCTACTCAATACAACTTAAAAAAAAACGACTAGTTAATACAGTTAAAAAAACTAACAGAAAATCAAATCAAATTCTAGAAAGATCAAATAGAAAGGTTTATAGTGTAACAACCCCGAGTTGATTTTCCATGTAAATAAATTAAACCAAAGTCATGGGTCATGTATTCCAAGTTGAATGGAGTGAAAAAAAAAATTATAGTGGGCATCACTTGTAGTTAATTAATGGCTATGGAAATTGGCATTGGCATTGGCAAAGGCAAAAGGAAATAAATGGAAATTAATTAAGATAAATAAAGGAAAATAGGAGAAAAAAATGATAAAGAGACAACAATATGCATGCAAAGGAAAATGAGTGAAATTGAAAGAAAATAAAAGGAAAAGGAAACAAAAGGAGAGGGAGAAATTTTTATGCCTCTCTTAGCTACTCTTTGTCATTCTTACACACTTACACTCTTGGAGAATTCTAGTATTTACTTGGACATAGAAGCATTCTCACTTGGAGAAAGAGAGCACTTCAACAGAAGGAAGGAAGCAAGCAAGGAATTTGTGGGCAGCGAAGAAGAAGGTTGGAAAAGCGCCTATAACAGGAGAACATTGTAGGTAATATGATGCATGTGTGATTTCATAGATGTCATTTGAATTCATGGTACATGAATTTAATTATTTGATAAATTTATTATCACTGACATGGGATTTTTATGGATTGATAGTGGTTTCAACCTTGCATTGCCATTTCCTAGATAGCCATTTTGTAGTGGGTTCCCTGTTTTGGTTAAGCTTTAGGTGGTCGCTAGATTTTAGATCCTGGTTGAGGTGGTCTCAGGAAAATTCCCAAGGGTCGAGGGTGGAGATGGTTTTCCTCCTAGAACTCTTGACGGATGGGTGGAGGTAGGAAAATTCCTCTAGATATGATGAAGAAAGTATGAGGCATCCAAGCTTGTTTTGGTATTAGTGATTTTTGGACCGGTTGAGGTGAAATCACTTTGGTTGATGGTAGAGATGGTTTAGCCTCTAGATTCCTTGGTTGGTTTTATTTTGATTTATCCCATGTGATCCAACATTAATGCTTGGAATATGGCACGAGGATGATTGATTGAAAGAAAGAATTAATTTTGCCTAATCTATGGTCAGGTGGTCCATGGAAGTCCCTGATTTGGTTGGATTTATGCATATGTCATTATGTGTTATTTTTTTTTGAGACGAATGAGCACATGTACTAGTTATTGTGTTGATTTTATGATTGGTTTGTCTTGAATTCATTCTGGTTAAATGTTGGTTATCATCATGACATATTCTTGTTGTATAGTGTGCTCTTGTTATGGATATTGCTTATAGCTTTATAAGTTATTGAATGGTTATGTGAATGCATGTTCTAACTAGTGTTTGATGCAGCTAGCTTGAGAGGGCATTGATCCTTCTTGATAATTCTCTAATGAAGATAAGGAGACAATGAACAAATATGCATTCATGACCTGTAGTTACTATGTTTACCATGTGTTTGACAAAATTTTTATCATGTGTTTGGAAAGTTTGGGAAAGATCTTAGCCTTAGTATTTATTATATAGACTTATCATCATCTTAAATTGAATTTCGAAAAGTTCTAGATTCTTCTAGGTAGTTGATCTTGATCTAGGTGGATATTAGAGGCCACCCGCTTATTCCACTTGGATCCCTACTATTGTTTATTTTCAGTTTCCTTAACTATAGAACAACTTATTATTTCTGGCATTTTTTCACGTCCTAAACTTTTGGATCCATTTCGAGCGACTAAAATATTTTTGTTAGGGAAAACAAAGAGATTAGAAAACTCCCAAACTAGCTTTTTGATTTTTTTTTTGCCTCCTCTTAAAGATCTTCAAAATGATTTATTATGATAGCCAAACAGAGATTGTATCCCAAAGTTGCGACCCTGGGAAGTTGATGTACCAATTTAGCCAAACGGGTTCCACAGTTTTGGTGCTTCATCTCCTAGGGTTAGGTTTTTGGATGTTTAGGGTTTTCCATTGTTTCTAAATAATAAATAGGCCTTTGAGCCTCATTGTAACACAATTCAGAGGCATGTACCCAACACATCTCTTCTCAGAGATAAGTTACCATCGCCCGAGCTAGTTTATTTCGATTTTTGTATGTAAGCATATTTCAGTTCTTTGATATTAATGGAGTGAAGTTTTATTTCAACTTCATCCCTGTGTTTATGTGTATATCTATATTTTGTTGCGTTCCTGCATAACTTTGGATTAGTGGTATCAGAGCGGTTTGTACACAGTTTTCTTATGTACAACTCAGAGCATCCACGTACATGGGATGATAGCCTCCCATATGTCCAACACAGCTATAACATAGCTTTCTAGAGCTTAATTGACCACAAATCCTTTTAGGCGGGGTTTGGATTCCATCCACTATGTCCCATTGATGTGGCCATACCATTTGGAGCTACTAAAGAAAATTCGACTCATGTCCAGTCTGAAGTTGATGAGGCTAAAAACTTCATTGAGTGCATTCAACACATCAACCAGTAGGTCCATGAAATATTGGATAGATCCAATGCTAAGTACAAGAAACATCATAATCAGCATCAGGTGCCACACAAGTTCCAAGCGGGTGATAAAGTTTGGTTACATTTACAAAATGAGCAACTCATTGGGCCCCACCACAAGCTTTGCCCACTTCGATATGGGTCGTACACCATCACTAATGTTGTAGGGGACAATGCTTTCAAGCTCAACATTCCACCATTCCTTTGCTTGCATCCAATGTTCAATGTGGACTGCCTTCAACTATACTTTCCACCATTACTGGACACATCAAACATTGCAAAACAACTCACACCAACAGAGTTAAACCCAGATTGCATGTAACATGCCACAATTGATTAGATCACGGACATGCATATTAAGAATACTCGTCGGAAAAAGATCCAACTATA
Organism: Pinus tabuliformis; assembly: GCA_031772625.1. Taxonomy (NCBI): domain Eukaryota; kingdom Viridiplantae; phylum Streptophyta; class Pinopsida; order Pinales; family Pinaceae; genus Pinus; species Pinus tabuliformis. The sequence goes on from CM062816.1 coordinate 1,571,727,867, forward strand.
TTGGGTTGTCAAAGCTGCCCAACTCCTACACCAAGGCAAGTGGCTCACCAGGGACCAAGTTCAGCATAAGTTTCCCCATCTCATGGAGGCACTCTACGCAATTGGGACCATTGATTCCTAACAAGGGGGGACTAATCCAGGTGGATATTTCTTGCCACCCACCTATTCCACTTGTATCCCCACTATTATTTCCTTTTAGTTTCCTTACTTGTAGCACAACTTACTATTTTTGGTAGTTTTTCGGGTTTTAAACTTTTGAAGTCGTTTTGAGGGACTAAAAGGGGAAAACGGAGAGATCAAAAGAATACCAAGTCAGCCTACCAAGCTTTTTTCGGCCTCCTCTTCGTCCTTATCATGACATGTATTTACTAGCCTCGTTGAGGGTCAGGTGCTCAATTGGTCAAGTACCCATTATCAAAGCACCTTCATTATCTATTAAGAGGTCATGGGTTCAATTCTCTTAAGGATCTAGGGATCACGTAAATTCACTTAAGATTTATCAATAAGTGGATATTATGTTTTAATTGATTCACTCTACATAAATGGGGTTATGAATGGGGCCAACGTTGATTTTATTATTATTATTATTATTATTTTATTTATTTATTTTAATTTTTAATTTTTTTAATTTTTAATTTTTAATTTTTACCTTTTTAATTTAATTTTAATTTTATTTATTTATTTATTTATTTTTGTTTGTGCTCATATGCACTGAAATTTTTCATGGTTATAGTAGATGCATGCATTGATGGTATGGGATGGTTTTGAGCTCAAATATGACACACACAAATAATTTGAAAAAATTATAATATAAATGTTAAGAAAAAAGATTAATTTTTATTTTTTATTGTCCTTATCATGGTATGTATCTACTAGTCTTGTCGAGGATTAGGCACTCAATTGGTCAAGTAGCCATCGTCAAAGAAACCTTAATTTTTTGTTGGGAGGTCACATTTTCAATTCTCTCGACACTCTCGGGGTCAGGTAAATGTTCAATTCACTTAACATTTAATAATCATTTGAAGTTATGTTTTAATTAATCAAGCATGCATAAAGGGGGTTGTGAATGGGGCCAACATTAAAAAAAAATCAATTTGTGCTGGTATGCACAGAAATATGACATGGTTATAATAAATTCTTTTGTTGAAGGCATGGGAGGGTTTTGACACTCAAATATAATTCACACAAATTATTCGACAAAATTATAACATAAATGTTGAGGAGATAAAATTATATATTATTTTTTTTATTTTCCTTATCATGGTATGCATTTACTAGCATGTCGAGTGTTAGGTGCTCAATTTGTCGAGTACCCATCATCAAAGCACCTTAATTTTTTATTGAGAGGTCATGTGTTCAATTCTCTTGATATTCTGAGGGTCAAATAAATGTTTAAATCACTTAATATTTAGCAATCCGTGGAAATTATGCTTTAATTAATTGACCCCACGTAGAGGGGGTCGTGAATTGTACCATCGTAATTTTTTTTTTTTTTTTTTTTTTTTTTTTTTTTTTTTTTTTTTTTTTTTTTTTTTTTTCAGTTTGTGATTGTATGCGCTAAAATTTGACATGGTTATAGTAGATCCATGCGTTGATAGTATAGGAAGGTTGCAAGACTCAAATATGAATCAAACAACGAATCCAAAAAAATTATAAAATAAATGCCAAGGAGATGAAATTTGTTTTCATAGATATTGTGGGGTTTCTCTCACTCCCATAGTCAATCTTGAATTGATGAGTGAGTGCTTCATGCTCTCTAGAGGTCATATCTCCTCTTTGGGTAGCATCCTCTTGCTAACTAGTGCCTACACCTTTCTCATCGGTCATACATTATATTAATAAAATGAAAAACTATATAATGGTTTAATAAAATAAAAGTAAATATATATATATATATATATATAACACTTGTCGATAATATGCCATTTCATTCCACGTACATTTGTCACAAGTGTTCTCCATGTGCCATAGGTGTTCTCTGCGTGCGATAAAATCTTGAACAAACATATATCCTACCTCCTCCACCTTCATTTCACTTTGTTATACATTTTACACATGTGTTCTTTGCATGCCATAAAACCCTAAAAAACAAAAATCTTACCTCCTCCACATGCCATAAAACCCTAAACATAGAAAGCTAGATCTCAAGGGGAAGAAGATTCAGATTCCATGAGCACTAGGAGAGAACCAAGATGAGAGATGAAGGTAAGCACTCCTAATTTCTCATGGTTTCATTAACAATTCTCAGGGTTATACTTGGTTTTCAAGGAACAGGTTATGTTTATACTTAGATTCTCACCAAAAAAACTTAAAACTTTGATATTTGAATCAAAATATGATTTGTAATATGTTAAATTCATTCTCATCCATTGGGAGTCCTCCTGGAGAATCCTAGCTTGTCTGTTTATTGTTTCTATTAGCATACCTCTTGTGTGAGTTTTCCTCCTAATCATAAGAGTAACAATGATTGCTTATACTTGTTTCTCGATATGGATCAAAAAATATTTGAACCAAAGGTCATTTTTATTTGGTAGCATTGATTTAATGTTTGGAGAGATGAATTCTGTGTGGGTTTGTGATAACTCGTGCACAAGCGGGCCCCTGTAGGAAGCTTGAGATTCTCGACTCAGAGATTTTATACTAAACTTTATTAAGCCATTGATTCTATACTAAACTCATATGGATCTCTTATTGATCCATACATCCGATTAATCAACCCTATTACCTTCATCTTTTATCCTAAGGAACTGAACTACCCTAATGAAAGAGGGAATTGAATAAGGAGTTGTGGGGGTGTGATAAATATATTAACCAGGTGGGTCGGAGGGAAAGCTTATCTAATTAGATGGTGTTGATGGTAATGTTTAGCCCTTGTCACATTGTACCTTACAATTGGGTATTTAGACAGATGTTAATTCAAATAATTGGATATTTAATGAGATACTAATTAAATGGGTAGGAGTTGAAACCATTTGGTACGTAATTTAGACATTAATGGAGTGGATTTGTCTCAAAGTGTACATTTTTAAGGTTTTTCAATTTTCTAAAATGTTGAATATGTGTATGAGAAAAGGTTACCAATTTCATAACAAAGTGGAATATGCAGTATAAAAAGTAGAAGTGTTATAGGGTTTAGGGAAAATTTGAAATTTGAGATGAGTCATGAAGGGATGGAAAAAGTAGAAATATTATAGGGTTTCGGGAAACTTTGAAAATTGAGATGAGTCATGAAGTGGTGGTGAGGCCATTGTAAATGGATTGGATGATCTTTTTATTTTCCAATTGAGATATGATACATGAAGTGGTGAGGGTGATCATTCAATAATTTTGTTACATAGAGTAAAATTGGTAATTGGGCTAGTTTTATATTTTTGTGACATACTCGATGTTAATTTTTCACCTATTCATTCATTGAGAAGGATGAAAACCCATATACTCCTAGATGATTACACCTTGCCATCCACCACTTCAACTTTTCACCCCTTTCCATCCACTGCTTTAATTTTTCACCTATTCACTCATTAAGGAGGATAAAAACCCATATACTCTTAGGTGATTGCAAGCCCTTGCCATCCACCACTTTATCTACCTAAAAACATGATATTTCCCCTTTTATAAATCCTTATCCACTGAGATTCATATTAAATCTCCTTCTAACTCTCGTTTATCTCCTAATGTTTTCACATTCAACATTAAAATATCTAATCCCCCCCACTAAATCAAAACCTTAACATCAATATTCACGAAAACACAAATGCCTTATAGTGCCTGTAAACTATTTATAATTTTTTTTTGCTACTATTGTTAACGAAAAATTATAAATTTAACTCTAATGTGAACTTCTTTAATTTTTAAATTTAAGTACACAACAACTCCAACTTTTGGAATAAGTTGGAAAAAAAATAAAAGTTGCTAGATAAGCAATTGGATAATAACATTGCTTATCTTTACTATTCTTCTTACTAAGATGTGATTATTTCTCCCTAACAATATTTACAATACCACCTTCCGTAAGAAACCTGTCCCATGTAATTTATCTGATGGGCCTTGATTAATGCCACATGATAATATTACACGATATTGATGGCTTTACACATTCTCTTTTATTAATGCCACTTGACAATATTACACCATATTGATGGCTTCACCCAGTCATATCTTCAAAGTTTATATTTGTTTGTTTGTTTTTCTTTTCAACCATGATGGCTTCATCCATTCATATCTCCAAAGTTTAGATTAGGTCTTCTTTTCTTCAGCCATGAATACTTCTCTCCAACACATGCCCTATTACCACACCCTTCATGCATACTAGTGCTTGTGGCACAATTAAAATCCCAAATATGAATCCCATCAGTTGTATAAGATGAATAATTCGCTTGGTCAATCCCATCACATCAAACCATATAGATCCCATCCTACTTCAATTATATTTGGTAAATATTATTAAATGTTAATTAGTAAAGGATTGTCAATTAATTTTATATCTTTCATGGGGAAAAATGAAGTATCACCAATTAAGTTGTGTTTGAATGGTAAGTATAAAGTACCATTATTAAGTTCCATGAATCATTAAAAATATATATATGAAGTTAATATGTGAATAATTACAATTTTTTTTAATAATTTAAATTGTTTTACGAAAAGACAAAACCACTATAAGGTAACCCCTTGGAATATCTTAATTTTCCCAACTATTTTTTTCTAAGTTTTTTTAGTTTGTCTTTGAGATGTTTCGTCAAACATTTTGCTTGCTAATGACTATAGGTGTGTTTTTTAATTTTTGTTTTAGATAAAATGAACACAGAGGCATAAATACACCATGAAAGTACTCCAATCCAATAGAATATGACTTATAATAATCTCAAAGATGTGCATCCCAATAGGAAGCAAGCTACAACATCATAAAAGGGAAATATAATACACATATATCAACAAATAAGCTCAGATATTTTGGTTCTAGAATTGCACCTAGAATGAATTCTAGAATCCAGACACAGATATTTATAGTAGACTGATCAATAGAAAGCTCTTCCATCTCTCCACACGTACCCAACAATAAGGGATGAATTCTAGAATCCAGACATAGATATTTATAGTAGACTGATCAACATAAATCTCTTCCATCTCTCCACATGTACCCAACAATAAGGGAATACAACTTTTCTTGTAGCTTGAATGGTTTTCGATAAGGGAACTCGGAATCTGTCATAAATCAACTCAACTCTTACTAAACTCATTCACATTTTTCTTATTATCTCTTAGCTCCATGCACAAAGATACACAAAATTATGGAATGCGTCTAGCAACACTAATATTCATCCCATAAACAAACTGAGAATGGTTACAAATCTCAGCCAACTGAAGAAGAGGCTCACAAGCCTATTTAGCTTATGAAACTCAGCCCTAATAGAGGTTAGACTCATCCTAAAATATGTGGTTTAGCATCATCTTAGCAATGTAAGAATGAACCCATCCCCCTACTTTAGTAGAACTCAACCAACAAATTCAGAAGAAAATTTTCCCTCTTTATCTAAGGAAATTGACCCCTTGAACAGTCAAGGAAATGGCTATGGATTCTTTAATATAAGTCATATTTGGTCCTCATCCTTCATAGATAGTTCAGTGTGAAAAAATATTGAAGAATTCCCAATATTAGGAGATAAAATCAATTGATAACATTGAGAACTTACTTCCTTTGCTAATATCTTTTTCTTCATTGAAGCACAATGGTGAAATCTAAGTGATCCCACTCCCAAACTAGATAGGGTGTACATTATTTTTTCCACTTGAGCCCACCTTTCAAAATTAAAGGGGACGACATAACTTAGCTACAATCTAGTCCACATATTTTTCAATGTTTTCACATGTTCTATTCGACATCCCATATCCTCTTGTCTACCATTTGTTTATTACATGTTTAAAATACTTATCAAAATAACATATGCTCCAATTCAATTCTCCATCTACAATTAAATTGCAAATAATGTTTCTTTGATGCATGAATGAAAGGAATATTCTTTTCCCTAAATATCCAGTGAAATCAAATTGTACTAAGGGGAAATTATACAACCTCCAAAACACCAACTCTGAGTTTAAAAAATATTGGTTTGGAATATTTATTACCTATTTCGCCTTGGCATTTGATGTCTATTTTGGTCAATTAGTGAGCTGAAGAAGTTTGCTGTCTCTCTCTCTCTCTCTCATGCACACACACACACACTTTCCACATAAACCTTGCAAGGAAACCCCTGGTCAGTTCCTTGCATTTCTTGGATGGTGCCCAATGTAAACTTTTCAGTGCTAATTACAACTCTTTACCTGACAAGGACATTGAGTGACACACACAACTGACATAACCAGCCTGGGGCATTGACCCTAAGCCATTTTGCATTAAATTTGAAGTACCCAACCAATCAAGATAGCCCATCAATTATCTCTCACAACACACACATGTGGGTGGATGTGTGTACATTTGCATATTTTCACCATAAGAAAAAAAAATGCATATATTAAAATTTAAAACAAATACATTACATTTTCGAATTTGTGCCTTTGCACAACATGAGTACTTTGTAATGTTGATACATATGCACTTTTCCTCAGATGTGGAAGGGATTTCTCTCAAAATTGTAAAATATTATTTAGTCCTAAGATGCCTATTGTACAGAGCAAGTAAAATGTTGTAAATATTATGACCTTGATGTAATACTTGCCAAAATTTAGATAGTTATCAATTTGATCACTTAACCGACATTTTGATGGACTGCTATCAATTTTTAACCAAAAATGGAGTGAGAATGTGGGTACCTTATAACCTTGATACAAATGTACTTTTCCTCATATTTGGAAGGGATTTCTCTTAAAATCATAAAATCTTCTTCAGTAAGATGCCTACTATACATAGCAACTAAAATGTTGTAAGTATTATGACCATGATGAAATACTTACCAAAATTTAGATTAAAGTATAATTATAAAATTATTAATAATAGTTTTTATTTTGTCGTCATATCAAATTATGAAATCTTAAATCATATTCTTTACATCAAACTAATAATGTGTTTAACTTTTCAATGTTCTTTGTACTCTTTCTTCACAATTTAGGGTTTGGTCTATCATTTGAATTGGTTGCAGTGTTACCCTTAGCGTCTCCTCAAAACTCTGGTCCTACTGAGATTTCGTTCAATTTTCTAGTGTTGGTCTGTGGAGTTTGGTACCCATGTACCTTCTTCAACTGGTTTTAACAGGATATATGGGTTTGTTCAAATTATAATATTGAAAGTCCTTCTCTCTCTTTCAATAAATGTTGCTCATAAAGTTTGGGGTAATGGGAAACAAGGAGAGTTTTTTCCTGGAAGTATCGTGGGTTTTCAATTTTCATTTTTAGTTCACAAAAGTTTATCTCTTGTGTCCCCTTAGGGTTCTTGGCCCCTCTTTTTGGGGACCCCTTCGCTCCCTTAGCTTGGTCCATCCACATCGGCTAGTCTTCCACAATTTCTCTTTTTTTTCCTTGCAGGTCAATTACCCAATATGGCTCCACAAAAACGACTGCCTAGTCATAGGGGTAGCACTCATGGGTCACCTTTGATGCAACGTTGGTGTCTGTCTAGATGGGAATTTGTGGCCAACTTCTTCGATGCAATTCCTCTAGAGATCTATAAGGAAATTATCCATCTGGAGGCCAAGGAGTTTGTTGATCGTGTTTATTTCTTGGATTTGGAGATTGGAGGAAATAACCTCAAGTGTGCTCCAGACCTAAGGAAATTTCACAAGAGAAGGCTCCACTTCCTTCACTCCATCAACCTACATCGACAACTAGAAATTATATTAAGCATGGTAATTAGAGACAATCAAGTAGACAACTACAAGTTATTTGCAGGTCAGGAGGAGATCAAGAGAATCCTAAGGGATATCAGATATAAATTGGATGATATGGTGGTCAGATTGACTCGAGTTGAACGTTACGTGGTCGCTGATTCAGAAATTGAATCAAATGAGCAACATGACGTGCCTATGGTCATCAATGCTCCAGCTGAAGTCTCTCCTCACACCAAATCTTCTTCCACTTCACCAATAATCATCTTGGACTAACAAGTCTACCATGTACTATGTCTGTAGGTTTTCCATGGGTGGCAACTTGTGCTTTCTTGTAAGCAATATTATGATTTTTTGTCAATGTTGATTATGGGCGCATATATGTATTATTGTACCTCATTTTTTGGCTTTTCTTGGCTTTGTAACAGAGCCCTAGTGTTACTAGAAGAATGAAATGGTATTTGTCTAACTCTCCAGTCCTTAGGCATTAGAAGTAGGGTACTTTAAACTTATCATGTTGTCTTTGTTTGACCAAACGTTGTCTATGGTTTTCCTCGATGGCATACAAGATCTTCGAGATCTCTCTTTTGGATGTTTTGTTGAACAACTTTCACTATTAAAACTTTTGGTATTAATAGAAATATATTGTAGAAATTTACCAAAAAAAAAATTGTATGATTCACTTAATATTTTATGCGGCAATATCATACTTTTCACTCGAGTGTAAAGTTCCAATTATGAGTCAAATTGTATACCGTGTGTTGTGGTTTCCCGCAAGCCAAACCAAAACCAACATGAGACTTTTTAAACATAAAAATATAATTTGATGGTAATTGATGGATGTACTAAATCTCACTCATTAATTGATTGGTGGCAGAGTTAATTAATTGTATAGACACTTGGTGATGCTATAATTTCTTTAATTTTAATTTTTATAAATATTTTTTTGACAATTATAATTAAAACCTAAAGAAGTTAATCACTTTTTATATATTGACTAATAAGGTGTATATATATTGTGTGGTCGGGGGTGACCGTTATCGTTGGTCAGCTCCGGGGGGTGTGATTTTTCCAGATCTTCCTTGAGGTTGGGGTTCTTGTAGCCCTTCCAAGTTTTTCCCATGGGATTGGGGATTTTTGGTGTAAGGTGGGGGTCTTTGTCATTGGCAGGGTTAAGTTTTTGTATACTATGTAATTTTTCTTTTGAATTAATGAAATAGAAGGTTCGGCTCTTGCTTCAACAAAAAAAATAAGGTGTATATATATATATATAATAAATTTTTAATTTTCAAAAAATAAAAAATAAAAATAAAAAATTGATTTTTAATTTTCAATCAAAACTTTTTTACTATAAACTAATTACAATATAACTTACCTTAAAACCAATATAAAAATAAAATTTTAGAACACATTTCCATTTAAATATATATATAAAACATAAATGGCAACATTTTTTTTTCACTAACAAAAAAACATATTTTCACACATTTCAAATATAACCAAAATGCAAATTTCTAAATAAAAATGCTAAATAGAATTTGCATTTTGGTTATATTTGAAATGTGTGAAGATATTTTTTTTGTTAGTGAAAAAATGCTGCCATATATATATATATATATATATGGAAATGTGTGTATATATATATGTAGAAATGTGTTTTAAAATTTTATTTTTATATTGGTATAAAGGTAGGTTATATTGTAATTAGTTTATAGTAAAAAAAGTTTTCATCTCTCAAATATTCTGAAAATTAAAAATCAATTTTTTTATTTTTTGAAAATTAAAAATTAAATTTTTATTATATATATATATATATATATATATATATATATTTCTTTATTAGTGAATATAAAAAGTGATTAATTTCTTTAAGTTTTGATTATATGTCATAAAAAATATTTATAAAAATTAAAATTAAAGAAATTATAGCATCACCAAGTGTCTATACAATTAATTAACTCTGCCACCAATAATCAATTAATCAGTGAGAGTTAGTACATCCATCAATTACCATCAAATTATATTTTTATGTTTAAAAAGTCTCATGTTGGTTTTGGTTTGGCTTGCTGGAAACCACAACCCAGGGTATACAATTTGACTCATAATTGGAACTTTACACTCGAGTGAAAAGTATGATATTGCCGCATAAAATATTATAATAAATTTGAAATAAAATATTTTAAATTTAAATTTAAAACAAAATAATTTAAAATTAATTTTTTTAGTTTAAATCAAAATTATATTTATATTTATATTTGTATATTGTTTCCTTCATCTATTAAATAATTCATCTATTAAATAAAGTGGTTATATATATATATATATATATATATATATATATATGTGGGGTATGATGTATGGATATAAACTAAAACATTCAATTTTAAAAAATATACACATAATGTTAATATTTTAAGTATTTTTAATGAAATATGTTATGAGCGTTATAGAAAACAAAAAAAATTTAATTTTAATTTTTTAATTTGAATGAAAATTATATTTATATTTTTGTAGGGTAGTGTAAGTTTTTTTTTTTTTTTTAATTTTTTTTTAACAATCTTAAAAAAATTAAATTGAAATTTTAAATTTTAAATGTTAAATTTTCAATTCGATTTTACTTGCATTTTTTAAAAATGTTGAAAACTGACCCTAAAAAAAACCATCATTCCAGTATCAACACTTTTCATTTTTAGGGTGTTTTGTTGCACAATTTTTCCACAAAAAAATTGTTTTCACTGCCATTTTTAAAACATGTTCAAAATTGACCCTTTAAAAAAAACCATCCTTCCAGTATACCCACTTTTTGTTTTTAGCACTGTTTTTCATGTTTTTTCGGGGTTTTTGGGCGAGAGTTCTTGTTTTGAGTTTATAGTTCACCCCTTTATAAAGACCTCATGATCTAAATTATTGAAAGCCCTACAAACCTGGAGGGTGGGAACCCAGTGAATGGCTCCATAAAAAATCAAAAGTTGTGAATATTAAATATAATAAAAATTGAAACCAAAAACATAAATAAATTGTAATTTTCAAATAGTTACATTATTAACTAAATTATAACTTTATTTTAAATTATTATTATTATAATTATAAAAAAAATTAATACATAATATGTAATAAAATTATTAATTATGGAGATTCACTTTCATTTATTATCGAGATTTTTAATTTGAACATAAATTTTGTCACAAGACTATGGGCCGATATCATGGCTTATCAATACCATATGACATTTTTATAATTAGTCAATTTAATTAAAATGCAAAAAAGACAAAACTATTTTGAAAATAAATGTGAAACTTTGATTTCTGAACTTTGCTATGAATATTCTATAATAGTTTGTGGATGCTAAAGCTATAAATACTTTATAATATTACATGAAGACTAAATCTCTATTGTCCACCTAAATAATTAAATTAAAACTTTTGAACCCCTAATTTGACATAAGTTATACCTAGCATAGCCATATAACTTAAATCACTGGTATATGTGTGTGTGTCAAAACACTTAAATCATGATATATTTCACATTGCCAACAAAAAAAATTAAATTAACACTAAATTTTCAATTATTATCATCAATTATAAAAGAATTATACAAATTAAACATATATAAATTTAAAAAAACAAACATATAACAAGATTAGCTAGTGAAATTCATTATCATTTTATTACAAACAAATTATTAATACCATATACACACAATTTTTTTTTTAATTAATTAAATTAGAAACAAATAAACAAACAAATGCAATTATTTTTTAAATAAATCCAACTTTTAATTTATAATTATTATTTTAAAATGTATTGAAATATTCATAAAAATCCATTCACAATTAAATTAAGGGATTGGACCACTTCAGTTATCCATGTAAAAAAACATATTTTTTATTTTCCAACAAATTGATCTGGACATAAGCTACTTTCCAATTATTACTGCAGTAATCCATCTTTGCCACGTGGTTCACATGCGATAACCACTCTGATTATTGACGGCGTAATCCATCTTCGCCACGTGGCTTCATCAAAATACTCACGACCTTGAATTTGATGCGGAGTCATGGCGGGAGCGCCTGCTGACTGGGAATAGCTTCGCACAAATTTATTTGTTCCAGCCATGCCTCTTTACTGGAGTTAATGCAAGCATGTTCTTCTTCCAAAGCGAAAGAATGATAGAGAAAGATTGGAAATTTAATAGAGAAGAGTTCTCTAAATAGCTTTCTCAAATCTTTTCTCTAAAGTTTATCTAGGTTATAACTTTATGCTTTTTCAGTAAATTTGTTTATTTTTTCTCTAAGTTTAACTGTATGATTTTTCTCTAAATATAAAAAAGTTTCTCTATGTTTTCTCTAAACTTATTTATTTATAGCCATTTACACACAAGTTTACCTAAGTTATAACTTCATGTTTATTTCTGTAAACTTGTCTATTTTTTCTCTAAATTTATCTATGTCATAACGGTATGTTTCTCTATGTTATAACCGTGGGTAGAGTAGTGAAAATTGGAATTTTCGTTATTTTAAGAATAGTAATTTTATAATTAATCTTTCAAAATATTTTTATATAAAACTTCTTTATAACAAATACATGAAATTTATATTTTTATTTAAAAATTTAATGATATTTTTTACTAAGAAATATAGAAAAAAATATTATAATAAAAAATAACTATTACGGATGACATGGTTACGATCCTTGGATCTTTTGATCAGTGCCTCTCGACCTTGGAAACCGCCCTGCGTCCCACTCAGGTCAACAATTAAATAAATAAAGAATCCTGCATTTGTTCTCTGTCAATCCCTTGTATTACAGTGCATCTAAATTATTTATCGCATTTGCCTGGATTTTTATTGAAGTCCGGAGATCGCGCTTTCGATTCCCTGGGGTAGTACCAGGGCTTCTTACTGATATCGTAAATTGAGATACTTTCCCACTTAATATATAATGAAAAATGCATAAAGAACATAATACTTTGAAGATGGCAAAAAGAAATGTGGAGATTGCATACAATTATATTCAAATTTATTCAACTTCGACTATTGTTCGTGTATAAAATTTGTCCGTAGTTGATATTGTTCATATGTAAACTGTGTCTGTAATGGGTATCACTATGAGGCACCGAATTGGAATTCTAATAATGCATCAAATGAATTTTTAAATGAAGCATGTATCAACCCAATATTTATTAGGTGAATCATTTTTTCCGTATAATTTATTTAAAGGGTATGTTAATGCTTTGTAGGGTGGATTTCTTTGGAAATAATCCAAAACAATGATCTTATAAGAGATAGGATGGTTTTTACTAACATGAAAATAGTACCTAAGTTGTTGTAAGAGAGGTAGTCCCATTTGAAGAAGCCTGAAAACTAAGAACATTCCTTACGAATTGTGCTCGTAGTAAAATCAAAATACCCTAAACAAATAGACACCGAACAGGGCATAAGCTCTATTGTGGACCAACGTCGCGGTATCGTTGTGATTGTTCCAATGGAGGGAAGCAGGAAACTATGAATTGGAGAGCAAGGTTTCAAAATACCTAGAACAACCAAACACCAAATAGGGCATGAGCTCTATTGTAGACCAACATCACGGTATCTATGTGCTTGTTCCATCGAAGGGAAGAAGAAAAAGATGAATTGTAGAACAAGGTTTCTGGGTGAGCAAGGGTGAGAATGAGCTCGATCAGCAGCAATCCCGACATGTGGTTTACTTCGTCATAAATTATGAATATCTCCAAATTCATTTCTACATCTTCTTTCCTTCAAATCTACTTCACATAAGCTTCATCTGTGAAAGGTAACTAATGCATAATAGCTCAATCAACTCTCACATTATCCTACTCTCTAACCTCTCAATGCCTTCCAAAATCACATATTTTATAAAGATATTTTGTTGGATGTTTGTATCCCACTTAGGAATATGAAGTGAATAGGCTTGACTCTTTTCCTTCCACTCATTCATTTCCACACTCTTCATATCTTGAATATTAGAACACAAAAATAAATAATCCATCGAATATTAATTGTAGCCACATGTAATGATTAAATGCATCAACCTAATTTCAACATCAAATAACAGTATTTATCATTAATACATCACAACAATATTTGCAACATATTTTCCTTTTCCTTGGAGTCTTGCCTTTGCATCAAACTAACTCGACTCAACCAACAATTTCACATCACAACAAATCCTTCAATATATCAATCTCTGCAACATTATCAAAAAAATTCAATGTATCACAGCTCCTCCTCCTTCTTCTGCTCCTTTGCATTGATGATATTATTCATTATTGTATACATTGCTTTGTTGTTTCTCCTTTACCCGTTGTTGCTCCTTCATTGTTCTTTGTTGCTGCTCCTTCATTGTTCCTTGTTGTTGTTTCTCCTTTGCCTATTGCTCCTCATTCATTGTTCCTTGTTGTTGTTCCTTTGAATTTCATCTTTTGTTTCTTTGTTGCCTCTTCACTACACTTTTTCATTCTTTGCCTTATTGTTGCTCCTACATACCTTGTTGCTCATTTTCTTGTTGTTCCTTGTTTTTCTCCTTTTCCATCAATGACAATATTGCCAACAATCCCCCCTTTGGCATTGCTGGAAACACATTTTTCCTCCCCCTTTCATTCTAAGAAGTTTCTTCCTTCCTCTGATTACCTCCCCCTTTGACATCAATGGAAAGAGGGTTAAAAATGTCTTGTATATTGTAAAAGAGTCCTTAATCTAGCTATCATCATTGCATTAATGCTTTATAACCTGCAACGTCTTGTTCTATATAAACAATGTTGACACTATCATTGAATGAATGCCATTCCAGATGGCTTATTAGGGTTGCTCCATATTGAATGAATGTTGCTCCATAAACATTGCTTCAAATAAGCTTCAACAAATTTTAACACTGTAAGATATTATTGTGAGAACACTCTGAAAGCAAGAATATTGTTGAGAGAACGCTTTGCATACTATTGCAAGAACTCATTGAATAAGCACATTGTAGAGCACATTGCAAGAATACATCACAGCACCATAAGAAAGAACAATATCACCATAAGAACATTGAAATATGAATATAAACATTGCGCACCAACATTCCATGCTTACAATTCTTTTTCTATGCATATAATCATCAATTTTTGTAGATAAAATTATATAGAGATATACACAAAAGCCTTCCCTACTTCTAGTGTAAACCTAATTTTGAGCATATGAGAACTTCAAATAATAAAGAGAAGATTTCTATTGATGAGCCATGAATCTCATTTAAAGCATATTGGTGAGGGATCTAGAAATAAAGGACCTTCAACATAGAAGGCGCTTGGCATTTTGTTTTTTGTTTTCCAAGAAGCAGGAAGCAAAGGTGACCATACAATGCGACCATCTCCAAAATAAAGCGACAAAATTTTTCATGTCTACGTTAATAATCACACCAATTTCCAAAATATATTATGATCCCTAGTTATTTTGATTTTCTTTGTGTTATTCATCTTTCTTGTATAACAACTATCTCTTCAACACTTTTTAGCACCAAGGTTACCTTCAATTTCAGTAAATGGTCCTTCAACCATTCAAATAAATTGTGCTATACTTCAGCAATTGAAACACCATCCTTATCTAATGATAATTCAATAGCAGTTGCATCTATGAATTTAACAAGATTATTCCCACAAGTTCTTTGAATACAATATTAATCTATAATAATATGGCCAGCTTGATCAGTAAACTCAATGTATTCAACTCATCATCTGCTAAATTTGCCCCATAGTGCACAAAAAGAATTTTGACACACTGATAAAGGAAAATCGGCCCTTTATTGAGAAGAACTTGGTCAGGATAGTTGAGAGGAAGCTTGGTTGATAAAATTGAAGGAATCTCAACTTCTGTGGCTGGAACTTTGACTCCAAACCAAAACAAGCATTGGTTTCAATGTTCAAATCTTGGATTTAATATGCGTTCAAATAGTTGCATCTAGTATATTATAATGCAACAAGGATATTCAAATGAGTCAGTTTTCTTATCATATTGGCACATATTATAGTGTATGGTGATCGACAGTAAAATATTCATTGGCTAAGTTAAATTCATTAACAATATATTCATTTGCACTATAAGGGAAGAAGACATTTGGCTAAACCAATTATTTGAGTCTTAGTTTATAACATCTTGGTGATAACGACTTCAGCCTTTAGCGCGAAAATCATGATACCAAGGTAACGGATGAGTGTAACAACATAGGTCGGCTAGTCGAGTGAGATGCATAACTAAGAATCTATCAAATCACAATCTCCTTGTAAGGCTACTTCGACATTAAAATTCCACATGGGTGTATTAAATGATTCTGCAACTGCCAATCCCAACATTCACAGGGCTTCCATAAATTTTTGCATAGACTCTTCTGACAATGGTCACAAAACATGGATGACATTAGCTTGGTGGAGGGAATGTGTTCTCTACTTTCTGGGCCAACGCAACTTTAAACTTCTACATGACTTGTTTTGACTTCAGCCAGAACGCAATCAAACATTCTTTCACAGATCATCTCGCATGGTTGGCTTGCTACAAATATTGACGTCAGGGCCTTATGAAAGAATGACTCATGGGATCACCAATTTTATGAACAACTATGGATTAAAAACTTGTGCTCACAAAAATTGTGCAATTCTTCTTCTTCACGGTGGCCAGATTCGAGCGTTATACTAGGATCAATAAAATTAAAATAGTCATGCCACAAAAGCCCAAATGAATCCACAACACTCCCCCCATAGGAGGCATGCCAAAAAGGACAAAAATTCCAAATGAAGCTACAAATTATCATTGACATGTAATTATGACCCAAATCAGATGTCCTGCCATAGAAAATCATCTTGCACCACTCAGTTTGATCTATGGGCCCATGTAATGCCCCACTATTCATAGGGAGAATGGTTTTCAGGTTACAATTACTGATTGGTCTCATTCAATCCCCCTTTCTTTTCTTTAATAGAAATGAAACCTGCAAGAGAAACAGTCAGAGCTAATGGAAATACACCCAATAATGCCATCATAAATCTCGTATGAGTCATG
Organism: Pinus tabuliformis; assembly: GCA_031772625.1. Lineage (NCBI taxonomy): Eukaryota > Viridiplantae > Streptophyta > Pinopsida > Pinales > Pinaceae > Pinus > Pinus tabuliformis. The sequence goes on from CM062816.1 coordinate 1,571,744,733, forward strand.
GTGCCTGATCAGATAATTTTTTAACTTCATAGTAACAAAAATTACGTATAGACAGAGTGCAACAGTAGTCATGTTTTTTCGACATCAATCCTTAACCTCATTTTTAACCTAGGCCATGGAGTCTCAGGCATATAAATTCATCTCATTGCAGTGTAGGCATATCAATTAATACCAATTCATGGATGTTGCTTCAATGACCATTTCCCTGGTTTGACATCTACTTTCATCTATTCTTGCATGATGAGGATACTGAAAATTATATAACGCATATCCTGGAATTTTCGTAAGGCTTCAGATTTGGTAGGTAGAGTAATGTTCAACTTTTCAGTTTTCCTTTAATGCCCATCACGCACACTTTGCAATTGACACAATCCTCTCATCCATTCCTTGGCATAATATGCCACTTGTCCACACTACAATTCTATCACTGCACGCTCAGATCTGCACTATCATTGCATTGTCATTTCATTATCATACCTCTAAGGCATCTGTCATATGGTCACACCTCTCAAACTATTATTTATGGCACATTTCTTTACATATTTTCGCTGGCATAGATAATATTGGTCCATTGTATAGTCTGAAATTAACGTTCCACATTCATAATGTTCCATAATGCTCCAACCTAATTAACTAAGCTCTTCATGATCATGGCAAGGCTTCCAGAACAACCTCTATTGTTAGGATTCCAATAACGTATAAAATGCACTTTCATGAGATTTATTATTTATTCTCTTGTGCATCTTACACATTGTAAGTAATTGCAGTTTATGCTCCATAGTATGACTGGAAATATATATTTTTTGAATAATGAATGCTTGGAATAGGTTTTTTTTCATTCATCTTGATTTTCATTCTAGTTGTCACTATCATTGTCTCGGTAGGGCTATTGGAATAGCGTGACAACTCCATCATGATTATCATAGTGCACCCATGTAGGTGATTATTCAACTCCCATTGCTCTCCAATCATGTTCTTTCAACACTTTGACTAGCGGGAAATTTTCAAGAATAACATTATGAAGCATAACCTGCCTATTTCCATTCACCATTCTCCATTTTTATTCCCAAAACTATATGGATGGAAAGAACAGAAGGAAAAAATGATGTATTGGTTTGTGGAGGAAGTTGGAGGAAGATCGCATCCTTGGTTGAGATATCATATGTCTTTTGCTGAGACTTCTTTCTTTTTTCATCATTTGAATCATCAAATTGTATGGACTTTTCTTCCCAAATAGTATTTATCAAAATGTTTTATGGTATATCTTCTCTTTCAACAAAAAAAAATCTAAGTCACAAATATGTATGGGCAGTTCATTGCATAAGCCATTTATCATAGAATTAGTTTCTAACTTAATAACACCAAATTCAAAATGGGTTGCACCATAGTATTTCAAAGCTTTTCCGTACTGGAATTTCACATCGTCTAGGATATGCCTATAAGAATTGTGGAGAATACCACAATTATTACAGGTATCTATATTAGATACCAAAGACTTTGCCAATGATTTTTTGTTGTGCCCCAATTTGTAATTGATCACAACAATATTGGTGAAATCCTTAACTTTTATAAATGTTATAATTGTTGTTTCAAAAGAAGATTCAATGGATTTTAAACCTCTATTGGATAACTTCCGAACCAATTCATTAAATACCCAATCCTTCTTCCAAGTTGTTAATTGAACTCCTCTGCTCCATGGATGATAATTCCAAACAATATTGTTGTTGATCCAACTCTAACCACTCAAAAACCTAGTACTCCTTAGATGTTAAAACATGCAATATATTCAAATCATTTTTCTGCATCTAAAGAAATATTACTAATAGAGGTTGCAATTCACATTCATGTTGAACTTGTTTTCCATCTTTTTGCAGATGTCTTAACATTTATTTAAACTTCCGTTAATTTCTCTGGATCCACTTAGATTTTCTTTAAAGATTATGGGGCTTCTCTCCCCCTGATATATTGTTTCTCCTGTGACACTACATGAATTCTTCTTTTGTTTTCTTGCACAACTCCCCTTGAGGAAATGATAGCTTCATTTTACTATTGAAGTCTCAGGCTGCTCCCTTTTCTTCCTCTTCCATACCGTAGTTGGATTCCTTGGGTTGTTGTGTGTATTTCTTTTTGGCTCATTTTTTGGTCTGCTTGGAGTTAGTTTTGTTTTCTGTTTATAACTCTTTAGTTTATATGAAAATCTGTGGTCATTAGCTTTGTTCTTCTTTGAAAACAATTTACATTTAATGAGTTTGTGACCATATTCCTTGCACATATAACAATAGCCATGGAAACGGTTTATGTAACTAGTTGTTGATGTTATCCTTTATTTTCTTGTTGGATAATACCTTCTTGTTTGTTGCATGTTTTGCTGAATAATATTGATCGTCTTCTTCTTACAGTTTACTGTTATGTGTCTGCCATGAGATATATTTTTTCCTTTTAAATTTTCTAAATTTTATCAATTCATCTCTAGGAGAAAATGACCTTCTTGTATATTGATTAGAAAGTGATCCTCTATGACTTTTTAATGCTCAAAAATGAAAGTCAAATGATGCTTTTGGAAATAGTCTCATTGCGTAGATTTCTTCATTCTGAATCCAACGCAATTTGAACGGGTAAAAATGGACTCCGGATGAAGGAGATATTGTAAAAAGAAAATCGCCCAATATCCTTACAAAAGGAGGCATTTTCTTATTAAATTGGACTTTAGAAAAATTTAATGTGCATTAATAAAATTTGTTGGAGTCCATGGGATTTGATTCTATGACCTCTCCTCCATAAAGGGGCGTGCCTTAACAAGTTGAGCTGCATATTAAGTCTTGTAATGTGGTGAGCTCAACATGTATTTATTAACGTGGATGTTTTGGATACTGTTTAAAGAAGGGGAGGAGACCGCCAAATCTGGCGGCTCCACTCGACATAAACCTCCAAACAAGAGCGCCCTCCAAGATGGTGCTATGGATATCAACGAATCGACCAAATCGCCATTAGTCGAAGGTCATACGTGGGAGTTGATACAAAGGATAATGCTTATGGAGATTATGCCAATCCACACGAAGTCAAACTGCCAATTAGTACATCTGGACTGTCATGCAGACAGCCACAAGGGCGAAGATAAAGCCATTGGTTTCAATGTACTCATCCAGCCTCCATGCACTCCAAATATAGCTATCCGCTATGAAACTCCAAGATATATATATCCGCTATTTTTAACTCATGATTCTAAATTCGAGATATATAATATGGTGTTATGAAACCAGCTCAGGAAAAGATAGAAAAGATAGATCAACACCTTAGAATTCAGCCTCTTCGAGGGCGCTACCTCCTTTACATTACATAAAAGAACAATTCTTGGATGATTCAAATGACAAAACCTCCTTTCTATATATAGGAGTCTAGGGAGTCACAATATAACCCAGTCGACCTAACAATAATAATATAAAGTCACAAAAATAACAATAGAGGGATTCTATGGGGCACAGTAATAACAATATGGGGACAATAGGGGCACAACAATATTAATAAGGGGTATAACTACAATAGTAATGGGGTAATCACTAGTATTATAGGGACCCAACATGCCCCTCTCCAAAAAAAGTGTTGTCCTCAACGCTTGAGTAGTTCTGGAAACTTCTGTATAAAATTCTCATCCTCCCATGTGGAATCTTCAGCGGATAAGTTCTTCCACTTGATCAGATACTCTGAAATTGATTGATTTCGTAGCTGTCAAGTTCTTGCTTCTGTGATTGCTTCTGGTTCCAATATAATTTTTCCTTCCTCGCCAAGTTCTGGAAATATTGTTTGAACTGGGAGCTAGTCACCTATAACCTTCTTTAAACATGAAACATGGAAACTGGGTGCAATCGAGAAGCTGCAGGAAGCTCCAATTTGTATGCCATAGTACCAATCTTTTGCAAATCTTGTACGGACCATAATACTTTGGTGATAATTTATTATCCTTCTTAGCTTGCTTGAGGGACATTTTCTTATATGGTTGTAGTTGTAGGAATACCCAATCACCTACATCAAAACTTCTTTCGCTGCGATGTTGATCTGCCTGTTGTTTCATTCTATTCTATGCCAACACGAGGTTATCCTTTAAGAGTTGGAGGACTTGTTGTTGATGTTCAATGTGATGTTCCACTGCCTGAACCTTAGAATTTTCTCTTAAATATGATGTGATGGATGGTGGTTGATACCCATAAAGTGCCATAAATGGGGTCATTTTTTTTGTTGTATGGAAGGAAGTGTTATACCACCATTCAGCCAGAGGCAACCATTTGACCCATTGTGTCTGTTTATCAGATACAAAGCAACGAAGATATCCTTCCAAACATTTGTTTACTATCTCAGTTTTTCCATCAGATTGAGGATGATAAGATGAGCTATGAGCTAACTGAGTACCAAGACAAGAAAATAATTCTGTCCAAAAATTTCCAGTGAAAATGGGATCTCTGTCACTTACAATAATCTTTGGGTTTCCATGTAGCTTTTGAATTGTTTCCATAAATGCAGTAGAAACTGTACTGGCTTTAAATGGATGTGATAATGCACAAAAGTGTGCATACTTGGTAAGTCTGTCAACTACCACCATGATGACACTCTTTCCCTCAGACTTGGGTAAACCTGTGATAAAATCCATTGAAACCTCCTCCCAACGTTGGCTTGGAATGGATAAAGGTTTAATAGACCTGGTGTCTTAATTGTTTCAACTTTATTTTGTTGGCAAACCAAACATTCCGCCACAAACTTTTGAATATCTGATTTAAGGCCATCCCAAAAAAATTCCTTCTTAACCCTGTGGTAAGTTTTTAAAAATCCTGAGTGCCCTCCTAAGGGAGAAGTGTGCAATTCCATAAGAATATTTTGTTTTAGCTGGGAATTCTTACAGAGGTATAAGCGATCTTTGTACCATAACGAATCATTTTTCCAGCTAAATGTATCAGACGTACTGGAATCTTGTTGTAACTTTCGAATAAGTGCCCACACTTCTTCGTCATTCTTCCATTCCTCCCTTGCTTCGTTTATCCAATCTGGTTGGATAATAGAAATGGCACACAACAATGCTTCCACATCCTCATCCTTTCTTGAGAGTGCATCTGCCACCACATTTTGCTTCCCTTTTTTGTAGATGATTTCAAAGTCATAACCCAACATCTTTGTGACCCACTTTTGTTGCTCTTCAGAGGATAATCTTTGTTCTAAAAAGTATTTAAGGCTATCATGATCCGTTTTTACCTTGAAGTGTCTTCCCATTAGGTAGGGTCGCCATTTCTTAAGTGCATGGAGTATTGCCAACATTTCCTTCTCATAAATAGCTTTGTGTAAAAAATTTCCCTTGATTGGACGACTTTCAAAAGCAATGGGTCTTTCATCTTGCATTAGAACAGCACCAATTCCATTTCCTGAAGCATCACATTCCACAATAAAGGTTTTTGTGAAGTTCGTGTAGCTAAGACCGGTGCTTGGCACATTTCCTCTTTAAGATGTTCAAAGGCCTTTGTTGCTTCCGGAGTCCATGAAAATGAATCTTTCTTCAATAATGTTGTTAGAGGTGCTGCTATTCTCCCATAATTCTTAACAAACTTGCGATAATACCCTGTCAACCCGAGAAATCCTCGCAGATGCTTTATGGATGTGGGGATTTTCCATTCCTTAATGGCTTTAATTTTGCTAGGGTCTACCTTAACTCCTTCATGAGATACAATATGACCCAGATATTCCACCTCTTGGACTCCAAAGAAACATTTGGATCTTTTTGCATATAATTGTTTCTCCTCCAATAGTTGTAGCACCTTGTCAACATGTTCAACATGATCCTTCCAAGACTTGCTGTAGATTAGTATATCATCAAAAAATACTAACACAAATTTTCTAAGGAATGGTTTGAAAATTGAATTCATCAAACCTTGAAATGTTGAAGGTGCATTGGTAAGGCCAAAAGGCATGACCAAAAATTCATAATGACCCTCATGAGTTCTAAATGTTGTTTTCAGAATGTCTTCAATCTTCATTCTGATTTGATGATATCCTGAACGAAGATCCAACTTGGTGAAGTAAATTGATCCATGCAATTCATCCAGTAATTCATCAATGACAGGAATGGGAAACTTATCTTTAATAGTGAGCTTGTTGAGCTCCCTATAATCCGGACACATGCACCATGATCCATCCTTCTTGTGCACCAATACTACTGGAGCAGAGAAAGAACTTTGACTCGGTTGAATTATACCAGCCTCTAGCATTTCTGCAACCATACGTTCAATTTCACTCTTTTGGGCATAGGGATATCTGTACGGCCTGATGTTTGGAGGAACACTTCCTGGAATCAGATGAATAGCATGATCATGATCACGCATAGGTGGGAGACCTTTGGGAGTCTCAAATACCTTGGAATGATTGTCCAGGACTTTTTGGAGATCTGGAGAAATAGATGATTCCTGTGTGGAAACATCTAGCGAACATAATTGTGCAATTACACCTCTTTGTTCCTTTTTTAGAAGCTTTGTCATACCATTAGAGCTGATTATCTTTCCTGGTTTCCCTGCAATACCCCTTAATTCAACTTCCTTTCCTTCCGCAGAAAATTTGATGAAAAGTTCTTGAAAATTAAAAGCTATTGTACCCAGGGATTGTAGCCATTGGACTCCTAGTACAACATCAACACCTCCCATTGGAATGGAAAGCATTGGGCTAGTCAATACATATTCTCCCATGGATAGCTTGATATTATGGCACTTTCCAGAGAAATTTATTGTTCCTCCATTTGCAATCATCACTTGACACTCTGGTGCTGGATATAGGAAGCAATTCAATTCTTTTGCTACCTTACAATGAATAAAATTGTGGGTGCTTCCTGAATCAATCAACACTATTACCTTTTTCTTCTTGATTTGTCCTTATCTTGATGGTTTGAGGAGTGGTAATTCCAGCCAATGCATTACAAGATATGGTCAGATTCATTTCTTCTTTATCTAGGCTTTTTCTTGGAGTATATCCTCTTCTTTTGACCTTTCTTGCTCCTTTTCTTCTTCCTCTTCACAATCTATGTAGAATAATTTCTTCTCAGCACACTTATGAATTTTAGTGTATTTGCTATCACATCTATAACAAATCCCTTTTGCTCTTTTTTCTTCCAATTGTTGTGGTGTCAACCTTATAGGTTGTGGAAGACTAGGGGCAACAACACTTCCATCTTTATAGTTGTGAGTGGTATGCTTCCTAGTTACCATAATTTTGCTTTCCATTTTTCTTGCTAACCTGAATGCCTTCTCTAATGAATCAGGTTTCCAAAGGCGAACATCATGTTGGATATTATCCTTTAAAGACCCGATGAACACATCAATTCTATGCTCCTCTAGAATATCTTTTACCCTTATGTTCAATTTTTGGAACTCCTCAATGTGCTCCATTATTGAACCCTTTTGTTTGAGACTTATCAATTGACTAAACAAAGTGTTGCTTTTTTATCCTCATAATGTGTTATCAATTCTTCCGTAAAAATTGCCCAAGTGATAAATTGTTTACGAGAGAAAAGCCATTGATACCATAAAAACTGATTTGGTTCCAAATATAAAGTTGCAATACGTACCTTTTGTGTGTTTTGCACATTATTGAGATCGAAAAATTGCTCCATCTGTAATATCCATGTTGCGGGATCCTTGCCATCAAAATTCCTCATATCGATTTTTGGAATATGGTAGGTCTTCGATCCCACATTAGATTCTATGATATCATGATTAACATTTCTTTTGTTCGCATCATGAGTTTCCTTTACTACCTTTTCACCATTAGTAAGTATTTCTTGTAGAAAATTTGTCAAATCTGTCTTCAAATCTGCCATGCCTGTCTTCAAATCTGCCATGCCTGTCTTCAAATTTGTTTTCAAATCTATCTTCAAAATTGTCCATCTTAGCTTCCTTGCCATTCATCTTAGCTTCCACGCCATTTATCTTAGCTTCTGTTAACTTTTGTGAGCGTGACATTTGTTGCACTTGTTCTCGTGATTTTGATATACCATGTAGCATTTCTTCATCTTCTTCATGGGTCATGCTAGAGCTTTCAGGTTCCTTACTAGGTGTTTACATTTTCTTTCCTCGGGGCATCAGTTACCAATAATAATGCTCTACTAGCCCTTTGAATTCCTTCAAAATAAATTTTCAAAACAATCTTAAGCAAAAATTTAAAAGAATCTACACACCTTTTTTTTCACTTTGTAGGAGCTCGATATTGCCTCTGATGTATCTTTGTACTTTCAAAACATCCAATTCTAAAATTACGAAGTGTGGTAGCCCTCTGTGTCCTCTTTCCAATTCCACCAGTCTAATCCAAAGTGGATTCTTGAAGGAAGAGTTATGCAAAATCTCCCACAGTGACCTGATTATAGACTAGCTCAGTAGAGCGAACTTGTACGATGTGCCACGAGTTACTATTTCGACCTTTAGCTCTGAAAAATATATAGAAGAAACTACAGTCCGTCCTTTTTCTGCACCTTCTTACGAAATTTCAATCCAATGCTCAGAGAAAAAGTTATGATGATTTTCCCCAGGTCACCTGTTTGGAATGTAGTTCAGGAGTCTGCAAAAAGACAAACTTCCTCAGACCATATCTCCGCAAATATAGCGCAAAAAGCTCTGAAATTTGGACCCAAGATTTAGCGCGATGTATTCTCAAATGGGTTTTTTTTCAACTTCTGAAATGTCACAGAAAAAAAGTTATAGCAAAAATGCCACGATGACCTGTTTGGAGCAGCGAAACCCTAGAATCCAAAGCTCTGAAACCAAACGTTATAAAACCAGCTCAAGAAAAGATAGAAAAGATAGATCAATGCCTTAGAATTCAGCCTCTTCGAGGGGGCAACCTCCTTTACATTACATAAATGAACAATTCTTGGATGATTTAAATGACAAAACCTCCTTTCTATATATAGGAGTCTAAGGAGTCACAATATAACCCAGCCGACCTAACAATAATAATATAAAGCCACAAAAATAACAATAGAGTGATTCTATGGGGCACAATAATAACAATATGGGGACAATAGGGGCACAAAAATATTAATAAGGGGTATAACTACGATAGTAATGGGGTAATCACTAGTATTATAGGGACCCAACATATGGTTTATATTTTAAATGGATATGGATGAGTGACTATGGCATATTTAAATGGATATGAGATGTGATTCCAAGGATATGCAAGGTTATTTAAAAATGTTAGTTAATCAAAGTGAGCCGAGAAGGTAGGGACAGGAATTCGAACACAGGGTTTATCCTCTACATAAAGCCTTTAACCAGCGCGCCACAAGAACATACTTGTGAGGAAGGCAAAGCACATTCTTTTTATTACTGGTATATTGCAGAAGTCTGCTAACTAAAGTTGGCACCTGGCTAACTTTGGTGGAACTGCCTAATTTGGAGGCAGATTTAGCAGTTGCAGACAGAGAGTTGAATTCTGGGAGGTCCAGAGGTCACTTTGTTAGAACAGGGTCGTGTTTATAGTCAATTTGCATTGTCTCGATGTTCTAAACTCATCTGTGCTATCGGTTTCTTCATTTGATCTACAGAATTCGAAAGGAGTAGTGCCATCAAGAAGCTCATGGTAGCTTAGAGCACTGATTGAAGGAATCAAGTCCAAGGGAGCTTCGATCTGTTTTCAGCCATGAAAAGGATATAGATGGTATTCTAAGTCCATTGGTTTAGTTCAATAGCCTTTGGAGTTAAGTGTGAGACTTGTAAAAGAATTATTGCCATAATCCCAAAGACCCAAGTCAAGTTGACAAGAGCTCGCGGAGAGTAGCCCCTGAGATTTGGGTGAACTCCTAGATTAAATTTGCTGTTATGTGTGGTTGTTTATATGTTGTAGTATATGACTGTTATATTTGTTTAATATCAGCATAGGCAAAAGAACTTAAAGCACTTAAACAATTAAAACAAACACATACACCTATCTCAAGTATTTAATTCTGCAAAATGTCAACATAAGCTAGATCATATATTTGTTAAGTTTTGGAGTGGGAGGTTCTTGTAAGTATAACAAGATGTTAAACCCCCATTTCAGATCATATATGACCATTTCTTCACCATATTTTTTGGTTCTTGATGTTGTTGCTTGTTTTTATTTGTTTCTTTACAAAATATGTTGTTGTTGGACTCTTCTTCTATAGGTATTTTTAGAGTTGATTCATTATATTTTATGGTTTCCTTTGATCTACTGCATTTTTCTGAGTTTTTCATAGAGACAACCTCCTCTTCTAACTACTTACACAACATGTTCTTTTCATCTAGATCACGTTTAACTCAACTAATCTTGACCTCTAACCTTGCACATTGTACCTCTTTCTCCTTTAGCTTACTATTCCTCATCTCTTTTATTCTTCTTGCTTCTTCAAGCTGTGTCCTTAGGCTAATGATTCCATTATTGTATTCATGCTCTCTTTCATCACATATTTGCACCAGTTCCTTCAAATCTTTGTTTTCATTCTTCAGTCTTTCTATTTCAGTTAAGGCTATGTCAAACTTGGCTTGTTCTTCCATTGTTTTTTTTTTCATGGCAATAAGGTCCATTCACACTAGAAGACACCTCTTTTAAATGAATACTTTCCTTTTGAGAGGAAATTTTATTTTTCCTCTTTATCTTATCCTTCTTGACAATGCAACTAGTAGCGTCTCCTTCATGCACGAGATGCAATTTATCCTAGATTTCTTTTGCAGAATTTAATTTTATCACTGTATCAATATCCTTATTATGAAGATTATTAATCATAACACATTTTCCTTAGCATTCCATTGTTGTTATTACACAGAGGGAGAGTCTTTACATTAGCCATCACATACTAGTTTCCACACACCAGGTCCACAAACTATTAGTTCATATTTTACCTTATCTCTCCATTCATTAATGTTTGATGTACAGAGCACAAGTAAAATTTGACAGTCCATGACTCAACTAGAACTACCTTCAAGTTGTTAGGCTTACACCGAAAGAACTGTCTTTGATACCAATTGATGAAAACTTGACTAAAATGAGAGGGGGGTGAATCAGTTTAGTATATTCATTGACATTAAATTATTTTCATTAAACTCATTAACTAAAACATTACATGAGCATATTATCAAATAATGACCAACAAATTGAATATGTGAACAACAACTAATAATCAAACCAAAACATCGCATGAATACATAATAAAAACACACATTAACACCAGATTTATGTGGTGTCCCATAACAGGAGAAAACCACGATTTTATTATTGGTGTGATCCAAAGGCAAGCCTCGACTTCTTATTACATCTGATTTTCTGTAGGCTCCAACCTACACGAGGTTGATATCTCAATTTTCTGCAAGCTACAATTGCAAAGAAGCTCCAACTCCCATATGTTTTATGTAGGCCACAACACACAAGAGGCTCCTACCTCAACAAAATCAAACTTTATGTTTATCAAGCCACTACTTGAAAGCAGACTACAATCCCCTGATACAAATAAGAAATAACTATGTGTTGGTTTACGTTGTCATAATTCTACAATCTCCAACTTCATTTCTGCATCTTCTTTCCTTCAAATATGCTTCACATAAGGTTCATATGTGTCAGGTAACTAATGCATAATAGCTCAATCAGCTCTCACACATTCTATAACCTCTCAATGCCTTCCAAATCACATCTTTTATAAAGATATTTTGTTGGTTGTTTGTATCCCACACAGGAATATGAAGTGAATAGACTTGACTCTTTGCCTTTCACTCATTCGTTTCCAAACTCTTCATATCTTGAATATTAAAACACAAAAATAAATAATTCATCGAATATTAATTGCAGCCACATGTAATGATTAAATGCATCAACCTAATGTCAACATCAAATAGCAATATTTATCATTAATGCATCATAACAATCTTTGTGACATCTTTGCATTTTCCTTGGAGTCTTGCCTTTGCATCATAACAATTCATCTCAACCAACAATTTCGCATCACAACAAATCCTTCAATATATCAATCTCTGCAACATTATAAAAACATTTCAATGTATCACAACTCCTTCTCCTCCTTCTCCTCCTTTGCATTGTTGATCTTATAACAATGTAAACATTGAAACGGGAACTGATACTGTTACCCGTTTCGTAGAGATAGCAAAAAAGTAACCTGATTTTGAAAAGGGGTGATGCAGAACAAACATGTTTTTTTTAGAGCATAGTTTTTGGCACTTTAATTTTTTATTTTTATTTTATTTTATTTTATATATATATATATATATATATATATATATATATATATATATATATATTTTAATGTACATTACATTTTAGAATGGTAGTGATTTTCATGCTGATTTAAAAAAGTGAGTATTCTACATCACACCCTTTTTTTAAAAAACCTGTTTTTTGGCTTTAAATTTTCTAATGTATAAAATGTAAATAATTATGTTGTAAATTTGATAATTTTTGAAGTGGTCGTTTTCTTCATATTTTCTTGTTTTTTATTTTAATTTTATTTTTTTTAGTGAGGTTTTTATTGTTTTGCATTTTTAAATTAGAAGGTCGATATTTAGAATTTTCGATGTTCTACATATTTATACATCCTTAATTAATTTTTCAATCCACATGAAATAATTGTTTCTAGAAAACAATATTTTTTAACAATGGACATAAAAATACCCATTTTTAACATAAATATAACTAAAAAACTACATGTTTTGATAATTTTTTGCTAGAATTGACATGTGAAAATCACAATTTTTATACGAAAATTTTAACTAAAAATGGTTAAATAATGGTTTTTTTATGAATTTCATGTCAAAAAAATAATAATAATCACTTTTTTTTTTCAAAAAATAATGATTAAATTAAAAATCAATGATCACATATTACAAATATTGAACATATAAAAACCCTAATTGAGTGTTTATTCTTCTCCGAAAAAGTCAAAGTCAAAACATTGCAAAGCTTGATTTACAAGCATAACTTAAATTTAATCAACAATGTCACGTGATCCAAACTCATCGTCCTCTGGAGTTTCATCATTGTCTTTTTCCACAATATTTTCTGTTTCTTTTTGCTCATTTTCCTCTTCTAATGGATCTTTGATGTCTGCGAATCTCCCAATGTATGTCTTTCCAAACATTCCATGTCAGTATACATAGATTCAACACCTGAAAGATAATAAAACTCTCAAACTTTGCAGATTAAACAACTTAAATTTATACAAAATATTTCCCATACTTTTTCTCAACTTTTCTCCAAACAAAAGGTGAAAATGATTTTATGTATGTTACAACACACAGGATGATCCTACCTCAATAGGCTCAAACCTTATGTTGATCAAGCCACTACTTGAAAGCAGACTACAATCCCCTGATACAAACAAGAAATAACTATGTGTTGGTTTACCTTGTCATAATTCTACAATCTCCAACTTCATTCTGCATCTTCTTTCCTTCAAATATGCTTCACATAAGCTTCATATGTGTCAGGTAACTAATGCATAATAGCTCAATCAGCTCTCACACATTCTCTAACCTCTCAATGCCTTCCAAATCACATCTTTTATAAAGATATTTTGTTGGTTGTTTGTATCCCACACAGGAATATGAAGTGAATAGACTTGACTCTTGCCTTCCACTCATTCGTTTCCAAACTCTTCATATCTTGAATATTAAAACACAAAAATAAATAATTCATCGAATATTAATTGCAGCCACATGTAATGATTAAATGCATCAACCTAATGTCAACATCAAATAACAATATTTATCATTAATGCATCACAACAATCTTTGTGACATCTTTGCATTTTCCTTGGAGTCTTGCCTTTGCATCATAACAATTCATCTCAACCAATAATTTCACATCACAACAAATCCTTCAATTTATCAATCTCTGCAACATTATAAAAACATTTCAATGTATCACAACTCCTCCTCCTTTGCATTGTTGATCTTATAACAATCTTATTATCTAGTTAGGTAGTCTTGCCACCTGTCATTTACATTTTACCCATGTCATAAGAGTGCATATCAAGGAGATTCCAAATGTAATAGAACAATGCACATCATACCTTTCCTCATTGGATGTCTCGACCTTCCTGATGGAAGAGTAGATCTTGGTTATGATATAGTTCTTTCTAATTTGCGGGTTAGTTCTCATCCATGCATATATATAACAAAAAAATAGATATAGATACGTGATCTTAAACATCATCTTATTAAGTCTAGCATCCATGTATCAATTTTGTAGTTCATACTGGAAATAAATCTTACATTAGATAAATCATAATTTCACTAAGGCATTCATTAGATAAATCATATCCACTTAAGCCATACTTGAAGCAACAATTACTCTGATAAGTCATGCACTAGATAAATCATAACCAAGTAAGTCATACATTAGGTCATACATCGAACATTTCAATCATTAATACCTAATCCATCTAATGATTTATGTCAATAGTTTCACTTATCCAACTAAATGCATCAATATTACATAGTGTTCATAAATAAATAACTTGGAACTGCAAATAGACCCTTAGCATAGGTAGCTATCTAAGTCAAGATGGACATCATAAATGGTCAAAAGTGAGGGATAATTGCGACATGTAATATTTGTGTCCTCTCGGGTAGCAGATCTTTGCTTAGACTTGTCCCATTGTATCTTAACTTGGTCCACCAAGTGATGCCTAAGCCATCAAACCCTATGGTATAGTATGCATATGGGTTTGATCATTATGGTTACCATGTCTAAGACCTATAATTCCCTCTAGTCGAGTCTGTGGGATTCATTAGAGACATAATGTTATAGGACAGATACACTAAAACATCATGAGTTTTATGCAAGTGGGGTGGTAGTTCAAGATAATACGACACTAGTCTAATTTTCTTTTTGATTCTAAAAGGTCCTATAAATCAAGGTGGTAACATCATATCTTTCGCAAACTGAATAGTGTTAGGAATAACTAAAAATAAAAAAAAAACTCAGTCCCCCACTTTAAAACTTCGATCGGTACTATGTTCATCAACATAACTCTTTTTCCTATCTTGTGCTTCCTTTAAACTTTGTTGAATCTATCTTACCTATTCCTCCATTTTTTTGAAACAATCCTATCGTTTCTATTACTCTATCTTCCATCCTTTCGTTGACTCACTGGTGTCTTGCATGGCCTCCCATATAGAGCTTGACAAGGAGGCATCCTAATTGAATTATGGTAATTTTTATTATAGGAAAACTATACCAATGATAAGTACCTTTCCTACCGAGTCTAATTATCCATGACATACATTATAGGCATATACTCTATAATCCGATTTACTCTTTCAGCCTTTCCATCTATTTATAGACGATATGTAGTGCTAAGGTTTAATTACGTCTCCAACACTCACTGCAACTTGTCCAAAATGTGTATGTAAAGCAAGAGTCGTTATCAAAATGATCTTTATGGGTAAAACATGTAGCTAGATAATTTCACCTATAGATACTCAAGCCAAAATGGGTGCAATCTCTTTGACAAAGTAGTTAGCAACCTAGAGATACCAAATACATGGCCAAAATAGAATATGTTAAGGTTGTTTCTCTAGGAAGACAGCAACTCATCTAGGGCATGTGTCTAACACATGTTTGGAACTTGTCCTATTTTAGGACATGTGTCCCAACATGTCACTTGCCTGACATGTGAGATATGGACATGCCCCCCTTGAGGGCTGTGTCCTGTTACTTAGCTTGTAATCCTAATTCAATTAATAATTTTTCCTTCCATTAATGTTACAAACGGGAAGGTGCGATTTGCACAAACTGATGAAGTGTAGTTATTTTATCCTATTCTTTGTTTTAAAGGCTTCAATTTTTTTGTCTACTGGAACCATATTACTAAAATGATTCAAGTGCATGAGTTAAATTGTCCTTCATTTTAGTGTTGAAAAACTGGGCTTCTGTCTGTTGATTATTCTAGAATGTAATAATATTTGTCATTCATATTATATATATTTGAATATATTTGCAGATGGATGCATTTTACTATTGAATGTAAAACAATGGCATTTACAATGTACTGAAAGTCAGGTTAATCAACTGCGGAATTCACCTGAGGAATTCATATTTACAAACAGGGAAGCACTTGAGAGTGAGTATGTTAATTCCAATCTTCATCATTGGATCGATTTAATATTTGGCTGCAAGCAACGTGGCAAGCCAGCTGTAGAGGTGTCATTCTTTTGTATGATCTATTCATGCGACATTTTGCATTGAAATTTAAAACAACATTTTTGTTTGTCAACACTTGATTATGAAGCTCTAAATTGTTTCTGGGATAGTAGGCTGCCAATGTGTTCTACCATTTAACTTATGAAGGTGCAGTTGGTATAGAAGCAATAGAAGATCCATTACAACCGGATTTTGTTGAAGGTCAAATTGAAAATTTCGGGCAGACATCTATCCAACTTTTTTGGAAAAAGCATCCTAAGCGAGGGCTACCCATGCCCATTTCCCATCCATTATACTATGTACGAGGCTTAGTTACATAGACTTCATTAGTTTTTGTAGGCTTTCAAGAACCGAAAGTAATAGTATTTGTTGGTGTGATGGAGTCAGTTGTTGCACTTGTAAACCATGGCTTATCATCTCATTCAAAATGTGGCTAACCTCACAATTACATACTGGAGGTAACTTCACCTTTTCGTCTTCACATGTTTTATATAAAATCCAATGCTTATAGAACTTAATTTTGGTTTCGAAATTGGATCTTAATTCAGAGCATGTTTCACGAGAAAATAATATGAGTTATTCATTTCCTTGGTACCTAAAAGGAGGTGAATGTGGAATTGGCAAATAGCAATGCTAGACAATTTGTATGACATCCTGTTTTATATTGTTATATTGAATAGTTGTGATGAAAGTCAAATATCTTATCAAATATAATCTTATTAGTACACATTACTCTTAAAAGGAACCATTTTTGGTATTGGTTTAGATCTCAGTACTCCTCGTAAAATTGGTGGTCCCTTGGTTGAGAACCTTGAGCTTGGGACATAGTGTTTTCCTACCCTACAAGTCCGGTCATCGAGCTTTATACTGAGTTGTGGAAATTGTGATAACAGTTTCAAAATTATATCTTTGAATGATGGATGAGTGGTTCAAAGCATAAGGCAACACAAATACCTGGTCAGTTGTGTTTTAGGTATTTGAAAACTATATTTTCTAGCAATTATTTTTGACATTTTTGCCTGCTTTTAATTTTTAAATTCTAGAGTACAACACTGCTTTTTCTATCTCCAAATTCTCTGCCATTATTCTATGTTTGGGACCTGATCGTCTTTTTTAACCTAATGATCTGGCTATGTGGTTCTCAAGTCTTCTTCAACTATTAAATTCTAACATTTGTAGTTCTTGGGCTCTGCATTTTTTCCTAGAGTCCACAATGCAATATCGACAATGATCATTAGCTAAAATGGGCAAATCCTAGGCTTTTTATTCTCAAGGAGGACAGATATTTTGTACTTATTTTCCTTGGTATCTATTGTTAAGTGGGTGCTAGTTTGAATTGATTATTCTACATACCTACTTATGTTGTCCATCAACCTACATTTTCTTCTTCCAGTTTATCTGAGTCCAAATGTTTTCTTCCTACAATATATTTTACTGATTTTGTAGTTTCAGTTCAAGAGAGTGATCTCCCTGAATATCAGCTGGGATATTAAATGTTTCTTTCTTAATTTCAGTGGTAATGGATAGGAGTATTATAGTTACTGACAGTCATGATACGACAATTATGGTATGGGAAGTTACTTCGTCTACTAGAATTGTCAATAAGAAAGTTCGAGATGCATAAAATATCCAAAATCGGATTCGAAAAGATCATATTTTATGAGACAACCCTTGCCACGTTCTTTGTGGAAATGATGATGTTGTCACTTGTGTAGTTATCTGCATGGAGCTTGACCTTGTTGTTAGTGGATCTAAAGATTCCAGTTGTATTATTCATACTTTATGGCGTGGTAGGTATGTAAGGTATATTTATCATCCTGTTGGACCAAACAATTAATTAACCAGGAACCAAGAATTATATAAATGAAACTGAATGTAAGGCACAGGTAAAAAAAACACAAGATTTTACGTGGTAAATCCTTGAAAGGGTGTCAAGGAAACATCCACAGGGCAAGGGATTGGCTTTTCTATTAAACCACTAATGATTCTCCTTATTACAATAGTTCGGGCATTCATCATTTTATAGGAGGCTCCTCCATTACATAACGATTGTTTTGTTATAAAACCAACTTGGCAGTAAATACAATTTTACACATATCTACAATTAGTTGTCAAATTTGAACAAACTCCACCTTCACAACAATTTTCCTAACCCCTTTCCCATGCACATTCATCATCTCTTCTGCAAGCCAAGAGAATTTAAACACCATCGGAACTTCTCTACTATAACTGTCTTTGTAAATATGTCTGCACAATTTTCCCATGTATGGACCTTCTTAAGAGCTACCATTTTGCCATCGATCACATGTCTCAGAAAATGATACCTTACATCAATGTGCTTGGTCTTGCTATGATAAGATGGATTTGTAGCCAAGTGAATAACACTTTGATTGTCACATAGTACATCCACTCTCTCCTGCGTCCTTCCAATCTCATCAAGTAGACCCTTTAACCAAATTTCTTCTTTGTTGGCATTTGAAGCAGCTATATATTCTGCTTCGGTAGTGGACAACACAATTATTTCTTGAGGCTTTGACATCCAACTAATTTCTCCACCTACAAGATTAAATACATAACCTGTAGTAGATCTCTTTTTGTCCAAATCACCTACATAATCAGCATCTACATATTCGCAGACTGATACTTCACTACCACTAAAGATGGTTCAATGGTCACTTGTTCCTCTTAGATATTGAAGCACCCAATTCACTACTTGCCAATGTTCTTCACCTGGATTTTCCATGAACCTCCTAAAAACTCAAACTGCATGTGAAATGTCAGGTCTTGTAGATACCATCACAGAAATTAAGTTGCCTACAACATTTGCATATGGTACATGAGACATATATTACTTTTCTTCATCAGTTCTAGAACTCAAAATGGAAGAAAGCTTAAAATGGGAAGTTAATGGAACATTAACATATTTCACACCGTTCATACAGAACTTTTCAAGTACTCTTTCCACATACTTCTTTTGTGACAACCAAAGCTTACCATTTTTCTGTCTCTGTGTATCTCCATGCCCAAGATATGTTTTACTACTCCAAGATCCTTCATATCAAATGTCCTAGAAAGCTGAGCCTTTAACCTGTTGATCTCTTACATGCTTTTTCTTGCAATAAGCAAATTGTCAACATACAAAACTAAGATAATGAATATGCCACTAAAACTCTTAAAGTATACACAATGATCATACTCACTTCTGATAGAGTTCTGGCTCACCATGAAGGAGTCAAACTTCTTGTACCATTGCCTAGGAGACTGCATCAAGCCATACAATGATTTCCTGAGCTTGTAAACTAATCTTCTACTGCCACCTTGTACAAAACCTTCTGGATGTTCCATATATATCTCTTCATCCAAATCATCATGTAGAAAATTTGTTTTGACATATAATTATTCTAACTCAAGGTTAAGTAATGTAGTTAGTGCCAACACAGTACGAATAGAAACAAGTTTCACAACCAGTGAAAAAATATCATGAAAGTTGATACCTTCAACCTGGGAATACCATTTTTCTACTAGTCTCGCCTTATACCTTTTGATACTTCCATCAACTTTCCGTTTCAATTTGAAGACCCATTTGCATCCAACAAGACTTCTCCCTTCAGGAAGTTCTACAAGATCATAGGTATTGTTCTTGGCTAAGGAATCGATTTCTTCTTCCATAGTTGTTTTCCATTTTTCCTTATTCGTATCATCTACTGCTTCCTGATAACAAGAAGGTTCCCCATCTTCAGTAATCAAAGCAAAAGATGAAGCAGAATCTTCACACCTTTTGGGATTTTTTCTTTCCCTTTTAGACCTTCTTAGAGTGACTGGTTGCTGAACTGGTTCACAAACTTCAACAGCTTCCTTTGTATCTTCAACACCTTTTCCTCCAGAAGTCTCTCCTTCCTTTCGATTTACAAAGAAAGGTCTAGCCTCCAACTAAATTTGTTGATTTGGCAATAATTGTTCCGGTTAAATTCTTTCAACATTTGATTTTAAAAGAGAAGATTCATCAAATGTTACATCTCTGCTAATGACTATCTTCCGTGACGTAGGATCCCACAACCTGTACCTTTTCACTATACAGTCATACCCAACAAAGACATAACATTTCAATTTTGGATCTAATTTTGAATGCTGATTTTTAGGAATAAGGATTTCTTCAGGAATTTTATAATTAATTGCTACTGAAGATGATCTATTAACTAAATAACAAGTAGTGGACATTGCTTTTTCCCACAACTCCTTTTTTAGGTTAGCATTGTTGATCATGCTTCTGGTTCTTTCCATAAGAATCCGATTCATACGTTCAACAACACCATTTTGCTGAGTATAAACAACAATTTTGTGTCTAACAAATCCTTCATCCTTGCAGTATTGCTAAAATTCTAGAGAAGTAAATTCACCACCATTGTCAGTTCTTAAACATTTAATTGATTTGTCTGTTCTTTTTTCTACCATTTCTTTAAATTGTTTAAAGACATTGAATACATTAGCTTTCTTTTTCAGCATAAAGACCCAGAATTTATGGGAGAAATCATCAATAAATGTTAAAAAATATAGAGAACCTCCATATGATACAACATGATATGATCCCCACATGCCATAATGAATATAGTCTAAAATATCTTTACTATTATGACTTCTAGTTTTAAATCTCTGTTTACACTGTTTTCAATACACACAATGTTTACAGAAATCCAAATTCAAGGATTTCAAAACAAGAAGTGATTTACATTTCATCAGTACCTGAATACCTTTCTCACTCATGTGACCCAATTGTTGATGCCATAAGCGAGTACCTTCTTCTTCTTTCTCTGACATAATTGTTGCTTCACTGACCTGAGTACTTCCTTTGAGCCTGTAAATATTTTCAACCTTTTATGCTTTCATAACAACTAGGGCACCTTTAGAGACTTTTAGCACTCCATTCTAACATATAAACTTATAACCATATAAATCCAACACTCCCAAAGAAATCAAATTTTTCTTCAAATTAGGTACATGTCTAACACTAGTTAATGTTCTAATTGTGTTATCATACATTTTAATCCTAATATTTCTCATCCCAATAGTATGACATGATACATTATTACCCATAAACACGAAATTGCCATTCACATCTTCATATGAAGTAAGCCAATTTATGTGTGGACACATGTGATGAGAAGCACCAAAGTCTAACAACCAACTTTCAAAATCGTGAGAAAAATTACATACAAGTAAAGTTTCATCTATCATACATAGTTATTCAACAGATAAAACTTCGTCTATCATACCTGAATCAACCCGATTTGCTTCCTTCTTTGGGTTATTAGACTCTTTTCGTTTCCAACAGTCTTTCTTGAGGTGCCCAATTTTATTTCAGTTCCCACATTTTTCTTTCCACTTCTTTCCCTTTGATTTTGACTTGGCAGACCCCCTTGTTTTTTCTCCTCTCTCCTTTGACCTTCCTTTGGTTATCATGGCTTCTAGTGCAATTGTCTTAGCACTAGATTTCCTCCGTACTTCTTCATATAAGAGATCTCCCACAACTGATTCAAATTTCAAAGAATCAGTAGTGCTCAAACTGATTGAAGTTACGAAGTGGTCCCATGACTTAGGCAAAGAACACAACAAGGTTATAGCTTTGTCTTCTTCCTGAATTTTAACTTCCATATTTGATAATTGTCATATAAGTGTATTAAAAACATTTAAATGTTCAGCAACTTTTGTACCCTCCTTCATGTGTATATTGTACAATTGTATTTTCAAATAAATTCTATTATTTAATGAAATTTTCATATATAGCTTTTCCAGTTTTTCCCATAAGCCTGCAACTGTACTCTCTTCAACAATGTTGAAGAGAACTTCATCTGCCAGGCATAACCTGATGGTACTGAGAGCTCGAGCATCCAAGTTCTCCCAGTCCGAATCTGTCACACTAGCAGGTTTCTTGTTTGCCCCATCCAGAGGTTTGTACAACCTTTGTTGCACCAAAAAATCCCTAACATTAGTTTCCATAGAGAAAAGTTGTTCTTGCTGGTGAATTTCTCCACCTCGAACTTTGCATTCGTCATCTTGGCCATTTCTTTCCTCCTAGGGTTTTAGTCTGTCAACTAGGGTTTCTTAACAAGAAAATTGATTTTTCTTCTTCCAACAAGGGTTTTCAAATTTTTCTATCCACAAAATCAATTTCAGAATTATGTTCCTTAACAAAAAAATCTTCAAATTGACTGAAAAATAAATAAAATTAAAAGAAAAAAATATACAATAGTTTTCTTGAAGAATTCCCTTTAATTTATGTTTCCTTGACAAAAAAAACCTTTGTTCTTCAATGAACCCTTTTCTTAAAATATTTTAAAAATCCTGAGACTGCCTCAAATACATAGAAATTTATGTATTTTTTTTTAACTTCAGACAGTATGCTCAATAGAATTAAAAAAAAAAAAAGTTGATTTGTTTTCTTCAACTCACAGTTTTCCAATCTATTTGCTCCAAAAAAAAACCAGAATTCAATTTTTTTTTTTAAAAATACCTTTGATGTTTCTTTCTCTTCTGCACCAGACCTCTGATTTTTTCAGCGGAAGCCTCTAAAAAAAATGGTGGGCTCGATAATCAGATTGGTCGGCCTCTGTGCGGTTTTCTCCCTCACATTCGGCAACAACCCCTCCCCTCTTTCAACACATTTCTACCAAATGCTTTCAACATTTCTTATGCAATGTCTCCTCTTCTTCACGTAGAAATAATCCATCCATAGCATATTTGAGGGTTGCTTTCGCCTTTTCTTATGCAACGTCTCACCTTCTTCCCACAGAAATAACCCAGCTGCAACGCTTTCACCTTTTCTTATGCTCTTCGAGGGCTCAGGCTCCCAATATTCAGGACATCTCCTCAACTCAACTCAATGGCTCCGATACCAATTGTTGGACCAAACAACTAATTAACCAAGAACCAAGAATTATATAAATGAAACTGAATGAAATTGAATGTAAGACATAGGTAAAAAACACAAGATTTTTACATGGTAAAACCTTCACAGGGTGGGGCAAGGGATTGGATTTTCTATTAAACCAATAATGATTCTCCTTATTACAATAGTTCAGGCATTAATCATTTTATACGAAGCTCCTCCATTACATAACAATTGTTTCGTTATAAAACCAACTTGGCAATAAATACAATTTTACACATATTTACAATTAGTTGTCAAATTCCAACACATCCAAATGGAAGTGCCTATCCAAGATTGTAGTATCACAACATGGTCGACTTGTATTATATTCTAATGATGATCTGAATCTGCTTCTTTACTCAATCAATAGGAAACTTCTTGCAACTTCTGAAACAAATGGTCGTATTAATTGCATGGAGCTCAGCAGTTGTGGTGAATTCTTAGTTTGTTCAGGGGATAAAGGATAGATAATATTATGATCCATGCATTCACTTGAAATTGTAAGCGATATGATGCAATGGGAAAATTTATTTTTTCATTGAGTGTGACATCAGAAGATTGTTTCTTAATCGGGACACAAGATGGGAGCCTCCTCGTCTATTCATTAGAAACTCCCCAGCAACGTAAGAGTAGTCTTATTCAAACCATTAAATCAAGGACGTTTGCAACAGTGTAACTAAGTTGGTGATTTATGGATTCAACAAACAACATAAAATGGCCAATTGAGAAATGGCGTATATTTTCTTGAAGTATTTTATTTCAAACTATCAAATCACAAGAATTTGCAGCACAATGTAGCTAAGTTGGAAAATCAGTTTTGGAGTGATAAAATGGATCCAACATTTAGCATACATTAGACCAATGAATCCATTGCTTACAATTTCTTCAAGTTATTTTATCAAAGCTTAAAATCTCAGGAGTTTCCATGGTAACTATGTTGGCAGCTTTGTTCTCAAGTAATACAATGGATCTGGCATCCAAAATACATTGGTCATCTGAGCCATGATTCATAGTTTCTTCGGGTCCTTTTTTTCTCATATTTGTTTTCTTGCCTAAATGATCATACGTTTTATTAGTATGGTGTAGATGGGCATTTATTTATGATGTTATTTTAATAGTAGATGATTTCCACATGCCCTGATTTACTCATGCAATTTTCGTTCTACATGAAAAAATACAAATCAAGTGAATCTCTGATTCTAATGCACTAATGAAAATATTTGTTTAAAGATTGGTTGATGTACAAGATACCAAAATGTGACAGATATATACAACCTTAACTAAGATTATAGTTTAGTTTTGGTTGAGAAGGTCATTTTTCAGAACATCATCTAGTTCCTTCCCTTGGATAATTTTTTTTTTCTCTCCTCTTTCATATGGTAGAGAACAATAAATGAAGTTGAAGAAACTTGGATTGTATTCACTTCACATGGCTTATATTTTTTTTTAATATAATTTGTACTTGATCCTTGCAGAGGTGAAACTACAACATGTTTTGAAAGGTTCATAGATTGATATATAAATGTGCCTTAAGACCGTCTGACTTGGTATTGGAAGATTAGCATAAGCTTCAAAAAGGACAAATGAGTGACCATGCTACATAAATTTAGTCTACACAGTGAAATTATTTTGTGGCTATTGGCAAGAGAGAATGATTCGGCTACCTTTTGTATCATTCCTAGTGAAAACAGAATTGGAATGACTTGTTGAGCTGCTGCGTGATTCCTAAAATTTAAGCTGGATACTTGTAATAATTTAATAAAGAACTGTACATTTGTTCACTATAATTTATTGCCAAATTCTGCAAATTATTTTAAAATCCATGGTGCAAGTATGTCTTTATGTCATTGGTCAGCATTTCAAACTCTGGCTGTGGGTGCATGTGTATGGAGATTTGTATCACGTGGATTAGTTTTTTTTTTTTTTTGACTCCCATCTTGTTTAGGAATTCTCCTAGACGTTGGAGGTTGTACACTCTTGTCTGACAAGTTTTCACCCTTATTTAAAAACAATCTTGCAAACTAGAGAAGCCAGCCAGTAGTCTCTGCAGTTGATGTAAATATTAATTCTTTGAAGTCACAAGAAACTTCAAATCTGGCCAAATTGTTGTTGTTATAATTATTGGATTGTTTATATGAAGTTCTCACCGATCAGAATTGTCCATAATATTTTCATTTTCAATAGACTTTTTAGCCAAGGTAAAGTATAAAACTAAAGTGTTTTTCTGCATTGGAATTTAAAGTGCGGATTTTTACTTTATAAGATGCATTGAGTACAAGTCCTGATACTCATGCAATTAATTGAATGGAAAAATTATACTAATGATGTCTATCTATAACTGAAGCCAACAAGACTAGCATTAATGCATCACACACAACTAAAAAGAGTAGCATTAATGCAATACATGCAACCAAAGAGATTTACTCAAAAAAATCTAAGTCCATTTATCATAAACGAGAGGCATAAGTTTCCCCAAATCAACATATGCCTTCTTGCGTTGCAATTGACTTACGAAGAGAACTCATGAAAAATGTTCTCGTTTTCTTTGTGATGAATGTAGCATTCTATGGCTTGATGACATTTCCATGTGGTAATTTTATTTTTGTTGTTGTTGTCAATCATGAATTTCGAACAAAGCTTTGGTCCCTTTATGATCCTAGCACTGGAAAAACTATGTCCTTGGATCCAAAAACAACAATTGAAGTCTTGGAAGACAAATTTGGACTATATTCTTGTGACATTCTGGACCCTGATCTGATTATTCTTGGAGACTAGATTGATGCTGCTATAAATGCTGGAAATTCTAGGGAACCTGCTTTCAATGAAAAAGGCCAATGTATGGGAATTGCATTTCAATCACTTAAACATGTAGATGCAGAAATTATTCGATATGTTATACCAACTCTAGTTATTACACACTTTATCATGGATTATGAACGCTCGAGAGACTACACACGATTTCCCATACTTAGAATAGAATGGCAGAAAATGGAGAATCCTGATTTGCGTATTGCAATGGGAATGATGTCTAACCAGAAAGGTATTCATGTAGGAAGGGTAGAACCAACAGCTCCAACAAGTACCTGTTGGCTGGGTAAGCTTGTCATTTCTATAATATCTGGGGAAACTAGAAAATCAGTTGCAAGAACTAACAAGGCTCTGGTTCAAAGTGGGAGTTTCCAGTGGTCTAAAGTTGTGTGAAAATCTGTGCACTTTTTGCAAGATGATGCATCAAAATATCTCGAGGAAAAAATGTTCAAGTTTGTTGTTGCAATGGGATCTGCTCACTCAGGCGTTCTTGGAGAAGCTACAATAAACTTGGGTGACTATTTGAGTTCAAAGTTTCCAGTTTCCATTGCTCTGCCACTAAAGAAGTGCAATCATGGAACTATTGTGAGTGTCAAAATTCAGTGCCTTAATCTAAGAGCAGGATCCAGAAGTTCGAATGATGTAAATAAGGTGCCATTCAACAGGATGATCAGAAATTCTGTTTCAGATGATACCGATAAGAGATCTGAAGGTTCTAATCATATACTCGCTGGGAGTGTTGGATCCTCATCTAGAAGTCACTTGGGTTATGGTATTCAAAAAAATAAGGATGGATCTTCTTCACCTGCAACCTCACAGCATAGCTCAGACTCAACAAAGTTTTAATCATCTAGAAGTAGTATAGTAAATAGCTTACCCAAACGACAAGATTCAACTAGCTCTCGAGATGGCAGTGTACCAAATAGGACATGAAATGGCCAGAATTCATCTAAATCAAGCCCTTCATCTTTCAATGGAATGGGTACTAGTGCAATGGTTAACCCCCAAAACAATTGCAGGAGCGATCAACTCAAGGTTCCAAAAGGAGCATAGAAAATGTTAACAAGGGCATGCATCCAATAGCTTTTTATGAGAGACGATGACCATTCTAAAGGTTCCTTGGAAGCTGCCGAGGCCACAATTCAGGAACTCTGTAAAGAAGCAATAATGTGGGAAAGGTAGAACCAATAGCTCCAGCAACGAAATTCTTGACATCGTCAGATATTCTTCTCAGTTTTGATGGAATTGATATTGCTAATGATGGAACTATTCCTTTTAGACGTGGTGAGAACATAGGTTTTAACTACTTTGTTTCAAATAAGTACACATGAGAGCATGCCAGCGTCAAAATTCTATGTGATTCTAAGTATCATGAATTTGATATCGATCTTTCTACTCATAAACGCCTAGTTCCTGCACATATAAAGGGGAAGTCTCCATCTTATTACATCATAGCTGGATTTGTATTTTCAGCTCTATCTGTGCCATACCTTCATTGTAAATATGGAAAGAATTATGACTATGACACTTTGGTAAAATTGTTGGACAAGCTACTGCGTTCTATGGCATGAACAAAAGATGAATGGTTGGTGGTGATTTCTCGGTCCTGGTTGCAGATATAAATATTGGTTGTGAGGATATCGTAAATGCATAGGTCCTAGCTTCCAATGGAGTGCATGTGAAAAAATCTTAGGCATCTTGTAGACATCGTGGAAAACTAAGAGGATGAATTTCTGAGATATGACCTGGAGTATCAACAGATTGTTGTTTTGGCAACAAAAAAAATTGAAGGATGCAACTCCTGATATTCTTGCAACACATTGCATACCTTCAGCTATATCTGATGATTTGAAAACATGAATCAATTTTCCAGAGGTGACATTACTTACATTCTGATCTAATTGTTCGGATGAATATTGTTTACTACTTCCACGGCATGATAGGAAAGATGTTAGGTTGGGGATATCAAGAGGGTACTACTCTCTTTGGTTTTGGCTATGACCTTCCATAAAGTAACAGGCTTCAAGGTCTAGATTTTGAACCTCAGCTCTGATACCACATGTGAGGACCCAACTATAGGTCCTCTAACTACTACTACACTCATTCAAATAAATTTCTCTAATTTTCATAACAAGGAAAATTTCAGGGTTATAAAAAATCATAAGCATAAACATAAATTAATTTAATCTACAACATGTATAACTTATAACAATTTACAAAACTAAAATAAATGACGGATAATATATGTTCCAATAGCTTAGTTGAGATGCTCTTGAGATCCATGGTCCTCTTGACTACGCGATTGGATTTACCTCCCAGCCAACTAGGAATTAATCCCTAGCCCAGGGAACCTCCACAGGTTCCCTAGCCCTTTGAGCCCAAGTCCAACCATATGTAGTGTGTCAAAATTTAACAAACACTGTCCAAATCCAAGTTTGATCTCCCTCCTCTTTCTCCATATCCCTCCTCCAAAACGAAATCTTCGAAAACAAAACTAAACCAAAACCAAGACCAAGGGTCCCCTCTCCTCACATCATCCTTCCCCTTTTATGCCCCCTTCTCTTCTCCACCTCAACCACCTATCATTAATGTCATAACTACCCCCTCATCCTTACATTGTCTTATATTCTCCCAAGTAAATTTTTGAGGACATTTTGGGGATGAGATATGAATTTATAATTTGGTAATTAATTGGAGAGGATCATGTCTTCTCCCAAGTAAATTTAAGAGGACATTTTGGGGATGAGATATGAATATATAATTTGGTAATTATTTGGAGAGGACCATGCCTTCTCCCAAGTAAATTTGAGAGGACATTTTGGGGATGTGGATATTTAAATTGGAATATATGGAAGGAGACCATATCCTATCAAAATTTAAATTTGAGGAGGTAAGTTGGGAATTGAATAATAACAAAATTTATATCAGTAATAAATTTATAGTTTTACCAATGTAGGTATGTACTAATATTTCTTGATAATTATAAGGCAATATTTTAAGGAAATTTAAACACTAGTAAAATTTGCATGAAAAGATTAAGTAGGGCATTACAGAAGGCCAGCCAATAGGAGATGCTAAGAAAATATTCAATGTCATGATAATGTGTTCCTAGATTAGAATTGTTATCTAGATAGGACAAGAAGATAGAGTTAAATCAATCTTTTTGTATTTTTCACTAAAAAACATGGATACTTTTAAGATTTACTTATTTACTGTTGATAAAAAACAATTAGTTTATGTTTTATGGTTGGCTTGATCCTTGCAATGGATAACTCATGCATCGCACTTGGTCATGGAATTTTTGAGGATGTAAACTTATTTATTTCCATGTAATACAAGGTAGAAGGGGTTGGTTGTTTGGTGAACTGATCGGGGCATAACTATGTGTGGTGTGATCTATTTTCAATAAATAAAATACTCAGTGCAAAACTTTGCCAGTTATCATTCAGAGATTCTTGTGGTACCTTATTTCAAATCTACGTTTCTCCTGTGTACTACTTGCTTTTAACTCATTTTTATTCTAACTGTTTTCGAAAGGTGCAATGGAACAACTTTTCTAGGATTCATCATGCATGCTCTAGTACAACTATGTCTTACTATTATGCTTATGTTTATCTCTTTCTTCTAAGTACTCAATCATAAAATTAGTAAACATAATTCTCATATGCTCTATTACATGTGAATGAGTGTTGTTATATGTTTTATTTCCCACTGTACTGCAATCATTATCAATTCGAAGTATGTACTTGACAAGCCTTTGTCTCTGTAGTTGGTTGATACATGCACTAGTATAATGAGTTAATAATACTTATGGTCACATGCACTAATGTCCCATATTCCTCCACCAAGTTTCCACTAAATTTTACAAATCTTCTTTCGATCTAGTCTCTGTCAAGTTATGATCTTTAGAGTCCTCTATCTTTAGATTTGAGTGAGGGAGACCCATCTAGCTAGAAAGGACTAGTTTCTAGTCCAAAGTGGTCTTGTGGTTACCTCTATGGTCCTTTCCTCAGCCTAAAGGGGCTTACAGAGTGTTAACAGTTGTGATGCAAAGGCAAGCTCCTACTTCTTATTACATCTGATTTTTTGTACGCTCCGGAGGTTGATATCTCAATTTTCTGCAAGCTACAACTGCAAGGAAGCTCAAACTCACATATGTTTTATGTATGTTACAACACACAGGAGGATCCTACCTCAATAGGCTCAAACCTTATGTTTATCAAGCCACTACTTGAAAGGAGACTACCATCCACTGATACAACCAAGAGATAACTTTGTGTTGGTTTACCTTTTCATAAATTATAAAATCTTCGACTTCATTTTTTCATCTTGTTTCCTTCAAATATGCTTCACATAAGCTTCATATGTGCCAGGTAACTAATGCATAATAGCTCAATCAGCTCTCGCACATTATCCCACTCTCTAACTTCTTAATGCCTTCCAAAATCACATATTTTATAAAGATATTTTGTTGGATTTTTGTATCCCACATAGGAATATGAAGTGAATATGCTTGACTCTTTTCCTTCCACTCATTCATTTCAAAACTCTTCATACCTTGAATATTAGAACACAAAAATAAATAATCCATCGAATATTAATTGCAGCCACATGTAATGATTAAATGCATCAACCTAATGTCAACATCAAATAACAATATTTATCATTAATGCATCACAACAATATTTGCAACATCTTTTCCTTTTCCTTGGAGTCTTTCCTTTGCATCAAACTAACTTGGCTCAACCAACAATTTCACATCACAACAAATCCTTCAATATATCAATCTCTGCAACATTATCAAAACATTTCAATGTATCACAACTCCTCCCTCTTCTCCTTCTCCATTTCATTGTTGATCTTATTCATTAGTGTATACATTTCTTTGTTGTTTCTCCTTTACCCGTTGTTGCTCCTTCATTGTTCTTTGTTGTTGCTCCTTTGCCTTTGTTGCTCCTTCATTGTTCCTTGTTGCTTCTCCTTTTCTTATTAATCCTCTTTCC
The DNA here is from genome assembly GCA_031772625.1 of Pinus tabuliformis. NCBI lineage: Eukaryota > Viridiplantae > Streptophyta > Pinopsida > Pinales > Pinaceae > Pinus > Pinus tabuliformis. Next base: position 1,571,775,660 of record CM062816.1, read on the forward strand.
TTGTTCCTTGTTGCTGCTCCTTTGAATTTCCTCTTTTGTTGCTTTGTTTCCTCTTCACTACGCTTTTGCCTTCTTTGCCTTATTGTTTCTCCTACATACCTTGTTGCTCATTTGCTTGTTGTTCCTTGTTTTTCTCCTTTTCCATCAATGACAATATTGCCAACAATCTCCCACCTTGGCATTGATGGAAACACATTTTCCCTCCCCCTTTCATTCTGAGAAGTGTCTTCCTTCCTCTGATTACCTCCCCCTTTGACGTCAATGGAAAGGGGGTTACAAATGTCTTGTATATTGTAAAAGAGTCCTCAGTCTAGCTGTCATCATTGCATTAATGCTCTATAACCTGCAATGTCTTGTTCTACATAAACAATGTTGACACTCTCATTGAATGATTGCCACTCTAGATGGCTTATTAGGGTTGTTCCAGATTGAATGAATCTTTCTCCATAAAGATTGATCCAAATAAGCTTCAGAAAATTTTAACACTGTAAGATATTGTTGTGAGAACACTTTGAAAGCAAGAATATTATTGAGAGAACACTTTGCATAATATTGCAAGAACTCATTGAAAAAGCACATTGTAGAGCACATTGCAGGAATACATCACTGCACCATAAGAAAGAACAATATCACCATAAGAACATTGAAATATCAATGTGAACACTGTGCACCAACATTCCATGCTTACAATTCTTTTTTTATGCATATAATCATCAATTTTTGTAGATAAAATTATATAGAGATCTACACAAAAGCCTTCCCTACTTCTTAGTGTAAACCTAATTTTGAGCGTATGAGAACTTCAAATAATAAAGAGAAGCTTTATATTGATGAGACATGAATCTCATTTAAAGCATATTGGCAAGGGATCTAGAAATAAAGGACCTTCAACATAGAAGGCGCTTGGCATTTTGTTTTTTGTTTTCCTGAAAGTAGGAAGCAATGATGACCATACAATGCGACCATCTACAAAATAAAGAGCCAAAATTTTTCATGTCTATGTTAATAATCACACCAATTTACAAAATATATTACAATCCCTATTTATTTTGGGTTTCTTTGTGTTATTCGTATTTCTTGTATAACAACTATCTCTTCAGATCTTTCTAGCACCAAGGTTACCTTAAATTTCAGTAAATGGTCCTTCGGCCATTCAAATAAATTATGCTATACTTCAGCAACTGAAACACCATCCTTATCTAATGATAATTCGATAGCAGTTGCATCTATGAATTTAGCAAGATTATGCCCATGAGTTCTTTGAATACAATATTAATATCTAATAATATGTCTAGCTTGGTCAGTAAACACAATGTATTCAACCCATCATTTGCTAAATTTGCCATAGTGCACAAAAAGGATTTTGACCCACTGATAAAGGAAAATAGACCCTTTAGAACTCGATCAGGATAGTAGAGAGGAATCTTGGTTGATAAAATTGAAGGAATCTCAACTTCCTTGACTGGAACTTTGACTCATTCAAACCAAAACAAGCATTGGTATACATCATTGATATTGACAAAGCTCGTTCATTCATTGAAAGAATTCAGCAAATACATCAGCAAATTCAAGAACATCTTGAGAAGAGTCAAGGCAAGTACAAAGAAAGACACGACAAGCATAGAGTCGATCACAAGTTTCAAGAAGGAGATGAGGTATGGTTGTACATTAGTAAGGAAAGGATGCAAGGAGAAGGTAAAAAGTTGAAGCCTATTCGTTATGGTCCATTCAAAATCCTCAAGAAGGTTGGAAATAATGCTTTTCAATTAGATTTGCCTTCCTACATGCAAATGTATTCTGTTGTCAATGTGGAGAACCTACGTTTGTATGAACCTCCTTTGATTGCTGATCATGAAAATGTTGTTCAGCTGCCATCTATAGAAGATTTCTTGCCAGAATTCTTAGATGAGCTGAAAGAAGATACAATCCTTGACAGAAGGACACGCACTTCAAGAAGGGGCAGTGTAGATTATGTTTGGGTTGGTTTCAAAGGCAGAAAACCGAGCAAGGCAAAGTGGATGGAGGTGGATAGAGTTAGGGAGTTCTACCCTCACCTCCTTAACAGGTAGTTGAAGGCTTTTGGGGTCCAAAAGCTTCCCAATGGGGAGGCGTGATCAGGTGCTCATGTCCTAAGTGTCGTAAAATGCTCAAACTTTAAAGTGCTTAGAACTGGTTCAAAGTTGAATGATTGGAAAGTGCTCTTCTTTCTGATTCCGGTGCCACAAATGGTTCGAAAAACGGTCGCCGTATGAGGAAGTTATGGCAAAAAGAAGAATTTGTCCATAACATTAGAAATTTTAATTTTTCAAAAAAAAAATTAAAAAAGGAATATTCCGTCGGGCACGAAATCCGAGGCAACCACCAAACATTAAATGTAACTGTAGTTAAGTTGGCGGAATTTTGGCAAGAGCGCCAAATTTGGCGGACCCGCCATAATTGGCAAAGCTATCTGGAGTTAACTAAAGTTAGCTGGAGTTTTTCTAGGGGCAAACTGGAGAAACTTTAAATGGCCATAACTTTGGCTAGGAAAGTCGGTTTTGGACGAATTTTTATTTTTTTTTATTTTGGGTATTTTCGACCTTCTGAAGCCATTGGTGCAGGTCTTACCACCATCTGAGGTCATTTCCAAAGGTTTTGGAGCCATGAAATTTCTAGGAGCCACAAGGGCCCATTTTTGTGAAGACTGTATAGGGTTGCAGGTATCCATTGGAGGTGATCCAATAGTCAATCCTGAAGGATTCAAGTGTTCTGAATCCATTTTTGTCATATATTTCACCTGTAGATGCTTCTATTTAGCTGTATTTTCAATTTGAGCATTTAATAAAAACAAGGACAAGCCCGGTTGGGAGCTTTGGACCCAGCAGACGTAGCCCTGGAGGGGGTGAACTGCTTTATCAACTTCTTTTGCATTTGTGGTTGATTTATTTTGTGGAACAAATCCATTTTAATGTGTTCAACAGTAAAAGGAAATAACTTTGCTATGCTTAAATGGGTCATGAACAGCTGAAAATTTCATGTGTTTTCTTTCTGCAAGACATGGAAATCTTTTAAACATGTTTAATTCTGAATTGAATACCTTGCAAACAAATTTCAAGTAGTTTCAAATTCAGATCATCGACTTTCAAATGTTGCATGAGCATATTAAATGATTCTGCAACTACCAATCCCAACATTCACACCGCTTCCATGAATTTCTACATAGACTCTTTCGACAACGGTCACAAAACATGGATGCTATCTACTTGGTGGAGGGAATGTATTCTCTACTTTCTGGGCCAATGCAACTTTAAACTTTTCCATGACTTGTTTCGAATTTAGTAAAAATGCAATCAAGCATTCTTTCATAGATCATCTCGCATGGTCGGCTTGCTACAAATCCTGATGCGATGGCCTTATGAAAGAACGACTCATGGGATCACCGCTTTTATGAACAACCATGCATCAAAAACTTGTGCTCACAAAAATTGTGCAATTCTTCTTCTTCACGATGGCCAGATTCAAGCATTATACTAGGATCAATATAATGAAAACACTCATGCCACAAAAGCCCAAATGAATCTGCAACACTCCACCCACAGGAGGCATGTCAAAAAGTACCAAAATTCTAGATGAAGCTACAAAATATCATTGACATGAAATTATGACCCAAATAAGACGTCCTACCATAAAAAATTATCTTGCACCACTCAATTTGATTTATGGGCACATGTAATGCCCCACCATTCACAGGGAGAATGGTTTTTCAGGTTACAGTTACCGATTGGTCTCATTCAATCCCCCCTTTTTTCTTTAATAGAAATGAAGCCTGCAAGAGAAATAGTCAGAGATAATGGTAAGACACCCAATAATGCCATCATAAATCTCGTATAAGTCATGGTGCCTGATTAGGTAATTTTTTAACTTCACAGTAACAGAAATTACATATAGACAGAGTGCAACAGTAGTCATGTTTTTTCGACATCAGTCCTTAACCTCATTTTTAAGACAGGCCATGGAGTCTCAAGCATATCAATTCATCTCATTGCAGCATAGGCATACCAATTAATACCAATTCATGGATGTTGCTTCAATAACCATTTCCCTGGTTTGACATCTACTTTCATCTATTCTTGCATGATGAGGATAGTTAAAATTACATAATGCATGCCATGGAATTTTCATAAGGCTTCAGATTTGGTAGGTAGAGTAATATTCAACTTTTCATTTTTCCTTTAATGCTCATCACGCATACTTTGCAATCAACACAATCCTCTCATCCATTTCCTTTCCATAATATGCCACTTGTGCGCATTGCAATTCTATCAGTACACACTCAGATCTGCACTATCATTGCACTGTCATTTCATTATCATACCTCTAAGGCATCTGCCATACGGTCATGCCTCTTAGACTATTATTTATGGCACATTTGATTACATATTTTCGCTGGCATAGATAATATTGGTCCATTGTATAGTCTGACATTAACGTTCCACATTCATAATGTTCCATAATTCTCCAACCTAATTAACTAAGCTCTTCATGATCATGGCAAGGCTTCCATAACAACCTCTATTGTTATGATTCTAGTAATGTATAAAATTCACTTTCATGAGATTTGTTATTTGTTCTCTTGCGCATCTTACACATTGTAAGTAAGTATGCTCCATAGTATGATGGAAATATATATATATTTTTGAATAATGAACGCTTAGAATAGGTTTTTTTTCATTCATCTTCATTTTCATTTTGTTTGTCACTCTCATTGTCTCAGCAAGGCTGTTGGAATAGCAAGACAACGCATCATGATTATCATAGTGCACCCATGTAGGTGACTATTCAACTCCCATTTCTCTCCAATCATGTCCTTTTAGCACTTTGACTAGCGGGAAATTTTCAATAATAACATTATGAAGCATAACCAGCCTATTTCTATTCACCATTCTCCATTTTTATTCCCAGAACTATATGGATGGAAAGAATAGAAGAAAAAAATGATGTATTAATTTGTGGAGGAAGTTGGAGGAAGATCACATCCTTGGTTGAGATATCATATGTCTTTTGTTGAGACTTCTTTCTCTTCTCATTATTTGAATCATCAAATTGTATGGACTTTTCTTACCAAATAGTATTTCTCAAAATGTTTTCTGGTATATCTTCTCTTTCAACAAAAAAAAATCTAAGTCTCAAATATGTATGGGCAGTTTATTTGCACAAGCCATTTATCATAGAATTAGTTTCTGACGTAATAACACCGAATTCAGAACGGGTTGCACCATAGTATTTCAAAGCTTTTCTGTACTGGAATTTCACATCATCTAGGATATGCCTATAAGAATTGTAGAGAATACCACAATTCTTATAGGAATTTGGCTTAGATACCAAAGACTCTGCCAATGATTTTCTATTGTGCCCCAATTTGTAATTGATCACAACAATATTGGTGAAATCCTTAACTTTTCTAAATGTCATAATTGTTTCTTCAAAAGAAGATTCAACAGATTTTAAACCTCTATTGGATAGCTTCTGACCCAATTCATTAAATACCCCACCCTTCTTTCGAGTTGTTGGTTGAAACTCCTATGCTCCATGGATGATAATTCCAAACAATATTGTTGTTGATCTAGCTCCAACCACTCAAAAACCTAGTACTCCTTAGATGTTAAAACATGCAATATATTCAAATCATTTTTCTACATCTAAAGCAATATTACCGATGGAGGTTGCAATTCACTTTCAATATGTCCTTGTTTTCCATCTGTTTGCAGATGTCTTAACATCGATTTAAACTTCCGTTAATTGCTCTGGATCCACTTAGATTTTCTTTAAAGTTTATGGGACTTCTCTCCCCTTGAGATATTGTTGCTCCTGTGACACTACATGAATTCTTGTTTTGTTTTCTTGCGCAACTCTCCTTGAGGAAATGATACCTTTATTTTACTATTGAATTCTTAGGCTACTCCTTTTTCTTCCTCTTCCATACCTTAGTTGGCTTCCTTATGTTGTTGTGTGTATTTATTTTTGGCTCATTGTTTGGTTTGCTTGGAGTTAGTTTTGTTTTTTGTTTATAACTCTTTAGTGTATATGACAACCTATGGTCATTAGCTTTGTTCTTCTTTGAAAACAATTCACATTTAATGATTTTGTGACCATATTCCTTGCACATATAACAATAGCCATGGAAAGATTTTATGTACCTATTCGTTGACATTCTCCTTTATTTTCTTGTTGGATAATACCTTCTTGTTTGTTGCATGTTTTGCTGAATAATATTGATCTTATTGTTCTTATAGCTTGTTTCTATATGTCTGCCATGATATATATTCTCTCCTTTGAAATTTTCCAAATTTGCTTGATTCATCTCTAGGAGCAAATGACCTTCTTGTATATGACCATTTCTTCACCTTATTTTTTGGTTCTTGATGTTGTTGCTAGTTTTTATTTGTTTCTTTACAAAACATGTTGTTTTTGGACTCTTCTTCTGTAGGTCTTTTTAGATCTAATTCATTATATTTTATGGTTTCCTTTAATATACTGCATTTTTTTGAGTTTTTCATAGAGACAACCTCCTCTTCTAACTACTTACACAACATGTTCCTTTCATCTAAATCACGTTTAACTCAACTAATCTTGACTTCTAACCTTGCACACTATACCTTTTTCTCCTTTAGCTTACTATTCCTCATCTCTTCTATTCTTCTTGCTTCTTCAAGCTGTGTCCTTAGGCTAATGATTCCATTCTTGTATTCATGCTCTCTTTCATCACATATTTGCACCAGTTTCTTCTTCATTCTTCAATATTTCTATTTCAGTCAAGGCTATGTCAAGCTTGGCTTGTTCTTTAGTTGTATTTTTTTCATGGCAATAAGGTTCATTCGCACTAGAAGAGACCTCATTTAAATGAATAATTTCCTTTTGAGAGGAAATTTTACTTTTGTTCTTTATCTTCTCCTTCTTGACAGTGCAGCTACTAGTGTCTCCTTCATGCATGAGATGCAATTTAGCCCATATTTCTTTTGCAGAATTTAATTATATTACTGTATCAATATCCTTGTTATGAAGATTATTAATCATAACACATTTTTTGTTAGCATTCCACTGTTGTTCTTGCACAGAGGGAGAGTCTTTATAGTAGCCATCACATACTAGTTTCCACACAGTAGGTCCATAAACTACCAGTTTAGATTTTACCTTGTCTCTCCATTCATTAATGTTTGATGTATTGAGCACAAGTACAATTTGAAAGTCCATGACTCAACCAAAACTACCTTCAAGTTGTTAGGCTTACACCGAAAGAATTGGCTCTAATACCAATTTGTGAAAACTTGACTAAACTGAGAGGGGGGGTGAATCAGTTTAGTATATTTGTGGACATTAAAATTATTTTCATTAAACTCATTAACTGAAACATTGCATGAGAATCTTAGCAAATAATGACCAACAAATCGAATATGTGAACAAAAACTAATAGTCAAACCGAAACATCACATGAATACATAATAACAACACACATTAACACCAGATTTATGTGGTGTCCCATAACGAGAGAAAACCACGATTTTATTATTGGTGTGATATAAAGATAAGCTCCTACTCCTTATTACATCTGATTTTCTGTAGGCTCCAACCTACATGAGGTTGATACCTCAATTTTCTACAAGCTACAACTGCAAGGAAGCTCCAACTCCCATAAGTTTTCTATAGGCTACAACACATAGGGAGGCTCCTACCTCAACAGGCTCAAACCTTATGTTGATCAAGCCACTACTTGAAAGGAGACTACCATCCACTGATACAAACAAGAAATAACTATGTGTTGGTTTTCCTTGTCATAAATTCTACAATCTCCGACTTCATTTTTGCATCTTCTTTCCTTCAAATATGCTTCACATAAGCTTCATATGTGCTAGATACCTAATGCATAATAGCTCAATCAGCTCTCACACATTCTCTCATTCTCTAATCTCTCAATGCCTTTGAAATCACATCTTTTATAAAGATATTTTTTTGGTTGTTTGTATCCCACATAGGAATATGAAGTGAATACGCTTGACTCTTTTCCTTCCACTCATTCGTTTCCAAACTCTTCATATTTTGAATATTAAAACACAAAAAAAAATCAATCCAATATTAACTGCAGCCACATGTAATGATTAAATGCATCAACCTAATGTCAACATCAAATAGCAATATTTATCATTAATGCATCACAACAATCTATGCGACATCTTTGCATTTTCCTTGGAGTCTTGCCATTGCATCACAACAATTCATCTTAACCAACAATTTCACATCACAAAAAATCCTTCAATATATCAATCTCTACAACATTATAAAAACATTTCAATGTATCAAAACTCCTCCTCCTTCCTCCGCTCCTTTGCATTGTTGATCTTATTCAATAGTCTATACATTGCTTTTTTGTTTCTCCTTTACTTGTTGCTGCTCCTTCACTGTTATTTATTGTTGCTCCTTTTCCTTTGCTTCTCCTTCATTGTTCCTTGTTGTTGCTCCTTTGTCTATTTCTCCTCTTTCATTGTTCCTTGTTGTTGCTCCTTTGCATCTCATATTTTGTTGCTTCTTTGCCTCTTCATTGCATTTTTTCCTTCTTTTCCTTCTTGTTGCTCCTGCATAGATTCTTTCTATTTTGATTGATGATCCTTGTGCTTCTACTTTTCCATCAATGACAATATTGCCAACATCTGGTTGCAGTTTCTTAACTAAGAAATCTTGGTTGTAGTTACATGGAGGAAGGCATGTGCGTGCGGCTGGATCCTTTTGGCCGCGTGCACAACTTAGAATGTGTGTGGTTTGACTGTAAGGTTAGGTAAAAATAAATTTCTAGTTCAGGGAAAGATCACCAAGGGTTGTTGTCTAACACCTAGGTAATCAGGTGTCCCTGTGAGGTTACAGTAAGTTTCTGGTTAGCAAACCCCACTTCCATAACTGGAACTTGTAAGTTGGATCATGTCATATTAGTAACAATCAGCTCATGTTTACCCTATAGAGCTTGTAAAAGTGGGTAAATGTGGGGTGGGGAGTTACATACAACGTATAAAATTTTACTATATATGGGTGTAACACCCATTCAATGAAGCTGCCCATTTTGTGGTACCTTATTGTTTGGCTATTGAAATTGTTGATGCATGAGATATTAGTTGGTCAGCTAAACTACTATTAGAAATGAAAAGCTTCTATCATGTTGAATTCTATAGTGATTGGAGTTCTTGCAATGGAATGATCAAAAACACTACCATGGGCATTTCTCTTCAAGACTTGTAACAAAGTTCAACAACCACCTTGTAAATTTGACATTGTTAACGAGGACATAGGGTTTTCATAGTCCCCTTATGAATAATTCGTCAACTAACGAGCCTTTTATATAACACGGGCGATGTATGTCCATGAAAATAATCTAGAATTTTGTATTTATGCCATGGTTGGAATGAGCCAAGTTTCTTTGGTTTTACTTACTGAGAGTAATACTAATTGCACCCAGATTGATGAAGTACTATATAGTGCAAATAGTCTGTATGTATAGATCTATTTAATCTTGGATCAAAATTTCATTTTCTTTGCTGCTTTTGTGAGGGAGAAGTCTAAGGAAGTGACTTTTTTTCGCCCAAAAAATAATGGAAATTTTGGCACGATTTTGAATAAAGGCAGTTTTTTTTTTGGAAATCTAGGTTAGAGTTGTCAAGATTTATAATTTTGGCTCCTCCAGGGGTTCTTGATGGCGCTAAATCCATTTCCACCATCAAAACACTCCCAAGATCAAATTTCTTGAAAAAAAAAATCACTGGATTACAATGAAAGATTCGCCTTTGGGTGAAATCATCACCTCCTTAGACAATGCCCTTTGCAGAGCATTGAAACAGTAATAAAATCAAATGTAGTTTCAAGGAAAAGGAAATTTGTCCAAGATGGTTTGACGAAGCATGGTTAAGATGGATCTATGGTCCTTAATATAAATACGCAATGTAAACGCTTTGGTTTTGAGAAATGGAAAAGCATAAATCCATAGAAATTGCATGTCAAGAATCATATATTTTCGGTCTTTGTGGACCATGAAACAACCCTTACCAATTGGGCACCCCTTTATAAAGACCTCATGATCTAAACTATTGAAAACCCTACAAACCTGGAGGGTGGGAACCCCAGTGAATGGCTCCATAAAAAAACATAAGTTGTGAGTATTAAATATAATAAAAATTGAAACTAACAACATAAATAAACTGCAATTTTCAAATAGTTACATTATTAACTAAATTATAACTTTGTTTTAAATTATTATTATTATAATTATAAAAAAAATTAATACATAATATGTAATAAAATTATTAATTATGGAGATTCACTTTCATTTATTATGGAGATTTTTAATTTGCAGATAAATTTTGTCACAACACTATGAGCGGATGTCATGGCTTATCAATATCATATGACATTTTTGTAATTAGTCAATTTAATTAAAATGCAAAAAAGGCAAAGCTATTTTGAAAATAAATGTGAAACTTTGATTCCTGAACTTTGCTATGAATATTCTATAATAGTTTGTGGATGATAAAGCTATGAATACTTTATAATATTACATGAAGACTAAATCTCTATTGTCCACCTAAATAATTAAATTAAAATTTTGGAATCCCTAATTTGACATAAGTTATACCTAGCATAGCCATATAACTTAAATGACTGGTATATATATGTGTGTGTCAAAATACTTAAATCATGATATATTTCACATTGCCAAAAAAAAAAACTAAATTAACACTAAATTTTCAATTATTATCATCAATTATAAAAGAATTGTACAAAACATATATAAATTTAAAAAAACAAACAGGTAACAAGATTAGCTAGTGAAATTCATTATCATTTTATTACAAGCAAATTATTAATACCATATGCACACAAAAATAAAATCTATAAATTATATTCCTGTAATATTTTTTTTAATTAATTAAATTAAAAACAAATAAGCAAACAAATACAATTCCTTTTTAAATAAATCCAACTTTTAATTTATAATTATTATTTTAAAATGTATTGAAATATTCCATAAAAATCCATTCACAATTAAATTAAGGGATTGGACCACTTCAGTTATCCATGTAAAAAAAACATATTTTTTATTTTCCAACAAATTGATTTGGACATAAGCTACTTTCCAATTATTACTGCAGTAATCCATCTTTGCCACCTGGTTTACATGCAGTAACCACTCTGATTATTGACGGAGTAATCCATCTTCGCCACGTGGGATGTAACCACAGGAAGGCGCGGGGCTTCATCAAAATACTCACGACCTTGAATTTGATGCGGAGTCCATGATGGGAGCGCCTGCTGACTGGGAATAGCTGCGCACAAATTTATTTGTTCCAGCCATGCCTCTTTACTGGAGTTAATGCAAGCCTGTTCTTCTTGGTCCACATAAATTCTAAATAAATCTGATAAATTCTCCCTTATACGGAAAGCTGGATTCCCTCCGGGAACCTGAATTGCTGACGAAATAGCTTCGAACTCGAAGCACTGAGTAGCAGACGAAGAAATTGGATCCCCATCAGGAGCTCCAACCCCAACAACAGCACTATAACTTGCACTATGATTCCCTACGTGAAAAATTGGATCTTCATGGGAACCTGAAGCGCTGAAGAAATGGCTTTGAAGCTTTGAGGAGGAGGATCATCGACTTTCACCTCAGGAGCAGATACGCATGGTAGCTCATCTTCCACACAGATATGCATGGTAGCACCAGTGAGTGAGTAAAGTTCGTGAGATTTCTTGAAAAGTCCACAGAGTCTCTTTCTATAACAATTACTACCTGTAGTTGGGTTCTCAACATTAAACATCTCAATTATTTTCTTCCCCATTGTAGCTTAACTCAAAACTGCAAACCCTGCGATGTTTTAAAAAGATAACCAACTTCCGAGCGAAAGAATGATAGAGAAAGATTGGAAATTTAATAGAGAAGAGTTCTCTAAATAGCTTTCTCAAATCTTTTCTCTAGAAGTGTCTGTCTATATATAGTCCTTTATAGACAAGTTTATCTAGGTTATAATTTTATGCTTTTTCAGTAAATTTGTTTATTTTCTCTCTAAGTTTATCTATGTCATAACTGTATGATTTTTCTCTAAATATAAAAAAGTTTCTCTATGTTTTCTCTAAACTTATTTATTTATAGCCATTTACACACAAGTTTACCTAAGTTATAACTTCATGTTTATTTCTGTAAACCTGTCAATTTTTCCTCTAAATTTATCTATGTCATAACTGTATGTTTCTCTATGTTATAACCATAGGTAGAGTAGTGAAAATTGGAATTTTTGCTATTTTAAGAATAGTAATTTTATAATTAATCTTTCAAAATATTTTTATATAAAACTTCTTTATAACAAATACATGAAATTTGTATTTTTATTTAAAATTTAATGATATTAATATTATTTGTATTTTATTTAAAATTTAATGATATTAATATTATTATAAGAAATATGGAAAAAAAATATTATAATAAGAAATAACTATCACGGATGACATGATTACGATCCTTCATCTTTTGATCACTGCCTTAGACCTTGGAAACCACCATGCGTCCCACTCAGGTCAACAATTAAATAAATAAAGAATCCTGCATTTGTTCTCTGTCAACCCCTTGCATTACAGTGCATCTGAATTATTCATCGCATTTGCCTGGATTTGTATTGAAGTCCGGACATCACGGTTTCGATTCCCGGGGCAGTACTCCGCCCTCGCAAATAATATGTTCTCTAACTCATTAAATTGGATGCGTTTGTTGGCAAAAAAAAATGGAAAATTGAAGCTCTTTCTGCGATATTGGAATTTGAGTTTTAATTTGGCATTTCAGCTATACAATTAAGAAATTAATTCTTCCGTCATTGTATCCTCCCATCTAGGTAATAATAATAAAAAAAATCACACTTTTCAAATCATAAAGCAGGAAGTTCAGCAGGGGTAAACTTACACAAAACAAATTTAAGGGTCGAAACCATATATATATACATATTTATTTTGTGTACTTATCTATATATATATATACATATTTATTTTAAGGGTCGAAACCATATATATACGTATTTTGGAGTAAACTTACCCAATATATATTAGTTGAATCATTTTTTCCCCGTACAATTTATTTAAAGGGTATGTTAATGCTTTATAGGGTGGATTTCTTTGGAAATAATCCCAAACAATGATTTTATAAGAGATAGGATGGTTTTTACTAAATGTAAAAGTAAGTACATCTAATGTATTTCAACAAAAGAAGTGTATCAAATGAATTTTTAAAATGAAGCATGTATCAACCCAATATTTATTAGATACAATTTGTTTAAAAGATATGTTAGTGTTTTGTATGGTGAATTTTTTTGGAATTTTTAAAAGAAGCATGTATCAACCCAATATTTATTAATGGAATCATTTTTTTTACATATAATTTATTCACCGATATGTGTATATATTTCAATTTTAGGTGGATAAAGGTTGGTTGAATTTTGCTTTTCAATATTAATGAATGCTTATGATTAAATTTAGGGCAAATATACCAAGGATATACTTCGTCTGAGTGTTAAATCCATGACTCAGGCCTTGGGGAGCATACTTTCATTCCACAATTGGCTGACAATTTCATTCGCCGCCGATCCTGGAAAGGACATTTTCATTCGACAATTGGCTGACGGTTTCATTCATCTTTGATCCTGGAAAGGAGCTTTCATTTGGCATGCTTTCATTCGACAATTGGTCGATGGTTTCATTCGTCATCGATCATGGAAATGATAGTTTCATTCGACAATTGGTCGATGGTTTCATTCGTCGTCGATCATGGAAATGATGGTTTCATTCAACATGCTTTCATTCGACAATTGGCTGACAGTTTCATTCACCATTGGAAAGGATTTCCTCTGGCACTACAAAAGCCCAATGGGGAAGGATGGTTACTCTTCCTCTGAAGCAGGCATGCATAAAAAAAATTAGGTATTTTTTCTGTGACATCACTGATTCTTGCAAAGCTCACAGTGTTTCTGTGGTTCATTTTGATTCTATTTGTTTCCAGTTTTAGTCATGGTCTTATGTTAGTAGTTTCTTACTCTCTCTTTTTCTATTTTGTTTTCTTAAAAAGCTCTCTGCATTTTCTGTTTTTCTCTTTGGTTGTGATAATATTAAGCCACTTTGCTATTGGCGGTTCGCAAGAAGTACTTATTTTGCAGGAATTGAAACGTGGAGCTTGGGAAGATGCTCTAAACTCCAGTATTTGAATTTATCGCAGAATCTCATCGTCGGCCGACTCCCGGAGTTCATCTCCGAGCTCTCGAGGCTAAAGCATCTGGATCTTTCTGGAAATAACTTAAGCGGTCCCCCCCTTCGTTCGGCCAGCTGCCAGAGCTGCAAGTCTTAAATCTCGTCTCCAATCTTCTCAACACTATGATTCTGCCCTTTTTAAGCAATCTCTCAAATCTTTTGCAGCTTTATTTGGCCTACAATCCTCCTCTCACCGGAGCTCTACCTCCCGAGTAGAAACTAACGAAGCTACAAAATCTATCGCTTGTGGGTTGCAAGCTCATTGGAGAAATTCCGAAGACATTAGGCAATCTTTCTGAGCTAACAAATTTAGATTTGTCGACCAACCGATTCTCTCAAGTTTAATTCCTGAAAGCTTCACGAAGCTATATTAGATACCAAAGACTCTGCTAATGATTTTTTGTTGAGCCCCAATTTGTAATTGATCACAACAATATTGGTGAAATCCTTAACTTTCCTAAATGTTATAATTGTTGTTTCAAAAGAAGATTCAATGGATTTTAAACCTCTATTGGATAGCTTCCGACCCAATTCATTAAATACCCCACCTTTCTTTCAAGTTGTTAATTGAACTCCTCTTCTCCATGGATGATAATTCCAAACAATATTGTTGTTGATCCAGCTCCAACCACTCAAAAACCTAGTACTCCTTAGATGTTAAAACATGCAATATATTCAAATCATTTTTCTGCATCTAAAGAAATATTACCAATAGAGGTTGCAATTCACATTCATGTTGAACTTGTTTTCCATCTTTTTGCAGATGTCTTAACATTTATTTAAACTTCTGTTAATTTCTCTGGATCCACTTAGATTTTCTTTAAAGTTTATGGGACTTCTGCCCCTCGATATATTGTTTCTCCTGTGACACTACATGAATTCTTCTTTTGTTTTCTTGCGCAACTCCCCTTGAGGAAATGATAGCTTCATTTTACTATTGAAGTCTCAGGCTGCTCCTTTTTCTTCCTCTTCCATACCATAGTTGGAATCCTTGGGTTGTTGTGTGTATTTCTTTTTGGCTCATTGTTTGGTCTGCTTGGAGTTAGTTTTTTTTTTTTTTTTTTTTTTTTTTTTTTTTTTTTTTTTTTATAACTCTTTAGTTTATATGAAAATCTGTGGTCATTAGCTTTGTTCTTCTTTGAAAACAATTTACATTTAATGAGTTTGTGACCATATTCCTTGCACAGATAACAACAACCATGGAAAGGGTTTATGTACCTAGTTGTTGACGTTCTCCTTTGTTTTCTTGTTGGATAATACCTTCTTGTTTGTTGCATGTTTTGCTGAATAATATTGATCTTCTTGTTCTTACAGTTTACTGCTATGTGTCCGCCATGAGATATATTCTTTCCTTTGAAATTTTCTAAATTTTATCAATTCATCTCTAGGAGAAAATGACCTTCTTGTATATTGATCAGAAAATGATCCTTGATGACTTTTTAATGCTCAAAAATTAAATTCAAATGATGCTTTTGGAAATAGTCTCATTGCGTAGATTTCTTCATTCTGAATCCAGTGCAATTTGAATGGGTAAAAATGGACTCCGGACGAAGAAGATATTGTAAAAAGAAAATCGCCCAATATCCTTACAAAAGGAGGCATTTTCTTATTAAATTGGACTTTAGAAAAATTTAATGTGCATTAATAAAATTTGTTGGAGTCCATGGGATTTGATTCTATGACCTCTCCTCCATAAAGGGGCATGCCTTAACAAGTTGGGCTGCATATTAATTCTTGTAATGTGGTGAGGGCAACATGTATTTATTAATGTGGACATTTTTGATACGGTTTAAAGAAGGGGAGGAGACCGCCAAATCTGGCGGCTCCACTCGACATAAACCTCCAAACAAGAGTTCCCTCCAAGATGGCACTATGGATATCAACGAATCGACCAAATCGCCATTAATCAAAGGTTATACGTGGGAGTTAATACAAAGGATAATGCTTATGGAGATTATGCCAATCCACACGAAGTCAAACTGCCAATCAGTACATCTAGACTGTCGTGTAGACAACCACAAGGGCGAAGATAAAGCCATTGGTTTCAACGTATTCATCCAGCCTCCATGCACTCCAAATATAGCTATCCGCTATGAAACTCCAAGATATATATATATATCCGTTATTTTTAACTCATGATTCTAAATTCGAGATATATAATATGGTGTTATGAAACCAGCTCAAGAAAAGATAGAAAAGATAGATCAACACCTTAGAATTCAGCCTCTTCGAGGGGGCAACCTCCTTTACATTACATAAATGAACAATTCTTGGATGATTCAAATGACAGAACCTCCTTTTTACATATAGGAGTCTAGGGAGTCACAATATAACCGAGCCGACCTAACAATAATAATATAAAGTCACACAAATAACAATAGAGGGATTCTATGGGGCATAGTAATAACAATATGGGGACAATAGGGGCACACCAATATTAATAAGGGGTATAACTACAATAGTAATGGGGTAATCACTAGTATTATAGGGACCCAACATGCCCCTCTCTTAAAAAAAAGCGTTGTCCTCAACGCTTGAGTAGTTTTGGATACTTTTGTATAAAATTATCATCCTCCCATGTGGAATGTTCAGTGGATAAGTTCTTCCACTTGATCAGATACTCCGAAATTGATCGATTTCGTAGTTGTCGAGTTCTTGTTTGTGTGACTGCTTCTGGTTCCAATATAATTTTTCCTTCCTCGTCAAGTTCTGGCAATATTGTTTGAATTGGGAGCTTGTCACCTATAACCTTCTTTAAACATGAAACATGGAAAACTGGGTGTAATTGAGAAGCTGCCAGAAGCTCCAATTTGTATGCCATAGTACCAATCTTTTGCAACACCTTGTACGGACCATAATACTTTGGTGATAATTTACTATCCTTCTTAGCTTGCTTGAGAGACATTTGCTTATATGGTTGTAGCCGTAGGAATACCCAATCACCTACATCAAAACTTCTTTCGCTGCGATGTTGATCTGCATGTTGTTTCATTCTATTCTGTGCCAACACGAGGTTATCCTTTAAGAGTTGGAGGACTTGTTGTTGATGTTCGAGGTTATTTTCCATTGCCCTAACCTTAGAATTTTCTCTTAAATATGATGTGATGGATGGTGGCTGATACCCATAAAGTGCCATAAATGGGGTCATTTTTGTTGTTGTATGGAAGGAAGTGTTATACCACCATTCAGCCAGAGGAAACCATTTGACCCATTGTGTCTGTTTATCAGATACAAAGCAACGAAGATATCCTTCCAAACATTTGTTTACTATCTCAGTTTGTCCATCAGATTGAGGATGATAAGATGAGCTATGAGCTAACTGAGTACCAAGACAAGAAAATAATTCTGTCCAAAAATTTCCAGTGGAAATGGGATCTTTGTCACTTACAATAATCTTTGGGTTTGCATGTAGCTTTTGAATTGTTTCCATAAATGCAGTAGAAACTATACTGGCTTTAAATGGATGTGATAATGCACAAAAGTGTGCGTACTTGGTAAGTCTGTCAACTACCACCATGATGACACTCTTTCCCTCAGACTTGGGTAAACCTGTGATAAAATCTATTGAAACCTCCTCCCAATGTTGGCTTGGAATGGATAAAGGTTGTAATAGACCCGGTGTCTTAATTTGTTTCAACTTTATTTTTTTGGCAAACCAAACATTCCGCCACAAACTTTTGAATATCTAATTTAAGGCCATACCAAAAAAGTTCCTACTTAACCCTGTGGTAAGTTTTTAACAATCCTGAGTGCCCACCTAAGGGAGAAGTGTGCAATTCCATTAGAATCTTTTGTTTTAGCTGGGAATTCTTACAGATGTATAAGCGATCTTTGTACCATAACGAATCATTTTGCCAACTAAATGTATCAGACATACTGGAATCTTGTTGTAACTTTCGAATAAGTGCCCACACTTCTTCGTCATTCTTCCATTCCTCTTTTGCTTCATTTATCCAATATGGTTGGATAATAGAAATGGCGCACAACAATGCTTCCACATCCTCATCCTTTCTTGAGAGCGCATCTGCCACCATATTTTTCTTCCCTTTTTTGTAGATGATTTCAAAGTCATAACCCAACATCTTTGTGACCCACTTTTGTTGCTCTTCAAAGGATAATCTTTGTTCTAAAAGGTATTTAAGGCTATCATGATCCATTTTTACCTTGAAGTGTCTTCCCATTAGGTAGGGTCGCCATTTCTTAAGTGCATGGAGTATTGCCAACATTTCCTTCTCATAAATGGCTTTGTGTAAAAACTTTCCCTTGATTGGAAGACTTTCAAAAGCAATCGGTCTTTCATCTTGCATTAGAACAGCACCAATTCCATTTCCTGAAGCATCACATTCCACAATACAGGTTTTTGTGAAGTCCGGTGTAGCTAAGACCGGTGCTTGGCGCATTGCCTCTTTAAGATGTTCGAAGGCCTTTGTTGCTTCCGGAGTCCATGAAAATGCATCTTTCTTCAATAATCTTGTTAGAGGTGTTGTTATTCTCCCATAATTCTTAACAAACTTGCGATAATACCCTGTCAACCCGAGAAATACTCGCAGATGCTTTATGGATGTGGGGATTTTCCATTCCTTAATGGCTTTAATTTTGCTAGGGTCTACCTTAACTCCTTCATGAGATACAATATGACCCAGATATTCCACCTCTTGGACTCCAAAGAAACATTTGCATATTTTTGCATATAATTGTTTCTCCTCCAATAGTTGTAGCACCCTGTCAACATGTTTAACATGAACCTTCCAAGACTTGCTATAGATTAGTATATCATCAAAAAATACTAACACAAATTTTCTAAGGAATGGTTTGAAAATTGAATTCATCAAACCTTGAGATGTTGAAGGTGCATTGGTAAGGCCAAAAGGCATGACCAAAAATTCATAATGACCCTCATGAGTTCTAAATGATGTTTTCAGAATGCCTTCAATCTTCATTCTGATTTGAAGATATCCCAAATGAAGATCCAACTTAGTGAAGTAAATTGATCCATGCAATTCATCCAGTAATTCATCAATGGCAGGAATTGGAAACTTATCTTTAATAGTGAGCTTGTTGAGCTCCCTATAATCCGGACACATGCACCATGATCCATCCTTCTTGTACACCAATACTACTAGAGCAGAGAAAGAACCTTGACTCGGTTGAATGATACTAGCCTCTGGCATTTCTGCAACCATATGTTCAATTTCACTCTTTTGGGCATAGGGATATCTGTACGGCCTGATGTTTGGAGGAACACTTCCTGGAATCAGATGAATAGCATGATCATGATCATGCATAGGTGGGAGACCTTTGGGAGTCTCAAATACCTTGGAATGATTGTCTAGGACTTTTTGGAGATCTAGAGAAATAGATGATTCCGATGTGGAAACATCTAGCGAACATAATTGTGCAATTACACCTCTTTGTTCCTTTTTTAGAAGCTTTGCCATATCATTAGAGCTGATTATCTTTCCTAGTTTCCCTGCAATACCCCTTAATTCAACTTCCTTTCCTTCCGTAGAAAATTTGATGAAAAGCTCTTGAAAATTAAAAGCTATTGTACCTAGGGATTGTAGCCATTGGACTCCTAGTACAACATCAACACCTCCCATTGGAATGGAAAGCATTGGGCTAGTCAATACATATTCTCCCATGGATAGCTTGATATTATGGCACTTTCCAGAGCAATTTATTGTTCCTCCATTTGCAATCATCACTTGACACTCTGGCGCTGGATATAGGAAGCAATTCAATTCTTTTGCTACCTTACAATGAATAAGATTATGGGTGCTTCCTGAATCAATCAACACTATTACCTTTTTCTTCTTTATTTGTCCTTATATCTTGATGGTTTGAGGAGTGGTAATTCCAGCCAATGCATTACAAGATATGGTCAGATTCATTTCTTCTTTATCTAGGCTTTGTTCTTGGAGTATATCCTCTTCTTTTGACCTTTCTTGCTCCTTTTCTTCTTCCTCTTCACAATCTATGTAGAATAATTTCTTCTCAACACACTTATGACTTTTAGTGTATTTGCTATCACAACTATAACAAAGCCCTTTTGCTATTTTTTCTTCCAATTGTTGTGGTGTCAACCTTATAGGTTGTGGAACACTAGGGGCAACAACACTTCCGTCTTTATAGTTGTGAGTGGTATGCTTCCTAGTTACCATAATTTTGCTTTCCATTTTTCTTGCTAACCTGAATGCCTTCTCTAATGAATCAGGTTCCCAAAGGCGAACATCATGTTGGATATTATCCTTTAAAGACCCTATGAACACATCAATCCTATGCTCCTCTGGAATATCTTTTACCCTTATGTTCAATTTTTGGAACTCCTCAATGTGCTCCATTGAACCCTTTTGTTTGAGACTTATCAATTGACTAAAAAAAGTGATGCTTTTTGTATCCTCATAATGTGCTATCAATTCTTCCGTAAAAATTGCCCAAGTGATAAATTGTTTAGGAGAGCAAAGCCATTGATACCATACAAACTGATTTGGTTCCAAATATAAAGTTGCAATACGTACCTTTTGTGTGTTTTGCACATTATTAAGATCGAAAAATTGCTCCATCTGTAATATCCATGTTGCGGGATCCTTGCCATCAAACTTCCTCATATCAATTTTTGGAATATGGTGGGTCTTCGATCCCACATTAGATTCTATGACATCGTGATTAACATTTCTTTTGTTCGCATCATGAGTTTCTTTTACTACCTTTTCACCATTAGTAAGTATTTCTTATAGAAAATTTGTCAAATTTGTCTTCAGATATGCCATGCCTGTCTTCAAATTTGTGTTCAAATCTATCTTCAAATTGTCCATCTTAGCTTCCATGCCATTCATCTTAGCTTCCACGCCATTTATCTTAGCTTCTGTTAACTTTTGTGAGCGTGACATTTGTTGCACTTGTTTTTGTAATTTTGATATATCATGTAGCATTTATTCCTCTTCTTCATGAGTCATGCTAGATCTTTCAGGTTCCTTACTAGGTTTTTACATTTTCTTTCCTCGGGGCATCAGTTACCAATAATAATTCTCTACTAGCCCTTTGAATTCCTTCAAAATAAATTTTCAAACCAATCTTAAGCAAAAATTTAAAAGAATCTACACACCTTTTTTTTCACTTTGTAGGAGCTCGATATTGCCTCTGATGTATCTTTGTACTTTCAGAACATCCAGTTCTAAAATTACGATCTGTGGTAGCCCTCTGTGTCCTCTTTCCAATGCCACCAGTCTAATCCAAATTGGATTCTCGAAGGAAGAGTTATGTGAAATCTCCCACAGTGACATGATTATAGACTAGTTCAGTAGAGAGAACTTGTACGATGTGCCACGAGTCACTGTTTCAACCTTTAGCTTTGAAAAATATATAGAAGAAACTACAGGCCGTCCTCTTTCTGCACCTTCTTACGAAATTTCAATCCAATGCTCAGAGCAGTTATGACGATTTTCCCCAAGTCACCTGTTTGGAATGTAATTCAGGAGTCTTCAAAAAGACAAACTTCCTCAGATCATATCTCCGCAAATATAGTGTAAAAAGCTCTGAAATTTGGACTTGAGATTTAGCACGATGTATTCTTAAATGGTTTTTTTTTTCAACTTCTGAAACGTCGCAGAAAAGAAGTTATAGTGAAAATGCCACGATGACCTGTTTGGAGCAGCGAAACCCTAGAATCCAAAGCTCTGAAACCAAATATTATGAAACCAGCTCAAGAAAAGATAGAAAGGATAGATCAACGCCTTAGAATTCAGCCTCTTCGAGGGGGCAACCTCCTTTACATTACATAAATGAACAATTCTTGGATGATTCAAATGACAAAACCTCCTTTCTATATATAGGAGTCTAAGGAGTCACAATATAACCCAGCCGACCTAACAATAATAATATAAAGCCACAAAAATAACAATAGAGGGATTCTATGGGGCACAGTAATAACAATATGGGGACAATAGGGGCACAACAATATTAATAAGGGGTATAACTACAATAGTAATGGGGTAATCACTAGTATTATAGGGACCCAACATATGGTTTATATGTTAAATGGATATGGACGAGCGACTATGGCATATTTAAATGGATATGAGGTGCGATTCTAGGGATATGCAAGGTTATTTAAAAATGTTGGTTTATCAAAGTGAGCTGAGACGGTAGGGACAGGGAGTCAAATAGGGGGTTTATCCTCTACATAAAGCCTTTAACCAGCGTGCCACAAGAACAGACTTGTGAGGAAGGCAAAGCACATTCTTTTTATTGCCGGTATATTGCAGAAGTCTGCTAACTAAAGTTGGCGCCTGGCTAACTTTGGTGGAACTGCCAAATTTGGAGGCAGATTTAGCAGTTGCAGACAGAGAGTTGAATTTTGGGAGGTCCAGAGGTCACTTTGTCAGAGCAGGGTCGTGTTTATAGTCAATTTGCATCGTCTCGATGTTCTAAACTCATTTGTGCTATCATTTTCTACATTTGATCTACAGAATTCCAAAGGAGTAGTGCCATCAAGAAGCTCAAGGTAGCTTAGAGCACTGATTGAAGGAATCAAGTCCAAGGGAGCTTGGATCTGTTTGCAGCCATGACAAGGATATAGATGGTATTCTAAGTCCATTGGTTTAGTTCAATAGCCTTTGGAGTTAAGTGTGAGACTTGTAAAATAATTATTGCCATAATCCCAAAGACCCAAGTCAAGTTGACAAGAGCTCGCGGAGACGTAGCCCCTGAGATTTGGGTGAACTCCTAGATTAAATTTGCTGTTATGTGTGGTTGTTTATTTGTTGTAGTATATGACTGTTATATTTGTTTAATATCAGCATAAGCAAAAGAACTTAAAGCACTTAAACAGTTAAAACAAAGACATGCACCTATCTCAAGTATTTAATTCTGCAAAATGTCAACATAAGCTAGATCATATATTTGTTAAGTTTTGGAGTGGGAGGTTCTTGTAAGTATAACAAGATGTTAAACCCCCATTTAAGATCATATATGACCATTTCTTCACCTTATTTTTTGGTTCTTGATGTTGTTGCTTGTTTCTATTTGTTTCTTTACAAAATATGTTGTTGTTGGACTCTTCTTCTGTAGGTCTTTTTAGAGTTGATTCATTATATTTTATGGTTTCCTTTGATCTACTGCATTTTTATGATTTTTTCATAGAGACAACCTCCTCTTCTAACTACTTACACAACATGTTCTTTTCATCTAAATCATGTTTAACTCAACTAATCTCAACCTTTAACCTTGCACATTGTACCTCTTTCTCCTTTAGCTTACTATTCCTCATCTCTTTTATTCTTCTTGCTTCTTCAAGTTGTGTCCTTAGGCTAATGATTGCATTCTTGTATTCATGCTCTCTTTCATCACATATTTGCACCAGTTTCTTCAAATCTTTGTTTTCATTCTTCAGTCTTTCTATTTCAGTCAAGGCTATGTCAAACTTGGTTTGTTATTCCATTGTTTTTTTTTTCATGGCAATAAGGTCCATTCACATTAGAAGACACCTCATTTAAATGAATACTTTCCGGAGGAAATTTTATTTTTCCTCTTTATCTTCTCCTTCTTGACAATGCAACTACTAACATCTCCTTCATGCACGAGATGCAATTTATCCTAGATTTCTTTTGCAGAATTTAATTCTATCACTGTATCAATATCCTTATTATGAAGATTATTAATCATAACACATTTTCCTTAACATTCCATTGTTGTTATTACACAGAGGGAGAGTCTTTACATTAGCCATCACATACTAGTTTCCACACACCAGGTCCACAAACTATTAGTTCAGATTTTACCTTATCTCTCCATTCATTAATGTTTGATGTACAGAGAGCAAGTACAATTTGACAGTCCATGACTCAACTAGAACTACCTTCAAGTTGTTAGGCTTACACCGAAAGAACTGGCTTTGATACCAATTGATGAAAACTTGACTAAACTGAGAGGTGGGGTGAATCAGTTTAGTATATTCATTGACATTAAAATTATTTTCATTAAACTCATTAACTAAAACATTACATGAGCATCTTAGAAAATAATGACCAACAAATTGAATATGTGAATAACAACTAATAATCAAACCAAAACATCGCATGAATACATAATAAAAACACACATTAACACCGGATTTATGTGGTGTCCCATAACAGGAGAGAACCACGATTTATTATTGGTGTGATCCAAAGGCAAGCCTCGACTTCTTATTACATTTGATTTTCTGTAGGCTCCAACCTACAGGAGGTTGATACCTCAATTTTCTGCAAGCTACAATTGCAAGGAAGCTCCAACTCCCATATGTTTTATGTAGGCTACAAAACACAAGAGGCTCCTACCTCAACAAACTCAAACTTTATGTTTATCAAGCCACTACTTGAAAGCAGACTACAATCCCCTGATACAAACAAGAAATAACTATGTGTTGGTTTACCTTGTCATAATTCTACAATCTCCAACTTCATTTCTGCATCTTCTTTCCTTCAAATATGCTTCACATAAGCTTCATATGTGTCAAGTAACTAATGCATAATAGCTCAATCAGCTCTCACACATTCTATAATCTCTCAATGCCTTCCAAATCACATCTTTTATAAAGATATTTTGTTGGTTGTTTGTATCCCACACAGGAATATGAAGTGAATAGACTTGACTCTTTGCCTTTCACTCATTCGTTTCCAAACTCTTCATATCTTGAATATTAAAACACAAAAATAAATAATTCATCGAATATTAATTGCAGCCACATGTAATGATTAAATGCATCAACCTAATGTCAACGTCAAATAGCAATATTTATCATTAATGCATCATAACAATCTTTGTGACATCTTTGCATTTTCCTTGGAGTCTTGCCTTTGCATCATAACAATTCATCTCAACCAACAATTTCACATCACAACAAATCCTTCAATATATCAATCTTTGCAACATTATAAAAACATTTCAATGTATCACAACTCCTTCTCCTCCTTTGCATTTTTGATCTTATAACAATGTAAACATTGAAACGGGAACTGATACTGTTACCCGTTTCGTAGAGATAGCCAAAAAGTAACCTGATTTTAAAAAGGGGTGATGCAGAACAAACATGTTTTTTTTAGAGCATAGTTTTTGGCACTTTAATTTTTTTTTTATGTACATCACATTTTAGAATGGTAGTGATTTTCATGCTGATTTAAAAAAGTGAGTATTCTACATCACACCATTTTTTTAAAAAACATGTTTTTTGGCTTTAAATTTTCTAATGTATAAAATGTAAATAATTATTTTGTAAATTTGATAATTTTTGAAGTGGTCTTTTTCTTCATATTTTCTTGTTTTTTATTTTGATTTTATTTTTTTAGTGAGGTTTTTATTGTTTTGCATTTTTAAATTAGAAGGTCGATATTTAGAATTTTGGATGTTCTACATATTTATACATCCTTAATTAATTTTTCAATCCACATGAAATAATTGTTTCTAGAAAACAATATTTTTTAACAATGGACATAAAAATAACCATTTTTAACATAAATATAACTAAAAAACTACATGTTTTGATAATTTTTTGCTAGAATTTACATGTGAAAATCACAATTTTTATCTGAAAATTTTAACTAAAAATGGTTAAATAATGGTTTTTTTATGAATTTCATGTCAAAAAAATAATAATAATCACTTTTTTTTTTCAAAAAATAATGATTAACTTAAAAATCAATGATTACATATTACAAATATTGAACATATAACAACTCTAATTGAGTGTTTATTCCTCTCCGAAAAAGTCAAAGTCAAAACATTGCAAAGCTTGATTTACAAGCATAACTTAAATTTAATCAACAATGTCACGTGATCCAAACTCATCGTCCTCTGGAGTTTCATCATTGTCTTTTTCCACAATATTTTCTGTTTCCTTTTGCTCATTTTCCTCTTCTAATGGATCTTTGATGTCTGCGAATCTCCCAATGTATGTCTTTCCAAACATTCCATGTCAGTATACATAGATTCAACACCTGAAAAATAATAAAACACTCAAACTTTGCAGATTAAACAACTTAAATTTATACAAAATATTTCCCATACTTTTTCTCAACTTTTCTTCAAAATAAAAGGTGAAAATGATTTTCCTTGTGATTTTTCTCAAAATTTTCCCCAAAGAAAAAAGAAAAAGTTTGAGAAATGTTTCCCTATGCATTAAAAAAATAGGGAAGAAAAATGTTTCTTCATTGTTTTCCATCCCTGAAATGTTCCAAGGAAAATGTGGAAAATGTTTCACTAAATGTTTTCCATCCTTGAAGCAAGAGAACCATGAGGGGTGCACCCCCACTATCCTCGCTCTGGCCTCGCTGTCGGAGGATTGGTACGAAAAAATCTCAAACTGGATTATGTTAAGTAGTTAGTTTTGTAATATTTTTTATTTGCGAAAAAATAGCATAGAAATTTAATGTAGCTTCGCACTACAATTTGGAATGTGCGAGAATTATCTAGTTTGAAGTGACCTTCCTTATTTAATAGGATTTGATTTTACAAAATGGAAGGACAAATTATGAAAATAACACACCACAACAATGAAACAATTACAAATTAAACTAATAATTCCAACAAAATTTTATCAAAATTTAAAGAAAAGAAAAAAATACAAAAATATATTAAAAAAATAAAACAATTAAACAATAAAACTACTACATAAAATTAAAACTCAAAGATCCGATTAATTTTACATTAAAAACAAATTCCAAAAAAATCCCACTACTTTCTAATCCATAAAGTAGTATACCAACTGATATAGGTAACCTTCAAAATTCGTAGCAATGGAATAAAAGTACAACTTGAAATAAATCTATTAAATCAAAATTAAAATGCATGAACACTAGAATGTTGAATTTTCCACATTTAACTTACTTTTCAGGTGACAAATATCTTAGTATACCAGTAGATAAACGTGGACATACAAAGATTGACTATTAAATCAGTCTTTTGCTTTCTCTCCTGCTCATAAATAGAGATTTAGTCGAAGCTCTTAAAAAAGCCCTTGGAAAAACATTGATAAAAACTTTTCACCCCACCTTAAAAAAAAAAAATTATGAACCTCACGTATTAAAAAAAAAAAAAGAGACTACGTGAATTTGATCTTTTAATAAACAACGTGACCTTTCATAAATTTTTCGTGCTCTAAACCAAAAACGCTACCCACGTGAGCAAAAACGACTCCTTTGAATTTAAATTTACGTATGTTCTTTGGTTGATTAATGCTCTCGGCCCTTTAATCGTTTTAAACACTGCACTGCGATACGATGGGCTTTTAATGATGACTTTTCCGCTGTTTCCATCTTTCTAGATTTTCAAAAGTCAATAGTCTCTATATGTGTGGTTACAGTCGCTTACGGACTGGATCAAAATATTACCACCATTAGTGTTTGCGTTGAAAGCTGAAAGAGTCTGCTAATTGGAATGTTCGTACAGTGGAATTGTAGACGACAGGAATCGACCGCCTGACAGTTGACTGTAAAACCTAACCTTGAGAGAGCGAGTGCGTTGACATTTACAATTGTGCAGCAAGAGAGACTACATATTCATAGATGCTAAGCTTCAATTATGTGAGCTCAGGTCGGCATTCAAGCGTTACAACGTCTCCTTATTTAATAACTGAAATCTCATCGATACCAACGTTATCTCGCTGTATTGATACCAACGTTATCTCGCTGATCTGATTAAGCGGTTACCTCAATGTATTGATACCAACGTTACTATGTTAAGCTTCAATAACTCACCACATGATTGTTCGGAGGTGGAGGTGCCTTCATACTTCAGCTTATGAGAGACCCCGTAACTGTATGATCGAGAAAGCAGGGCGGCGGTGGGGCGATTCCGGGAATCGCCTGACCACTGACTCGCCGCCCGTGGGCCACCAGCGCCGCTCACTCTGAGTGAGCGGCGCCTGGTCCACGGCTGGCGGGGGAGCGGCGTCGGTGGCCCACGGGCGACGGGTCGGTGGCCAGGGGATTCTCGGAATCGCCCCACCGCTGCCCTGCTTTCTCGATCATATAGTTAGGGGGTCTCTCATAAGCTGAAGTATGAAGGCACCTCCACCTTCGAGCAATCATGTGGTAAGTTATTGAAGCTTAACATAGTAACATTGGTATCAATACATCGAGGTAACCAGTTAATGAGATCAGCGAGATAACGTTGGTAATGATGAGATTTCAGTTATTAAATAAGGAGACGTTGTAAGGCTTGAATGCCGACCTGAGCTCACATAATTGAAGCTTAGCATCTATGAATATGTAGTCTCTCTTGGGCCGCGCCCCACACGTTCAAATGCAAATTTAAAATTTAAAATTTTTTAATATATAATTTAAAATGTTCTTTTTTAAATAATGTTTTTTTTTTTTTTTTAAATGTTTTGTGGTTATATATATATGTTTTAAATCTTTAATAGTTTTTATTTTTTCTTTGTTAATTTTTTAATTATTTTTTAAAATCTAGTTTGTTTTTAATTTAGATTTTTTTAAGGTTTTTATTAATTTTTCTATTTTACTTGCTTAAGTTTAAAGTTGTTTTTTCAAATTGTAAATACATAATTGATTTTTTTAAAGTGATATTATATATATTTTAAAATATATTTGTTCTTAATTTTGTGTTAATCATATAAAAATAATTATATGATGTATTAGTATAATTTAAAATATCATTATCTATACAATGTTATGGATCACAGAAGTCTAAACTCCTTAAAATTTAGTATTTTTAAATATTATTAATAAAAAACTTTATAAGTGTAAAAATATAATGATTTTAATAATTTAACAAAATAAATTTAAATTGTAAATTAATTTAAAATGATATGTATTATATTCTCCATAAAAAATAACATATCACTATTAACCAAAATCAAAATTCACATAGGTATAAAAATAATATTATAAATTTAATTATGATTTTATAAAATATTATGATTACTATATTATATTTATGAAAATAATTACATTGATTATAATAACAATTTATAAAACTTATTATTATATTATAATAAATTTGAAATAAAATATTTTAAATTTAAATTTAAAACAAAATAATTTAAAATTAATTTTTTAAGTTCAAATCAAAATTATATTTATATTTGTATATTGTTCCTCCATCTACTAAATAAAGTGGTTAAATAGTGTATATATATATATATATGAGAGTATCATGTATGGACATAAACTAAAACATTCAATTTTAAAAAATATACACATAATGTTAATATTTTTAAGTATTTTTAATGAAATATGTTATGAGCATTATAGAAAACAAAAAAAATTTAAATTTAATTTTTTCATTTGAATGAAAATTATATTTATATTTTTGTAGGGTAGTGTAATTATTTTTTTTTAAATTAATTTTTTTTAACAATCTTAAAAAAAAAATTGAAATTTTAAGTTTTAAATTTTAAATTCGGTTTTTTTCGCATTTTTTAAAAATGTTGAAAATTGACCTTAAAAAAAAACTAAAAAAACCATTATTCCAGTATCAATGCTTTTAATTTTCAGGGTGTTTTGTTGCACAATTTTTCCACAAAAAAATTGTTTTCACTGCCATTTTTAAAACATGTTCAAAATTGACCCTTAAAAGAAAACTATCCTTCCAGTATACACTCTTTTCGTTTTTAGCATTGTTTTTCATGTTTTTTCAGGGTTTTTGGGCCAGAGTTCCTGTTTTGAGTTTATAGTTCCCGTTTCAAAGTTTACATTGTTTTATTCAACATTCTATACATTGCCTTTTTGTTTCTCCTTTACCTATTTTTGCTCCTTCATTGTTATTTGTTGTTGCTCCTTTGCTTTTGCTTCTCCTTCATTGTTCCTTGTTGTTTCTCCTTTGTCTATTGCTCCTCCTTCATTGTTCCTTGTTGTTGCTCCTTTGTATCTCATATTTCGCTGCTTTGCTGCCTCTTCATTGCATTTTTTCCTTCTTTGCCTTCGTGTTGCTCCTGCATAGATTGTGTTTGTTTTTCTTGATGTTCCTTGTGCTTCTCCTTTGCCATTAATGACAATATTTCCAACATCTGGTCACAGTCTCTTAACTAAGAAATCTCAGTTGCAGTTGCATGGAGGAAGGCTTGTGCATGTGGCTGGATCCTTCTGGCCGCATGCACAACTTAGCATGTGTGTGATTTCGCTATAAGATTAGGTAAAAAGAAAGTTTTGGTTCAGGGAAAGATCACCAGGAGTTGTTGTCTAACACTTGGGTGATCAGGTGTCCCTGTGAGGTTACAGTAAGTTTCTAGTTAGCAGACTCCACTTCCATAACTAGAACTTGGATGTTAGGTCATGTCATATTAGTAACAATCAACTCATGTTTACCCTGGAGAGCTTGTAAAAGCGGGTAAATGTGGGGTGCGAAATTACATACAATGAATATAATTTTACTAAATACGGGTGTAACACCCATTCAATGAAGCTGCCCATTTTGTGGTACCCTATTGTTTGGCTATTGAAATTGTTGATGCATGAGATATTAATTGGTCAGCGAAACTACTATTAGAAATGAAAAGCTTCTATCATGTTGAATTCTATAGTGATTGGAGTTCTTGCAATGGAATGATGAGAAACGCTACCATGGGCACTTCTCTTCAAGACTAGTAACGAAGTTCAACAACCACCTTGTAAATTTGACATTGTTAATCAGGACATAGGGTTTTCATAGTCCCCTTATGAATAACTTGTCAACTAATGGGCCTTTTATATAACACGGATGATATACATCCATGAAAATAATCTAGAATTTTGTATTTATGCTATGGTTGGAATGAGCCAAGTTTCTTTGGTTTTACTCATTAACAGTAATACTAATTGCACCTAGATCGATGAAGTACTATATAGTGAAATATGTTTGTATATATAGATCTATTTAATCTTGGATCAAAATTTCATTTTCTTTGTTGCTTTTGTAAGAGAGTAGTCTAAGGAAGTGACGTTTTTCGCCCAAAAAAGAATGGAAAATTTGGCACAATTTTGAAGAAAGGCAAGTTTTTTTGGAAATCTAGGTTATAGTTGTCAAGATTTATAATTTTGGCTCCTCCAGGGGTTCTTGATGGCACTGAATCCATTTCCACCATCAAAAAAATGATTTAAACACTCCTACGATCAAATTTCTTGAAAAGAAAATCACTGGATTACAATGAAAGATTCTCCTTTGGGTGAAATCATCACCTCCTTAGACACTCCTACGATCAAATTTCTTGAAAAGAAAATCACTGGATTACAATGAAAGATTCTCCTTTGGGTGAAATCATCACCTCCTTAGACACTCCTAATTGCACCTAGATCGATGAAGTACTATATAGTGAAATATGTTTGTATATATAGATCTATTTAATCTTGGATCAAAATTTCATTTTCTTTGTTGCTTTTGTAAGAGAGTAGTCTAAGGAAGTGACGTTTTTCGCCCAAAAAAGAATGGAAAATTTGGCACAATTTTGAAGAAAGGCAAGTTTTTTTGGAAATCTAGGTTATAGTTGTCAAGATTTATAATTTTGGCTCCTCCAGGGGTTCTTGATGGCACTGAATCCATTTCCACCATCAAAAAAATGATTTAAACACTCCTACGATCAAATTTCTTGAAAAGAAAATCACTGGATTACAATGAAAGATTCTCCTTTGGGTGAAATCATCACCTCCTTAGACAACGCCCTTTGCAAAGCATTGAAACAGTAATAAAATCAAATGCACTTTCAAGGAAAAGGAAATTTGTCCAAGATGGTTTGATGAAGCATGGTTAAGATGGATCTATAGTCCTTAATATAAATACACAATGTAAACACTTTGGTTTCGAGAAATGAAAAAGCATAAATCCATAGAAATTACATGTCAAGAATCATATATTTTCGGTTTTTCTGGACCATGAAACAACCCTTACCAATTAGGCACCCCTTTATAAAGACCTCGTGATCTAAACTATTGAAAACCCTACAAACCTGGAGGGTGGGAACCCCAGTGAATGGCTCCATAAAAAAACATAAGTTGTGAGTATTAAATATAATAAAAATTGAAACCAACAACATAAATACATTGTAATTTTCAAATAGTTACATTATTAACTAAATTATAACTTTTTTTTAAATTATTATTATTATAATTATAAAAAAAATTAATACATAATATGTAATAAAATTATTAATTATGGAGATTCACTTTCATTTATTATGGAGATTTTAATTTGCAGATAAATTTTGTCACAACACTATGAGCGTATGTCATGGCTTATCAATATCATATGTCATTTTTATAATTAGTCAATTTAATTAAAATGCAAAAAAGACAACTATTTTGAAAATAAATGTGGAACTTTGATTCCTAAACTTTGCTATGAATATTCTATAATAGTTTGTGGATGCTAAAGCTATGGATACTTTATAATATTTTTTTTTCTCGGCAATACTAACTACTGATATATTAATATGTACAGCAAATACTTTACATCCAAAGAAGCTGGCTACCCATGGCCAAAGGAGTCTCCATGGGTGACATTGACCGTTTCATGAAATTGCCACGCAGGGCAATGTTAGCAAAAAGAACAAAATGCATGACACTGAGAACTATGCGACTCACACTATGATAACCCGCGCAGGGGCATCTTGAAACCTGTTTATAACACAAGACAAACTGTGACAGGAGCCAGAACTGCATGGCCTGAAGGCCTTGCCAGGCAATTACAAAAGACAAAAATTGA
This sequence comes from Pinus tabuliformis, assembly GCA_031772625.1. NCBI lineage: Eukaryota > Viridiplantae > Streptophyta > Pinopsida > Pinales > Pinaceae > Pinus > Pinus tabuliformis. Next base: position 1,571,808,627 of record CM062816.1, read on the forward strand.
CATATACCAGACACACTACTTCGCGCCTGCGGCATCCGTGAAGACCGCGCGCAGGACTTAGTTCCGAGACGCTTAACCAACATAACAAAAACATGGAATTGACAACTAACCAGACCCCTGAACCCAACATGAAAGGACCCAACCTGAGAAAAGAAGACTGAAGCATGAGAGCGTTGGTGAGAGTTAGTCCTCGGACTCTTCCTCCATGCTTCTGCTTCCGCCTTCACCTCCAGACGCGCTTTCTCCCGTAGCCAATGGACTTTGCGAAGGGGATGACTGTGCATGGCCTCGGCATTGGGGGTGAGGCTGAAGACTTGCACCTCCAGAAGTGCCCGCAGCAGTGGACGACTCCCCCAACAGAACCTTACCTTTGCCTCTCTCGGAGCAGGCCACCAAGTTTGACTGCTCCCCCAGTGGGAGTTTCCCCTTCCCCTGCTCTGTGCCGTCCTCCGCAAGAACCAGCGATGACCCATCATCCACCGTAGGAATTTCGGTGAAGAGCACAGAGATATGTGCGTTAATCCCCTCATTGCCCCCAGAGCTGCCCAGTGAGAAAATAACCGAACCAAAAGCTGGAAGCCTGGGCTCCCCCTCAACGGAGCTGCCAACTTCCATGACTTGCCTTGCAGGAATTGGGTTGGCTCCCACTCTGCGATAGCAATAAACACAACAACAATGATGATGTAAGTCTGCTGCTGGTGGGCGGGGGAATTGTCCTCTCCCAGAACCCCTCCTGCAAGGCATTCTCTCCCGCACCATCGTAACCTCCCGCCCTTTGAGCTGAACACCTGCTCCACAAAACGGTATGCAAGACCCTTCCGCCTCTTGACGGAGCTCCAAAGAGCGTAAACACAGACAAAGATGCTCAGGGGGGAAACTGTCCTCACCCCAGCTCTCCACCACCCAAATAAAACATAGACTATGAACATTCCCTGAACCACAGTGCGCTGCCTTCGCCGGCCAACCTTTGCCTTTATTCTCATGTCCAATTCTTGAGAAATGATCCGCATTGAATGCCTTACGCAGGCCTGCCATCATCCTCAGCGACTCCATTAAGGATGCTCTGGGGCGGCTCCCTTAAACCAGGATTTCGACGGCTTGGGGCATTAATAGCCCAGTCCTCTTCACGTGGCAGCAGGTGCGTGTCATGTGGCACCGCTCCGTTTACCTCTGAGACACCCGCATCCGGGAGGATACTTTATAATATTACATGAAGACTAAATCTCTATTGTCCACCTAAAGAATTAAATTAAAATTTTTGAACCCCTAATTTGACATAAGTTATACCTAGCATAGCCATATAACTTAAATCACTGGTATATATGTGTGTGTGTCAAAACACTTAAATCATGATATATTTCACATTGCCAACAAAAAAAAACTAAATTAACACTAAATTTTCAATTATTATCATCAATTATAAAAGAATTATACAAAACATATATAAATTTAGAAAAACAAACATGTAACAAGATTAGCTAGTGAAATTCATTATCATTTTATTACAAGCAAATTATTAATAACATATGCACACAACAATAAAATCTATAAATTGTATTCATATAATATTTTTTTTTAATTAATTAAATTAAAAAGAAATAAACAAACCAATACAATTCTTTTTTAAATAAATCCAACTTTTAATTTATAATTATTATTTTAATTTATAATTATTATTTTAAAATGTATTGAAATATTCCATAAAAATCCATTCACAATTTAAATTAAGGGATTGGACCACTTCAGTTATCCATGTAAAAAAAACATATTTTTTATTTTCCAACCAATTGATCTGGACATAAGCTACTTTCCAATTATTACCGCAGTAATCCATCTTTGCCACCTGGTTCACATGCGGTAACCACTCTGATTATTGACGGAGTAATCCATCTTCGCCACGTGGGATGTAACCACAGGAAGGCGCTGGGCTTCATCAAAATACTCACGACCTTGAATTTGATGCGGAGTCCATGGCGGGAGCGCCTGCTGACTGGGAATAGCTTCGCACAAATTTATTTGTTCCAGCCAGGCCTCTTTACTGGAGTTAATGCAAGCATGTTCTTCTTGGTCCACATATGAAAAGCTGGATTCTCTCCCGGAACCTGAATTGCTGACGAAATAGCTTCGAACTCGAAGCACTGAGTAGCAGACGAAGAAATTGGATCCCCATCAGGAGCTCCATCCCCAACAACAGCACGATAATTATAGTGATTTTATAATTAATCTTTCAAAATATTTTTATATAACACTTCTTTATAACAAATACATGAAATTTGTATTTTTATTTAAAAATTTAATGATATTTTTTAAATATTATTATAAGAAATATGGAAAAAAATATTATAATAAGAAATAACTATCACGAATGACATGGTTACGATCCTTGGATCTTTTGATCATTGCCTCTCGACCTTGGAAACCGCCATGTGTCCCACTCAGGGCAACAATTAAATAAATAAACCCCTGTTCTCTGTCAACCCCTTGTCTTACCGTGCATCTGAATTATTCATCGCTATTCTCCAATCTAGAAAATTATATATTTGTCGTGCACAAGATATAAGGATAAATGCTGTGCACAAGATAAAATCATGATGGTCAAATAACTCTGGTCTAAAAACACATTAAATAATTACATGCACCACACACGTTAAACTAGGTTGGTGATAAACAACCTCTTAATGTCTACTATCATAATGTGGTCTTAATACAATTACTAATCAGGAAAATGCATCCATAAGAAGCACGAGTACCCAAATATAATCTAAGATTAACAGACTGTCCGAATTTAAATCCATGTATTATGTGTAATACAATCTAAGACCAACACACAGTCAGGCTTTAAATCCATGTATTTTGTGTAACATTCCTCGTGTCATGTGACTTAGCTCTATGGGAATCAAAGCAGTGACTTGCACAAAAATCAGCCATATCACTGACTTAGAACAATATGTAGGTAGCAAAAGTATGTTTGTTTTGAGATTGAGTTATAGTAGTATTCATTTCCAACTCTTATATGCTATTGAACAAGAGGGATAGCTTTTCTACAAGAAGAAGGGTGCCTACCTGCTACCATTAAAACTACTACCTACTAGATATATCAATGCTAGTATCATCTATTCTTATAAACCACATACTATTATATATATAACCTATAAACACAGGAGGATAGCACTATACTCTGTACCTGTCTGTTATGTAAAGAGCCTACAGGCCTTCCTCCCACGTGCATGACCTGTTCTGTTTACCAGCTCACCATGGATACCTACTCAGTTCTGTATATCGCTCTATAGATGTAGAGATTTCTATCTTTAGAGATCTATCTATGCATATGATGGGCTGTAAGGTCTTACTTACTTCAATTAGTCCCTTCAGTATTTGTTTCATATGGCATATCCTTTATGCTCTATTTTTTCGTTTCCACAAAGGATTATGGCTCACCCATAAAAGAAGGTGAATTCCGTCTTCCTCGAAGAATCTGCACCGTGCCCCTCCAGCCACCTACATATATCCCCATCTAGCCAGCGGTCTAGATCATCCTTCCGCCAACCGCCTAGCCATCTAGCCATCCAATACGTATTAGAAGCAGGACCAACCAAACTCAAATCATCCAACATTTGGTTCAAAGCCAAAGATGGAAATGGGCTAGCTCATAGCAGTTGAGATGGGAGCTCTTATCTCTCAAATGAAGGGCAGGTTGCAAGGATCTCCGCTATGGATTGAATCGGTCGATTCAGTAGGTAGCCCGCGAAGCTTTCTAAGAAGGGTACCTTAGTGTGTAAGCACAAAAATGAAGGTGAACCCTCGAATGACCAATCGAACTAAGCCGTTAGGACTGAGCCTTTGGGTGCATCTTTATCTCTGCAAGTTTGCTGGGTCATCATTTCCGTCAACCACCTATGCTGTTGCGGGGTCATCATTTTGGTCAACCGCCTATGCTGCTTGTGTGACTGTAGTACGCTACAGAAGCCATAGAGAAAGGTATCATTACATTTGAATTCGGCATGCATAGCTATTACAGAGAAACTTATGCATAGTTGTTGCAGAGAAAGGTAAAGGTAGCAGAGAAAGGTAATGGTAGTTGTTGCAGAGAAAGGTAATCGCCATTCTGATAGAGACTTCCGCATCTTCATGCACGGCCTCCTTTGGGCACGCCCATCTTCAGACTCTCCTCTCACCACGCTCATATTCATGCAGGCCACCTATCTGTCTGAAAATCTTCATGAAAATCTTCATGCAGGCCACCTTAAATAAGACAATCTGTCTTTCTGAAATAAAACAATGTTTGTCTCCACAAAATTTGATATCAGTGAACATCCCAAATATTAAATGTCTATCATTATAGATCATTGATAAGAAAAAAATAAATACATATAACCTAAGAGGCCAAATAAAATGGTAAATCACTATATACCTAAAAACTTTCATTATACTCCATGAACTGGCACTAACAAACAACTCAACTAATATTAAAACAACTCAACTAATATTAACATCCTAGTTTTGGATTACTAGTCCCATGCCGAGACGGCAGGGACTAATAATGTTGTTCAATATAGCAGGGACTAATAATGTTGTTCAATATAGTGAGTCGTTCATCAAAACAACTCATTATTATAATGGCCTTGATTAATTGACTTTAAATTATTCAGCAACATTCATGAAATAACTCAAAACAACATTAATCCTCCAATTCCTTCTTTTTACATGCCCTTGTCTCTTTTGTTGAAACTTTGTACTATAAATATTTATCTATGAAAAATGATTTTAAAAAAGTTGAATTTTATCATAATAAAAATTAACAACAATAAAAAAAATATTTCAAAATCTTAATAAATATTTGAACTTAAAATAAAATAACTCAAAACAACATTAATCTTCCAATTCCTTCTTCTTACATGCCCTTGTCTCTTTTGTTGAAACTTTGTACTATAAATCTTTACCTATGAAAAATGATTTAAAAAGAGTTAAACTTTATCATGATAAAAATTAACAACAATAAAAAAATATTTCAAAGTCTTAATAAATATTTGAACTTAAAATAAAATTATAAGATTAAGATTTTTAATGATATGTATAGTAACTCAAAACAACATTAATCCTTCAACTCCTTCTTTTTACATCCCTGGTCTCTTTTGTTGAAACTTTGTACATATGACAAATGATTTTAAAAAGTTAAACTTTATCATTTTATGTTATGATAAAAATTAACAACAATAAAAAAAATATTTCTAAGTCTTAATAAATATTTGAACTTAAAATGAAACTATAAGATTTTTAATGATATGTATCATTTCATATTTATTACATACATATTAAGGTAAAATAAAAATTACATTAAATTATATTTTTAAATAAAAAATTCAAATAAAACTTGTGTTTATAATGCATATTAATTATTTAATGGATAAGAATAATATAATAAGATCAGTTTACCACATTCTAGAATAAATGTTATAATTACCTAATCATATTGGATAGGGAAAAACCATTGCTTAAAATTCTCCACTTCTAATCAATTACATTAGATAAATAAAGGAAATAATAAAACTCTTAACAGGTTATTTCATACTTTTCAAATTATAAACTTGTAATCAGCCAAAGATTTTCATCGTGCATTTGGTTTAGGGTCCTTATGTTTTGTATGAAGGTTTCCTTTTCTACTAGAATATGCGGCCCATAGATTGCTCAGGTCATAACCATTCTTTGGTCCCTATATTTCGGAAGTGAACTTTGAGGATTCTTTGCATTCCTATCCAATACTCCGCCTTTACCTTTGTTGGGTTCTAGATGACTGCTATGCCTCTTGCACTTCCTTTTGTATCCACTGCTACTACCTCATTTCTTGGTTTCATCCTCATTAGAATCTCTTCTAGATTTTCTCTTGTTATCTTTGTTTCCTAGAGAAGCATTATTTGAGGCTTTTCCTTCTTCAATCGATCTATTAGATATCTCTATTTTCCCCGACTATTTAGGCCCCTTATGTTCCAAGATATTACTATCATTGGGTAACTTTGTTGAGTTGTTGGTAGACCGATGATAGTGGTACCACCCTTCTAGTGTTTACCAACATCTCTCCCACTATCTGGATTGATTCCTATAAATTTCTCCTTCCTCTTTTCTTTTCTCATTTTATTCTGTTTTGAAATTCCTAGGGGTTTTCATGTTGAATGCCCAGTTGCTCTACAATATCTACTTGTCTATGTCCTTGCTTGGCCTTATATTTTTGAAAGGTCTCCTTGTACAGTTTCTTTTGATCCTCTTAGATAAATCTTTTGTCTAACTGTCTTCATTCATTTAACAGTTTCTTTAGAACTTCCTCTTCCATGCTTAAGTCATCCCCCTTACCTAGCTCTATTTCCATTGTAGTGAGTTCAATTCCTACATGTTCTTAATCTGTGAGATATATTTGAGCTTTCCTCTTTGGTTTTATTTTTGCATGACTTGGGATACTTTCTTTTTCTTTTTCCTGGTAATCCATGAGTTGTTCTTCATTTTCTGTTTCTTCTTCCTCTTGCGATACCTCGTATTTTTTTTTACTGCTCGACTGAGTTTGGTTGACAGTTTCTCGGTTATGGGATCCCTTTGGAGGCCTTCTGTTGTTCTTCACTTCTTTGAACCCCTCATTTCCTTCCTGTGGGGGTTTTGTTTTTTTTTCTTTTAGATCTAGACCTTCCTGGTTCAACAGGCATTCATTGAATAAGTGGCCATATTCATGGCACCTTTGGCATCAAAATGGGATACGCTCATAGTCCAAGTTCTGTTGCCAGATGTCTTCATGATATTCTAACTATATTGATTCAGGGATGGGCTCTTATATATTCATATACACACAAATTCTAGCACATGAAGTATATTGGCCTCTTTTGTGGTTTCAACTATTTTGACAAATTTTCCTATTGTGTTGCTAATTCCTTCCAATATTTCCAGATCCCAGAAATCCATTGGGAGCCCAAATAGTCGTACCCAGATTGGGGCTTCCAAGAATTTCTCTTTAGTCGAGTTGTAACATTCTTCCCAATATCTCATGAACAAGCCTGCATTATAAAGAAAATAGGGGCTATTTTCAAATAGTCTTTCCTTATGTTGCAGGTTTGATAAGATTACCATGAAGAAGCCTTTGGCTCCTAGCTTGAGCTTGATATGGCCTTTGGGTTGCAATTTCTGTTGTATCCACTTGAAAATATCCTTCTTTGTTTGCCAAACGCCTATGAACTTGCAGATCATCGTGTGGTCCTTCATAAAGATGTGATATCTTTCTAATTTGTTCATTGGGATTACAAATATGGGTTTCTTTGTTGCACATGGCAGACATTTCCCTTTGCTTCTTGGCCGCTATCGCGCTTCGAGGACTAGGCCATTTGTCGGATTGGTCGCTTCTTGGGAACTCGACTGATTTTTGGTTTTCCGGCTTGAATCTCTAGCTGTTGCATCCCAGTAGGAGGGGATCTCTCCCCCCTATCAATTTCTGTCATCTTGTTCTTACTAGTGGTTTTTTTTCTGCCACTCCTATTGTGCTTGTCAGAATTTGCAGGTTTCAAGCCCTAGGTTTTGGACAATCCCATGGCGCGGAGCTCCTAGGGTTTTCAAAACCACAATCTATGTTAAACCACATAAACCCACACATTTAAATATATATTTTTACATCTCTATCTATTTACAATTATATATTAAGACTATAACATAAAGACTTTGTTATTGTTGTTGTTTTGTATTTTATTTATTTTTATCTATTTTCTAGTGTAACATACTACAAAGAAAATGATAGGTTCAAAGGAATTTCTTGGTGATAGATATTGATCATTCACACACCTTAAAGATGTAATGGATTCTAATAAAATAGGGGTTTTATAGAAATTTTTATGGGTTTATTTATAGCCTTCAACATAGATATTGTCCACCTTGTAGTTAAAGGGAAAGATTATGCAACTCAAATCAAAGTGTCAAATATTTCTTAGATCGTTATTATAGAAAAGAAAGATTAGACATTTAGAGATGTGCATTATGGATGATGTACATTGTATAAAACTTTAATTACCCTTTGTAGTGAAAAAATGCTCAACATTTGTGTAATTATTTTTTCTATAACATACATTTAAAGCCTCTCCCTTTAAACGCAACACGATTTTCTCCTTTGAACTTAAAGACAATACTAGAAGAAAAGAAAAACAAAACAAAACAACACAAACAAAATCTAATCATGTGTCATTGAAGAAACATTTGTCTCTTATATATATATATATATATATATACTTCTTAAATTTCTATGTTTCCAATTACCCATACCATAATCAATTGTTTTAATGATTAGAAATTCCATTTCTCTTAAATGGATGAAGAGAAATCCACAAAAAATGGTCTAATTGATGATGAAAACATTCAAATAGAAGAAAACTCTTATAAAAATAATTGCAATTTTTTTTATTTTAGACAAGTGCTTTTTTTATGCCTCATTAATTTCTCAAGTTGTTGAACACATTTTTGAATTATTATTTTTGATAAATAATCGTTTTCATGAAATAAAGAGAAGCAAAAATGATAATATGTTGAACAAATGAATTTGCATCCACAAACAATGGTCTAATTGATGATGATAACATTCCAATAAAAGAAATCCTTTATAAAAATAATTGCAAAAAACTTTATTTTAAACCAATGTTATTTTTGATACCTCTTAATTTCTCACTTAGTTGTTGAACACTTTTTTGAATTATCATTTTTTTTGAAAAATCATAACAGATGAAATACAGATAAACAAAAATAGTAACATATTAAATAAATGAATTTAAAAAGTGTATCTAAATTAAAAGATAAATTAGAAAAAAAAAATAATAATTAAAACCATCTTATTAAGTTGGACCTTAATCAATTCTTTCTAGGAAATGTTGTTACCTTTCTTGAATAGAAGAAAAGATCTCTAAATGTGTTTTTGTTTGCTTTTAGTACATTGATGGTTATATTTGGACCATTGTACATTAAACCTTTATTAATAATAGTTTTTATTTTCTCGTTATGTGAAATTGCAAAATCTTAAATCATATTCTTTACATCACACTAATAATATATTTAAGTTTTCTAATTATTAATTCCAGTTTTCTTATTCATTTATAAGAAAATATATGAATATATATTATATATGATACTTTTCACACCTTGATAACAAATTATAAACTTAATCTTCACTACCTATACATTCCACTTTCAATTTTTAGAATTGTATTTAAATTATGTATGGTTAAATCATTCTTATAGTAAATAATTAGAATACACTTTTTATCCCAAGTTTTAAGAATTCTTCCGTAATTCAAGATAGGTCAAGAGCCATGAATAAAGAATATTTTCCATGGAACTGTTAATTAACTGTATAGATATTTGGCGATGACGCAATATTCAATCTTTATATCTTCTCAAGCTCATCCGGGATTCTTTCATTAAAGTAAATGTATTATAATGGTTAAACATTCCAATGTGTACTCAAATAGTTTGACTATTGTTTTAGTTGCATCTTTCAAAGCAATTTGACTACTATTTTGGATGTATTTTTAATGATCTCTAAGTGAAATGATTATTGCCTAGAAACAAGGAAATGCGTTATAACTGTCGAGAGAACAATTTTCCTATTGGATTTTCAATTTATTTGTTCGGGCCAGCTGATGGTTTTGCATCGGTTTGATCCTAGTCTTCTCATTATAAATGCAGGTTGATGGCTCTAGGGTGGTAAAGTACATAAACCGTGAGATTGGAGGAGAGCAATTATTCTCTGCATCTTTCTTTTGGATTCTTTGGTGGTTATTGTGTGTTGTGGCTCATTCCATGGTTGTAGAGTCTAGGATTTTTCTTAGCTTGTTATCCAAGTTGTGTTTTGTTTATCATTACACAGATGGAAAGTTTAGGTTTTTTATTTGAGTTGTGTTCAATCTTTTACTAACGAGTTTGGAGGTAATTCTCTCCCTTTTCTTAGATTTCAATTGTCTTAAACGTTGTTCTCCTAATGTTCGGGTGTCCTCTGCATGGTTCAGGTTTTGTCCAATTAGGTTATCTTTGCTCCTTGTTGTTTCTTGTGATTGCATCAATATTGTTATCCTTTAGCTATGTGAAGTGGAGGGTATTTTTGGGTTGTGTCTAGTTTCACCTTATTTGAGTTGCAAGGTTTTTTAAGTGGTGAATTCTCCCTTGACCTTGGTCGAAGTACTGAGTGTGCTCTTGTCCTTAATCTTCGTTAGTCTCTCTACCTTCTTATCTATCGGGAATTTTATTGTGTTATGTCTCTGTGTTGTGGGGAATTTGACAATTTTTTAGGGTTTGGTCCTCTAGTGTGGAAAGTGGGTAGCGTCCTACTTATCTTTCGATCAGGGTTTCAAGGACTGGTGCTTTGTCCTTCATATTGTTTCACTACTAGAGGGATTTTTAGTGGTTGTCCTATTTGTTCTTTTTTCATGGTGCTCGTGCTTCCTCACCAAAGAATGATGAGAAGAAGGGGTAACTTGGTACCTGTTGCGCATAAATGTATTCGTAATTTTTTCTTATGATTCAACTGGGACATTTTTCGATTCAATTCCCTCATAACTGGAAGGAAATCCTCTTGTTGGAGTTAGTTGAGTTCAACAAACATCCTTATCACTCATATTCAAATATTGTTAGTGAATATATGACTAGGGTCCCTAATCCTAGTAGATTTAGGAAGCGTAGGCTTCATTTCTTGAATTCCTTGGCTCTTCACTAGTAGATGGATACTTTGTTGCATTTAATTTTTAAGGATAAGAAATTCGAGAATTATAATGTGTTCTCTTCACTTGAGGAGATCAAATGTATGCTCAGGAATCTATGTTTATTTTTAGATTGTGTGGATTCGATATCGGCCAAGTATGAAGGTTCTCTGGTGTCGGATTCAGCTTTTGGTGACCTCACTGACCCACTTGGTGATCCCATTGACCCGTCGATGGATAGTTCACATGAATTGAAAATCATTTACTCTGATGAGGACTAGCTTTTGTTGGTATTTTTCTTTTTGCTTTGATTTGGTCATCCATCTCCAGGTATGGATTCAATTTGATGGTTTCTTCTTGGTTTGTTCCATTAGCTCAGTGTGACAGTCACTGGTGCATGTTTGATGAATGCAATGGTATGGATAAATTTGAATTATATTTCTATAAATATGAGGAACCTTCAGTGTTGATCTATTGAAATTCATCATGGTTGTTGGACGTGGGTTGGTTCCTATGGTTTGTCTGCAAGGTTGAGATGCTTTGCATTTTTTTGTCAGTTTAAGCATGGGTTTTGATATATTTTCTGGTCTTTATGACATTGGTCTCTTTGATTATATGTGTATGCTTACATCAATATACTTACAAAGTTTATGGCATGAGGGGTTTATATTTGTGGTTATTACGAGAAGATTTTCATGTGTATTCTTCTCCTATGGTTTTGTATGTATTTATGGTTGGTTGTGCAATTTGTTGGTTCACTTCTCTATCGTATCTACATTGTGGGGAAATATGGCATTTATTCCACTTTGACAATGGGCAGTTAGTTGTACTCTTAAGTGTTGATTAGGAGGGTCATTGTACTTCTTTTTTCAAATCATCTTAGGCAGTGTCATGTTTGATCAATCTCCCTCTTTGATGATGTTTGAAAATGCTTGGTTATTCGAGATTCTAAGACTAATATATATGTAATTCTGAGTTGTTAATGAAATGAAATTCATGTGATGTGACTTACAAAAACAAAAACCAAAAAAAGATTATTAACCATGGAGATTTTGAATCTGTAAATAGGCTTTGTTACATTATCATGGCATATCAATATTGTTGAAAAGTGTAACTAGGTTCAGTCTTCATAATGACATGTAATTATGACTTTATGTAATGTGATGTAAACAAGAAAAATAAAATTATTGTATTGACTTGCTTCATGGGTTTCACGAGCAAGAGATTGTATTTTTGAGTCAAGACTCCCATTGAGAGCCTTTAGGATTTATTTGTCATCTACTCATAAAATTTTAGAGTCATTATCATGTAATGAAGACATGTTACACTTTGTAAAAGGTCAATATTCTCTATATAAAGTATCCTCTAAGAACTTGTCACTTATCCTCTCCAAGTTGGCCTACAACGATGAAAGAACATGTTGGAATAAGTCATTCTAACCTCTAGGGATCATGTTGGCCTAAAGGACGTGTATAGGTGTATTTATAAGCCACACTCTGCCTCACTTAGGAAAAGCAAATTGACAAGCACTCGTTGAAGAAGAAGTGCGAAGAAGAGGGTATCAAGTGAAGTACAAAACGGGATAAGGGAAGTTTCTTCTCGACAATACAAAGGAGTTTCCTTTGGGAAATATGAAGGAGTTTTCTTCTGGGCAGTGAAAAGGAGGTTTCTTCTGGGCACTACGAAGGAGAGATTCTTCTAGGTAGTGCGAAGGAGAGATTCTTATAGGTAGTGCGAAGGAGAGATTCTTCTGGGATCAACGAAGGAAGATTTCTTCTAGGTAGTGCGAAGGAGAGATTCTTCTAGGTAGTGCAAAGGAGAGATCCTTCTGGGATCAACGAAGGAAGATTTCTTCTAGGGTGATTGTTTTGAAGAAGAATCAAAGGCATCAAGTAAAGATCGAAGAGAAGCAGTATAAAGACTAGGGTTTCTGATCTAGAGACTGAGATTCTATAGAGATAATTGAGAAAAGTAGTGTGGAGAATAGAGATTGAGATTCTTTAGGGAAAGTGGAAAGGAAGCAGTATAAAGTATAGAGACCGAGTTTCTCTAAAATAAGCCAAGGACGACAGTTGGAGATCAAGAAAGGAAGTCCAAGGGAAGAGGCAAAGCATCAAGGATAGTGACAAGGTTCTTGGGAGGATAATAGAGTAAAGGGGTTGCGTCTTGGGCTTGGTACTCGCCAATTGAAGGTCTGGAAGAATATTTTTGCTCGGGTTTTCCTCTCAAAAGGTGAGAGGTTTCGGCCCTAGCTGACAAGCCTACATACTATGTCACTTGTCTTTTATTATTGGTAATTGTCTTGATGAAAAGAACACAATAATAACATAATGAAGAAAAGATCATAAGCTAAGAAGTAAAATTGTATCACAAGCAATTATCAAGTAGAGAAATCCTTTAACTATCCATGCCCTAGATTTCTCAACAAATACCACATTCCTAAAAAATCATAACTCATTTCATATGACACTTGACTAATGAATTTTAATAAAAAGAAAAACATGCATAACTACTTTGAAAATAAATCTCAACCTTTGATTTGTGTATACTACAAAGAATACTCTGGAATATTCTATGAAGGTTAAATCCCTACCATCCACCTAATAATTATTTATAATTAAATTAAAAGTTTTGAAGTCCTATTCCAAAATAGACATGTGGCATAGTTAATTTCTCAAACCATTTCTATTTAATACTTCATTGCAATGTTATACAACATATATTTGGTGTTGTCTCACTAGAGCTAGCATATGTTTGTGATACAAACTAGGAAATACTATTAGTGGGGGGTGAATCAGTATTTTGCACTTTAAAAAAAATTATAGTTATTTAAATCATTACCATAAATAACATCACAACATCATTCATTAAACAACCGATACACATGAGACATAGGTATTTATATAGGTATTTAAGTGGAAACCCATAAAGGGAGAAAACCACAAATATTTTTTTGTATTCTTAATACAAGCTTAACTTTGCTATTACATCAAATTTATCGGCACCAAATAGAAGGAAGAATTAACTCCCTAATCTACAAGCACCCACTTGCAGGAGGTACCAACTCCCTTGATTTGCACAAGCACCAACTTGTTGAAGACTCTTATTTCAATTATTTATTGGCACCTACCTACAAGAAGCACCAACCTCCCGGATTTTTGCAGACACCAACTTGAAAGAGTCTTCAACCCCTTGATCAAAAAGCACCTACTTGCATAAACCTTCAAATCCCTCATTCACGAATTTTCAAACTTAGATTTGTAGCTATATGGTTAAAATAGTATTTATATCGTTTTTCAAATCCTTGTTCTAATTTTTCACACATTTTCTTACACATTTCCTTTGATTCTCTAATTTAATTGACATAGTTGGATCTTGGATTTATACTTTTATTATAAAAAAAAAATGCAACTTAACTCTCAAGTGTTCAAATCCATGATCCATTCCTCTGCAACTAAATATCCTTTCTTCAATTCATTAGTTCAATTGAATCTCCTAGAGAGTCTTCAATACTAGTCAATCATTCCTTAGATTTATTTTTTGCAATCCGAGTTTTAGCCCATCAGATATGCACTTTTCAGCTTCATCACCACATCATAACTTTGTCCATTCCTACGTTTCTTTCTATTTTCAATGAACTCTATCTTTTTCACCTTTTTCAGTTGTTTCATATTTATCTCTGAACAACTTCTTTGATCTAATTAACTCCTTTTCTAAGTCGATTGTAGAGGGTCATTTCATAACTGTATTACCTCTTTTCTTTTGCTCACAAATCACATTAGTTATTTATCCACATATAGCTCGCATAGAGACTTCTTAGTTTCTAGATCCATTTTTTTCTCTTTTCTAGTGATGGTCTTTTTTATTTTTACACTTGTTGAATACCTGAGGATCAAAACTCATCTTCAACCAATATTCAAACGTAAGTGCTTAAGCTATCGCTCACGGAGAGTAGTTCGAGATCAAGAAAGGAAGTCGAAGGGAAGAGGCAGAGCATCAAGGATAATGGTAAGGTTCTTGCGAGGATACTAGAGTCAAGGTCTTGTGTCATGGTCTTGGTACTCGCCAATTGGAGGTCTAGAAGAAGAATTTTGATCAGGTTTTCCTCTCAAGAGGTGAGATTTATCCCGCTGGAGTGAGAAAAGGACTCGAGATAAGGACCTGTTAGGAGCATGCTAATAGACTATTTTGGCTGGCTGGAGATATCATATTTTCGTTACCCTCCGACCTACCTGTGTGAGCCGCCTTTTCCGGGCCTTACTTTCGCATTCCACACTCTCACGTTTGATTGGCCCTAGCTGACATGCCTACATATTGTGTCACTTGTATTTTATTATTGGTAATTTCCTTGACAAAAATAGCACAACAATAGCATAACTAGGAAAAGATCATAAGCTAAGAAGTAAAATTATATCACAATCAATTATCAAGTAGAGCAATCCTTTAACTATCCATGCCCTAGGTTTCTCAAAAAATACCACATTCTTAAAGAATCATAACTCATTTCATATGACACTTGATTAATGAATTTTAATAATAATAAAAATAGGCATAACTACTTTGAAAATAAATCTCAACACATGACACTTATGTTTGAGTCTTATTAACCTTGATTTTGTTTGACATTATGTGGATATGTGTTATATTCATGAACAGGTATATTAATGAGTCTCTAGTTGCAGGGAATTGGAGTCCCTTTAGAGATGGCATGTATGTGTTCAGTTACAAGAAATGTGCTTGGCACAATAAGATGAGGTAACTAGTGTATTGTTATGTTTATTTATGCACTATCATAATTACTACCTGTTCACAGAGTTCTCAACATTAAACATCTCAATTGTTTTCTTCCCCATTGTAGCTTAACTCAAAACTGCAAACCCTGCGATGTTTTAAAAAGATAACCAACTTCCGAGTGAAAGAATGATAGAGAAAGATTGGAAATTTAATAGAGAAGAGTTCTCTAAATAGCTTTCTCAAATCTTTTCTCTAGAAGTGTCTGTCTATATATAGTAATTTATAGACAAGTTTATCTGGGTTATAATTTTATGCTTTTTCAGTAAATTTGTTTACGTTTTCTTTAAGTTTATCTATGTCATAACTGTATGATTTTTCTCTAAATATAAAAAAGTTTCTCTATGTTTTCTCTGAACTTATTTATTTATAGCCATTTATAGACCAGTTTATCTGAGTT
Source organism: Pinus tabuliformis (assembly GCA_031772625.1). Lineage (NCBI taxonomy): Eukaryota > Viridiplantae > Streptophyta > Pinopsida > Pinales > Pinaceae > Pinus > Pinus tabuliformis. The sequence goes on from CM062816.1 coordinate 1,571,824,521, forward strand.
ATAACTTCATGTTTATTTCTGTTAACTTGTCTATTTTTCCTCTAAATTTATCTATGTCATAACTGTATGTTTCTCTATGTTATAACCGTAGGTATAGTGAAAATTGGAATTTTTGCTATTTTAAGAATAGTAATTTTATAATTAATCTTTCAAAATATTTTTATATAAAACTTCTTTATAGCAAATACATGAAATGTCTATTTTTATTTAAAAATTGAATGATATTTTTAAAATGAAATTTTTATTTTTATTTAAAAATTTAATGATATTTTTTAAATATTATTATAAGAAATATGGAAAAAAAGAAATAACTATCACGGATGACATGGTTACGATCCTTGGATCTTTTGATCACTGCCTCTCGACCTTGGAAACCGCCATGCGTCCCACTCAGGTCAACAATTAAATAAATAAAGAATCCAGAAGTTGTTCTCTGTCAATTTTCAAACCCTTGTATTCCAGTGCATCTGAATTATTCCTCGCATTTGCCTGGATTTTTATTGAAGACTGGAGATCACGGTTTCGATTCCCTGGGGTAGTACTCCACCCTCGCAAATAATATGTTCTCTAACTCATTAAATTGGATGCGTTTGTTGACCCAAAAAAAAAATGGAAAATTGAAGCTCTTTCTGCGATATTGGAATATTTTGAGAGTTTTAATTTGGCATTTTCGGCTATACAATTAAAAAATTGTATCCTTCAATTAGGTAATTGGATTGTTATTCTCCAATCTAGAAAATTGTATCCTCCAATCTAGGTAATTGAATTGTTATTCTCCAATCTAGAAAATTATATATTTGTTGTGCACAAGATATAAGGATAAATGCCGTGCACAAGGTAAAATCATGATGGTCAAATAACTCTGGTCTAAAAACACATTAAATAATTACATGCACCACATACATTAAACCAGGTTGCTCATAAACAACCTCTTAATGTCTAATATCATAATGTGGCCTTAATCCAATTACTAATCAATCTATTCCTTACATCTCTTCATTCTCTAACAAGAAAGGTTGCATCGCAGCAAGTCCTTGCCCTGAGTGGAGACCTTCAAGAAAATGCATCCATACCACGTAGGAGTACCCAAATACAATCTAAGATCAACAGAAAGTGAGACTTTAAACCCATGTATTCTGTGTAATGCAATCTAAGACCAACACATAGTCAAGGTTTAAATCCATGTATTTTGTGTAACATTCCGAGTGTCATGTGACTTAGCTTAGCTTCATGGGAATCAAAGCAGCAACCTGCACAAAAATCAGCCATAGCACCGACTTAGAACAATATGTAAGTAGCAAAAGTCTGTTTGTGTAAAGTAAAGTATCTTCAAAGCAATGAATGTAGTTGAATCCAAAGTAGAGAAAGCAACTAGAGTGATAGTGGTTAAAGCCAATCGGCACGATCGGTAGAATTAGGTTCAATTGAGCAAAGATGGAGAAGGTGGTGAAAGAGCCTACAGGGCTTCCTCCCACGTGCATGATCTGTTTTGTTTACCGGATATCGATCTAGAGATGTAGAGATTTCTATTTTTAGAGATCTATCTATGCATATGATGGGCTGTAAGGTCTTGCTTACTTACTTAAATTAGTCCCTTCGGTATTTGTTTCATATGGCATATCCTTTAGGCTTTATTTCTTCGTTTCGAGAAAGGATTATGGCTCACCCATAAAGGAAGGTGAGTTCCCTCTTCTGGAAGAATCTGCAGGATTTTTTGCGAGTGATGTTCGTTTTTTAAGTGTTTTTTTAAATTCGTAAAAAAAAGTTCTTTGTGTTTTTTTAAGCGTCTTTTCAAATTTGTAGAAAAAAGTTCTTTGTTCTAATTAGGAGAGGCTCAGTAAAGAATCCCAACCTTAATTTTCGAGGTTGTACAAGCTACAACACACAGATTAAAGAATCCAAACCTTGCTTTTCGAAGCTGTACAAGCTACAACACCTTTTTTACAGTTATTATGTTGCTTTGTATTATCTTCAATTACAGAAGATATGCCCTGCAACATTGAAAATATTGTCATGGGTCATAATCACTCTGTGTTTGTATATATAACATGACTCTCTGATATAAATAGTTAGTTCGTCCTCCTATCTATAGAAATAATATTTCTCTTTGAATAATAGAGAAGAAGTCGATCTTAGTCGATCTTAGCTCTAATTAGCAGTAGTTAAGAAGGAGCCTCAACATATCAACATAATTACTTTTTATTTAGTCAAATCGTATCATTGTTTTGTTTATGAAGTCAATGTTAGATCAGAACATACATAACACACAACAGATTTATACTCAGAGACATAGACGGCAATAGCAGAGAATAATTCACAAAGACACGCAAATGGAGAAACAACAAGATTACTTAGTCAGAAACAACGGAATAGATAAAACAATCATTGGAGAACAGAAATCACTTTGCATTACATAACAGGCTTGGGCCTTGGCTTGTTTTCCTTGGCCAGAGAAATTACAAATTTATAGAGGCAGAAGAAGGATCTAGAATCCTATGTGTGATTCAGATGGAGATCTGGAATGATCGAGAAACCATTGGCAGTGTAGGAGGATCTAGAATCCTGCATGTGATTCTAGAAACTAATGGCGGTGCAGAAAGATCTAGAATACTGGAGATCTAGAAAGATCTGATCTAGAATCCTCTATGAATTTGGCTTCACACTTAACATTCTCCCACTTGAAGCCAAATAAGAGTCATCAAGTCACACCGAGTCCTACCATGCCTCTACATAACTCATGTTTATTTCGTGGTAGAATCTTAGTGAGCATATCATCAGGGTTCCTATCTATATGGATCTTTTCCAAGGATAATTGTTCTTACTCCAACACATGCCGGATCTAATGGTACCTTAAGTCAATGTGCTTGGTTTTTGAATGAAATGCTAGGCTTTTCGCCAAGTGAATGGCACTCTGACTATCACAATATAACACATACTTGTCCTGCTTTATTCCTATCTCTCCTAGGAATCAGTGCATCTACAATATCTCTTTACAAGCTTCTATTGCAGCTATGTACTCTGCTTCTGTTGAAGAGAGGGCTACTATTCTTTGTAGCCTTGACACCCAAGATACTGCTGCACCTGCAAATGTATACAAATAACCTGTAGTGGACTTTCTGGTATCCATATCTCCAGCGATATCTGCATCTATAAATCCTTCAAGCACAGTCTCATCATGACCAAAACATAAACAATAATGACTAGTACCCTTGATATACCTCAAAATCCATTTTACTGCTTGGCAATGTTCTTTTCCTGGATTGGCAAGGAACCTACTTACTACTCCCACTGAATATTCAATGTCTGGTCGTGTGCATACCATGGCATACATCAAAATGCTAGCTGCTGAAGCATAAGGAATCCTGCTCATCTCTTCTTTCTCCTTGTCATCACTAGGACATAATTCAATACTCAGCTTGAAGTGGGTTGCAAGAGGTGTACCAACTGGCTTGGCATCCTTCATATTAAACCTGTCAAGCACTTTCTTGATATATTTTTCTTGTGACAACCACAACCTTTTGTTATTCATGTCACGCATAATCCGCATGGCCAATATCTGTTGTGTTGGTCCCAAATCCTTCATTGCAAATTTTCTACCCAAATCTTTCTTCAACCTATTGATCTTATTCTTATCATGCCCAACAATCAACATGTCATCCACATATAACAATAATATGATATACTTTCCCTGATCATACCTCTTGATATAGACACAATGGTCAGCTTCCAATCTCTGAAAACCATGTTCCAACATGAATGAATCAAATTTCTTGTACCATTGTCGAGGTGCCTGTTTCAACCCATAGAGATTCTTCTTCAACCTACAAACAAGGCATTCTTTGCCTTTTTCTATGAAGGCTTTTGGCTACTCCATATAAATTTCTTCCTCCAATTCACCATGAAGGAAAGCATTTTTTACATCTAATTGTTCACATTCTAGGTCTAAATCAGCAACTAGACCAAGAATGACTCTAATGGACGGCATTTTAACAACAGGTGAGAAAATTTCAGTGAAGTCAATACCTTCTTTTTGGGCAAAACCTTTCACCACCAGTATTGCTTTATACCTCTCCTTCTTTTCCTCACCTTCATGCTTAATCTTGTAAATCCATTTGTTTTGTACAGCCTTTCTACCTTTTGGGAGGTTTACCAACTCCCAAGTTTTACTTTCCTGCAAAGAGTTCATTTCTTCTTCCATTGCTTTCTTCCATTCTTTACTGTGCTCGACTTTACAAGCTTCTTGAAAACAATTAGGTTCACCTTCATCAGTCAACAAAATATAATTTGAAGGAGGATACCTTTGTGAAGGCTTATGAGGCCTAGAAGATCTGCGAACCAACTGTGGTGGTTCATTATCAGGTTGAATCTCCTGTAAAGGTTCCTGCAAAATTCCTCCTTCTTGTTGTTCATTATTTTCCACTTGTTGTTCTTCATGCCCCTGAATTGTTGTTCATTTGCTCGTATTGGTGGTATGTTTTCCTAGTGCTCTTCAAACCTGTCAATAACTTTCTTGACCTCCAACTCACCTACAGTCCTCTTGAACATTTCTGAATCATTAAATATAACATCCCTGCTTCTAATAATTTTATGTTTGACTGGATCCCATAGACGATAACCAAGATCTTCATCCACATATCCCAAAAAAATGCATTTCATAGATTTATCATCTAGCTTAATTCTATTTTCTTTGGGAATATGTACGAATGCTTCACATCCAAAGATTTTCAAGTGAGAATAATTCAAATTCTTACCAGTCCAAACTTCTTCAGGGATACCGCAATCCAAGGCTGTAGTTGGAGATCTATTTATGAGGTAGCAAGTGGTCCTGACTGCTTTAGCCCAAAAATTCTTCTCCAAACCGGAATTGGACAACATACTTCGCACCTTTTCCATAATGGTGCGATTCATCCTTTCTGCGACACCATTTTGTTGAGGAGTACTAAAAATGGTCTTCTCATGCTTTATGCCAAACCTGTTACAATATTCCTTAAATGCGTTTGAGCAATATTCTCCACCATTATCTATTCTTAAACACTTCAACAATTTGTTAGTCTCTCTTTCAAAACAACATGGAATTTTTGAAATATTCCAAACACTTCACTTTTATTTTTCATAGGATATGCCCAAACCTTCCTGGATGCATCATCTATAAATGTTACAAAATATGATGCTCCTCCTAATGATTTGATGTTAACAGGCCCAAACACATCCGAGTGTACCAATTCTAACACATTTTTCTTTCTATCATGGCCACCTCTAAGGAGAACCCTTCTTTGTCTACCATATATACAATGCTCACAAAGATCAAGATTGTAGGATTTCAAACCTGGCAATAATTTTTTGTCAACAAGGATTTTTAAACCCTTCTCGCTCATGTGACCCAAACGCTTATGCCACAGATCTGCCAAATTTCCTTCTTTTGTGATAGTAGCCAAATCTGATTTTCCTATCTGTGTCTTCAATGTGTATAATGTTCCTGTCTTGGGTCCTTTGGCCACAACCAATGCACCTTTGCTAATTTTCCAGCCTCCTTTTCCAAAGCTTGTCGAATAGCCTTCATCATCCAGTCGTCCCATAGAGATTAAACTCATGCGCATTTCTGGTACATGCCTGACCTGTTTCAACAATATATCTTGTCCATCTTTCATCTTGATCTGGACATCTCCCACTCCAACAATACTGCAAAAATGATTATTCCCCAAATGCACTCTACCATAATCACCGGGATTATATGAAACAAAACTATCTTTGCATGGGGTTACATGGTGAGATGCCCCAGAGTCAAGGATCCAATCAAAGCCACTGCTAGATGTATATACACATGCATCCTCTACTGAAACAGTAAACAACACATCACCATCTGTGGCTACAGCAGTAGTCTCACCTTCATTTGTGCTGGATGACTTGTGATTTGTACTAGACGGTCTCTGATCCTTTTGTCCTTTCTTCCAGAATCGACATTCTTTCTTCATGTGCCCAATTTTGCCACAATGAAAGCAGATGATCCTTCCTCTCCTTGATTTTGATCGGCCTCTCGATCTTGATTTCCCTTGCCGACCTCGATATATTCTCCTACCATGATTAGCTAGAGCTAGAGCCTCTCCTCCCTGGTTTTCCGCAATTGACTTGCGTCACAGCTCCTCATTCATTAAACTACTGCGGACATCATCAAACTTCAGGGTCCCTGTAGTCGTTGAAGTGCTCATAGCTACAACTAAATTTTCCCAGCTATCTGGCATAGAACACATTAGCAAAATAGCTCTAATTTCATCATCTAAAATGATTTTAACAGAGGCAAGTTGATTAGTAATAATATTAAATGCATTCAAGTGCTCAGCAACTGAAGCACCCTCCTTCATTTTGAGATTATAAAGCTTCTTCATCAAGAACACTTCGTTTGAGGTCGTGTTCTTCTCATATAGATCATGGAGCTTCTTCTATAATCCTTCTGTCGTCTTTTCTCCAGACACATTGAAATAAACATTCTTTGCTAAATATTGGCAGATTGTTGCAATCGCCTTTCTATCTAGCTTATTCCACTCTTCATTTTTCATCGATGAGGGTTTCTTTGTTGTGCCCTCAATCGGCAAATACTGATCCTTTAAAATCAGTATATCCTCCATCTGTGATTTCCATAGGGAAAAATTAGCCCCGCTCAACTTCTCCATATCTGTAAGTGTTGTCTCCATTTTCAATCAAATTCACGCCCCAAAACACAAAAACTCCACTTAAAAATAAAACTTTAATTATTACTCTTTAAAATTTAGTAATAATGACCTTCCTCCTTTTAAAATACCCTTTTCAAAATTCCTGCTCCTTTTTAAAATATACTTTTCAAAATTCCAACATATAATTATATATGTTTCATAATAAATATAAAAACATATATAATGTTTTGTCCTTTTCACATTTCACACATACATATGTTGGTTTGAGAAAAAAAACTTGACATATATGTGCAAGCTTGATGTAAAAAAAAACTTACGAACACCACGTTTCAACTCCAATCTCCACGGATCTCCATTTTTCAAACTCCAGAAACATGTTTCAACATATGTCCACGACCTTGTTTTTCTTGCAGCAACTGTCTTGTAGTTCCAGCATTCCTCAGCTATTTCCTGGACAGATCCTTCAACAGCTCCAGGGGTAACAACCAACATTTTAACGAACATTGCCAGAGCAAGGCGATGGCACTAAGCGGCTTGCACGGTGGATATTCGAATTTGGCTCTGATACTAGTTGTTAGAATAGAGCATACATAACACACATCGGATTTATACTCAGAGACTTAGACGAAAATAGCAAAGAATAATTCACAGAGACAGAAAAATGGAGAAACAAAAAGATTACTTAGTCAGAAATAGCGGAATAGATAAAACAATCACTGGAGAACAGAAATCACTTTGCATTACATAATAGGCTTGGGCATTGGCTTGCTTTCCTTGGCCAGAGAAATTACAGATTTATAGAGGCAAAAGGAGGATCTAGAATCCTATGTGTGATTCAGATGGAGATCTGGAATGATCTAGAAACCACTGGCGATGTAGGAGGATATAGAATCCTGCATGTGATTCTAGAAACTAATGGCGGTGTAGAAAGATCTAGAATCCTGGAGATCTAGAAAGATCTGATCTAGAATCCTCCGTGAATTTGGCTTCACACTTAACAATCATTTCCTAATTTCATTGGTTAGTGAAGAGACTTTGAAAGGGCTGCTTTGAATTTGAATAGGACTTATTTCTTTATTAGACTGCCTTAACTCAGACGCTTGGCTAGTGAAACAATAGCTAGATAACAACATATGTCATAGTAATGGCTTTGAAAAACGGGAAAATCGGGAAGGAAGAAAGGAAGCAAGGGTTATTCCAGGAAGAAAGTGAGCATGTTTTCCTGTCTACTGATAGTGCTATTGGGCCAGGTAAACTGCTCTGGCTCGGATGCTACCTTTGCTGCTAGAACTCAGCACTTGGCTATACTAATGATTATTAGAAATATGAAAGGTGTCTAGTGGTAATAAAAGTATAAATGACAATGTCTAGTTTTTGGTTGAGCCTACTATATTGAGGTATAGCCCATGTTAGTATAATCTGTTAGTATTGTATATCAACAAATGTAACGCTTCATCATTCCTTCTAGTCAAGGTAGGAACGTGTGTTCCTTGAGATTGGTTGGATAACTACAACAACTTGCCCCCTTGTTGTTTGCTCACTACTAGCAATTTACTCGTTTCACAACAGGATAGATCTTGCTCCCTCCATGATCCGATGAATAAATATATAATCTTAGACATTGAAACTAGGCCACGGGATACCCTCCTTGTAGGCCACATGTACAATGTGGGTGGCGCGGTTCTTCACAAATCTCTTTGTTTGGAAAGTATGTTCCCATCTCAACTCTAAAGTGACTTAGTTTACAAACTACTCACGTTGTTTTGTAAAACGATATTAAAAGTGGAATTGTGATCAATCAATTCAATTCACTGCGACTCTTTCCCTTTATAACCACTACCCTCATTGCTCCCTTCTACTTGTCAGTTCTTGAATGCATTATGGCACGTCCAAGATTAGTCATTGTGTACAACATAGCTAACTAACTACAAAAAAAAATTGCATTAAATGAGATGACATGCAGAAGTTAAGCAGACAGACAACAAGATATAGAAGTTAAACAGACAAGAAAATGCAGATGAAAAATGTCGTGAAAGCAATAGTAATTTGGATGACGAAGATTACATCTTCTTGAGCATTGTTAAAACATTGGCACTGAAAAATTTGGAATTGCTTTATTGCTTTAATCCGGGTTAAGAATATGATATTCCCTGCACCTTGATTTTCTCGGTTGTAAACGTTTGTGCAGCCTATGCAATGATATGACATTGCTGAAGCCGGTCATGATTTTCTGCCAAGATAATCTATTTAGGAGGTGCTTCCCAATTCAAGTTAGTGGGCAGAGGCTTTATTGATTATGAAATGTTCAACTAAGTGCATCCTGTGCAAACGCCAGAAATCACAATGAAGCTGTTGTCTGGGCAAGGTTATGCCGAAACTTGCCCACCAGAGATATGGCCACCACCCATTGCAACTCCAGTAGTATGGCCACCACCCATTGCAGCACCAGTAGTAGCGACCACGAAATTGAGTCTGAAAGCCTTGTTGATAGAATCTCCTCATCGTCTGTTCAACCGAGGGGAGCAACATAGAATTGTGAGAAATATCTCAGGGTTTCTGCATTCCTCTGTTATTCTGGCGAGCCATCTTATCTTATTATGTACTCTCCATTGTAGCCCGCTTGAATTTGAATTTGGTTGCTTTAGGAAAACTATCTTCTCTCACAAAAATCTAAACATTTCATCCCATGACCTATTCATTCATCGATAAACTTGAAAAATAAAAATAAAAGTAATAAAATTGAAGATTAAAAATAAAAGTAAAGGTAATTTATATCATGTCACCACAAACCAAAGTAATTTGGCTATTTGGCTTTGTCCCAGGAATGAGCAGGCCAGGTGTCGAAAGTATTGATTCGTCCAGAGTATCGATTCCCAATTTATTTGGCTTTATCCCAGGGGAATGAAGTATAGAGTGTGATAAAGTTCTCTGAAAGAGAGATAGTCTCAAAGATAGTCGATGAGAGGGGAGAGATCAATTAGAGCATTTAATAGGTGATCCTTAGCACCTCCCTAAATAGACAACGATCCCAATACGCCGGCAAGCAAGGAGGTTGCCAAGAAATAAAAAATATAGGACCAGCAGCTTACGAGTATGAAAGACATGTACATCAGTGTAAGAACATCCCAAAACAACGCATGTGAAAAGTAGGACACTTTCCTTTGCCTTGGCTTTGCGCCTTGACCAGGTTTACATTCAATATTATGTACCCATGTTCCTATACATATATCGGTCTGCTCTGGGCGAAAAGGGCTTTGCGTAAACAAGTCAGTTTTAGGCTCAAGCAAGTTGCATCATCGTATAGAGAAACAACAACGGTACGAGAAATGGAGTTTGGAGGTTTCTCACTCAAAAAACGAGAGGAGAGAAAATGAAAAATATAGAGTTAATTTCAATTTTCAATATAGTTTTAACTAAATTTCCAACCCAAATTTTATTAAAAAACCAAATAATTTAAATAACAAACTGACGCTTAACAAATTGAATATTAAATATATACATTCTTAGGCTTCCTAGTCAATTAAGTGTATGCATTCTTATGCATTTTGGGCCTTCAGCTAATTATTGTTTCTTTAAAAAAAATCCAAATATATATATAACTGTAAACAATAACTAGAATTTGCAATTAAATGTGAACTTCTTGAGCCACATATAGAATAGTGTTTAAACTATGAAATTTAACAATATACATGTTAAAGGAAAACAAATCAACTAAAAAAAGAGACAATAGTACAGAAATGATCAACTTTCTATATACTTGGCATAGGCCTCTAGGTTATTGAATAAATACATGCATGAAATCTACAACAAAGAGTGAAAATAGAACGACTTGCAAAAGAGTGAACTATGACCTATAAAATATTTCCCATAAAATATATGCACCCTTTAACTAAAACGACCGTAGAAAATAATGTTTCCGTCTGGTCTCGTTTCTTACACGTTTTTTTATGGGGAACGGTGGCAACTGTCCCGTTTCTCGTAACATAGCAAAAAACATGATAGGCTGGCCTACTTGCCTGAACTTAGGGTTACCTACTCTCCTTGCGAGATCACCATGCACTATGCCTCGCCTCCGGCCACCTACATATATCCCCCATATAGCCAGTGGGCTAAATCATACTTCCGCCAGCCACCTAGCCAACTAGCCATGCAATACGTATTAGGAGCAGGACCAACCAAACTCAAATCATCCAACAGTTGGGTCAGAAGCAATAGATGGAAATGGGCTAGCTCGTAGCAATGGAGATGGGAGCTCTTATCTCTCGAATGAAGGGCAGCTTGCAAGGATATTTGCTATGGATTGAATCGGTCGATTCAATAGGTAGCCCGTGAAGCTTTTGAAGAAGGGTAGCCTAGTGTGTAAGCACAACAATGAAGGTGAACCCTCGAATGACCAATCGAACTGAGCCTTTGGGTGCATCTTTATTTCTGCAAGTCTACGGGGTCATCATTTCCGTCAACCACCAATGCTGTTGTGGGGTCATCATTTCGGTCAACTGCCTATGCTGCTGGTGTGACTATAGTATGCCACATAAGCCACAGAGAAAGGTAATTATCCTTAAATTTGAATTCGGTATGCATAGCTATTACAAAGAAACGTATGCATAGGTGTTGCAGAGAAAGGTAATGGTAGCAGAGAAAGGTAATGGTAGCTGTTGCAGAGAAACTATTTCAGAGAAAGGTAATCGCCATTCTGATAGAGACCTCCTCTCGCCACATGCATCTTCATGTAGGCCCTCCTCTCACCACGCTCATCTTCAAGCCCTCGTCTCACCACGCGCATCTTCAGGCCCTCCTCTCACCACGTGCATCTTCATGTAGGCCACCTGTCTGTCTAAAATAAGACAATGTTTGTCTCACAAAATTTGATATCCGTGAACATCCCAAGCATTAAATTCCTAACATTAATGCTAACATTAAGTTGATCTATCAATGATCTAACATTGATAGGAAAAAAATAAATATATATAACCTATGTTTTTGCCTCCCCGCCTCGGGAAGAGGCCAAATAAGATAGTAAATCACTATATACCTAAAAACTTTCATTAGACTTCATGAACTCGCACTAACAAATAACTCAACTAATATTAACATCGTGGTTTTTGATTACTATAGTCCCATTCCAAGGGACTAATAATGTTGTTCAATATAGTGACTCGCTCATCAAAACAACTCCTTATTATAACAACTTCATAAGAGATCACGTTCAAAATAAGAAATCAATGATCAAGGGTAACGTAAGCGGAGCAAGGAAGAGGGTAGGGGAGGGTACTAGAGAGGGGAAGGGAGATGGAAAGAGGAGAAAGGAAAGGGAATAAGCAATAAGAGAAAAGAATAAGAATAAGAGAAAGGGATTAATTGACTTTAAATTATTCATCAACATTCATGAAATAACTCAAAACAACAATAATCCTCGAATTCCTTCTTTTTACATGCCCTTGTCTCTTTTGTTGAAACTTTGACCTATAAATCTTTACATATGAAAAATGATTAAAAAAAGTTAAACTTTATAATGATATGTATAATAAATCAAAACAACATTAATCCTCCAATTCCTTCTTTTAACATGCCTAGTCCCTTTTATTGAAACTTTGTACTATAAATTTTTACATATGAAAATTGATTAAAAAAAAAAAAAACTTTGTCATTTTATGTTATGATAAAAATTAACAACAAAAAAAAAATAAATAAATAAATATTTCAAAGTCTTAATAAATATTTGAACTTAAAATGAAACTATAAGATTTTTAATGATATGTATCATTTCGTATCTGTAATAAATACATAATAATATAACAATGGTTTGAAATGACAATACATATTAAAATAAAATAAAAATTACATTCAATTATATTTCTAGATAAAAAAATTCAAATAAAAATTGTGTTTATAATGCATATAAATTATTTAAGGGATAAGTACAATATAATAAGATTAGTTTACCACATTTTGGAATAAATGTTGTAATTACTTAATCATATTGGATAGGGAAAAACCATTGCTTAAAATTCTCCACTTTTAATAAATTACATTAGATAAACAAAGGAAATAATAAAACTCTTAACAGGTTATTTCATATTTTTCAAATTATAAACCTGTAATCAGCCAAAGATTTTCATTGTGCATTTGGTTTAGGGTCCTTATGTTTTGTATGAAGTTTTCCTTTTCTACTGGAATATGCGGCCCATAGACTGCTCAGATCATAAACCATTCTTTGGTCCCTATATTTCAGAAGCGCTCTGTGAGGATTCTCTGCATTCCTATCCAATACTCTACCTTTACCTCTGTTGGGTTCCAGATGATTTCTATGCCTCTTGCACTTCCTTTCGTATCCACTACTACTACTTCATTTCTTCGTTTCATCCTCGTTAGAATCTCTTCTAGATTTTCTCTGTTATCTTTGTTTCCTGGAGAAGCATAATTTGAGGCTTTTCCTTCTTCAGACGATCTATTAGATATCTCTATTTTCCCTGGCTGTTTAGGGCCCTTATGTTCCAGGATATTACTATCATTGGGTAACTTTGTTAGGTTGTTGGTAGACCGATGATAGTGGTACCACCCTTCTAGTGTTTACCAACATCTCTCCCACTATCTGGATCGATTCCTGTAAAATTTTCCTTCCTCTTTTCTTTCCTCCTTTTGTTCTGTTTTGAAATTCCTGGGGGTTTTCTTGTTGCATGCCCAGTTGCTCTGCAATCTCTACTTGTCTCTGTCCTTGGTTGGCCTTATATTGTTGGAAGGTCTCCTTGTACAATTTCTTTTGATCCTCTATGATAAATCTTTTGTCTGAGTGTCTTCATTCATTTAACAGTTTCTTTAGAACTTCCTCTTCCATGCTTAACTCCTCCCCCTTGCCTGGGTCTATTTCCATTGTAGTGAGTTCCATTCCTGCATGTTCTTCTTAATATGTGAGATCTATTTGAGATTTCCTCTTTGGTGTTATTTTTGTATGACTTGGGCTACTTTCCTTTTCTTTTTATTGGTAATCCATGAGTTGTGCTTCATTTTCTATTTCTTCTTCCTCTTGCAATACCTCGTATATGTTTTTACTGCTCGACTGAGTTTGGTTGAAAGTTTCTCGGTTATGGGATCCTTTTGGAGGCCTTCTCTTGTTCTTCACTTCTTTTAACCCCTCATTTCCTTCCTGTGGGGGTTTCGTTTGTTTTTCTTTTAGATCTGGACCTTCCTGATTCAACAGCATTCTTTGAATAAGTGGTCATATTCATGGAACCTTCGGCATTGGAATGGGATATGCTCATAGTCCAAGTTTTGTTGCCAGATGTCTTCATGATATTCTAGGCTCTAGCTCTACTGATTCAGGGATGGGCTCTTCTATATTCATATATACAGATTCTAGCATATGAAGTATATCGGCCTCTTTTTGTGGTTTCAACGATTTTGACAAATTTTCCTATTGTGTTCCTGATTCCTTCCAATATTTCCAAACCCCGGAAATCCATTAGGATCCCAAAGAGTCGTACCCGGACTGGGGCTTCTAGGAATTTCTCTTTATCCAGGTTGTAACAGTCTTCCCAATATCTCATGAACTGGCCTGCATTATAAAGAAAATAGGGGCCATTTTCAAATAGTCTTTCCTTATCTTGCAGATTTGAGAAGATTACTATGAAGAAGCCTTTGGCTCCTAGCTTGAGCTTGATATGGCCTTTGAGTTTCCATTTCTGTTGTATCCACTTGATTAGGTCCTTCTTTGTTTGCCAAATGCCTATGAACTTGCAGATCATCATGTGGTCCTTCATAAAGTTGTGATATCTTTCCAGTTTGTTCATTGGGATTACAAATCTGAGTTTCTCTGTTGCACATGGCAGATGCTGCCCTCTGCTTCTTGCCTGCCATCGCGCTCCGAGGACTAGGCCATTTGTCGGATTGGCCGCTTCTTGGGAACTCGACTGATTTTTGGTTTTCTAGCTTGACTCTCCAATGTTGCATCCCGATAGGAGGGGATCTCTCCCCCTTGTCTGTTTCTGTCATCTCGTTCTTACTAGTGGTTTTTTGTTCTGCCACTCCTATTGTGCTTGTCAGAATTTGCAAGGTTTCAGGCCCTAGTTTTGGACATTCCCATCGCGCGGAGCTTCTAGGGTTTTCGAAACCACAGTCTATGTTAAAACCACATAAACCCACACATTTAAATATATATTTTTACATCTCTATCTCATTTACAATTATATATTAAGACTATAATGTAAAGACTTTGTTATTGTTGTTGTTTTGCATTTTATTTTTTTATCTATTTTCTAGTGTAACATACTACAAAGCAAATGATACGTTCAAAGGAATTTCTTGGTGATACATATCGATCATTCACACACCTTAATGATGTAATGGATTCTAATAAAATAGGAGTTTTATAGAATTTTTTATGGGTTTATTGATAGCCTTCAACATAGATATTGTCAACCTTGTAGTTAAAGGGGAAGATTATGCAACTCAAATCGAAGTGTCAAATATTTCTTAGATCGTCATTATAGAAAAGAGAGATTAGACATTTAGAGATGTGCATTATGGATGATGCACATTGTATGATACTTTAATTACCCTTTGTAGTGAAAAAAATGCTCAACATTTGTGTAATTCTTTTTGCTATAACATACGTTTAAAGCCTCTCCCTTTAAATGAAATGGGATTTTCTCCTTTGAACTTAAAGACAACACTAGATTAAAAACAAAAAAACAAATTATGCATCTAATCATGTATCATTGAAAAAACATTTGTCTTATATATGTATATTTACTTCTTAAATTTCTATATTTCCAATTACACATTTTGTAATCAATTGTTTTAATGATTGGAAATTTCATTTCTCTTAAATGGATGAAGAGAAATCCACAAACAATGGTCTAATTGATGATGAAAATATTCAAATAGAAGAAAACCCTTATAAAAATAATTGCAATTTTTTTCATTTTAGACAAGTGCTTTTTTGTTATGCCTCATTAATTTCTCAAGTTGTTGAACACATTTTTGAATTATCATTTTTATAAATAATCATTCTCATGAAATAAAGATAAGCAAAAATGATAACATGTTGAACAAATGAATTAGCATCCACAAACAATGGTCTAATTGATGATGACAACATTCCAATAAAAGAAACGTCTTATAAAAATAATTGAAAAAAACTTTATTTTAAACCAATATTATTTTTAATACTTTTTAATTTCTCACTTAATTGTTGAACACCTCTTTGAATTATCATTTTTTTTTGAAAAATCATAACATGAAATAAAAATAAGAAAAAATGGCGACATATTAAACAAATGAATTTAAAAAGTGTATCTAAATTAAAAGATAAATTAGAAAAAAAATTAAAATCATCTTATTAACTAGTATTAATTAGTTTGATCTTAATAATTTTTTTTCTAAAAAATGTTGTCACTTTTCTTGAATGGAAGAAAAGATCTCTAAATATATCTTTGTTGACTTTTTAGTATATTGATTATTGTATTTAAAGCATTGTACATTAAACCTTTATTAATAATAGTTTTTATTTTCTCATTATATCAAATTGTAAAATCTTAAGTCATATTCATTACATCACACTAATAATATATTTAAGTTTTTTAATTATTAATTCCAGTTTTCTTATTTATTTATAATAAAATATATGAATATATATTATACATAATACTTTTCACACCTCTATAACAAATTATAAACTTAATCTTCACTACCTATACATTCCACTCTCAATTTTTAAAATTGTATTTAAATTATGTGTGGTTAAATCATTCTTATAGTAAATAATTAGAATACTCTTTTTATCCCAAGTTTTAAGAATTCTTCCCGTAATTCAGGATAGGTCAAGAGCCATGAGTAAAGAGCGATGACGCAATATTCAATCTTTATATCTTCTCAAGCTCGTCCGGGATTCTTTCATTAAGGTAAATGTATTATAATGTATTAACATGCTTAAATAGTTTGACTATTGTTTTAGTTGCATCTTTCAAAGCAGTTTGACTACTATTTTGGATGTATTTTTAATGATTATTGTTTAGAAACAAGGAAATGCGTTATAACTGTCGGAGAGAACAATTTTCCTATTGGATTTTCAATTTATTTGTTCTTGCGAGCTGATGGTTTTGCATCTGCTTGATCCTAGTCTTCTCATTATAAATGCAGGTGGATGGCTCTAGGGTGGTAAAGGTATATAAACCATGAGGGTGGTAAAGGTATATAAACCATGAGGTTGGAGGAGAGCAATTATCCTCTGCCTCTGTCCTTTGGATTCTTCGGTGGTTATTGTGTGTTGTGGCTTATTCCATGGTCGCAGAGTTTAGGATTTTTCTTAGCTTGGTATTCAGGTTGTGTTTTGTTTATCATTGCACAGATGGAAAGTTTAGGTTTCTTATTTGAGTTGTGTTCAATCTTTTACTAACGAGTTTGGAGGTAATTCTCTCCCCTTTCTTGGTTTTCAATTGTCTCAAACGTTGTTCTCCTAATGTTCGGGTGTTCTTTGCGTGGTTCAGATTTTTTCCAATTAGGTTATCCTTGCTTCTTGTTGTTTCTTGTGATTGTATCAATATTGTTATCCTTTAGCTATGTGAAGTGGAGGGTATTTTTGGTTGTCTCTAGTTTCACCTTGTTTGAGTTGCTAGGTTTTTTAAGTGGTGAATTCTCCCTTGACCTTGGTTGAAGTATTGAGTGTGCTCTTGTCCTCGGACTGTGTCAGTCTCTCTACCTTCTTATCTATCGGGAATTTTATTGTGTTATATCTCTGTGTTGTGGGGAATTTGACAATTTTTTAGGGTTTGGTCCTCTGGTGTGCAAAGTGGGCAGCGTCCTACTTATCTTTCGATCAGGGTTTCAAGCACTGGTGCTTTGTCCTTAATATTGTTTCACTAGTAGAGGGCTTTTTAGTGGTTGTCCTATTTGTTCTTTTTTCATGGTGCTCATGCCTCCTCGCCAAAGTATGATGAGAAGAAGGGGTAACTTGGGTACTGTTGGGCATAAACGTATTCATACTTTTTCTTATGATTCAATTGGGACATTTTTCGATGCAATTCCCTCGGAACTGGAAGGAAATCCTCTTGTTGGAGTCAACGGAGTCCAATGAACATCCATATCACTCATATTCAAATATTGTTAGCGAATATATGACTAAGATCCCTAATCCTAGTAGATTTAGGAAGCGTAGGCTTCATTTCTCGAATTCCTTGGCACTTCACTAGTACTCTGTTGCGTTGAAAAGATAATAAATTCGAGAATTATAATGTGTTCTTTTCACTTGAGGAGATCAAACGTATGCTCACGAATCTATGTTTATTTTTAGATTGTGTGGATTCGATATTGGCCAAGTATGAAGGTTCTCTGGTGTCGGATTCGGCTTTTGGTGACCTCACTGACCCACTTGGTGATCCCACTGACCCTCTAGTGGATAGTTCACATGACCTGAAAATCATTTACTCTGATGAGGACTAGCTTTTGTTGGTTATTTTCTTTTTGCTTTGATTTTGGTCATTCATCTCCAGGTATGGATTCAATTTGGTGGTTTCTTCTTGGTTTGTTCCATCAACTCAGTGTGACAGTTACTAGTGCATGTTTGGTGAATGTTATGAAACCAGCTCAAGAAAAGATAGAAAAGATAGATCAACGCCTTAGAATTCAGCCTCTTCGAGGGGGCAACCTCCTTTACATTACATAAATGAACAATTCTTGGATGATTCAAATGAAAAAGCCTTCTTTCTATATATAGGAGCCTAAGGAGTCACAATATAACCCAGCCGACCTAACAATAATAATATAAAGCCACAAAAATAACAATAGAGGGATTCTATGGGCACAGTAATAACAATATGGGGGCAATAGGGGCACAACAATATTAATAAGGGGTATAACTACAATAGTAATGGGGTAATCACTAGTATTATAGGGACCCAACATGCCCCTCTCCTTCAAAAAGTGTTGTCCTCAACGCTTGAGTAGTTCTGGATACTTCTGCATAAAATTCTCATCCTCCCATGTGGAATCTTCAGCGGATAAGTTCTTCCACTTGATAAGATACTCTGAAATTGATCGATTTCGTAGCTGTCGAGTTCTTGTTTCTGTGACTGCTTCCGGTTCCAATATAATTTTTCCTTCCTCGTCAAGTTCTGGCAATATTGTTTGAACTGGGAGCTTGTCGCCTATAACCTTCTTTAAACATGAAACATGGAAAACTGGGTGCAATCGAGAAGTTACAGGAAGCTCCAATTTGTATGCCATAGTACCAATCTTTTGCAACACCTTGTACGGACCATAATACTTTGGTGATAATTTATTATCCTTCTTAGCTTGCTTGAGGGAAATTTGCTTATATGGTTGTAGCCGTAGGAATACCCAATCACCTACATCAAAACTTCTTTCACTGCGATGTTGATCTGCCTGTTGTTTCATTCTATTCTGTGCCAACACGAGGTTATCCTTTAAGAGTTGGAGGACTTGTTGTTGATGTTCGATGTGATGTTCCACTACCTGAACCTTAGAAGTTTCTCTTAAATATGATGTGATGGATGGTGGTTGATACCCATAAAGTGCCATAAATGGGGTCATTTTTTTTGCTGTATGGAAGGAAGTGTTATACCACCATTCAGCCAGAGGCAACCATTTGACCCATTGTGTCTGTTTATCAGATACAAAGCAACGAAGATATCCTTCCAAACATTTGTTTACTATCTCAGTTTGCCCATCAGATTGAGGATGATAACATGAGCTATGAGCTAACTGAGTACCAAGACAAGAAAATAATTCTGTCCAAAAATTTCCAGTGAAAATGGGATCTCTGTCACTTACAATAATCTTTGGGTTTCCATGTAGCTTTTGAATTGTTTCCATAAATGTAGTAGAAACTGTACTGGCTTTAAATGGATGTGATAATGCACAAAAGTGTGCATACTTGGTAAGTCTGTCAACTACCACCATGATGACACTCTTTCCCTCAGACTTGGGTAAACCTGTGATAAAATCCATTGAAACCTCCTCCCAACGTTGGCTTGGAATGGATAAAGGTTGTAATAGACCCGATGTCTTAATTGTTTCAACTTTATTTTGTTGGCAAACCAAACATTCCGCCACAAACTTTTGAATATTTGATTTAAGGTCATCCCAAAAAAATTCCTTCTTAACCTTGTGGTAAGTTTTGAAAAATCCTGAGTGCCCTCCTAAGGGAGAAGTGTGCAATTCCATAAGAATCTTTTGTTTTAGCTGGGAATTCTTACAGAGGTATAAGCGATCTTTGTACCATAACGAATCATTTTGCTAGCTAAATGTATCAGACATACTGGAATCTTGTTGTAACTTTCGAATAAGTGCCCCAGGTCACCTGTTTGGAATGTAATTCAAGAGTCTGCAAAAAGACCAACTTCCTTAGATCATATCTCTGCAAATATAGTGCGAAAAGCTCTGAAATTCGGACCCGAGGTTCAGCGCGATTTCTTCTCAAATGGATTTTTTTTGCAACTTCTGAAACATCGCAGAAAAAAGTTATAGCGAAAATGCCACGATGACCTGTTTGGAGCAGCGAAACCCTAGAATCCAAAGCTCTGATACCAAATGTTATGAAACCAGCTCAAGAAAAGATAGAAAAGATAGATCAACGCCTTAGAATTCAACCTCTTCGAGGGGGAAACCTTCTTTACATTACATAAATGAAAATTTCTTGGATGATTCAAATGACAAAACCTCCTTTCTATATATAGGAGTCTAAGGAGTCACAATATAACCCAGCCAACCTAACAATAATAATATAAAGCCACAAAAATAACAATAGAGGGATTCTATGGGCACAGTAATAACAATATGGGGGCAATAGGAGCACAACAATATTAATAAGGGGTATAACTACAATAGTAATGGGGTAATCACTAGTATTATAGGGACCCAACAGTGAATGCAATGGTATGTATAATTTTGAATTATATTTCTATAACTATGTGGAACCTTCAGTGTTGATCTATTGAGATTCATCATGGTTGTTGGACGTGGGTTGGTTCCTATGGTTTGTGTGCAGTGTTGAGATGCTTTGCATTTTTTTGTTATGTATGGTTATGACTTCTACTTGCATTATTATGCCCTCGCCATTCAAGAAATTTACTATGTCATTTTGAGCATGGGTTTTGATATATTTTCTAGTCTTTATGACATTGGTCTCTTTGATTATATGTGTATGTTTACAGCAATCTACTTACAAATTTTATGGCATGAGGGGTTTATATTTGTGGTTATTATGAGAATAGTTTCATGTGTATTCTTCTCCTATGGTTTTGTGTGTATTTATGGTTGGTTGTGCAATTTCTTGGTTCGCTCCTCTATCGCATCTACATTGTGGGAAATATGGCATTTATTCCACTTTGACAATGGGAAGTTAGTTGTACTCTTAAGTTTTGATTAGGAGGGTCATTGTACTTCCTTTTTCAGATCATCTTGGGGAGTGTCATGTTTGATCAATCTCCCTCTTTGATGATGTTTGAAAATGCTTGGTTCTATAAGATTCTAAGACTAATATATATGTAATTCTGAGTTTTTAATGAAATTAAATTCATGTGATGCGACTTACAAAAAAAAACCAAGATTCTTAACCATGGAGATTTTGAACCTGTAAATAGGATTTGTTACATTACCATGGCATATCAATATTGTTGAAAAGTGTAACTAGGTTCGGTCTTCATAATGACATGTAATTATGATTTTATGTAATGTGATGTAAAGAAGAAAAAAAAAATATTGTATTGACTTGCTTCATGGGTTTCATGAGCAAGAGATTGTATTTTTGAGTCAAGACTCCCATTGATAGCCTTTAGGATTTATTTTTCATCTACTCATAAAATGTTAGATTCATTGTCATGTAATGAAGACATGTTACACTTTGTAAAAGGTCAATATTGTCTATGTAAAGTATCCTCTAAGAACTTGTCACTTATCCTCTCCAAGTTGGCCTACAATAATGAAAGAACATGTTGGAATAAGTTAGTTTAACCTCTAGGGATCATGTCGGCATAAAGGACATTTGTAGAGGTGTATTTATAAGCCATACTCGGCCTAATTAGGAAAAGAAACTTGACAAGCATTCATTGAAGAAGAAGTGCAAAGAAGAGGGTATCAAGTGAAGTACGAAAAAGGATAAGAGAAGTTTCTTCTAGGCAATATGAAGGAGTTTCTTCTGGGAAATATGAAGGAGTTTTCTTCTGGGTAGTGCAAAGGAGTTTTCTTCTGGGCAGTACGAAGGATAGATTCTTCTAGGTAGTGCAAACGAGAGATTCTTCTGGGATCAACAAAGGAATATTTCTTCTAGGGTGATTGTTTTGAAGAAGAATCGAAGGCATCAAGTAAAGATCGAAGAGAAGCAGTATAGGGACTAGGGTTTCTAATCTAGAGACCAAGATTCTCTAGAGATAATCGAGAAGAGCAGTGTGGAGAATAGAGACTGAGATTCTTTAGGGAAAGCCGAAAGGAAGCAGTATAAAGTATAGAGACCGAGCTTCTCTAGAAGAAGTCGAGGAGAGCAGTTTGAGATCAAGAAAGGAAGTCCAAGGGAAGAGGCAGAGCATCAAGGATAATGACAAGGTTCTTGGGAGGATACTAGAGTAAAGGGGTTGCGTCATGGTCTTGGTACTTGTCAATTGAAGGTCTAGAAGAAGAATTTTTCTTGGGTTTTCCTCTCAAAGGTGAGAGGTTTTGGCCCTGGCTGACAAGCCTACATATTATGTCACTTGTCTTTTATTATTGGTAATTGTCTTGATGAAAAGAACACAATAATAACATAATGAAGAAAAGATCGTAAGTTAAGAAGTAAAATGATATCACAAGCAATTATCAAGTAGAGAAATCCTTTAACTATCCATGCCCTAGATTTCTCAAAAAATACCACATTCCTAAAAAATCATAACTCATTTCATATGACACTTGATTAATGAATTTTAATAAAAAGAAAAATAGGAATAACTACTTTGAAAATAAATCTCAACCTTTGATTTGTGTATATTACAAAGAATACTCTGGAATATTCTATGAAGTTTAAATCCCTACCATCCACCTAATAATTATTGATAATTAAATTAAAATTTTGGAAGTCATATTCCAAAATAGACATGTGGCATAGTTAATTTCTCAAACCATTTCTATTTAAGACTTCATTGCAATGTTATACAACGGATATATGTTGTTGCCTCACTAGAGCTAGCTGTGTTTGTGTTACAAACTAGGAAGTAATATTAGTGGGGGGTGAATCAATATTTTGTACTTTAAAAAAAATTATAGTTATTTAAATCATTACCATAAATATCATCACAACATCATTCGTTAAACAACAGGTACACATGAGACATATGTATTTATATAGGTATTTAAGTGGAAACCCATAAAGGGAGAAAACCACAAATATTTTTTTATTCTTAGTACAAGCTTCACTTTGCTATTACATCTAATTTACTGGAACCAAATAGAAGGAAGAATTAACTCCCTAATCTGTAAGCACCCACTTGCAGGAGGCACCAACTCCCTTGACTTGCACAAGCACCAACTTGTTGAAGACTCTTATTCCAATTATTTGTTGGCACCTACCTACAAGAAGCACCAACCTCCCAGATTTTTACAGATGCCAACTTGAAAGAGTCTTCAACCCCTTGATCAACAAGCACCTACTTGCATAAAACTTCAAATCCCTCATTCACCAATTTTCAAACTCAGATTTGTAGCTATATGGCTAAAATAGTATTGATATTGTTTTTCAAATCCTTGTTCTAATTTTTCACACATTTGCTTACACATTTCCTTTGATTCTCTAATTTAATTGACATAGTTGGATTTTGGATTTGTACTTTTATTATAAAAAACTGCAACTTAACTCTCAAATTTTCAAATCCATGATCCATTCCTCTACAACTAAATATCCTTTCTTCAATTCATTAGTTCAATTGAATCTCCTAAAGAATCTTTGATACTAGTCAATCATTCCTTAGATTTATTTTTTGCAATCCTAGTTTTAACCCATCAGATATGCACTTTTTAGCTTCATCACCACATCATAACTTCATCCATTCCTATGTTTCTTTCTATTTTCAATGAACTCTATATCTTTCACCTTTGTGAGTTGTTTCATATTATCTCTGAACAACTTCTTTGATCTAATTATATCATTTTCTAAGTAGACTGTAGAGGGTCATTTCATAACTGTAGTACCTCCTTTCTTTTGCTCACAAATCACATTAGTTACTTATCCACATATAGCTCACATAGATACTTGTTAGTTTCTAAATCCATTTTTCTCTCTTTTCTGGTGATGGTCTTTTTTATTTTTACACTTGTTGAATACCTAAGGATTGAAACTCATCTTTAACTAATCTTCAAAAGTAAGTGCTTAACCTATCGCTCGAGGAGAGTAGTTCGAGATCAAGAAAGGAAATCGAAGGGGAGAGGTAGAGCATCAAGGATAATGGAAAGGTTCTTGGGAGGATACTAGAGTCAAGGGGTTGTGTCATGGTCTTGGTACTCACCAATTGAAGGTCTAGAAGAATAATTTTGATCCGGTTTTCCTCTCAAGAGGTGAGAGGTTTTGGACCTGGCTGACAAGCCTACATAGTGCGTCACTTGTCTTTTATTATTAGTAATTGTCTTGATGAAAATAACACAATAATAACATACTGAAGAAAATATCATAAGCTAAGAAGTAAAATTATATCACAAGCAATTATCAAGTAGAGCAATCCTTTAACTATGCATGCCCTAGATTTCTAAAAAAATACCATATTCCTAAAAAATCATAACTCATTTCATATGACACTTGATTAATGAGTTTTAATAATAATAAAAATAGGCATAACTACTTTGAAAATAAATCTCAACACATGACACTTGTGTTTTGAGTCTTATTAACCTTGATTTTGCCTGACATTATGTGGATATGTGTTATAGTCATGAATAGGTATATTAACGAGTCTCTAGTTGCAGGGAATTGGAGTCCCTTGAGATATGGCGTGGAAGTGTTCAGTTACAAGAAATGTGCTTGGAACAATAAGAAGAGGTAACTAGTGTATTGTTATGTTTATTTATGCACTAACATTTATGTGTTAATGACAACATGGTGTAGGGAGTTGCATAGCAAGAGAGATTTCCATGAAATCTTGAAAAAGTCTCAGGTTGAGATTTCCTCGGGAACCATGGGGATTGAGTCATGGTGTTTGTTTTTAGTCTTATTATTTTGGTCTTTTCTATTTTATTGTGCTTGATTTGCAGTTTTGTTATGTTTAGTGCATGTCCATGCCACTTTGGTTGTGGTGTCGTATTGTTGTCATTGGTTTTCGTGATCTTCTTGTTGTTTGTTTCTTGACTTTCCTTTTGTGTTTTGAGTCTTGGGAATTGGTTGGGAAAGAGGAAAGTTAATGTAGCTGGAGGAGAGTAGTTTGAGATCAAGAAAGGAGGTTGAAGGGAAGAGGCGGAGCATCAAGGATAATGGAAAGTTTCTTGGGAGGATACTAGATTCAAGGGGTTGTGTCATGGTCTTGGTACTCACCAATTGATTGTCTAAACGAAGAATTTTTATCTGGTTTTCCTCTCAAGAGGTGAGAGGTTTTGGCCCTGGCTGACAAGCCTACATACCGTGTCACTTTCCTTTTATTATTGGTAGTTGTCTTGATGGAATGAACACAATAATAACATAACGAAGAAAATACGATAAGCTAAGAAGTAAAAGTATATCACAAGCAATTATCAAGGAGAGAGATCCTTTAACTATCCATGCACTAGGTTTCTCGACAAATACCACATTCCTAAAAAATTATAACTCATTTCGTATGACACTTAATTAATGAATTTTAATAAAAAGTAAAATAGGCATAACTACTTTGAAAATAATTCGCAACCTTTAATTTGTGTATACTACAAAGAATACTCTGGAATATTCTATGGAGGTTAAATACGTACCACCAACCTAATAATTATTGATAATTAAATTAAAATTTTGGAAGTCCTATTCCAAAATAGACGTGGCATAGTTAATTTCTCAAACCATTTCTATTTAATATTTAATTGCAATGTTATACAACAGACATATGTTTTTGTCTCACTAGAGCTAGCATATGTTTGTGTTACAAACTAGGAAATACTAAGAGTGCGGGGTGAATCAATATTTGTACATTAATTATTTTTTTATAGTTATTTAAATTGTTACCATAAATAGCATCACAACATCATTCATTAAACCACAGATACACGTGAGACATATGTATTTATATACGTATATGAGTGGAAACCCATAAAGGGTGAAAACCATAAATATTTTTTCGCTCTTAATACAAGCTTCACCTTGCTATTACATCAAATTTACCAGCACCAAATAGAAGGAAGAATTAACTCCCTAATCTGTAAGCACCCACTTGCAGGAGGCACCAACTCCCTTGACTTGCACAAGCACCAGCTTGTTGAAGTCTCTTATTCCAATTATTTGTTGGCACCTACCTACAAGTAGCACCAACCTCCCGGATTTTTACAGAAACCAACTTGAAAGAGTCTTCAACCCCTTGATCAGCAAGTACCTACTTGCATAAACCTTCAAATCCATCATTCACCAACTTTCAAACTCATATTTGCATCTATATGGTTAAAATAGTATTGATATCATTTTTCAAATCCTTATTCTAATTTTTCACACGTTTCCTTACACATTTCCTTTGATTCTCTAATTTAATTGACATAGTTGGATCTTGGATTTGTACTTTTATTAAAAAAAAAAGCAACCTAACTCTCAAGTGTTCAAATCCATGATCCATTCATGTGCAACTAAATATCCTTTCTTCAATTCATTAGTTCAATTAAATCTCCTAGAGGGTCTTCAATACTAGTCAATCATTCCTTAGATTTATTTTTTGCAATCTGAGTTTTAACCCATTAGATATGCACTTTTCAGCTTCATCACCACATCATAACTTCGACCATTCCTACGTTTCCTTCTATTTTCAATGAACTCTATATTTTGCACCTTTGTCAGTTGTTTCATATTTATCTCTAAACAACTTCTTTGATCTAATTAGGTCCTTTTCTAAGCAGATTGTAGATGGTCATTTCATAACTGTAGTACCTCCTTTATTTTGCTTGCAAATCACATTAGTTAGTTATCCACATATAGCTCACATAGATACTTGTTAGTTTCTAGATCCATTTTTTTCTCTTTTCTAGTGATAGTCTTTGGTATTTTTACACTTGTTGAATACCTAAGGATCGAAATTCATCTTCAACTAATCTTCAAAAGTAAGTGCTTAACCTATCGCTTTCTGTGATATAAGACTGAGATCGAGGATATAACTATGTATGAAACCGACTGAGAACACTTAGTTGCAGTCTCTAATTTTCTTCTTGGAACAACCAACCTTGTTGTGTAGTTATCCTTATTCTTTTATAGATTTGACCCATTGAATACCATGGGTTTAAGTCGATGGTTTTAACCATAGAAAATTCCTCTTTTACTATATCAACAGTCATAATTGTTTGACTCAATCAAGACTATGAATTGGCTCTTTGATTGGATAAACCACACCGAGCTCAAGTCCCACCTTTGTAATATAGCCCCTTACCATCCTAATCCAAAGGAGGTGGTTACTATACTAACTTGACTCTTAATGTGTAGTTATGAGAAAGGGGTCTAAAAATGTTCACTCTTGTTCAACCCCTTGATGCCAGAAATGGGTAACATCATCTCCATATTCTCATCAAGATGATTTTGGTGATATAAAATTTTACCCTATTTGGGTTTCAAGAACAAAAGTTGTGTCGTTTTAAAATTTTCCTTCTTTACTCTACAAAGTTATTTTATCATGCCTCAAGGCACCCACATGGACCCCACATGATGCCCACGTAGCATATTACGCTAATGCCACATCATGATATTGTAGGCTAAGTAGAAGGTGTCACACCCCCCTTGGTCCATGTGGCAAGGTTACACATGTCACCAATGTGTACCTCATGTTCTCGTTATATGGATTTGCCCCTCCATATCCTACATTATATTTTTAGGCTGATATGATTTCCTCATACTATGTGTGTGTGTGTGTGTGTGTTGTGTGTAATATATAACCCTTTCAAGGCCCCCGCTTAATAAATATATTCATATAATGTTGTGGATCTACAATTTAATATAAGTATGCCCCACTTGCTACGCATAGTTGGTACCCTCTAGGTCCTCATTCCCTCATAATAACCGATATATATATTTCATCACATAAATAGTTTAGGACCATTCGCATTATTCATGTCTATGTAACCCACATGTAAATTGATGGTGGTGAGGAATCACATATTAGATCGGTCCCATTTTGATTGTGAAATCCCTCTTCTATTATACGACCATATATATAGATGTATCCCCTAGCTTCATATAGTTTGGGCCTAAATAAACCATATGTTGATCCGATTGCGTGGATAAGTTGACACATTTGATGACTTTAATATGATTTCGGTTTGGCATATGGCCATAAGTACAATTAGAACCATAAGGGGTAAGCCCTTCTCACCACCAACCTATGGTTCATTTCCTCGTGCTAACTGTGAGGCTTATCCTTCCGATTGGCTTGGTGTTAGCCCTTATATTTATCCCTCCTTGTCACATGACTCATCATGTGACCAAGGTTGACAAGCTAAAGAATCTAACCTCTCCTATGTGAACACAACTTTGTTTAGATAGAGCATTAGGAAGTGGCTCTTGACTTACGATGCGAATCCAAATTTGAATCCCTTTGGCTAAGCATGGAAATAAATGTGTGGGTGTGTGTGTGAATATATCAACATGGATGTGATTTTGTGGTTGAGTGGCTTGAATGCAAACTCATATATCAAGCATGTCATGGCTCACTAGGCTATAAAATCACTCCCAGCCATTGTCATAACTTGATAGCCAAATATGCCACTACAGTGTTTGGGAACTCACTAACGGGGCCTGAATGGTATTTTAATTGCATGAATCCTAATCTATGCCCAATCCTCGAATACTAACCTCATTAAATTGGTTGAAAACTACAATAATATAGAGCATTGGAATCCGTCAGTTGTATGCATGCTTGTAGCTTTCTTATGTGGCATTGCAATGCCCAGTTTGGTTAATTGTAGTGGTTAATTTCTCCCATTAATATCCATAACCTCAAAGTGGTCTCATTCGACCTATAGTATATTTCTGGAAGCTTTGATGCACATTTTTAATTGTGTGCACTATATTATTTAGTTATAAGGGCTTGTAGGTACTCCAACAACATTTGGTGTTTTGTTAGTGAGAATTGGCTTCCAAGAATGCTCAAATGCTAAAACAACCATACCAAGGACATTTATCATGAAAGCCACATATGTTCATATATCTATTGCTACATCTAGAGGTTAAATATGTATAATACACTTAGCCTCTTAATGACTGAGATGTATTCATGTGGCATGTACAACCAGATCCTTAGTCATGAATATCATACCTTTAATAGTGTAGATTGAGCAGGTAAGGTTTCACACATGAGAATATAACTTTGAGCTATGAATTGAAACATTATTTCTACCACACATGAATTCATTATACAAGAAACCAAATATTGGGATGTCTTATAACCATACTTAATGCTAAAGTTGACCAAACTCATGAGTTCATACATGCATCAGATTCATGTTTTAAGTTCCCAAGCCAGTGTTGTGTTGTTTTCGATTGTGTGGGGAAATATACATACATGTGTGTGGGTAACAATATATTCATACTAAATTCTACTGAAATCCTTCCACTTCCCATTATTTGGCATCCTATTTATATGAGAAATCCATCCATTCGCAAGTAACAAAAGCATTAATGCAACATGGGCATTTTGTGAAAATATAAAACATGGGAATTTTGTGAAAATATAAAACATGTTAAACCATAAAAATAGAGTGTTGTGCATCACATCTTCAAGACAAATCAGTAACTCTATGACATGACATAGAAATACTTCATACTGTCAACATCAACCTAGAATTTATTAGCTTAAATCCAACTTAACTATATGAGAAAACCATGCTTAGGCATTTAGTGAGCAATAAGTTAGACTATTAAACATGTAAATAAGCTCATGGCATATGTTAAAAATGGTAAATATTTATATTGAAGTGTAGACTAGTCAAATGAGCCCAAAACTATGACTCTCCACCCAACCTTAGATTAGGTTGCACTGTGGTCTCTCTTGCATCCCAATCACCCCAAGCTAAAATATATGGCATGACTGGGTAATTTTCTCAATGGATTAACCAATATTGCTAGTTGGAGTGGGATCTTTAGAGGGCCAACCCCCTCCACCCACCATCTAAGTCATAGCAATAAAATTCCACACATGAACCTTCATTGGTTTATCACCTCTACCAATAGCTACCAATGATTCAATGGCCTTTTATCACCAGTGTAACAAGGAAAATTATTCACTTCTTCCTCTAATTTATCATTCTCAACTCCTTATTCTATGTTGTGATCCCTACTCCCTTCATATGTTGGTCAAACATGGGCTTCCTGGAATGTCATTTGGATTCAATATTTTCCTGTCGAATTACTTTGTATCTTCCACACAGATTGCTCTATCTGTCATATTACTATGGCTGCATTAACTTTATCACCCATTAAGAAACTTTTATCAGGACTCATCCTTATCATGATTTCTCCAGAAATGCACCATTCCTCCATAGTCTATCTCCCTACTTTCTTTTCTACTACTCATTCCTTCCATGCCAGCAACTCAAACTCCAAACCACATATCTCATTCCTCAAGGGAGATATTTTTGGGATAATTGTAAGAATTTTGTTGAAGGTTTCATCTATGAGGAATGTATGCAAGGGCATTCGATGCATTGTAGCTAAAGGATTTTTTGAAAACCCTTAGGGTAGATTCGAAATCAGTACACTAGCCTCGCATAGTTTTTGGCAGATGTTCAAGATTGATAGGCTTTAGTTTAGCAGTGCCTAAATTTGTTGTTCCAAACCACAATATTTCTAAACTAGTGGATACTTTAGATGAATGGATCTTTTCTCTTTGTTGATGCTTTTTCTCACAACTCCTACATTGTTTTTACTCTTGTTGACCATATATCTCCTTTGAATGTTAGACATTTCATGCATACCAACTCCCCTTATTTGGGATGCTCTTCCAATCATTTTGCCTATATAACCAAGATTTCTTAAGCCCGTGAAACTATATAACTACAACCTTTTTTTCTTCCCAATTATCGATTGTTCAAAAAGTGACCAGTAATATCCATTGGTCTTGTTTCCCTTGTTTCCCTACATTTAGTTAAATAGAGGCATGCTCTTGTCCTCATTCCTAGTTGTCAGTATTCTTGTAGTTGTCCAAATTACGCTTCCAAGTATAGCCTGAATCTTGTAGGCCAATCACCTTAATTCCACCTAATGCTTTGTCCCCTTCTTGAACACCTATCATCCTCTAAGTCTAGCATCAAACAAATCAAACATCCCAAGCAATATTTACCCTCCCCGACTTTGGAATTATGTGTCCCCAGACTCAACACATTTTTAATCAATTTAATTTACAATGCTTATAATAATTGAAAAGTATCCGGGTTGTTACAACCTTTCACACTTTTCATAACAAATCAAAGACATGATTGATTCTTTGAAACTACAATGCAACACAGTTAGCACCACACTAAAACACAACACCTCAACATGTCACTTTAAACTATTTTACTAAAATTTTGCACCCATGCACCAAATTTCCAAGCCACTGCAAATCCTTCAAGTAGATTGACGGTTGAGATTCATTGTAGAGCTCTTGTGATTATGTCATTATAGTTCTCTACTCCCTCAGGTCATTACATGCTACATGTCTTTCAAAAATGGTCAAGGTTGTGTAGCTGGAATTATCTTCATTTGTTGTAAAACCTCCCATCATCTGCGAAATAACATTATCGTTTCATTCCTCAAGTCCATAGATCATGTTTTTTTCCTATCTTTCAAACGCAGTTGGGGTTAGGTTGTCAATTTTCCAATCAGATGCTAGTTATCTTCATGTCTTATGTCAATAACATTGTCATCATATCCTCATGGTCCTAGGTCATTCTTCCTTTATCTCATCCTACATACATCATG
Organism: Pinus tabuliformis; assembly: GCA_031772625.1. Lineage (NCBI taxonomy): Eukaryota > Viridiplantae > Streptophyta > Pinopsida > Pinales > Pinaceae > Pinus > Pinus tabuliformis. Next base: position 1,571,856,264 of record CM062816.1, read on the forward strand.
CTATCATCATGGTGATGTCATCTTGCCACGTGGTTCCCTCTGGGTTGTACCAAATGTCACCCGAAATATGCCACTTGGCTACCCAAAATGCCAAAACTACCTGCCACGCGTCATGCTTATGAAGTGCTATTAGGGACCCAAAAGCTAAAATATGATAGGTGGAGTGTCTACCCAAAACGTCAAACAAGGTTAAACATCTACACAGTTTGTTTCTAGAAAAAAATTGACAATATAAATAACTATGAAAATATTCTCATAAAACTACCTTTTTTAATTGTATATTTGACTTGTCTCCATATAGGTTTACTCAAATTTCAAGTGTGTACATTCATTGGATGCATATATCTATTCATCCAACGAGTGCCCATACTTGAAATTTGAGTAAACATATAAGGAGACAAGGCAAAGATACAATAAAAAAGAGTAATTTTCTTCTTTTCTCTAAAAAATTATTTACCTCAGGGGTGACACCATCTTTTTGAACCCTATTGGTTCTTTTAAAGTTGATTTTGTTAGCAACATTTTTCATTTTTAGGTCAATATTTTACCTAAAAATTCCCCTAATAGGTTGATATGGCTCTCCATGATGTGGAAAATAATGATTTTGAGCAAAAACCTACTTCAATGATGTGAAAATTAATAATTTTCAGCACAAAATCTTCTTCAATGAACTTGCCACAAATCTAACATGGAAACTATGATGCTTCATCTATGCTAGTAGCATACACTCATGGTATTTTAGGATATTTAATGTTATCAAGAAAAATTGAAAAAGGATTCTCACTTAAGAAAGATTTGATTTTTCATAAACATTGAGAAAGTTAAAATGAATTCACAATGTGTACAATTTTTCTATAATAAACATTATATATATATATATATATATATATATATATATATATATATATATATATATATATATATATATATCTTGAAAATTCTTAATTTTATGTCATAACTCATTCCCCTTATGTAATCTATGTCTTAATGTAACCTCTAAGTCATTCCATCTCAATTGATTTTATTAGATGATCATCTAAGCATATTTCAACTTCGATTCCTATGCACAAGCCTTAATATTCCCTTATGTAATCTATGTCTTGATGTGGCCTCTAACTTATTCCATCTCCATTAGTCTTTGTAGATGACCATCTAATAAACTTCTATCAATCATTTCTTAGCACGAACTATAATATTCCCTTATGTATTCATGTCCCAATGCGACCTTAAGTCATTCCATTAAAATATCAAATACATGGTTAGCCATATATTGAAGCTCGAACTACGTGAATATATAATATCAATCACATGCTAATAATATGAAAAATTATTCATATTGAAAGCTATGTTTGCATCATACCACTCTATACCAATGCATTATATGCAGGCTCCTTCTTTGTCTTCTTCCACTTAGCATCAATGGTGAGTTGAGCCCCAGGGGTTGTGTGGGCTACAAATAAATAGTAAATACATTTACATTCCCTCTTCAAATTGGATGAATGTTCATCTCCAATTCTAGCAATAAAACTAGAGTATTCTTCAAAACTGAGAATATGCCTTTCAAGTTCAATGTCACTACAAGGACATCATCCTTTTTGGACTTTTCCCATCTATTTGAACTTTCTTGGTCTTGTGCTTTTCTTCTAGGTGGGTTTCAATAACGAATAACATTTTCTCTTTTATCTAATCGAAGGATTTTTAAAAGGTTCTATTTGATCTCTCCAATGTGTTAAGTGTTGCTTAATTCTATCAGATTTGCCACCTTTAATTTTCTTCCCATAATAATATGCACACTTTTAACCCATTTTCATCCATATAGTAATGAATCTATGTTAAATCATTCTTGTTTTTAGGGACCATGACAACATTTATAGTAACAAACAAAAATTTGCATACAAAACCTTAGGATTTCTTAACTTCTAAAAAGAAAGGTGCATTTTTTAGGAATAAAATAGGAAAAGAACAAATTCCTTGACTATTTATTTTATAGCTTCAGAAGCTCTTCTACATATGTTGGTATTTTTCATGTAGGAGAATAAGTCATCTTGATCCGAATTTAAACAGGAACGCAACAAATTACAAAGATAACCATAAATACAAAGATGCATCAGAAATAATACTTCATTCCATTAATATCAAATACTGAAATATGCTTACAAACATAAATGGAAATAAACTGGCTAGGGCGATGGTAGCTTATCTCTGAGAAGAGATGTGGCAGCTACATGCCTCTGAATTATGTTACAATGAGGCTCAAAGGCATATTTATTATTGAGAAACAATGGAAAACCCTAAACATCCAAAAACCTAACCCTAGGAGATGACGCGCCAAAACTATGGGCCTTGTTTGGGTAAATTGGTACATCAACTTCCCGGGGTCGTATCTTTGGCATACGATCTTTGTTTGGCTATCATAATACCTTGTTTCGAAGAGACAGAGTTTACCACCATCTGAAATGCACGAAACTTCGATTGGTGGGAGCCGATTCATGAGGATCATCCCTTTTCTTATGTGCAATTCCCCTCTTTCGGTAAGCATCCGGTATATCAGCAGATAAACATTTCTCTAAGCTCATCCTGTTGCTTATACGTTGTTTGAAAGCTGCCATTTCAAGGGCACCCACCTGCAAGAAAGAACTAGACAGACCTGGAGCCCTATACCATGAATGCATGTAGTGGGTCGGGAATGTTATGATCCCTTACCTTAGACCTAGAACCGTCACTCACTGTGCCATATGTCTTCCCTTATAAGGGCTTTTGACCTTACCCTTCTCCCTTACTTATGTGCTAAATACCTGCCCAATACCTAGTACCCTATACTTGGATGAATGAATAAGGCGCTTAGGAGGTACCACTAGAGACCCGACCGTCCCAACTCTATCAAATATGCCCGGTCATGGATGGACCCTAAATGTGGTATAATTCATCTTTTAGTAGTGTTGGTCCCATTTCGAAGACCTTGCAAATACCTTAACAAATATGTATAAAACCAGAAGTTGAACCTGACAATGAAGCAAATTTAGTTCAATTCCCAATTCCCCGCCGGGGACATTAATGCCATGCTTCAAAGGAATCCCGAACGAAGCCAATGAAAAAGTAGCTTAAGTAAAAGAACCCTACCCAAAAGTAGTATTGAAAGTATAAGATCTCTTGGGTCCAGAAGCATCCGTAGAAGCACTCCTAGTGGACCTATTCTAAGTAGATCCGGTGTACCCAATTCCTTATCCAGTTCCTGATGATCGAGACTCTTTCTTTTATACGATTTCTTTACTTCGCTATGACGGGTGTACCATTGGGAAGGGTTAAGGACGGGCATAGGGATGGAGCCTGGTGCATGGTCCCTGGGCATGTATGTTTGATTGACTTCGTAGTATCGGTCCTTCGTCGTTCTCGAAGAGAAGGCCATAGACAAACTTGCAAGCCTGTTTGGGACATTTTTGGTCTCTCCATTTTCCCTAAGAGTGTTGTTTAGGGCTTCAAAATGGCTTCGAAAGTTCAGGACCCGAAAAGCTGCCAAAAATGGTAAACTATGCTACAATTAAGGAAACCGAAAAACTGAAAAAGACAGTGTTGGGGGTCCAAATGGAATAGGAAGGTGGCCACCAATATCCACCTGGATCACATCTTTAGGTGATTGTTCTATAGGAGAAATTAACATGATCTCCTTCCTAAGTTTTAACTTAGGAAAATGTACATTGATCAATTATTTAATTAATGTTGCCTTTGGGCTAATGTTTTTCTAAGAATAAATAATTAATAATTTAAGTGACTTAGATCTATTCTCCAATGTTGATCAAAGAAATTTGGGATTCAATCCTAGCCCTTAATCACTTTAGAGATTATGGATTTGGCCCATGGAGAAATTATAAAGATAATTTATGGGAGAGGATAAAGACTCAATTACAATGTTATTCTTGAGAGAGAAATTTTCTCGAGTGAGATACTCCAAGACTAGAGATAAGGGAAAAGGATTATAGCTGAGGAATTTTAAGATAAGTTTATAGGGAGGTTGAGTCTACGAGAGAGAGGTCAAGTTACCAAAAGAAAAGGACCAAGTTTTGGAGGAGGGCCAAAAAATCCATGCGCCAAATTTCTCGTGTGCACAAGAGTCATATGAGAGGAAAAGGATGGGACAAGTCCTATTGAGGGATACTAAATTATCCAAGGATCAAATTCTTCTAGAATTGAAAATTTATAGTGGCCCAAATTCCTTGAGTTCGATTTTCCAATGGAGTCAATTTTTAAGTTCCAATCGTTGTAATTTTTCTATGTATTCTCTATGGGTCTAGGCCCTAATTTTCATGAGCAAATTAAAGTGCAGGAATATTGTGTTGGGAAGAATTTTTTTGATGTAGTGTGATTGATTTCCGTATTTTATTTTCGTGGCATTTTAATTCCTGGAAGTTAAAATACTAGTGGTTTTATTTTCCAATAGTTTTCATATTTTATTGAGTAAATAATTTTCAGTTATAAAAGAAGTATTGAGGTATAAATAAATTAGATATGATATTAGATATTTGACATTCAGAAACCTTTCAAATGTTGTGTTGATGGTGTTGGACTTGCCAACATGTTAGGGGATCTCCTCGGTAAGAAGTCCCAATTAGACCTTAGACCGTTTGGTGTAGGAGTCCCGGAAGTGGGTCGTATGGTAATGCCTTGACCGCGATTTCTAACAAAGGCAAGTAAAATAAATCTGTTGGTAGAAAGGGTGTGACAGCTGCAGTGATTCAAGGAAGGTGCATGAGAGGTCCTAACAGACGAGGGTTTAGATGAGTGCGCCGCTTGGAAACGTGTGATAGCACATAGTTCAGAAAGGAACACATGAGCAAGGATGCATCCCAACATGGAAGGTAAGTTAGCTAGCAATCCAAAGTGATGGTTAAACCAACAACACATTTTAGAAAGATTCATACACACATACATAGATAGTTATACATGCATGCGTAAGTAAACAAATAAATATATCATTTAGAGTAAACAAGATAGCATAGAATACAATACAACATATGCATGAAACGTGTTGGCTCTTGTTATATCAAGAAGGGTAAGTTCCAGTCCTACAATACATCCATGTCCAACCACTAGTTCTGATAGCGGAACGTTATAGCCACAACCGCCTACTCCTCCAAAGAGATGTACTAGCTCTGCATAGTGGAGAAGCAAAGGCTCGTTACAATACTGTCCAAGCTCTCTCCAAGATAGTCTTATCGGAAGCTTAGTTGACCAAAAGCCTTTACAATGAGTTATGAGGTTCTATTTATAGAAAATGGTGTGGTGACCCTTGACATTCCCCTTTGTGACAGTTCATCTTCCCTCATGACTCTTCATCTACTCTATGGCTGTTACATCTAACTATTGACACTTGACTTACACTTGACAAGACGTTACATTACAATGCACATGTGCTCATGTGAGACAAAATGGCTTGAGAAAGCCATGGAAGACATCACTGACACTCGGTCTGTTGTGGTGAGACCAACTCTTTTACATGCTTGTGATGGTGAAGGTGGTGAGTTGATGCCAAGCATGGTTGTCTATGATAGTGTGCACATGCTCAATGGTGACATCTTGTTGAAGCGAACCCTTGCCATTGTTGCATTAGGTGCATCCGTATGGATCCTTCCTCGAACTCATCTGCTAGCATGTGCATGGTCTTCTTGGGTGTGGCTGAACCAATAACACATGGATGCATAGTGTCCATGATGATCTTCCAGTGTGTGTTGGTGGTCATTTACATCAACTTTCAACTACATGTTCAGCTCCAGCCAGACTTGCTCCTTGTCTTCACCTTGAGTGTGGCGAATTGGTTGGATCGCATTCATGCGCACAATGACATGCATGCTGCTAAATTCTTTTTCATGCAATCAACAACACTACTCACTTTGTCTGCTCTGTGCTAGCTGCTAGGACGGATCTATCACTTGTACGAGCACAATTTCATTCATGAGTGCATGTTGCGCCCACTACTGTACCTGTTCCTGCTGCAACTCATTCTCTCATTTATGCAACTCTTGTTCTTCCTTGTGTTGTTGCTTCAACCCATGCAACTCTTTCTCCATTCCGTTCTCTGTCTCTGCGTGATTTTCATGTCCCGTCTTCACCTCATAGCTTGAGTCTCCAAAGTTGCTTTCATCACAAGTGGATCTTCTTGAGCTTGCAACTTTGTTCCGCCTTTGTGTTGTCAACAACCTTCATCTTGCGTTCATTGTATCCAATATGCTGCCTTTAGTTGGTGTTCATGGTATTACACTGTGATGCCGGTGCCATCGTATCTTGATGTCCTTGTCTACGAACAACTTAATGTCTTCGTGGGTGGGCAAGTCCATAGACACTTTGTAACAGCCCCAAAATAAATATCTAATTAACTTTCTAATTAACAATAAATTTAAATCAAAGTGGCACTTACCTAGCCAAATAAACATGTAATTAATTAACTAAATTCAAACTATGAATAGTGTTTACCTGTGCTTACCGATGGTAGGAGTAGGCTTACCGTAACAAGGTTTTGGGGACGACTCTCCACCCAACTGTAGGCTCAATTGTGCAAGGTTTCTGCTACAACTGGCCACCCCCGAGCCCTCAATCAACATACTACGGCTAGTGACTCCTATGTCTTAGAATACCATTCTCCCAAGAGAATGAAAGATAGAATCTCGGAAAGATGGAATGTAGGAATGCCTCTCATCTTCCTCACCATCTATTAAATAGAACAAACATTGGAAGGGGCACCACATGCACGCACTCCATGTGTCTACATTCAAATTTCTTTTGATTTTTAGCTTTCTTGTTTTATTTCCTTCTTTTTGATAGTTTTCTTGTTTTATTTCTATTTATTTTAAAGCTTAAATATGGTTATTACTATTTTTATTTTTATTATTTTTATTTATTTTCTTTGTATATATTTTTAATATCATTTATTATTTAACATTTATGATTTATTATTTTTATTATTTATTATTAAGTGATTTATTTATTATTATTTATTATTTATATTATTTATTATTTTATTTACTTCATGTTGCCAACACCCTCTGCTGAACTAGTATAACTAGCAGGCATCGAAAGTCCCCAACACCCCGAGAAATATCAAGGAATCTCTGTTCTTTTTCCCACTTTTGGCACCGGCATAAGCCTGACCCGGTCTGTATCCTAGTCCAAGGCTCGCGCCTAACTCAGACCTCATCTGCCCCAAGGCAGGCATCCAGTCCGGTACTCAATGACCCTAGGCATCTCACAAGGCTGGCCCACTCCCTCCACAACTACTAAGGTGCACAGCCCCAGGCATCAAAGTCCTTTACATCCCTTCCAGAATTCGGCATCCGAATCCAATAACAAGCACCTAGCCTAGAATATCAGGCACTTAGCCTCCTCAAGATGGTCCTATAGCTCTTCAAGAGCTATCCATCAAGTGCTATACAGAAGACAAAGGAACCACTGGCATATGTAGTGTTGATTGAGTTTTGTCCCCGCCCATATGGTGTTACTTATTCTCCCTCGTGCGTATGGGCTCGCACGAGATCATCAAATAAACCGGCCCTCTCAGCCCATTTGTGGGGTTATGTGAATCATCACACCCAACATGTAACCAATGCATTAACTATACCATTATAGTATGATAGGAAATAATCCACCTGCCAAGTCTTGCAGATACATGTAATCTGAATGGCAATTGCAATGAAAAATTAAATTTATGAGAGATCATATTGAGAGAATCGTGTTCATGCAATAATAGACCAGAGAAATGCCAAGCAACTACTATCTCTAAAGGAAATGAGAACAACAATCCAAACCAATTAGTGAATAGTATGATCAAATTCAAGGAATGTTATCTCTATGTTTTTAGATCAGATTGAACAGTAAAATAATGAACAGATGTTAGTGAAAAATGATCATCTAAAGGTACTAAGATATCAGAGTTTATCAATTGTGAATTGGAACAGATTTCACTATTTTAGAGCACTTTAATTGGTGACAAATTTCAACTTCAATTATCCAAATACTTCAAAAACTGTGTTTTAAAATGAACTAATGGTGAGTAGTTACACCAGCATTAAAGATTTGTGACAAAAAAAAAAACATGCCAATATACCATATCAATAGTGCAATCTTTCAAAGAATTATACATCGTCAATTATGGGTAGATTATCACCATCCAAGATTACAAGATTATATACTTTTCCAATGAATCAATGAGTCATAACAAAACTATATACTTTTAATTAAGTGAGTCATTTAGAATTTCGCTTTGTTATATGGTTGTAATGGAGAGAACCGTTGTACTTGATTATAGCACTTTTTATGTTTAGAAAATGATAACAGCCCCAAAATAAATATCTAATTAACTTTCTAATTAACATTAAATTTAAATCAAAGTGGCACTTACCTAGCCAAATAAACATGTAATTAATTAACTAAATTCAAACTATGAATAATGTTTACCTGTGCTTACCGATGGTCGGAGTAGGCTTACCGCAACAAAGCCTTGGGGACGACTCTCCACCCAACCGTAGGCTAAATTGTGCAAGGATTCTACTACAACTGCCCACCCTCGAGCCCTCAATCAACATACTACTGCCAGTGACTCCTATGTCTTAGAATACCATTCTCCCAAGACAATGAAAGATAGAATCTCGGAAAGATGGAATGAAGGAATGCCTCTCATCTCCCTCACCATCTATTAAATAGAACAAACATTGGAAGGGGAACCACATGCACACACTCCATGTGTCTACATGCAACTTTCTTTTGATTTTTATCTTTCTTGTTTTATTTCTTTACTTTTATTTATTTTCTTTGTATATATTTTTAATATCATTTATTATTTAAAATTTATGATTTGTTATTTTTATTATTTATTATTAAGTGATTTATTTATTATTTTTATTATTTATTATTTATTATTATATTATTATATTATTATTTTTATTATTTATTATTTATTATTAAGGGGAGGGATATTACACACTTGATCAACTGCATCCCCAAGTGTTCTCTGAGCAGTGTCTTCAATTGTGCTCTCTTGAAACCATTGTACCTGTACTGCTGAGAGGCAAATGAACACCTGCGATACCTAGAGACATGGCAACACTCATGGAAAGCAAACTATCAGTTGAAAACCAAAATGAACATTAGAATTGACTTGCAACATACTTGTGTCACTGATCATGAAGGTCGCAAAATTTTGGTCGGGAGGTCAGGAGGCTGAGTGCCAAAACTACGCAAGGCACAGTCTGGGCAGTTGGGAGGCTGATTGGCTACAGGAAATGTGCAATGCACAGTCTAGTCTAGCTGCTGACTGCTGGAATTGTACAATCAGAAATCTCAGCTGGAAATGCATGTAGGCTCAGTGACTACATTACGCAATTTTCTGGGCCAGCAGTCACTGCCCCTTAGAATTGCGCAATGCAATACTGGAGGACAACCACTGGGAAGAAATGCACATTTCCTAAGAGGAAGACAGAGCCTTCCCTCTCAGGATTGTGCAATGTTGTCTTGGTGAAGCAGAGTCTAGGCCAAGGTTTACCAGACACGCCGACGGGAAACTAAAAGCGAATGTGAATGTGAATGCATGGCGATACTGAGTGTAAGCATAAGTGAATGATCATGCATGCAAACAGTGAATGGAAGATTCAGAAAACAGAAAAACATGCATGTGGTGAGGTGAGTTGGTGAATCAGCGACCATTTGTGAAAAATAGTTTCATGCATGTGACAACAGTGAGATGTTAGCGAAAAATGAAACGGTGCTAGTATGTATCAAAACGACAACAAGCACTCACTGAAATCAAGCAGACAACATTCATACAAAGCGAAACAGAAAAATGCAACATAAGACATGGAAGGCGAACCTACCCCAAAACAGTTGAGCTGAATGTGCCGGAGTCTCCTAGATGCGATGTGAGATCTCAGAGCTGCAAGGTTGATGTGATGAATGAGCTCTACATCGTCCGGTTGATGAGTTTCGATAAAATAGGGGTTGTGACGCACATGCCACAACTCTAGGAAAAGCGACACTTGGAAAGAGGTTTCTGAAATGATCCTTGCATGTAACCTGTTGCTGCTAAAGATCCTTAAAACAAGGGATGCCTTTACATGCTACCTTGGGAGAAACATCCCATGCATGCAAATCGGTTTTGCTTGGTCCCAGAGGGAACTGGTCAACTCAAATGCACATGCAAGAGGCTGATCAAGTTCTGGGAGAAAATGCGCATTTCTGGAAGGGAGATGGGTTGGTTTCTCAGGAGATTTGTAGAATTTATGGACAGAGCAGCTGACTTCTACCCAAGATTACGCAATTCCTGGGCTGAGCAGCCCTGCTGGAGGAATTGTGCAATTTTCTTGATGAAGCCTGACTGGAATAATTACACAATTCTAGAGCCCAACAGGCTGCGAGATAGAATTGCACAATTTTTGGAGGGAAGGCTAGTTGCCCTCCAGAATTGCACAAATTTTTGAGGGAGCTACTTAGCCTGCTGGTAGACCAAGTCCAGGAGAACAACCTATGAGGGGAATGCAACAAGCTCTGATGGACAGGTTGTCATTCTACAAGAAAAACATTGAAGCTTATGTACTTGACAAAGCAAGACATGTTGCTACGAAAGGTTGGTAGGGAGGCTCCAAAACGAAGCTAAGGCATAATTTTGGAGGGTGATTGTAGCCACTACAACACTTGGCAACACACTAGTAGAACTCCAGCTCCCTAAATGGACCTTGTTCGTGAAAAGAAAGTCTAACACCTCCGGAAGTATTGTTCAATTCTCAGTTCATCTTGGTTTCCAAACTTGCTTGATTGTAAGATGTAGCATCTACTAAGCTCTTGGTCAATTGACACACATTCCAAGCCAAGTCAACACAGGTTTTTCGATTGGGGTTGAGGGGTATATTTGTGCACAAGTAGGATAGTCATCAAAGTCTTAGTTTCATCGCTGGTGTTGCTCTGCTGTTATCAGGCTTGGACATTACCCCGATGGAGTCACATAGGAATGTAAGCATGGCTCGATTGCCAGCGAACCTGGTAAGTCCCTTGGAGGATTTAATTGCGTCACCTCTCTGTGCAGGAAGCCTTTCTCTTTTTCCATCTTATTCATTTTCATTTTTTTTCAAACTTTTTTCGCTTTTTCATTTTTTCATTTTTCATCTTCGTAACTGTGCAAAACACTTATTCATTTCAGAGGCGGAAGAGGGATCCCGACTTATTGAGAGAAGAGGAGGTTTCTCTTGTAGAGAAGCAGTTTATTATACCTTTGGCATACCTGTTAGGGTTTTCCCCCTCACCTTACTCTACTTGACTGAGCTGACAAGGGTTAACCCGAAAACAACCAACTAGAGTAAGTGATACTAGTTAGCGTGCAAGCATTGTGTTTTCACCAAGGTTCACTACAAACAGTATGTATTTTCCATTGATGTATCATGGAATGAAGACAACAAGTTCTTACATAAGAGAGTGGACAACAGATAACCAAATGTTGATAGTTGTACAAGTCCTCTTGTACTTTACCCAACTTGTTTCAAGAGTTGCACACGGTTAATGCAAAACGAAACTACTGACAATAACAAGCAAACAACGCAAGTAAGCAAACAAGCATGCAAGAAAACAACTCAAAAGAAAACACTACTCCTACTCCTAAGCAAACAGTGCATGGGTCTTCTCACGATAAGTGATACTTCCAATGCAGCCACCGCGCATTGGTTGACCCATGATGATGAAGGCATGGTTCATGAACAACACAGTTGTGTGAACCAGTAGATGTGAAAGATACAACAATGAAGACAAACACACTCCGAGACTACAAGCGTCAACATAAAAAATTTTAGTGAAAGCACATGACATGCATTCTGTGGACATTCCATGATGTTCTGTGACACTACATGTAGATGTTACGCATACGAAAATTCTTGACTATGGTATGAAAGCATACATGAGGAAGGTAGACCACTTACGTTGCGCAAGTGTGCTCGCTGAGTAAGATCCCTCAAATGTATGAGAAATTGGACCGAGTAGCTCGAGTGGAGGAAGTGAAATCTGAGTGTTAGATTGATCTTCAATGCATACAGATGAGCGATGAGGAGCCTTGAGTGTTTGAACAATTTCCTGATTAGAAGTGAAACTAACCTTAGGACAGCAAGGGCCTGACATAACCATCAGCTTGGTCTAAAGTGCCTTGATAGTTTGTGGGGTTTTGACTTCATTGACAGATGGATCTTCGTAGACCAATGGCTTAGACAGATTAACAACAAGTGAATCAACATCGTGATCGAATTTTGATGTTGAAAATTAGCAACAAGAAATTGCTAAAAATAGAAGTGCTAAAAATAGCACTGCTAAAAATAGTAATTTGGACATCAGTGCTGGATTGGGCAACAGGGAATGAAAAATGGAAGTGCTAAAAATAGAAGTTCTATTTTTAGCAGTGTAGGTTGGATTCCTATTTTTAGACAGTCCTTGGTCTAAAATAGGAAGTAAATTTGAATTTGGACTTACCAGAAGTTTGGAATATTAATTAATTAATTCTCCATGAGTTAATTAGTTAAAGAAAAGCAAACTTGAAGTCTTTGTGAGAACATGCAATTATTTCTCCACTAATTGGGGAATGTGTCCTTGATTTGCTCAACTGGTTGAGGAATTAAGGATGAGTTCTATATTGAGTGTGATCAGTTGGCTTAGTTTAACTTACTCAAGTTCAATTAGATTAATTTAACAAGTTGTTAAATTAATGAGATATAGTTTGTTGATGCTTGCATGCATGTGACAACTATTATTTTCAAATAATTGTGTATTCACTCATGGATAACTGATGTGTGTTAGTTCAGACAGAGACCCAGTTGAGATCAGAGAAGGGACAGTGTACTATCAGTTGGATGAATATTTTTCCTATAAAGGAAGCTCATCCATGATGAGGATTTATCTCCTTCCAGTTTGTGCAGTTAGATCAGAGGTTAGTGAGTGTGTGAAGAGGCCAATTCACACAGGTGTCAGCACTAGACCTCAAGGAAACTGCACAATGAAATAGGAGGCTTGGAGCGTAGAGGAGAAGGTTTGTGAGAAGCCTTTAACTGTCTATGAGCAACAGAGGGATTGTACTGAGAGTAGCTTCCGAGCTATGGCTTTTTGTAATCTAAACTATATTTCCACTTGATTGATAATATAGAGATGGGGTTTTAGGCTGGTGTTTTCCCCAGGTTATATCTTCTGTGTTATGTGTGATTGAGTCCTTCTTATCAGTTATATGTGTCTGTGCTTGACGTTGCTCATGGTTGATTAGCTTCCGCTAAGTTTATGGTAGACGTAGATCTAGTATTATGCTTTAGTACATTGCATATATCAGTTGGATCTGCAGGTGAAATTTCTACATGATATCAGTGAGCTAGCTGATTTGTAGAGAAAATTCTACATGGTATCAGAGCATAGGTGATCAAAGCAGAGAACAATATACTAGAGGAGATTTTGAAGTTTTGAGTTACGGGCCGCGAGTTTTCAGAACAAATATGAAAAATTTTGTACAAAATTTTCATAAACAAATAGCAGATCTAGATTCCTTACAGAAAAATACCCAAATTCAAAGAAAAAAAAGTCTAAATTAGAGTTCGGATGAGGGAGATATCGTTGATTTAAAATCAGCTATTTTTCCCAAAAATTTCATGACGGCAAGAAAGATGAAACAGATTGGTGTGCTAGCCAAAAACTTGTATGCACTTGAGGTACAATATGTATGCAAAGCCTTGAGGAGCAAGGCAAAGGTTAGATACTTGGTGGTTGAGAGGGAGAGTAAATTACCTCTCAACATGCAGCGCCAAAAGAAGTCTTAGATGATTGTGGAGGAGCCACGATTGGTGCAACAACTTCAGGAGGTTGTGGAGCAGCCACAACTAGAGAAGCTAAGAGGAGATCGAGTAGAAACATATACTCATGCAGAGACCTACGGTAGGGGGAAACTTCGAGCCAGGTGGGCAGAGGGATCACATGCAACCATACCTCCAGGTAGGAGGTGGGGCGATGTGGAGTGATCGTCCCAAGGAGGAGGGGCAGGATTCTTGAGGTACCCAACCTCTTGGATGAGACCTTGCTACGGGAGCCTCGATGTGGAGTAGCAGGAACTAACTGATTAGGTAGAGACAGATGTGGATGGAGCGGTAGAGAGAGCTACAGTTCAGGGAATCCCAGGACAGCGTAGAGCATGCAAGCTACAGCAATGCGAGAGGCACAAGTGTGTTGCACAGTGCAGTGTAGCACAAAGAAGGGTGCAATAGTGCGAGATGCATGGAGATGTTGTGGTAGTGCAGAGGTCAGAGAGAGAGCACTTGTTAGCAACAGGTAGAGTTTCAGCATCAGAGTATGCTTCTAGCCCAATAGAGAGGTCAGTTGGGAGTTTTTTTTTTGTTCCGAGAGTTGCTGGAGCAACCACACTTGGTAGATGTGTTGCATGCAGAACATTCCAGAGTTATAGGATCGGGTTCGAGAGGAAGCTTTTCTTGTTGAGAGGGAGTGTTGAAAATTAGCAACAAAAAATTGCTAAAAATAGAAGTGCTAAAAATATCACTACTAAAAATAGTAATTTGGGTATCAGTGCTGCATTGGGCAACAGGGAATGAAAAATGGAAGTGCTAAAAATAGAAGTTCTATTTTTAGCAGTGTAGGTTGGATTCCTATTTTTAGACAGTCCCTGGTCTAAAATAGGAAGTAAAATTTGAATTTGGTCTTACTAAAAGTTTGGAATATTAATTAATTAATTCTCCATCAGTTAATTAGTTAAGGAAAAGAAAACTTGAAGTCTTTGTGAGAACATGCAATTATTTCTCCACTAATTGGGGAATGTGTCCTTGATTTGCTCCACTGGTTGAGGAATTAAGGATGAGTTCTATATTGAGTATTGAGTGTGATCAGTTGACTTAGTTTAAATTAGTCAAGTTCAGTTAGATTAATTTAACAAGTTGTTAAATTAATGAGATATAGTTTGTTGATGCTTGCATGCATGTGACAACTATTATTTTCAGATAATTGTGTATTCACTCATGGATAACTGATGCATGTTAGTTCAGATAGAGACCCAATTGAGATTAGAGAATGGACAGTATACTATCAGTTGGATGAATATTTTTCCTATAAAGGAAGCTCATCCATGATGAGGATTTATCTCCTTCAAGTTTGTGCAGTTAGATTAGAGGTTAGTGAGTCTGTGAAGAGGCCAATTCACACAGGTGGCAGCACTAGACCTCAAGGAAATTGCACAAGGAAATAGGAGGCTTGGAGGGCAGAGGAGAAGGTTTATGAGAAGCCTTTGACTGTCTATGAGCAACAGAGGGATTGTACTGAGAGCTGGATAGCTTCTGAGCTAAGGCTTTCTGTAATCCAGACTATATTTCCAATTGATTGATAATACAGAGATGGGGTTTTAGGCTAGTGCTTTCCTCATGTTATATCTTCTGTGTTGTGTGTGATTGATTCCTTCTTATCAATTATATGTGTTCATGCTTGATGTTTCTCATGGTTGATTAGCTTCCACTAAGTTTATGGTAGATGTAGATCTAGTATTATGCTTTAGTACATTGCATATATGAGTTGGATCTGCAGGTGAAATTTCTACATGATATTAGTGAGGTAGCTGATTTGTTAAGAAAATTCTACATGGTATCAGAGCACAGGTGATCAAAGCAAAGAACAATATACTAGAGGAGATTTCGAAGTTTTGAGTCTTGGGCCGTGAGTTTTCAGAGCAGATCTGAAAATTTTTGTACAAAATTTTCATAAACAAATTGAAGATCTGGATTCCTTGTAGAAAAATACCCGAAATAAAATAAAAAAATTGTCTGACTCGGAGTTCGGATGAGGGAGATATCGCTGATTTAAAATCAGCTCTTTTTCCTGAAAATTTCGTGACAACGAGAAAGATGAAACAAATTGGTGTGCTAGACAAGAACCTATATGCACTTGAGGTACAATATGCATGCAAAGCCTTGAGGAGCAAGGCAAAGGTTAGATACTTGGTGGTTGAGAGGGAGAGTAAATTACCTCTCAACATGCAATGCCAAAAGAAGTCTCAGATGATTGTGGAGGAGCCACGATTGGTGCAACAGCTTCAGGAGGTTGTGGAGCAGCCACAACTAGAGAAGCTAAGAGGAGATCGAGTAGAAACATATACTCATGCAGAGACCTCCAGTAGGGGGAAACTTCGAGCCAGGTGGGTAGAGGGATCACATGCAACCATACCTCCAGGTAGGAGGTGGGGCGATGTGGAGTGTTCGTCCCAAGGAGGAGGGTCAGGATCCTTGAGGTACCCAACCTCTTGGATGAGACCTTGCTACGGGAGCCCCGATGTGGAGTAGCAGGAACTAACTGATTAGGTAGAGACAAATGCGGATGGAGCGGTAGACAGAACTACAATGCAGGGAATCCCAGGACAGCGTAGAGCATGCAGGCTGCAGCAATGCGAGAGGCACAAGTGTGTTGCACCGTGCAGGGTAGCACAGAGAAGTGTGCAACAGTGCGAGATGCATGGAGATGTTGCAGTAGTGCAGAGGTCAGAGAGGGAGCAATTGTCAACAACAGGTAGAGCCTCAGCATCAGAGTATGTTTCTGGCCCAACAAAGAGGTCAGTTGGGAGTTTTTTTTGTTTCGAGAGCAACAACACTTGGTAGATGTGTTGCATGCAGAACATTCCAGAGTTACAGGATCAGGTTCGAGAGGAAGCATTTCTTGTTGAGAGGGAGTGTTGAAAATTGGCAACAAGAAATTGCTAAAAATAGAAGTGATAAAAATAGCATTGCTAAAAATAGTAATTTGGGCATCAGTGCTAGATTGGGCAACAGGGAATGAAAAATGGAAGTGCTAAAAATAGAAGTTTTATTTTTAGCAGTGTAGGTTGGATTCCTATTTTTAGACAGTCCCTGGTCTAAAATAGGAAGTAAAATTCGAATTTGGTCTTACCAGAAGTTTGGAATATTAATCAATTAATTCTCCATGAGTTAATTAGTGAAGGAAAAGCAAACTTGAAGTCTTTGTGAGAACATGCAATTATTTCTCCACTAATTGGGGAATGTGTCCTTGATTTGCTCCACTGGTTGAGGAATTAAGGATGAGTTCTATATTGAGTGTGATCAGCTGACTTAGTTTAACTTAGTCAAATTCAGTTAGATTAACTTAACAAGTTGTTAAATTAATGAGATATGGTTTGTTGATGCTTTCATGCATGTGACAACTATTATTTTCATATAACTGTGTATTCACTCATGGATACCTAATGCATGTCAGTTTAGACAGAGACCCAGTTGAGATCAGAGAAGGGACAGTGTACTATCAGTTGGATGAATATTTTTCCTATAAAGGAAGCTCATCCATGCTGAGGATTTATCTCCTTCAAGTTTGTGCAATTAGATCAGAGGTTAGTGAGTGTGTGAAGAAGCCAATTCACACAGGGGGCAGCACTGGACCTCAAGGAAATTGCACAAGGAAATAGGAGGCTTGGAGGGCAGAGGAGAAGGTTTGTGAGAATCCTTTCACTATATATGAGCAGCAGAGGGATTGTACTAAGAGCTGGATAGCTTCCGAGCTAAGGCTTTGTGTAATCCAGACTATATATCCACTTGATTGATAATATAGAGATGGGGTTTTAGGCTGGTGCTTTCCCCAGGTTATATCTTCTGTGTTATGTGTGATTGATTCCTTCTTATCAATTATATGTGTTCATGCTTGATGTTTCTCATGGTTGATTAGCTTCCGCTAAGTTTATGGTAAATTTAGATCTAGTATTATCCTTTAGTACATTGCATATATCAGTTGGATCTGCAGGTGATATTTCTAGATGATATCAGTGAGCTAGCTGATTTGTAGAGAAAATTCTACAACTAGTGGCTTAGATAGATTAACAACGAGTGAATCAACATCGTGATCGAATGATGATGTCAAGAGATCACGCCAACCAAGATCAAAAAACTCAGAATGTTGGTCGGCATCCCCATGGTTCGATGAATCACACAGAGGGGTAGATGAGAAGGAAGGATGTTCACCCCCTGCGTTTCTGGAAAGAGCAAATGAAAGATCAAGTGGATTTTCAATGAATTATTGGTTCTCTCTATTGTTGGATGATGGGTTGACATCTGGTGTGTCTTGCGAATGATCAACAATGGGTGCTTTCATGGATGGAGATACACATGAAAAATCAAGGATGGCAGGATCACCAAGCAGGTCAGGAAAAAAACGGAGGAGGTACGGACAGACAGGGATGGTCCTCTGCCGCCAGTGGATGTTCAAGCTCCCAGCCATGCTCTTCATGAATGTCAATGCATGTTGGTTGTGCAACACAAACTTCATCGATAGATCGATCCTCGTTCAAAGTAGGTGTAGATTTTGGAACGGAAGAACACAAGACAATGTCATCCAAAGGATTATCCCAGTTCGAAGACAGAGGTTGAGGTACAAAATAAATGTGACAAGGTATGGGACTCACAACCAATTCTATGCAAAAATCGGAAGGAGCGATGTTGGGAGGATGTGATGGTTGAAAAGATGTGTGTGCATGCTCTCCCACATCACTTTGCGATGGTGGAGGTGTTTGGTGAGGGAACGACAGACAGTCACTTGTGACAGGGACAATTTTCGAATGTGATTGCGCAACTCCATCACTAAAGTGTGCTCAGTAGGGTTTAAGCTTGAACTTCTTCTTGGGATTGACGGATTGGACAAAGCAGTACTTTAATCTGTCCATGAGATACTGAAATTTCATCTGACTTTTCGGGGCTCAAACATGAAAATACATAAGCGCTCCGAAAAATCCATAGGTGATTCGTGCAGGACCTTCCGTTGTTTTAACAATTTTTTATCAAACACTTCAGGATCAAAATGGTGGAAAACAAATTCAATTAGATCATTGAACTACTTGAATGATGCATGGAGTTATGAGGTAGTGTGCCACACGATTGTGATGGGTGGTCAAGAAATGTGTGAGTGGGCAATGAACAAACCTCTATTTCATTAAAATCTTCCATGCCTCTCATGAGCTCACGTAGGTCATCTAAGTGCTCAGGCGAGGCTACTTCACCTTCACCATCATATGTGAGTTGTGACAAGTGATCCTCTCATCCATTTCCTTGGCATAATATGCCACTTGTTCACACTACAATTCTATCACTGCATGCTTAGATCTGCACTGTCATTTCATTATCATACCTCTAAGGCATCTGTCATACAGTCACACCTCTCAAACTATTATTTATGGCACATTTGATTACATATTTTCGTTGGCATAGATAGTGTTCGTCCATTGTATAGTCTGACATTAACGTTCGACATTCATAATGTTCCATAGCGCTCCAACCTAATTAACTAAGCTCTTCATGATCATGGCAAGGCTTCCAGAACGACCTCTATTGTTAGGATTCCAATAACGTATAAAATGCACTTTCATGAGATTTGCTATTTATTCTCTTGTGCATCTTACACATTGTAAGTATTTGCAGTTTATGCTCCATAGTACGATTGGAAATATATATTTTTTGAATAATGAATGCTTGGAATAGGTTTTTTTCGTTCATCTTCATTTTCATTCTGGTTGTCACTCTCATTGTCTTAGTAGGGCTATTGGAATAGCATGACAAATCCATCATGATTATCATAGTGCACCCATGTAGGTGACTATTCAACTCCCATTGCTCTCCAATCATGTTCTTTCAGCATTTTGACTAGCAGGAAATTTTCAAGAATAACATTATGAAGCATAACCTGCCTATTTCCATTCACCATTCTCCATTTTTATTCCCAAAACTATATGGATGGAAAAAACATAAGAAAAAATGATGTATTGGTTTGTGGAGGAAGTTGGAGGAAGATTGCATCCTTGGTTGAGATATCATATGTCTTTTGCTAAGACTTCTTTCTTTTTTCATCATTTGAATCATCAAATTGTATGTACTTTTCTTCCCAAATAGTATTTCTCAAAATGTTTTCTGGTATATCTTCTCTTGCAAAAAACATTCTGAGTCTCAAATATGTATGGGCAGTTCATTGCACAAGCCATTTATCATAGAATTAGTTTCTGACTTAATACCACCGAATTCAAAATGGGTTGCACCATAGTATTTCAAAGCTTTTCCATACTGGAATTTTACATCATCTCGGATATGCCTATAAGAATTGTGGAGAATACCACAATTCTTATAGGAATCTATATTAGATACCAAAGACTCTGCCAATGATTTTCTGTCGTGCCCCAATTTGTAATTGATCACAACAATATTTGTGAAATCCTTAACTTTTCTAAATGTTATAATTGTTGTTTCGAAAGAAGATTCAATGGATTTTAAACCTCTATTGGATAGCTTCTGACCCAATTCATTAAATACCCCACCCTTCTTTCGAGTTGTTGGTTGAAATCTTCTACTCCATGGATGATAATTCCAAACAATATTGTTGTTGATCTAGCTCCAACCACTCAAAAACTTAGTACTCCTTAGATGTTAAAACATGCAATATATTCAATTCATTTTTCTGCATCTAAAGCAATATTACCGATAGAGGTTGCAATTCACTTTCATGTTGAACTTGTTTTCCATCTTTTTGTAGATGTCTTTAACATTTATTTAAACTTCTGTTAATTTCTCTGGATCCACTTAGATTTTCTTTAGAGTTTATGGGACTTCTCTACCCCTGATATATTGTTGCTCCTGTGACACTACATGAATTCTTCTTTTGTTTTCTTACGCAACTCCCCTTGAGGAAATAAGGTTTCATTTTACTATTGATGTCTCAAGTTGCTCCTTTTTCTTCCTCTTCCATACCTTAGTTGGATTCCCTAGGTTTTTGTGTGTATTTCCTTTTGGCTCATTGTTTCGTCTTCTTGGAGTTAGTTTTGTTTTCTGTTTATAAATCATTAGTGTATATGAAATTTTGTGGTCATTAGCTTTGTTCTTCTTTGAAAACAATTTACATTTAACGAGTTTGTGACCATATTCCTTGCACAGATAACAATAGCCATGGAAAGAGTTTATGTACCTAGTCATTGACGTTCTCCTTTGTTTTCTTGTTCGATAATACCTTCTTGTTTGTTGCATGTTTTGCTGAATAATATTGATCTTCTTCTTCTTATAGTTTGCTACTATGTGTTCGCCATGAGATATATTCTCTCCTTTGAAAATTTTCAAATTTTCTCAATTCATCTCTAGGAGAAAATGACCTTCTTGTATATTGATCAGAAAATGATCCTCGATGACTTTTTAATGTTGAAAAATGAAAGTCAAATGATGCTTTTGGAATAGTCTCATTGCGTAGATTTCTTCATTCTGAATCCAACGCAATTTGAATGGGTAAAAATGGACTCTGGATAAAAGAGATATTATAAAAAGAAAATCGCCCAATATCCTTACAAAAGGAGGCATTTTCTTATTAAATTGGACTTTAGAAGAATTTAATGTGCATCAATAAAAAATTTTGGAGTCCATGGAATTGATTCTATGACCTCTCCTCCATAAAGGAGCATGCCTTAACTAGTTGGGCTGCGTATTAAGTCTTGTAATGTGGTGAGAGCAATACTTATTTATCAACGTGGATGTTTTGGATATGGTTTAAAGAAGGGGAGGAGCCCACCAAATCTAGTGGCTCCACTTGACGTAGATCTCCAAACAAGAGTACCCTCCAAGATAATGTTATGGATATCAACGAATCCACCAAATAGCCATTAATCAAAGGTTATCCGTGGGAGTTAATACAAAGGATAACACTTATGGAGATTATGTCAATCCACACAAAATCAAACTGTCGATCAGTACATCTGGACTATTGTGTAGACAGCCACGGTGGGCAGAGATAAAGCCATTGGTTTCAACGTATTCATCCAGCCTCCATGTGCTCCAAATAAAGCTATCCGCTATTGAAACTCCAAGATATATATATATATATATATCTTCTATTTTTAATTCATGATTCTAAATTCGATATATATAATATGGTTTATATTTTAAATGGATATGGAGGAGTGACTATGGCATGTTTAAATGGATATGGAGGTGAAATTCTAGGGATATGCAAGGTTATTTAAAAATGTTGGTTTATCAAAGCGAGCCAAGAAGTTAGGGATAGGGAGTCGAACACGGGATTTCTCCTCTACATAAAGCCTTTAACCAGCACGCCACAAGAATAGACTTGTGAGGAAGGCGGAGCAAATTCTTTTTAATGTAGGTATATTGCAACATTCCACTGACTAAAGTTGGCACCTAGCTAACTTTCACTGAACTGCCAAATTTGGAGGCAGATTTAGCAGTCACAGACAGAGAGTTGATTTTTTGGAGGCCCAGAGGTCACTTTGTTAGAACAGGGCTGTGTTTATAGGCAATTTGCATCGTCTCGATGTTCTAAACTCATCTGTGCTATCTGTTTCTACATTTGATCTGCATAATTCTGAAGGAGTAGTGCCATCAAGAAGCTCAAGGTAGCTCTAAGCATTGATTGAAGGAATCAAGTCCAAGGGAGCTTGGATCTATTTGCAGCCATGACAGGGATATAGATGGTATTCTAAGCCCATTGGTTTAGTGAAATAACCTTTGGAGTTAAGTGTGGAACTTGTAAAAGAATTATTACCATAATCCCAAAGACCCAAGTCAAGTTGATAAGAGCTCACGGAGACATAGCCCCCGAGATTTGGGTGAACTCTTATATTAAATTTGTTGTTCTGTGTGGTTGTTTATTTTTTGCAGTATATGATTGTTATATGTGTTTAATATCATCATAAGAAAAAGGACTTAAAGCACTTAAACAGTTAAAACAAAGACATACACCTATCTCAAGTATTTAATTCCACAAAATGTCAACATAAGCTAGATCATATATTTGTTAAGTTTTGGAGTGGGAGGTTCTTGTAAGTATAACAAGATGTTAAACGCCCATTTCAGATCATATATGACCATTTCTTCACCTTATTTTTTGGTTCTTGATGTTGTTGCTCATTTTTATTTGTTTCTTTACAAAATATGTTATTGTTGGACTCTTCTTCTGTAGGTCTTTTTAGAGTTGATTCATTATATTTTATGGTTTCCTTTGATCTACTACATTTTTCTGAGTTTTTCATAGAGACAACCTCCTCTTATAACTACTTACACAACATTTTCTTTTCATCTAAATCACATTTAACTCAACTAACCTCGACCTCTAACCTTGCACATTGTACCTCTTTCTCCTTTAGCTTACTATTCCTCATCTCTTCTATTCTTCTTGCTTCTTCAAGTTGTGTCCTTAGGCTAATGATTCCATTCTTGTATTCATGCTCTCTTTCATCACATATTTGCACCAGTTTCTTCAAATCTTTATTTTCATTCTTCAATATTTCTATTTCAGTCAAGGCTATGTCAAGCTTGGCTTGTTCTTCAGTTGTTTTTTCATGGAAATAAGGTCCATTCACACTAGAAGAGACCTCATTTAAATTAATGCTTTCCTTTTGAGAGGAAATTTTCTTTCTCCTCTTTATCTTCTCCTTCTTGACAGTGCAACTACTAGTGTCTCCTTCATGCACGAGATGCAATTTATCCCAGATTTCTTTTGCAGAATTTAATTCTATTACTGTATCAATATCTTTAGTATGAAGATTATTAAGCATAACACATTTTTCCTTACCATTCCACTGTTGTTATTACAGAGAGAGAGAGAGTCTTTACAATAGCTATCACATACTAATTTCCACACACCAAGTCCATAAACTATTAGTTCAGAATTTACCTTATCTCTCCATTCATTAATGTTTGATGTACTGAGCACAAGTACTTGAAAGTCCATCACTCAACTAGAACTACCTTCAAGTTGTTAGGCTTACACTGAAAGAACTGGCTCTGATACTAATTGATGAAAACTTGACTAAACTGGGGGGTGAATCAATTTAGTATATTCTTGGACATTAAAATTATTTTCATTAAGCTCATTAACTAAAACATTACATGAGCACCTTAGCAAATAATGACCAACAAATTGAATATGTGAACAACAACTAATAACCAAACCAAAACATCACATGAATACATAATAAAAACATACATTAACACCAAATTTATGTTGTGTCCCATAACGGGAGAAAACCACGATTTTATTACTGGTGTGATCCAAAGGCAAGACCCTACTTCTTATTACCTCTGATTTTCTGTAAGCTCCAACCTATAGGAGGTTGATACCTCAATTTTCTGCAAGCTACAATTGGAAGGAAGCTCCAATTCCCATATGTTTTATCTATGTCAGACCAGGGAGTAACTCCTCAACACAATTTGATTTGTATATTACATTCCTTCAGGTTGGTCTTTATTATATACATGAGGGAGAGACGGTTCACTTCATCTCCCGATGACTATTCATATTACTTATCATTTATTTACATTATATTCACTCAATCCTGAGGATTAGGCGTCAACATTCCCCCCCTTAATCTGAAGGGATGTTGGTGAGTCCAAGCATCATTCTCAATCATTCAAATTTTCTCTTCCAAGCGCTTTGGTGAAGATGTCTACAATTTGCTCATTAGTGGAACAATGATGGATATGGATTGTTTTAGCCTCAACATGATGTCGAATCAGATGATATTTAGTATTGATGTGCTTCGTTCGATCATGGAACTTTGGGTTCTTGGCCAACTTTATTGCAGATGTATTTTCAATCATGAGTGGAGTTGATTGTACTTGTTTTACCTGCAAATCTTCAAGAATTTTCCTGAGCCACACAATTTCTTTTGTTGCTTCTGCTACTGCCACATATTCTGCTTCTATTGTGGAATTTGCTGGAACTAATCATTTGCATGATCTCCAGGAGACAGCTCTTGATCCAAGACTCATAGCATATTCTAAAGTAGATACCCCAGTTTCTTTGTCTCCATCGAAGTCTGAATCAGAGTATCCAATCAAGCTGAAGTCATCCACCTGTGTATACTTGATTCCAAATTCTTGAGTTCCCTTCAGGTACCTTAGAACTTTTTTTGCAATAGACCAATGTCCCTCACAAGGCTTTTTCATAAACTTGGAGAGGATTCCAACAGCAAACGAAATGTCTAGTCTGGTAGTAGTTAGGCAGTTGATACTTCCTACAAGTTGTATATACTTTGTTGCATCCTCAAATTCTTTTCCTTCAATAGATGTGAGCTTTAAGTTTTTTTCCATTGGAGTGGTAAGAGGATTACATTATGTCATGCCAAACCTATTCAACAAATCTCCAATGTACTTCTTTTGAGAAAGAAATATGGACTTCGGATGTTGGGTTACTTCAATACAAAGATAGTAATGAACATAGCCCAAATCAGTGATTTCAAAAGTTTTCCCCAATTTGTTCTTTATGGATGCAATGTAGCTTTCATTGTTCCTTGTCATCAAAATATCATCTACACATACCACAAGATATACAACTGTTTTGCCAACTTTCTTGACAAATAAAGTTGCATTATCAAGATCGTTATGTTTGAAATTGAGTTTCGGAAGATGCTCAGTTAGTTTTTCATACCAGGCTAGCGGTGCTTGTTTGAGGCCATACAAGGACTTCACAAGTTTGCATACTTTATGTTCATGTCCTTTCACAACAAATCCTTCAGGCTGGGACATAAAAACATTCTCTTTTAGATCTCCATTCAAGAAAGCAACTTTTACATCCATTTGATGGAATTTCCAACTGTTCTAAGCTGCTAGGGCAAAGAGTGTCCGGATAGTAGCCCATTTTGCTGTGGGGGAAAAAGTCTCCTCATAATCGACTCCTTCCTTCTGTGCAAAACCTTTTGCCATAAGCCTAGCTTTGTGCTTGTCAAGTGAGCCATCAGCTTTATACTTGTTCTTGTAGACCTACTTGCAGCCAATTAGTTTGGTTCCTAATGGAGGATCAACCAGCTTCCAAGTGCCATTCTTTATGAGGGCATCATACTCCTTTTGCATCACTTCTTTCCATTCATAATTAGAAGTAGTTTCTTTGAAGGAAGTTGGTTCAAAATCTATAGACAAGTTCAATTCACAATCATAAGAAACATCCATATCAACAGGTGAATTAGAGTCATCTCCATCACCTCCATCTTGTCGGTTTGAATTTCTAGTCCCTGTCTTTCCAACCTCATCAAGATGAACACTTTCAAGTATCTTTGTCAACCACTTCTGGGGACCTTTCTCAGATGGTCCAGGCTGCTCCATTGATTGAGTTGGGACTGAATCAAGATTGAGTCTCCCAATTCTATCAATCACATCACTTAAAGCATCATCCGTTGTTGGAGTTTCATGCATGGGAGAGTGTTCTTCAAAAGAAGATTGCACATGTTGATCTAGTATAGGAATCCCCCCTTCAAGATGTGGAATTTGATTATCAAATTCTTGAATGATTTTTCTTTTACGAGTCTATCCAAGCGATCAAGTTGCCGATCAACAACATTTTCAGTTTTGGATGATTCAAGAAAAATTACATCTCTAGATACAACAAACTTTTTATTTACTTCATCATAGAGACAATATTCTTTGGAGGTGTTTAAATACCCTAGGAAGATACATTTACAACTTCTAGCACGAAGTTTTTTTCTATGTACCTTTGGTATCAAGGCATAACAGGTGGAACCAAAGACCCTGAGATGCTTTACCGAAGGAACATATCCATACCACATTTAATATGGAGTCTTGTTTCTAATAGCATTACATGGAAATCTATTCTTTATATATACAGCACATAGAACAACATC
The DNA here is from genome assembly GCA_031772625.1 of Pinus tabuliformis. NCBI lineage: Eukaryota > Viridiplantae > Streptophyta > Pinopsida > Pinales > Pinaceae > Pinus > Pinus tabuliformis. Next base: position 1,571,882,920 of record CM062816.1, read on the forward strand.
ATCCCAAAACATTATCTTTACATTTTTGAATAAGAGCATGGATCGTACCATATTTAAGATTGTTATATTCATTCTTTCATCTACACCATTCTGTTGGGGATTATAAGGCACAGTTGTTTGATGTTTGATCCCATGTTGGCAAAGATAGTTTTCAAATTCATTTGATGTGTATTCTTTACCATTATCAGTGTGAATAGACCCAATATGAGATTCTGCATCATCTTCAATCCATTTATGAAAGTTCTTGAATGTTTGAAAAGCATCAGATTTGTTCTTCAATAAATAAACACAACACATTCTGGTGTAGTCATCAATAAATTTCATCATATATTTATTTCCATTTGCAGAAGGAACAGGCACTGGACCACATAAATTTGAATGAATGAGTTCAAGTTTTCTATGTGCTCTTGAATGTGAATCATGAAAAGAATGTTTGCTATGCTTTTCTAGAATGCAAGCATTGCACTGCTTAAATTTCCTATGAATTGTAGGCAAACCAACAACACCATTTTTCTTCAATAAGCAGAGGCTTTCATAGTTCAAATGTCCAAGTCTAGCATGCCATAATAAACTTGATGGAAGTGTACCTTCTTCATGATGAGAATTGTATGAAAAATGGTGTGCACGAGCAGAGGTACCTTGTAGCTTGAGAAGCCTTTCTTCTTCTATTCCCCTCATGACAAGTGAGTGGTCAGATGCTTTTCTCACCTCAAGCTTGCCATCAAACATATGAATGGAGTGACCTTGTTGGCGGATGTGGACCAAGGACAACAAGTTTCTCTTCAACTGTGGGAGATAGAGAACATGATGCAAAAGAAAGTTTAGAAGACCAGGCAATTGAAGCCTGATTGTGCCAAGCCCTGATGGCTTGATTTTTTATTGGTATGCAAAGTATACTGCTCCATCAACATTGTCAGTAAATTCTTCAAAAAAATATTTTCTATGAGTCATGTGGTAGCCTGCTCCTGAATCAAGCAACCAATCATTTTTCCAAGAAGCAAGTGAAGCATTAAATAAATCTTCATTTACTCCAATATTACATTGTACCACAACATAGTGAGCGGATTTGGGTGCTTTACCTTTGTCTGTATCATCAATTTTACCTTTTTGTTCGTTTCTTTGCTACTCAATTTTGTCCCATGGTAACTTGCATGTAGAGGCATCATGTGATCCATTTATTTTCCAACATATGTAGTGCAAATATGCCTTTTCTCCTTGAGAGTGTCTGCCCCCCTGCCTTTGAAATATCTTCCTCTTCCTCTTCGACCATTTGTTCCTTTGGAAGAATATTGAATAGGATTCTTTTCTTTATGAGCAAGGCACACAGCCTCTTCAGAAGATTCAGGGGCTATCTTCTTTCCAAAATCTTTCTCTCTTTCAGCGAACTTTTTCACAAGAGAGTCAAAGGTGATATCTTTGAGATTTCCATTTTCTTGTAATGACTCAAGATAATTGGAGTAAGTAGGATAAAGTGCCTTGAGAAAAGTGATAAGAGGAATATCCAATTCAACCTTAGTGGATTTGATATCATGAATTATAGATTTTACTTCGGATGCAAGAGCAAGAGGATCAATATTTTGCAATTCAAGAGTGAAGAGTTTAATCATGAGTTGAACAAGTTCAAGTGCAGAATGTGAGTCATAGAGTTCTTTCAGCTTTTGTAAGTCTCCAAAAGCAGTTGAAAATGGTGAAATATGGTGACTTCCCTCTTCATTTACAGATGTTACGAGTAATGCATAAAATTTGTTGTTCTTGTTTTCCCAAATGACAAGCTCTTTGTCTGAGGTAGGCTGTTCTGGCTCTTTGTCTCCATCTCCAATAGACACTCCTTTCCACAACTCATTGAAAATAAGGGTGTGTTTTATCATCCGGAACCACTCAGGATAGTTCTCCTTGCTAGTGAGAACTATTCCCACAATGGATATGATTGAATGCATTGTAAAATATTGTACCAAGCCTCCAACGATGTCCAGGATACCAGCAACAATGCTCTCAACGCAGTAGCCACACCATGCTCTCAACACAACAGTGTGGAATGAGCATATCTCTAGCAGCATGGAATGAGCAACATTTCAGCACTCCATCCTGAAACACGACAGAGATGGCCTTCAGTCTACTTAGAATAGTTATGCAGCAATACAATTATGCAGTGGTTATAAGAAATACCACATGGACAGTATGGCAGAGAGCCTAGAGAGTGCAGAGAATAGAGGGACAGAATATGGAAGAAAACTAATACAAGGAGTTACAACACAAAAGCTAACTTTGGGAGCTGGCTCTGATACCATGTCAGACCAGGCAATAACTCCTCAACACAAATTGATTTCTATATTACATTCCTTCAAATTGGTCTTTATTATATACATGAGGGAGAGACTTTTCACTTCATCTCCCGATGACTATTCATATTACTTATTATTTATTTACATTATATTCACCAATGTTGATGATTAGGTGTCAACAATGTAGGCTAAAACACATAGGAGGCTCCTACCTCAACAAGCTCAAACTTTGTGTTTATCAAGCCACTACTTGAGAGGAGACTACCATCCGCTGATAAAAACAAGAAATAACTATGTGTTGGTTTACCTTGTCATAAATTCTACAATCTCCAACTTCATTTCTGCATCTTCTTGCCTTCAAATATGCTTCACATAAGCTTCATATGTGTTAGGTAACTAATGCATAATAGCTCAATCAGCTCTCACACATTCTCTAACCTCTCAATGCCTTCCAAATCACATCTTTTATAAAGATATTTTGTTGATTGTTTGTATCCCACATAGGAATATGAAGTGAATAGACTTGACTCTTTGCCTTCCACTCATTCGCTTCCAAACTCTTCATATCTTGAATATTAAAACACAAAAATAAATAATTCATCCAATATTAATTGCAGCCACATGTAATGATTAAATGCATCAACCTAATGTCAACATCAAATAGCAATATTTATCATTAATGCATCACAACAATCTTTGTGACATCTTTTCATTTTCCTTAGAGTCTTGCCTTTGCATCATAACAATTCATCTCAACCAACAATTTCACATCACAACAAATCCTTCAATATATCAATCTCTGCAACATTATAAAAACATTTCAATGTATCACAACTCCTCCTCCTCCTTCTCCTCCTTAGCATTGTTGATCTTTTTCAATAGTCTATACATTGCTTTTTTTTTCTCCTTTCCCTATTGTTGCTCCTTCATTGTTATTTTTTGTTGCTCCTTTGCCTTTGCTTCTCCTTCATTTTTCCTTGTTGTTGCTCCTTTTTCTATTGATCCTCCTTCATTGTTCCTTGTTGTTGCTCCTTTGCATCTCATTTTTTGTTGCAGCCTCTTCATTGCATTTTTTCCTTCTTTGCCTTTCTATTGCTCCTACATAGATTGTGTCTATTTTTCTTGATGTTCCTTGTGCTTCTCCTTTGCCATCAATGACAATATTTCCAACATCTGGTCACAGTCTCTTAACTGAGAAATCTCGGTTGTAGTTGCATAGAGGAAGGCTTGTGCATGCGGCTGGATCCTTCTCGCTGCATGCACAACTTAGCATGTGTGTGGTTTGGCTGTAAGGTTAGGTAAAAAGAAAGTTCTGGTTTAGGGAAAGATCACCAGGGGTTGTTGTCTAACACCTGGGTGATCAGGTGTCCCTGTGAGGTTACAGTAAGTTTCTGGTTAGCAGACCCCACTTCCATAACTAGAACTTGGATGCTGGGTCATGTCATATTAGTAATAATTAGCTCATGTTTATCCTGGAGATCTTGTAAAAGCGGGTAAATGTGGGGTGGCGAGTTACATATAATGAATAGAATTTTACTAAATATGGGTGTAACACCCATTCAATGAATCTTCCCATTTTGTGGTACCTTATTGTTTGGCTATTGAAATTGTTGATGCATGAGATATTAATTGGTCAACGAAACTACTATTAGAAATGAAAAGCTTCCATCATTCTGAATTCTACAGTGATTGGAGTTCCTGCAATGGAATGATGAGAAACACTACCATGGGCACTTCTCCTCAAGACTAGTAACGAAGTTCAACGACCACCTTGTAAATTTGACATTGCTAACGAGGACATGGGGTTTTCATAGTCCCCTTATGAATAACTCGTAAACTAACGGGCCTTTTATATAACACGGACGATGTACATCCATGAAAATAATATAGAATTTTGTATTTATGCCATGGTTGGAATGAGCCAAGTTTCTGTGGTTTTACTTACTGAGAGTAATACTAATTGCACCCAGATTGATGAAGTACTATATAGTGCAAATATGTATGTATGTATAGATCTATTTAATCTTGGATCAAAATTTCATTTTCTTTGCTGCTTTTGTGAGAGAGAAGTCTAAGGAAGTGACTTTTTTTCGCCCAAAAAAGAATGGAAATTTTGGCACGATTTTGAATAAGCGCAGTTTTTTTTTTGGAAATCTAGGTTAGAGTTGTCAAGATTTATAATTTTGGCTCTTCCAGGGGTTCTTGATGGCACTGAATCCATTTCCACCATCAAAAAATGATTTAAACACTCCCACGATCAAATTTCTTGAAAAAAAATCACTAGATTACAATGAAAGATTCTCCTTTGGGTGAAATCATCACCTCCTTATACAACACCCTTTGCAAAGCATTGAAACAGTAATAAAATCAAATGCACTTTCAAGGAAAAGGAAATTTGTCCAAGATGGTTTGATGAAGCATGGTTAAGATAGATCTATGGTCCTTAATATAAATACACAATGTAAATACTTTGGTTTCGAGAAATGAAAAAGCATAAATCCATAGAAATTGCATGTCAAGAAACTGCATGTATTGAAATATTCCATAAAATTCTGTTCACAATGAAATTAAAATTTTAAAAACATTATTCCACAGTAAAAATATTTTTTTTTTTCCCTAAGTTGAAGTTGAGGGATTGGACCACTTCAGTTATACATGTAAAAAAAACATATTTTTTATTTTCCAACAAATTGATCTGGACATAAGCTACTTTCCAATTATTACTGCAGTAATCCATCTTTGCCACCTGGTTCACATGCGGTAACCACTCTGATTATTGACGGAGTAATCCATCTTCGCCACGTGGGATGTAACCACAGGAAGGCGCGGGGCTTCATCAAAATACTCACGACCTTGAATTTGATGCGGAGTCCATGGCGGGAGCGCCTGCTGACTGGGAATAGCTGCGCACAATTTTTTTTGTTCCAGCCATGCCTCTTTACTGGAGTTAATGCAAGCCTGTTCTTCTTGGTCCACATAAATTCTAAATAAATCTGATAAATTCTCCCTTATACGGAAAGATGGATTCTCTCCGGGAACCTGAATTGCTGACGAAATAGCTTCGAACTCGAAGCACTGAGTAGCAGACGAAGAAATTGGATCCCCATCAAGAGCTCCAACCCCAACAACAGCACTATAACTTGCATCTCCATCACCCACAACAGCATTATAACTTGCACTATGATTCCCTACGTGAAAAATTGGATCCTTCATGGGAACCTGAAGCGCTGAAGAACGTGAACCATCGATCATCGACTTTCACCTGTGTATTTTTGTTGTACACAGATACGCATGGTAGCACCAGTGAGTGAGTAAAGTTCGTGAGATTTCTTGAAAAGTCCACAGAGTCTCTTTCTATAATAATTACTACCTGTAGTTGGGTTCTCAACATTAAAACTGCAAACCCTGTGATGTTTTAAAAAGATAACCAACTTCCGAGTGAAAGAACAATAGGGAATTCTGACATAGGTATAAGCGATCTTTGTACCATAACGAATCATTTTGCTACTAAATGTATCATACATACTGGAATCTTGTTGTAACTTTCGAATAAGTGCCCCAGGTCACCTGTTTGGAATGTAATTCAAGAGTCAGCAAAAAGACCAACTTCCTCAGATCATATCTCCGCAAATATAACGCGAAAAGCTCTGAAATTCGGACCCGAGGTTTAGCGCGATTTCTTCTCAAATGGGTTTTTTTTGAAACTTCTGAAACATTGCAAAAAAAAGTTATAGCGAAAATTCCATGATGACCTGTTTGGAGCAGCGAAACCCTAGAATCCAAAGCTCTGATACCAAATGTTATGAAACCAGCTCAAGAAAAGATAGAAAAGATAGATCAACGCCTTAGAATTTAGCCTCTTCGAGGGGGAAACCTCCTTTACATTACATAAATGAAAAATTCTTGGATGATTCAAATGACAAAACCTCCTTTCTATATATAGGAGTCTAAGGAGTCACAATATAACCCAGTCGACCTAACAATAATAATATAAAGCCACAAAAATAACAATAGAGGGATTCTATGGGCACATTAATAACAATATGGGGGCAATAGGAGCACAACAATATTAATAAGGGGTATAACTACAATAGTAATGGGGTAATCACTAGTATTATAGGGACCCAACAGTGAATGCAATGGTATGTATAATTTTGAATTATATTTCTATAACTATGTGGAACCTTCAGTGTTGATCTATTGAGATTCATCATGGTTGTTGGACGTGGGTTGGTTCCTATGGTTTGTGTGCAGTGTTGAGATGCTTTGCATTTTTTTATTATGTATAGTTATGACTTCTACTTGCATTATTATGCCCTCGCCATTCAAGAAATTTACTATGTCATTTTGAGCATGGGTTTTGATATATTTTCTAGTCTTTATGACATTGGTCTCTTTGATTATATGTGTATGTTTACAACAATCTACTTACAAAGTTTATGGCATGAGGGGTTTATATTTGTGGTTATTACGAGAAGAGTTTCATGTGTATTCTTCTCCTATGGTTTTGTATGTATTTATGGTTGATTGTGCAATTTCTTGGTTCGCTCCTCTATCGCATCTACATTGTGGTAACTAGGTTCGGTCTTCATAATGACATGTAATTATGATTTTATGTAATGTGATGTAAAGAAGAAAAAAAAAATATTGTATTGACTTGCTTCATGGGTTTCATGAGCAAGAGATTGTATTTTTGAGTCAAGACTCCCATTGATAGCCTTTAGGATTTATTTTTCATCTACTCATAAAATGTTAGATTCATTTTCATGTATTGAAGACATGTTACACTTTGTAAAAGTTCAATATTGTCTATGTAAAGTATCCTCTAAGAACTTGTCACTTATCCTCTCCAAGTTTGCCTACAACAATGAAATAACATGTTGGAATAAGTTAGTTTAACCTCTAGGGATCATGTCGGCATAAAGGACATTTGTAGAGGTGTATTTATAAGCCATACTCGGCCTCACTTAGGAAAAGAAACTTGACAAGCATTCATTGAAGAAGAAGTGCGAAGAAGAGGGTATCAAGTGAAGTACGGAAAAGGATAAGAGAAGTTTCTTATAGGCAATATGAAGGAGTTTCTTCTGGGAAATATGAAGGAGTTTTCTTCTTGGTAGTGCAATGGAGGTTTCTTCTGGGCAGTACGAAGGATATATTCTTCTAGTTAGTGCAAACGATAGATTCTTCTGGGATCAACAAAGGAATATTTCTTCTAGGGTGATTGTTTTGAAGAAGAATCGAAGCCATCCAGTAAAGATCGAAGAGAATCAATATAGGGACTAGGGTTTCTAATCTAGAGACCAAGATTCTCTAGAGATAATCGAGAAGAGAAGTGTGGAGAATAGAGACTGAGATTATTTAGGGAAAGCCGAAAGGAAGCAGTATAAAGTATAGAGACCGGGATTCTCTAGAAGAAGTCGAGGAGAGCAGTTTGAGATCAAGAAAGGAAGTCCAAGGGAAGAGGCAGAGCATCAAGGATAATGACAAGGTTCGTGGGAGGATACTAGAGTAAAGTGGTTGCGTCATGGTCTTGGTACTTGTCAATTGAAGGTCTAGAAGAAGAATTTTTCTTGGGTTTTCCTCTCAAAAGGTGAGAGGTTTTGACCCTGGCTGACAAGCCTACATATTATGTCACTTGTCTTTTATTATTGGTAATTGTCTTGATAAAAAGAACACAATAATAACATAATGAAGAAAAGATCATAAGTTAAGAAGTAAAATGATATCACAAGCAATTATCAAGTAGAGAAATCCTTTAACTATCCATGCCCTAGATTTCTCAACAAATGCCACATTCCTAAAAAATCATAACTCATTTCATATGACACTTGATTAATGAATTTTAATAAAAAGAAAAATAGGCATAACTACTTTGAAAATAAATCTCAACCTTTGATTTGTGTATATTACAAAGAATACTCTGGAATATTCTATGAAGTTTAAATCCCTACCATCCACCTAATAATTACTGATAATTAAATTAAAATTTTGGAAGTCCTATTCCAAAAAAGACATGTGGCATAGTTAATTTCTCAAACCATTTCTATTTAAGACTTCATTGCAATGTTATACAACATATATATGTTGTTGCCTCACTAGAGCTAGCATGTGTTTGTGTTACAAACTAGGAAGTAATATTAGTGGGGGGTGAATCAATATTTTGTACTTTAAAAAAAATTATAGCTATTTAAATCATTACCATAAATATCATCACAACATCAATCGTTAAACAACAGGTACACATGAGACATATGTATTTATATAGGTATTTAAGTGGAAACCCATAAAGGGAGAAAACCACAAATATTTTTTTATTCTTAGTACAAGCTTCACTTTGCTATTACATCTAATTTACTGGAACCAAATAGAAGGAAGAATTAACTCCCTAATCTGTAAGCACCCACTTGCAGGAGGCACCAACTCCCTTGACTTGCACAAGCACCAACTTGTTGAAGACTCTTATTCCAATTATTTGTTGGCACCTACCTACAAGAAGCACCAACCTCCCAGATTTTTACAGATGCTAACTTGAAAGAGTCTTCAACCCCTTGATCAACAAGCACCTACTTGCATAAAACTTCAAATCCCTCATTCACCAATTTTCAAACTCAGATTTGTAGCTATATGGCTAAAATAGTATTGATATCGTTTTTCAAATCCTTGTTCTAATTTTTCACACATTTGCTTACACATGTCCTTTGATTCTCTAATTTAATTGACATAGTTGGATCTCGGATTCGTACTTTTATTATAAAAAAGTGCAACTTAACTCTCAAATTTTCAAATCCATGATCCATTCCTCTACAACTAAATATCCTTTCTTCAATTCATTAGTTCAATTGAATCTCCTAAAGAATCTTTGATACTAGTCAATCATTCCTTAGATTTATTTTTTGCAATCCTAGTTTTAACCCATCAGATATGCACTTTTCAGCTTCATCACCACATCATAACTTCTTCCATTCCTATGTTTCTTTCTATTTTCAATGAACTCTATATCTTTCACCTTTGTGAGTTGTTTCATATTATCTCTGAACAACTTCTTTGATCCAATTATGTCATTTTCTAAGCAGACTGTAGAGGGTCATTTCATAACTGTAGTACCTCCTTTCTTTTGCTCGCAAATCACATTAATTACTTATCCACATATAGCTCGCATAGATACTTGTTAGTTTCTAAATCCATTTTTCTCTCTTTTCTGGTGATGGTCTTTGTTATTTTTACACTTGTTGAATACCTAAGGATTGAAACTCATCTTCAACTAATCTTCAAAAGTAAGTGTTTAACCTATCGCTCGAGGAGAGTAGTTAGAGATCAAGAAAGGAAATCGAAGGGGAGAGGTAGAGCATCAAGGATAATGGAAAGGTTCTTGGGAGGATACTAGAGTCAAGGGGTTGTGTCATGGTCTTGGTACTCACCAATTGAAGGTCTAGAAGAAGAATTTTGATCCGGTTTTCCTCTCAAGAGGTGAGAGGTTTTGGCCCTGGCTGACAAGCCTACATACTGCGTCACTTGTCTTTTATTATTAGTAATTATCTTGATGAAAAGAACACAATAATAACATACCGAAGAAAATATCATAAGCTAAGAAGTAAAATTATATCACAAGCAATTATCAAGTAGAGAAATCCTTTAACTATGCATGCCCTAGCCTTCTAAAAAAATACCATATTCCTAAAAAATCATAACTCATTTCATATGACACTTGATTAATGAATTTTAATAATAATAAAAATAGGCATAAATACTTTGAAAATAAATCTCAACACATGACACTTGTGTTTTGAGTCTTATTAACCTTGATTTTGTCTGAAATTATGTGGATATGTGTTATAGTCATGAATAGGTATATTAACGAGTCTCTAGTTGCAGGGAATTGGAGTCCCTTGAGATATGGCGTGGAAGTGTTCAGTTACAAGAAATGTGCTTGGCACAATAAGAAGAGGTAACTAGTGTATTGTTATTTTTATTTATGCACTAACATTTATGTGTTAATGACAACATGATGCAGGGAGTTGCATAGCAAGAGAGATTTCCATGAAATCTTGAAAAAGACTCAGGTTGAGATTTCCTCGGGAACCATCGGGATTGAGTCATGGTGTTTGTTTTTAGTCTTATTCTTTTGGTCTTTTCTATTTTCTTGCGCTTGATTTGCAGTTTTGTTATGTTTAGTGCATGTCCATGCCACTTTGGTTGTGGTGTTGTATTGTTGTCATTGGTTTTCATGATCTTCTTGTTGTTTGTTTCTTGACTTTCCTTTTGTGTTTTGAGTCTTGGGAATTGGTTGGGAAAGAGGAAAGTTAATGTAGCTGGAGGAGAGTAGTTTGAGATCAAGAAAGGAGGTTGAAGGGAAGAGGCAGAGCATCAAGGATAATGGAAAGTTTCTTGGGAGGATACTAGATTCAAGGGGTTGTTTCATGGTCTTGGTACTCACCAATTGAAGGTCTAAACGAAGAATTTTTATCCGGTTTTCCTCTCAAGAGGTGAGAGGTTTTGGCCCTGGCTGACAAGCCTACATACTATGTCACTTTCCTTTTATTATTGGTAGTTGTCTTGATGGAATGAACACAATAATAACATAACGAAGAAAATACGATAAGCTAAGAAGTAAAAGTATATCACAAGCAATTATCAAGGAGAGAAATCCTTTAACTATCCATGCACTAGGTTTCTCGACAAATACCACATTCCTAAAAAATTATAACTCATTTCATATGACACTTAATTAATGAATTTTAATAAAAAGTAAAATTGGCATAACTACTTTGAAAATAAATCGCAACCTTTAATTTGTGTATACTACAAAGAATACTCTGGAATATTTTATGGAGGTTAAATACCTACCACCAACCTAATAATTATTGATAATTAAATTAAAATTTTGGAAGTCCTATTCCAAAATAGACGTGGCATAGTTAATTTCTCAAACCATTTCTATTTAATACTTAATTGCATTGTTATACAACAGACATATGTTTTTGTCTCACTAGAGCTAGCATATGTTTGTGTTACAAACTAGGAAATACTAAGAGTGCGGGGTGAATCAATATTTTGTACATTAATTATTTTTTTATAGTTATTTAAATTGTTACCATAAATAGCATCACAACATCATTCATTAAACCACAGATACACGTGAGACATGTGTATTTATATAGGTATTTGAGTGGAAACCCATAAAGGGTGAAAACCATAAATATTTTTTCGCTCTTAATACAAGCTTCACCTTGCTATTACATCAAATTTAACAACACCGAATAGAAGGAAGAATTAACTCCCTAATCCATAAGCATCCACTTGCAAGAGACACCAACCCCCCTTGACTTGCACAAGCACCAACTTGTTGAAGTCTCTTATTCCAATTATTTGTTGGCACCTACCTACAAGAAGCACCAACCTCCTGGATTTTTACAGAAACCAACTTCAAAGAGTCTTCAACCCCTTGATCAGCAAGTACCTACTTGCATAAACCTTCAAATCCATCATTCACCAACTTTCAAACTCATATTTGCATCTATATGGTTAAAATAGTATTGATATCATTTTTCAAATCCTTATTCTAATTTTTCACACATTTCCTTACACATTTTCTTTGATTCTCTAATTTAATTGACATAGTTGGATCTTGGATTTGTACTTTTATTAAAAAAAATGCAACTTAACTCTCAAGTGTTCAAATCCATGATCCATTCCTGTGCAACTAAATATCCTTTCTTCAATTCATTAGTTCAATTAAATCTCTTAGAGGGTCTTCAATATTAGTCAATCATTCCTTAGATTTATTTTTTGCAATCTGAGTTTTAACCCATTAGATATGCACTTTTCAACTTCATCACCACATCATAACTTCGACCATTCCTACGTTTCCTTCTATTTTCAATGAACTCTATATTTTGCACCTTTGTCAGTTGTTTCATATTTATCTCTAAACAACTTCTTTGATCTAATTAGGTCATTTTCTAAGCAGATTGTAGATGGTCATTTCATAACTGTAGTACCTCCTTTATTTTGCTTGCAATTCACATTAGTTAGTTATCCACAGATAGCTCACATAGATACTTGTTAGTTTCTAGATCCATTTTTTTCTCTTTTCTAGTGATAGTCTTTGGTATTTTTACACTTGTTGAATACCTAAGGATCGAAACTCATCTTCAACTAATCTTCAAAAGTAAGTGATTAACCTATCGCTTTCTGTGATATAAGACTGAGATCGAGGATATAACTATTTATGAAACCGACTGAGAACACTTAGTTGCAGTCTCTAATTTTGTTCTTGGAACAACCAACCTTGTTGTGTAGTTATCCTTATTCTTTTATAGATTTTACCCATTGAATACCATGGGTTTAAGTCGATGGTTTTAACCATAGAAAATTCCTTTTTTACTATATCAACAGTCATAATTGTTTGACTCAATCAAGACTATGAATTGGCTCTTTGATTGGATCAACCACACCGAGCTCAAGTCCCACCTTTGTAACATAGCCCCTTACCATCCTAATCCAAAGGAGGTGGTTACTATGCTAACTTGACTCTTAATGTGTAGTTATGAGAAAGGGGTCTAAAAATGTTCACTCTTGTTCAACCCCTTGATGCCAGAAGTGGGTAACATCATCTCCTTCTTCTCATCAAGATGATTTTGGTGATATAAAATTTTACCCTATTTGGGTTTCAAGAACAAAATTTGTGTCATTTTAAATTTTTCCTTCTTTACTCTACAAAGTTATTTTATCATGCCTCAAGGCACCCACAAGGACCCCACATGATGCCCACGTAGCATATTACGCTAATGCCACATCATGATATTGTAGGCTAAGTAGAAGGTGCCACATCCCCCTTGGTCCATGTGGCAAGGTTACACATGTCACCAATGTGTACCTCATGTTCTCGTTATATGGATTTGCCCCTCCATATCCTACATTATATTTTTAGGCTGATATGATTTCCTCATACTATGTGTGTGTGTGTGTGTGTTGTGTGTAATATATAACCCTTTCAAGGCCCCCGCTTAATAAATATATGCATATAATGTTGTGGATCTACAATTTAATATAAGTATGCCCCACTTGCTACGCATAGTTGGTACCCTCTAGGTCCTCATTCCCTCATAATCACTGATATATATATTTCATCACATAAATAGTTTATGACCATTCACATTATTCATGTAAATAGTTTATGACCATTCACATTATTCATGTCTATGTAACCCACATGTAAATTGATGGTGGTGAGGAATCACATATTACATCGGTCCCATTTTGATTGTGAAATCCCTCTTCTATTATACGACCATATATATAAATGTATCCCCTAGCTTCATATAGTTTGGGCCTAAATAACCCATATGTTAATCTAATTGCGTTGATAAGTTGACACATTTGATGACTCTAATATGATTTCGGTTTGGCATATGGTCATAGGTACAATTAGAACCATAAGGGGTAAGCCCTTCTCACCACCAACCTGTGGTTCATTTCCTCGTGCTAACTGTGAGGCTTATCCTTCCGATTGGCTTGGTGTTAGCCCTTATATTTATCCCTCCTTCTCACATGACTCATCATGTGACCAAGGTTGACAAGCTAAAGAATCTAACCTCTCCTATGTGAACACAACTTTGTTCAGATAGAGCATTAGGAAGTGGCTCTTGACTTACGATGAAAATCCAAATTTGAATCCCCTTGGCTAAGCATGGAAATATATGTGTGGGTGTGTGTGTGAATATATCAACATGGATGTGATTTTGTGGTTGAGTGGCTTGAATGCAAACTCATACATCAAGCATGTCATGGCTCACTAGGCTATAGAATCACTCCCAACCATTGTCATAACTTGATAGCCAAATATGCCACTACAGTGTTTGGGAACTCACTAACGGGGCCTGAATGGTATTTTAATTGCATGAATCCTCATCTATGCCCAATCCTCGAATACTAACCTCATTAAATTGGTTGAAAACTACAATAGTATAGAGCATTGGAATCCATCAGTTGTATGCATGCTTGTAGCTTTCTTATGTGGCATTGCAATGCCCAGTTTGGTTAATTGTAGTGGTTAATTTCTCCCATTAATATCCATAACCTCAAAGTGGTCTCATTCGACCTATAGTATATTTCTGGAAGCTTTGATGCACATTTTTAATTGTGTGCACTATATTATTTAGTTATAAGGGCTTGTAGGTACTCCAACAACATTTGGTGTTTTGTTAGTGAGAATTGGCTTCCAAGAATGCTCAAATGCTAAAACAACCATACCAAGGACATTTAGCATGAAAGCCACATATGTTCATATATCTATTGCTACATCTAGAGGTTAAATATGTATAATACACTTAGCCTCTTAATGACTGAGATGTATTCATGTGGCATGTACAACCAGATCCTTAGTCATGAATACCATACATTTAATAGTGTAGATTGAACAGGTAAGGTTTCACACATGAGAATATAACTTTGAGCTATGAATTGAAACATTATTTCTACCACACATGAATTCATTATACAAGAAACCAAATCTTGGGATGTATTATAACCATACTTAATGCTAAAGTTGACCAAACTCATGAGTTCATACATGCATCAGATTCATGTTTTAAGTTCCCAAGCCAGTGTTGTGTTGTTCTCGATTGTGTGGGGAAATATACATACATGTGTGTGGGTAACAATATATTCATACTAAATTCTACTGAAATCCTTCCACTTCCCATTATTTGGCATCCTATTTATATGAGAAATCCATCCATTCGCAAGAAACAAAAGCATTAATGCAACATGGGCATTTTGTGAAAATATAAAACATGGGAATTTTGTGAAAATATAAAACATGTTAAACCATAAAAATAGAGTGTTGTGCATCACATCTTCAAGACAAATCAGTAACTCTATGACATGACATAGAAATACTTCATACTGTCAACATCAACCTAGAATTTATTAGCTTAAATCCAACTTAACTATATGAGAAAACCATGCTTAAGCATTTAGTGAGAAATAAGTTAGACTATTAAACATGTAAATAAGCTCATGGCATATGTTAAAAATGGTAAATATTTATATTGAAGTGTAGACTGGTCAAATGAGCCCAAAACTATGACTCTTCACCCAACCTTAGATTAGGTTGCACTGTGGTCTCTCTTGCATCCCAATCACCCCAAGCTAAAATATATGGCATGACTGGGTAATTTTCTCAATGGATTAACCAATATTGCTAGTTGGAGTGGGATCTTTAGAGGGCCAACCCCCCCCACCCACCATCTAAGTCATAGCAATCAGATTCCACGCATGAACCTTCATTGGTTTATCACCTCTACCAATAGCTACCAATGATTCAATGGCCTTTTATCACCAGTGTAACAAGGAAAATTATTCACTTCTTCCTCTAATTTATCATTCTCAACTCCTTATTCTATGTTGTGATCCCAACTCCCTTCATATGTTGGTCAAACATGGGCTTCCTGGAATGTCATTTGGATTCAATATTTTCCTGTCAAATTACTTTGTATCTTCCACACGGATTGCTCTATCTGTCATATTATTATGGCTGCATTAACTTTATCACCCATTAAGAAACTTTTATCAGGACTCATCCTTATCATGATTGCTCCAGCAATGCACCATTCCTCCATATTCTATCTCCCTACTTTCTTTTCTACTACTCATTCCTTCCATGCCAGCAACTCAAACTCCAAACCACATATCTCATTCCTCAAGGGAGATATTTTTGGGATAATTGTAAGAATTGTGTTGAAGGTTTCATCTATGAGTAATGTATGCAAGGGCATTCGATGCATTGTAGCTAAAGGATTTTGTGGTTTGGCTGTAAGGTTAGGTAAAAATAAAGTTTTGGTTTAGGGAAAGATCACTAGGGGTTGTTGTCTAACACCTGGGTGATCAGGCGTCCCTGTGAGGTTACAGTAAGTTTCTGGTTAGCAGACCCCACTTCCATAACTAGAACTTGGATGTTGGGTCATGTCATATTACTAACAATTAGCTCATGTTTATCCTGGAGATCTTGTAAAAGCGGGTAAATATGGGGTGGCGAGTTACATATAATGAATAGAATTTTACTAAATATGGGTGTAACACCCATTCAATGAAGCTTCCCATTTTGTGGTACCTTATTGTTTGGCTATTGAAATTGTTGATGCATGAGACATTAATTGGTCAACGAAACTACTATTAGAAATGAAAAGCTTCCATCATGTTGAATTCTACAGTGATTGGAGTTCTTGCAATGGAATGACGAGAAACACTACCATGGGCACTTCTCCTCAAGAGTAGTAACGAAGTTCAACAACCACCTTGTAAATTTGACATTGCTAACGAGGACATGGGGTTTTCATAGTCCCCTTATGAATAACTCGTAAACTAACGGGCCTTTTATATAACACGGATGATGTACATCCATGAAAATAATCTAGAATTTTGTATTTATGCCATGGTTGGAATGAGCCAAGTTTCTTTGGTTTTACTTACTGAGAGTAATACTAATTGCACCCAGATTGATGAAGTACTATATAGTGCAAATATGTCTGTATGTATAGATCTATTTAATCTTGGATCAAAATTTCATTTTCTTTGCTGCTTTTGTGAGAGAGAAGTCTAAGGAAGTGACTTTTTTTCGCCCAAAAAAGAATGGAAATTTTGGCACGATTTTGAATAAACGCAGTTTTTTTTTGGAAATCTAGGTTAGAGTTGTCAAGATTTATAATTTGGTTTTTTTTTGGAAATCTAGGTTAGAGTTGTCAAGATTTATAATTTTGGCTCTTCCAGGGGTTCTTGATGGCACTGAATCCATTTCCACCATCAAAAAATGATTTAAACACTCCCACGATCAAATTTCTTGAAAAAAAATCACTAGATTACAATGAAAGATTCTCCTTTGGGTGAAATCATCACCTCCTTATACAACACCCTTTGCAAAGCATTGAAACAGTAATAAAATCAAATGCACTTTCAAGGAAAAGGAAATTTGTCCAAGATGGTTTGATGAAGCATGGTTAAGATAGATCTATGATCCTTAATATAAATACACAATGTAAATACTTTGGTTTCGAGAAATGAAAAAGCATAAATCCATAGAAATTGCATGTCAAGAAACTGCATGTATTGAAATATTCCATAAAATTCTGTTCACAATGAAATTAAAATTTTAAAAACATTATTCCGCAGTAAAAATAAATTATTTTTTTTCCCTAAATTGAAGTTGAGGGATTGGACCACTTCAGTTATACACGTAAAAAAAACATATTTTTTATTTTCCAACAAATTGATCTGGACATAAGCTACTTTCCAATTATTACTGCAGTAATCCATCTTTGCCCCCTGGTTCACATGCGGTAACCACTCTGATTATTGACGGAGTAATCCATCTTCGCCACGTGGGATGTAACCACAGGAAGGCTCGGGGCTTCATCAAAATACTCACGACCTTGAATTTGATGCGGAGTCCACAACAGCACTATAACTTGCACTATGAAAAATTGGATCCTTCATGGGAACCTGAAGCGCTGAAGAAACGGCTTTGAAGCTTTGAGGAGGAGGATCATCGACTTTCACCTCAGGAGCAGAACGTGGACCATTGGAAGATTGTGTATTTTTGTTGTTAACATGTACGCATGGTAGCTCATCTTCCACACAGATATGCATGGTAGCACCAGTGAGTGAGTAAAGTTCGTGAGATTTCTTGAAAAGTCCACAGAGTCTCTTTCTATAATAATTACTACCTGTTCACAGAGTTCTCAACATTAAACATCTCAATTGTTTTCTTCCCCATTGTAGCTTAACTCAAAACTGCAAACCCTGCGATGTTTTAAAAAGATAACCAACTTCCGAGTGAAAGAATGATAGAGAAAGATTGGAAATTTAATAGAGAAGAGTTCTCTAAATAGCTTTCTCAAATCTTTTCTCTAGAAGTGTCTGTCTATATATATAGTCATTTATAGACAAGTTTATCTAGGTTATAATTTTATGCTTTTTCAGTAAAATTGTTTACGTTTTCTTTAAGTTTATCTATGTCATAACTGTATGATTTTTCTCTACATATAAAAAAATTTATCTATGTTTTCTCTAAACTTATTTATTTACAGCCATTTACACACAAGTTTACCTAAGTTATAACTTCATGTCTATTTCTGTAAACTCGTCTATTTTTCCTCTAAATTTATCTATGTCATAACTGTATGTTTCTTTATGTTATAACCGTAGGTAGAGTATTGAAAATTGGAATTTTTGCTATTTTAAGAATAGTAATTTTATAATTAATCTTTCAAAATATTTTTATATAAAATTTCTTTATAACAAATACATGAAATTTGTATTTTTATTTAAAAATTTAATGATATTTTTTAAATATTATTATAAGAAATATGGAAAAAAATATTATAATAAGAAATAACTATCACGAATGACATGGTTACGATCCTTGGATCTTTTGATCATTGCCTCTCGACCTTGGAAACCGCCATGCGTCCCACTCAGGTCAACAATTAAATAAATAAAGAATCCCGCATTTGTTCTCTGTCAACCCCTTGTCTTACCGTGCATGAATTATTCATCGCTATTCTCCAATCTAGAAAATTATATATTTGTCGTGCACAAGATATAAGGATAAATGCCGTGCACAAGATAAAATCATGATGGTCAAATAACTCTGGTCTAAAAACACATTAAATAATTACATGCACCACACACGTTAAACCTAATGTCTACTATCATAATGTGGTCTTAATCCAATTACTAATCAGGAAAATGCATCCATAAGAAGCACGAGTACCCAAATATAATCTAAGATTAATAGACTGTCCGACTTTAAATCCATGTATTATGTGTAATACAATCTAAGACCAACACACAGTCAGGCTTTAAATCCATGTATTTTGTGTAACATTCCTCGTGTCATGTGACTTAGCTCTATGGGAATCAAAGCAGTGACTTGCACAAAAATCAGCCATATCACTGACTTAGAACAATATGTAGGTAGCAAAAGTATGTTTGTTTTGAGATTGAGTTATAGTAGTATTCGTTTCCAACTCTTATACGCTATTGAACAAGAGAGATAGCTTTTCTACAAGAAGAAGGGTGCCTACCTGCTACCATTAAAACTACTACCTACTAGATATATCAATGCTAGTATCATCTACTCTTATAAAAAACATACTATTATATATATAACCTATAAACACAGGAGGATAGCACTATAATCTGTACCTGTCTGTTATGTAAAGAGCCTACATGCCTTCCTCCCACGTGCATGACCTGTTCTGTTTACCAGCTCACCATGGATACCTACTCAGTTCTGTATATCGCTCTATAGATGTAGAGATTTCTATCTTTAGAGATCTATCTATGCATATGATGGGCTGTAAGGTCTTACTTACTTCAATTAGTCCCTTCAGTATTTGTTTCATATGGCATATCCTTTATGCTCTATTTTTTCGTTTCCACAAAGGATTATGGCTTACCCATAAAAGAAGGTGAATTCCGTCTTCCACGAAGAATCTGCACCGTGCCCCTCTAGCCACCTACATATATCCCCATCTAGCCAGCGGTCTAGATCATCCTTCCGCCAACCACCTAGCCATCTAGCCATCCAATACGTATTAGAAGCAGGACCAACCAAACTCAAATCATCCAACATTTGGTTCAAAGCCAAAGATGGAAATGGGCTAGCTCATAGCAGTTGAGATGGGAGCTCTTATCTCTCGAATGAAGGGCAGGTTGCAAGGATCTTCGCTATGGATTGAATCGGTCGATTCAGTAGGTAGCCCGCGAAGCTTTCTAAGAAGGGTACCTTAGCGTGTAAGCACAAAAATGAAGGTGAACCCTCGAATGACCAATCGAACTAAGCTGTTAGGACTGAGCCTTTGGGTGCATCTTTATCTCTGCAAGTTTGCTGGGTCATCATTTCTGTCAACCACCTATGCTGTTGCGGGGTCATCATTTTGGTCAACCGCCTATGCTGCTTGTGTGACTGTAGTACGCTACAGAAGCCATAGAGAAAGGTATCATTACATTTGAATTCGGCATGCATAGCTATTACAGAGAAACTTATGCATAGTTATTGCAGAGAAAGGTAAAGGTAGCAGAGAAAGGTAATGGTAGTTGTTGCAGAGAAAGGTAATCTCCATTCTGATAGAGACTTCCGCATCTTCATGCACGGCCTCCTTTGGGCATGCGCATCTTCAGACTCTCCTCTCACCACGCTCATATTCATGCAGGCCACCTATCTGTCTGAAAATCTTCATGCAGGCCACCTTAAATAAGACAATCTGTCTTTCTGAAATAAAACAATGTTTGTCTCCACAAAATTTGATATCAGTGAACATCCCAAATATTAAATGTCTATCATTATAGATCATTGATAAGAAAAAAATAAATACATATAACCTAAGAGGCCAAATAAAATGGTAAATCACTATATACCTAAAAACTTTCATTATACTCCATGAACTGGCACTAACAAACAACTCAACTAATATTAAAACAACTCAACTAATATTAACATCCTAGTTTTGGATTACTAGTCCCATGCCGAGACGGCAGGGACTAATAATGTTGTTCAATATAGTGAGCCGTTCATCAAAACAACTCATTATTATAATGGCCTTGATTAATTGACTTTAAATTATTCAGCAACATTCATGAAATAACTCAAAACAACATTAATCCTCCAATTCCTTCTTTTTACATGCCCTTGTCTCTTTTGTTGAAACTTTGTACTATAAATATTTATCTATGAAAAATGATTTTAAAAAAGTTGAATTTTATCATGATAAAAATTAACAACAATAAAAAAAATATTTCAAAATCTTAATAAATATTTGAACTTAAAATAAAATAACTCAAAACAACATTAATCTTCCAATTCCTTCTTCTTACATGCCCTTGTCTCTTTTGTTGAAACTTTGTACTATAAATCTTTACCTATGAAAAATGATTTAAAAAGAGTTAAACTTTATCATGATAAAAATTAACAACAATAAAAAAATATTTCAAAGTCCTAATAAATATTTGAACTTAAAATAAAATTATAAGATTAAGATTTTTAATGATATGTATAGTAACTCAAAACAACATTAATCCTTCAACTCCTTCTTTTTACATCCCTGGTCTCTTTTGTTGAAACTTTGTACATATGACAAATGATTTTAAAAAGTTAAACTTTATCATTTTATGTTATGATAAAAATTAACAACAATAAAAAAAATATTTCTAAGTCTTAATAAATATTTGAACTTAAAATGAAACTATAAGATTTTTAATGATATGTATCATTTCATATTTATTACATACATATTAAAGTAAAATAAAAAGTACATTAAATTATATTTTTAAATAAAAAATTCAAATAAAACTTGTGTTTATAATGCATATTAATTATTTAATGGATAAGAATAATATAATAAGATCAGTTTACCACATTCTAGAATAAATGTTATAATTACCTAATCATATTGGATAGGGAAAAACCATTGCTTAAAATTCTCCACTTCTAATCAATTACATTAGATAAATAAAGGAAATAATAAAACTCTTAACATGTTATTTCATACTTTTCAAATTATAAACTTGTAATCAGCCAAAGATTTTCATCGTGCATTTGGTTTAGGGTCCTTATGTTTTGTATGAAGGTTTCCTTTTCTACTAGAATATGCGGCCCATAGACTGCTCAGGTCATAATCATTCTTTGGTCCCTATATTTCGGAAGTGAACTTTGAGGATTCTTTGCATTCCTATCCAATACTCTGCCTTTAGCTTTGTTGGGTTCTAGATGACTGCTATGCCTCTTGCACTTCCTTTTGTATCCACTGCTACTACCTCATTTCTTGGTTTCATCCTCATTAGAATCTCTTCTAGATTTTCTCTTGTTATCTTTGTTTCCTAGAGAAGCATTATTTGAGGCTTTTCCTTCTTCAATCGATCTATTAGATATCTCTATTTTCCCCGACTATTTAGGCCCCTTATGTTCCAAGATATTACTATCATTGGGTAACTTTGTTGAGTTGTTGGTAGAACGATGATAGTGGTACCACCCTTCTAGTGTTTACCAACATCTCTCCCACTATCTGGATTGATTCCTATAAATTTCTCCTTCCTCTTTTCTTTTCTCATTTTGTTTTGTTTTGAAATTCCTGGGGGTTTTCATGTTGAATGCCCAGTTGCTCTACAATATCTACTTGTCTATGTCCTTGCTTGACCTTATATTTTTGAAAGGTCTCCTTGTACAGTTTCTTTTGATCCTCTCAGATAAATCTTTTGTCTAATTGTCTTGATTCATTTAACAGTTTCTTTAGAACTTCCTCTTCCATGCTTAAGTCATCCCCCTTGCCTAGCTCTATTTCCATTGTAGTGAGTTCAATTCCTGCATGTTCTTAATCTGTGAGATATATTTGAGCTTTCCTCTTTGGTTTTATTTTTGCATGACTTGGGATACTTTCTTTTTCTTTTTCCTGGTAATCCATGAGTTGTTCTTCATTTTCTATTTCTTCTTCCTCTTGCGATACCTCGTATTTTTTTTTTACTGCTTGACTGAGTTTGGTTGACAGTTTCTCGGTTATGGGATCCCTTTGGAGGCCTTCTGTTGTTCTTCACTTCTTTGAACCCCTCATTTCCTTCCTGTGGGGGTTTTGTTTTTTTTTCTTTTAGATCTAGACCTTCCTGGTTCAACAGGCATTCATTGAATAAGTGGCCATATTCATGGCACCTTTGGCATCAAAATGGGATACGCTCATAGTCCAAGTTCTGTTGCCAGATGTCTTCATGATATTCTAACTATATTGATTCAGGGATGGGCTCTTATATATTCATATACACACAAATTCTAGCACATGAAGTATATTGGCCTCTTTTTGTGGTTTCAACTATTTTGACAAATTTTCCTATTGTGTTCCTAATTCCTTCCAATATTTCCAGATCCCAGAAATCCATTGGGAGCCCAAATAGTCGTACCCAGATTGGGGCTTCCAAGAATTTCTCTTTATTCGAGTTGTAACATACTTCCCAATATCCCATGAACAAGCCTGCATTATAAAGAAAATAGGGGCTATTTTCAAATAGTCTTTCCTTATGTTGCAGGTTTGATAAGATTACCATGAAGAAGCCTTTGGCTCCTAGCTTGAGCTTGATATGGCCTTTGGGTTGCAATTTCTGTTGTATCCACTTGAAAATATCCTTCTTTGTTTGCCAAACGCCTATGAACTTGCAGATCATCGTGTGGTCCTTCATAAAGATGTGATATCTTTCTAATTTGTTCATCGGGATTACAAATATGGGTTTCTTTGTTGCACATGGCAGACATTTCCCTTTGATTCTTGGCCACTATCGCGCTTCGAGGACTAGGCCATTTGTCGGATTGGTTGCTTCTTGGGAACTCGACTGATTTTTGGTTTTCCGGCTTGACTCTCTAGCTGTTGCATCCCAGTAGGAGGGGATCTCTCCCCCCTATCAATTTCTGTCATCTTGTTCTTACTAGTGGTTTTTTTTCTGCCACTCCTATTGTGCTTGTCAGAATTTGCAGGTTTCAGGCCCTAGGTTTTGGACAATCCCATGGCGCGGAGCTCCTAGGGTTTTCAAAACCACAATCTATGTTAAACCACATAAACCCACACATTTAAATATATATTTTTACATCTCTATCTATTTACAATTATATATTAAGACTATAACATAAAGACTTTGTTATTGTTGTTGTTTTGTATTTTATTTATTTTTATCTATTTTCTAGTGTAACATACTACAAAGCAAATGATAGGTTCAAAGGAATTTCTTGGTGATAGATATTGATCATTCACACACCTTAAAGATGTAATGGATTCTAATAAAATAGGGGTTTTATAGAATTTTTTATGGGTTTATTTATAGCCTTCAACATAGATATTGTCAACCTTGTAGTTAAAGGGAAAGATTATGAAACTCAAATCAAAGTGTCAAATATTTCTTAGATCGTTATTATAGAAAAGAAAGATTAGACATTTAGAGATGTGCATTATGGATGATGTACATTGTATAAAACTTTAATTACCCTTTGTAGTGAAAAAATGCTCAACATTTGTGTAATTATTTTTTCTATAACATACATTTAAAGCCTCTCCCTTTAAACGCAACACGATTTTCTCCTTTGAACTTAAAGACAACACTAGAAGAAAAGAAAAACAACACAAACAAAATCTAATCATGTGTCATTGAAGAAACATTTGTCTTTTATATATATATATATATATATACTTCTTAAATTTCTATGTTTCCAATTACCCATACCATAATCAATTGTTTTAATGATTAGAAATTCCATTTCTCTTAAATGGATGAAGAGAAATCCACAAAAAATGGTCTAATTGATGATGAAAACATTCAAATAGAAGAAAACTCTTATAAAAATAATTGCAATTTTTTTTATTTTAGACAAGTGCTTTTTTTATGCCTCATTAATTTCTCAAGTTGTTGAACACATTTTTGAATTATTATTTTTGATAAATAATCGTTTTCATGAAATAAAGAGAAGCAAAAATGATAATATGTTGAACAAATGAATTTGCATCCACAAACAATGGTCTAATTGATGATGATAACATTTCAATAAAAGAAATCCTTTATAAAAATAATTGCAAAAAACTTTATTTTAAACCAATGTTATTTTTAATACCTCTTAATTTCTCACTTAGTTGTTGAACACCTTTTTGAATTATCATTTTTTTTGGAAAATCATAACAGATGAAATAAAGATAAACAAAAATGGTAACATATTAAATAAATGAATTTAAAAAATGTATTTAAATTAAAAGATAAATTAAGAAAAAAAAAATAATAATTAAAACCATAGTATTAAGTTGGACCTTAATCAATTCTTTCTAGGAAATGTTGTTACCTTTCTTGAATAGAAAAAAAGATCTCTAAATGCATTTTTGTTTGCTTTTAGTACATTGATGGTTATATTTGGACCATTGTACATTAAACCTTTATTAATTATAGTTTTTATTTTCTCGTTATGTGAAATTGCAAAATCTTAAATCATATTCTTTACACCACACTAATAATATATTTAAGTTTTCTAATTATTAATTCCAGTTTTCTTATTCATTTATAAGAAAATATATGAATATATATTATATATAATACTTTTCACACCTTTATAACAAATTATAAACTTAATCTTCACTACCTATACATTCCACTTTCAATTTTTAAAATTGTATTTAAATTATGTATGGTTAAATCATTCTTATAGTAAATAATTAGAATACACTTTTTATCCCAAGTTTTAAGAATTCTTCCGTAATTCAAGATAGGTCAAGAGCCATGAATAAAGAATATTTTCCATGGAACTGTTAATTAACTGTATAGATATTTGGCGATGACACAATATTCAATCTTTATATCTTCTCAAGCTCATCCGGGATTCTTTCATTAATGTAAATGTATTATAATGCTTAAACATTCCAATGTGTACTCAAATAGTGTTTGACTATTGTTTTAGTTGCATCTTTCAAGCTCATCCGGGATTCTTTCATTAAAGTAAATGTATTATAATGCTTAAACATTCCAATGTGTACTCAAATAGTGTTTGACTATTGTTTTAGTTGCATCTTTCAAAGCAATTTGACTACTATTTTGGATGTATTTTTAATGATCTCTAAGTGAAATGATTATTGCCAAGAAACAAGGAAATGCGTTATAACTGTCGAGAGAACAATTTTCTTATTGGATTTTCAATTTATTTGTTCGGGCCAGCTGATGGTTTTGCATCGGCTTGATCCTAGTCTTCTCATTATAAATGCAGGTTGATGGCTCTAGGGTGGTAAAGTACATAAACCGTGAGATTGGAGGAGAGCAATTATTCTCTGTATCTTTCTTTTGGATTCTTTGGTGGTTATTGTGTGTTGTGGCTCATTCCATGGTTGTAGAGTCTAGGATTTTTCTTAGCTTGTTATCCAAGTTGTGTTTTGTTTATCATTACACAGATGGAAAGTTTAGGTTTTTTATTTGAGTTGTGTTAGATCTTTTACTAACGAGTTTGGAGGTAATTCTCTCCCTTTTCTTAGATTTCAATTGTCTTAAACGTTGTTCTCCTAATGTTCGGGTGTCCTCTGCATGGTTCAGGTTTTGTCCAATTAGGTTATCTTTGCTCCTTGTTGTTTCTTGTGATTGCGTCAATATTGTTATCCTTTAGCTATGTGCAGTGGAGGGTATTTTTTGGTTGTGTCTAGTTTCACCTTATTTGAGTTGCAAGGTTTTTTAAGTGGTGAATTCTCCCTTGACCTTGGTCGAAGTACTGAGTGTGCTCTTGTCCTTAATCTTCGTTAGTCTCTCTACCTTCTTATCTATCGGGAATTTTATTGTGTTATGTCTCTGTGTTGTGGGGAATTTGACAATTTTTTAGGGTTTGGTCCTCTAGTGTGGAAAGTGGGTAGCGTCCTACTTATCTTTCGATCAGGGTTTCAAGGACTGGTGCTTTGTCCTTCATATTGTTTCACTACTAGAGGGATTTTTAGTGGTTTTCCTATTTGTTCTTTTTTCATGGTGCTCGTGCTTCCTCACCAAAGAATGATGAGAAGAAGGGGTAACTTGGTACCTGTTGGGCATAAATGTATTCGTACTTTTTTCTTATGATTCAACTGGGACATTTTTCGATTCAATTCCCTCATAACTGGAAGGAAATCCTCTTGTTGGAGTTAGTTGAGTTCAACAAACATCCTTATCACTCATATTCAAATATTGTTAGTGAATATATGACTAGGGTCCCTAATCCTAGTAGATTTAGGAAGCGTAGGCTTCATTTCTTGAATTCCTTGGCTCTTCACTAGTAGATGGATACTTTGTTGCATTTAATTTTTAAGGATAAGAAATTCGAGAATTATAATGTGTTCTCTTCACTTGAGGAGATCAAATGTATGCTCAGGAATCTATGTTTATTTTTAGATTGTGTGGATTCGATATCGGCCAAGTATGAAGGTTCTCTGGTGTCGGATTCAGCTTTTGGTGACCTCACTGACCCACTTGGTGATCCCATTGACCCTTCGATGGATAGTTCACATGAATTGAAAATCATTTACTCTGACGAGGACTAGCTTTTGTTGGTATTTTTCTTTTTGCTTTGATTTGGTCATCCATCTCCAGGTATGGATTCAATTTGATGGTTTCTTCTTGGTTTGTTCCATCAGCTCAGTGTGACAGTCACTGGTGCATGTTTGGTGAATGCAATGGTATGGATAAATTTGAATTATATTTCTATAAATATGAGGAACCTTCAGTGTTGATCTATTGAAATTCATCATGGTTGTTGGACGTGGGTTGGTTCCTATGGTTTGTCTGCAAGGTTGAGATGCTTTGCATTTTTTTGTCAATTTAAGCATGGGTTTTGATATATTTTCTGGTCTTTATGACATTGGTCTCTTTGATTATATGTGTATGCTTACATCAATCTACTTACAAAGTTTATGGCATGAGGGGTTTATATTTGTGGTTATTACGAGAAGATTTTCATGTGTATTCTTCTCCTATGGTTTTGTATGTATTTATGGTTGGTTGTGCAATTTTTTGGTTCACTTCTCTATTGTATCTACATTGTGGGGAAATATGGCATTTATTCCACTTTGACAATGGGCAGCTAGTTGTACTCTTAAGTGTTGATTAGGAGGGTCAATGTACTTCTTTTTTCAAATCATCTTAGGCAGTGTCATGTTTGATCAATCTCCCTCTTTGATGATGTTTGAAAATGCTTGGTTATTCGAGATTCTAAGACTAATATATATGTAATTCTGAGTTGTTAATGAAATGAAATTCATGTGATGTGACTTACAAAAACAAAAACCAAAAAAAGATTATTAACCATGGAGATTTTGAATCTGTAAATAGGCTTTGTTACATTATCATGGCATATCAATATTGTTGAAAAGTGTAACTAGGTTCAGTCTTCATAATGACATGTAATTATGACTTTATGTAATGTGATGTAAACAAGAAAAATAAAATTATTGTATTGACTTGCTTCATGGGTTTCATGAGCAAGAGATTGTATTTTTGAGTCAAGACTCCCATTGAGAGCCTTTAGGATTTATTTGTCATCTACTCATAAAATTTTAGAGTCATTGTCATGTAATGAAGACATGTTACACTTTGTAAAAGGTCAATATTCTCTATATAAAGTATCCTCTAAGAACTTGTCACTTATCCTCTCCAAGTTGGCCTACAATGATGAAAGAACATGTTGGAATAAGTCATTCTAACCTCTAGGGATCATATTGGCCTAAAGGACGTGTAGAGGTGTATTTATAAGCCACACTCTGCCTCACTTAGGAAAAGCAACTTGACAAGCACTCGTTGAAGAAGAAGTGCGAAGAAGAGGGTATCAAGTGAAGTACAAAAAGGGATAAGGGAAGTTTCTTCTCGACAATACAAAGGAGTTTCCTTTGGGAAATATGAAGGAGTTTTCTTCTGGGCAGTGCAAAGGAGGTTTCTTCTGGGCACTACGAAGGAGAGATTCTGCTAGGTAGTGCGAAGGAGAGATTCTTCTAGGTAGTGCGAAGGAGAGATTCTTCTGGGATCAACAAAGGAAGATTTCTTCTAGGTAGTGCGAAGGAGAGATTCTTCTAGGTAGTGCAAAGGAGAGATCCTTCTGGGATCAACGAAGGAAGATTTCTTCTAGGGTGATTGTTATGAAGAAGAATCGAAGGCATCAAGTAAAGATCGAAGAGAAGCAGTATAAAGACTAGGGTTTCTGATCTAGAGACTGAGATTCTATAGAGATAATCGAGAAAAGTAGTGTGGAGAATAGAGACTGAGATTCTTTAGGGAAAGCGGAAAGGAAGCAGTATAAAGTGTAGAGACCGAGTTTCTCTAAAATAAGCCAAGGACAACAGTTGGAGATCAAGAAAGGAAGTCCAAGGGAAGAGGCAAAGCATCAAGGATAGTGACAAGGTTCTTGGGAGGATAATAGAGTAAAGGGGTTGCGTCATGGTGTTCGTACTCGCCAATTGAAGGTCTGGGAGAATATTTTTGCTCGGGTTTTCCTCTCAAAAGGTGAGAGGTTTTGGCCCTAGCTGACAAGCCTACATACTATGTCACTTGTCTTTTATTATTGGTAATTGTCTTGATGAAAAGAACACAATAATAACATAATGAAGAAAAAGATCATAAGCTAAGAAGTAAAATTGTATCACAAGCAATTATCAAGTAGAGAAATCCTTTAACTATCCATGCCCTAGATTTCTCAACAAATACCACATTCCTAAAAAATCATAACTCATTTCATATGACACTTGACTAATGAATTTTAATAAAAAGAAAAACATGCATAACTACTTTGAAAATAAATCTCAACCTTTGATTTGTGTATACTACAAAGAATACTCTGGAATATTCTATGAAGGTTAAATCCCTACCATCCTCCTAATAATTATTTATAATTAAATTAAAATTTTTGAAGTCCTATTCCAAAATAGACATGTGGCGTAGTTAATTTCTCAAACCATTTGTATTTAATACTTCATTGCAATGTTATACAACATATATTTGGTGTTGTCTCACTAGAGCTAGCATATGTTTGTGATACAAACTAGGAAATACTATTAGTGGGGGGTGAATCAGTATTTTGCACTTTAAAAAAAATTATAGTTATTTAAATCATTACCATAAATAGCATCAAAACATCATTCATTAAACAACCGATACACATGAGACATAGGTATTTATATAGGTATTTAAGTGGAAACCCATAAAGGGAGAAAACCACAAATATTTTTTTGTATTCTTAATACAAGCTTCACTTTGCTATTACATCAAATTTATCGGCACCAAATAGAAGGAAGAATTAACTCCCTAATCTACAAGCACCCACTTGCAGGAGGTACCAACTCCCTTGATTTGCACAAGCACCAACTTGTTGAAGACTCTTATTTCAATTATTTATTGGCACCTACCTACAAGAAGCACCAACCTCCCGGATCTTTGCAGACACCAACTTGAAAGAGTCTTCAACCCCTTGATCAAAAAGCACCTACTTGCATAAACCTTCAAATCCCTCATTCACGAATTTTCAAACTTAGATTTGTAGCTATATGGTTAAAATAGTATTTGTATCGTTTTTCAAATCCTTGTTCTAATTTTTCACACATTTTCTTACACATTTCCTTTGATTCTCTAATTTAATTGACATAGTTGGATCTTGGATTTATACTTTTATTATAAAAAAAAAAAATGCAACTTAACTCTCAAGTGTTCAAATCCATGATCCATTCCTCTACAACTAAATATCCTTTCTTCAATTCATTAGTTCAATTGAATCTCCTAGAGAGTCTTCAATACTAGTCAATCATTCCTTAGATTTATTTTTTGCAATCCGAGTTTTAGCCCATCAGATATGCACTTTTCAGCTTCATCACCACATCATAACTTTGTCCATTCCTATGTTTCTTTCTATTTTCAATGAACTCTATCTTTTTCACCTTTGTCAGTTGTTTCATATTTATCTCTGAACAACTTCTTTGATCTAATTATCGCCTTTTCTAAGTCGATTGTAGAGGGTCATTTCATAACTGTATTACCTCTTTTCTTTTGCTCACAAATCACATTAGTTATTTATCCACATATAGCTCGCATAGAGACTTCTTAGTTTCTAGATCCATTTTTTTCTCTTTTCTAGTGATGGTCTTTTTTATTTTTACACTTGTTGAATACCTGAGGATCAAAACTCATCTTCAACCAATCTTCAAATGTAAGTGCTTAAGCTATCGCTCAAGGAGAGTAGTTCGAGATCAAGAAAGGAAGTCGAAGGGAAGAGGCAGAGCATCAAGGATAATGGTAAGGTTCTTGGGAGGATACTAGAGTCAAGGGCTTGTGTCATGGTCTTGGTACTCGCCAATTGGAGGTATAGAAGAAGAATTTTGATCAGGTTTTCCTCTCAAGAGGTGAGATTTATCCCGCTGGAGTGAGAAAAGGACTCGAGATAAGGACCCGTTGGGAGCCTGCTAATAGACTATTTTGGTTGGCTGGA
The DNA here is from genome assembly GCA_031772625.1 of Pinus tabuliformis. NCBI lineage: Eukaryota > Viridiplantae > Streptophyta > Pinopsida > Pinales > Pinaceae > Pinus > Pinus tabuliformis. Next base: position 1,571,914,186 of record CM062816.1, read on the forward strand.
GATATCATCTTTTCGTTACCCTCCGACCTACCTGTGTGAGCCGCCTTTTCCGGGCCTTACTTTCGCATTCCACACTCTCACGTTCGCTTGGCCCTAGCTGACATGCCTACATATTGTGTCACTTGTATTTTATTATTGGTAATTTCCTTGACAAAAATAGCACAACAATAGCATAACCAGGAAAAGATCATAAGCTAAGAAGTAAAATTATATCACAAGCAATTATCAAGTAGAGCAATCCTTTAACTATCCATGCCCTAGGTTTCTCAAAAAATACCACATTCTTAAAGAATCATAACTCATTTCATATGGCACTTGATTAATGAATTTTAATAATAATAAAAATAGGCATAACTACTTTGAAAATAAATCTCAACACATGACACTTATGTTTGAGTCTTATTAACCTTGATTTTGTTTGACATTATGTGGATATGTGTTATATTCATGAACAGGTATATTAATGAGTCTCTAGTTGCAGGGAATTGGAGTCCCTTTAAAGATGGCATGGATGTGTTCAGTTACAAGAAATGTGCTTGGCACAATAAGATGAGGTAACTAGTGTATTGTTATGTTTATTTATGCACTAACATTTATGTGTTAATGAAAACATGATGCAGGGAGTTGCATAGCAAGAAAAATTTCCATGAAATCTTGAAAAAGACTCAGGTTGAGCTTTCCTTAGGAACCATGGGGATTGAGTGATGGTTTTTGTTGTTAGTCTTGTTCTTTTGGTATTTTTGATTTTCTTGTGCTTGATTTGTAGGTTTGTTATGTTTAGTGCATGGCCATGCCAATTTGATTGTGGTGTCGTATTGTTGTCATTTTTTTTCATGATCTTCTTGTTGTTTGTTTCTTGACTTGCCTTTTGTGTTTTGAGTCTTGGGAATTGGTTGGGAAAGAGGAAAGTTAATGTAGCTCGAGGAGAGTAGTTTGAGATCAAGAAAGGAAGTCAAAGGGAAGAGGCAGAGAATCAAGGATAATGGAAAGTTTCTTGGGAGGATACTAGAGTCAAGTGGTTGTGTCATTGTCTTGGTACTCGCCAATTGAAGGTCTAGAAGAAGAATTTTGATCCGGTTTTCCTCTCAAGAGGTGAGAGGTTTTGGCCCTAGATGACAAGCCTACATACCGTGTCACTTGCCTTTTATTATTGGTAATTGTCTTGATGAAATGAACACAATAATAACGTAACGAAGAAAAGATCATAATCTAAGAAGTAAAAGTATATCACAAGAAATTATCAAGTAGAGCAATCCCTTAACTATCCATGCCCTAGATTTCTCGACAAATACCACATTCCTAAAACATTATAATGCATTTCATATGACACTTAATTAATGAATTTTAATAAAAAGAAAAAAAGGCATAACTACTTTGAAAATAAATCTCAACCTTTAATTTGTGTATACTACAAAGAATACTCTAGAATATTCTATGAAGGTTAAATCCCTACCATCCACCTAATAATTATTGATAATTAAATTAAAATTTTAGAAGTCCTATTCCAAAATAGACATGTTTCATAGTTAATTTCTCAAACCATTTCTATTTTAATTTCAATGCTATACAACAAATATATGTTTTTATCTCACTGGAGCTAGCATATGTTTGTGTTACAAACTAGGAAATACCAAGTAGGGAGTGAATTAGCGTTTTGTACTTTAAAAAAATATATAGTTATTTAAATCATTATCATAAATAGCATCACAAAATCATTCATTAAACAACAGATACACATGAGATATATGTATTTATATAGGTATTTAAGTGGAAACCCATAAAGGGAGAAAAACACAACTATTTTTTTTGTTCTTAATACAAGCTTCACTTTGCTATTACATCAAATTTACTGGCACCATATAGAAGGAAGAATTAACTCCCTAATCTATAAGCACCCACTTGCAGGAGGCACCAACCCCTCTTCATTTTCACAAGCACCAACTTGTTGAAGAATCTTATTCCAATTATTTTTTGGCACCTACGTACAAGAAGCACCAACCTCCTAGATTTTTACAGACACCAACTTGAAAGAGTCTTCAACCCCTTGATCAGTGAGTACCTACTTGCATAAACCTTCAAATCCCTCATTCACCAATTTTCAAACTCAGATTTGTAGCTATATGGTTAAAATAGTATTGATATCGTTTTTCAAATCCTTATTCTATTTGTTCACACATTTCTTTGATTCTCTAATTTAATTGACATAGTTGGATCTCGGATTTATACTTTTATTAAAAAATAAATTCAACTTAACTCTCAAGTATTCAAATCCATGATCCATTCCTATGCAACTAAATATCCTTTCTTCAGTTCATTAGTTCAATTAAATTGCCTAGAGGTCTTCAATACTAGTCAATCATTCCTTAGATTTATTTTTTGCAATCTGAGTTTTAACCCATCAGATGTGCACTTTTCAGCTTCATCACCACATCATAACTTCGACCATTCCTACGTTTCCTTATATTTTCAATGAACTCTATATTTTGCACCTTTTTCAGTTGTTTCATATTTATCTCTGAACAACTTCTTTGATCTAATTATGTCCTTTTCTAAGCAGATTGTAGTGGGTCATTTCATAACTGTAGTACCTCCTTTCTTTTTCTCACAAATCACATTAGTTACTTATCCACATATAGCTTGCATAGATACTTGTTACTTTCTAGATCCATTTTTTCTGTTGTCTGGTGATAGTCTTTGTTATTTTTACACTTGTTGAATACCTAAGGATCGAAACTCATCTTCAACTAATCTTCAAAAGTGTAGAAATTTTGAATAATAAACACTTAATCACAGAGATTATCCCGATTATACACTATTTCGGAATACATGCATAATACATAACCTCCTCTACGTTGATCATCAATTTAGCAGCATCAAAAACAATGAAACATCAATAGCATGCCCACAGTAACACAGTATGTAACCCGGGGAAAGCTTACAGTTGAAAACCCCACACTATCTGTATATTAATGATTGAGAACATGTAACAATACATAGTACAATACTCCTCTCAAGTATCCAACACTATCTCCACCTGTTACACACAAAACTAGCTCAGATCCAAACAAGTCATAGGTTCAAATCTCCTCTGCTGCTTTGTCTGCCTCTATTGCACGCAATACCATGTGAAAATCACTCACCCTGGAAATCACGTGAGCACAGGCTATATCACTATGCATATACTGGGCAAATCTCATGGGCATACTCAATACATTGATTTGTGCAAGATCTCATGCACAACTATAGTCACAACTGATAGCAATCTCAACCTCTAACACTTGTCTCCACTGAACTGTACATGCACTGAGTTAACTGATGTATTCTTCAGTTGCATTATGAGTTAATAATTAGTGAATTAATTTAATCAATTAATTCACATCACTCATCACTAGTCTATTTGCAGTTAGACTAATTACAACTAGTTTAACCAAGTCAAACTGAACACAACTCCATCAACTCCACATCCAACTCCACAGAACTCACATGCATGAGTTCTAACTGATGTCCTGCATGCAATAGCTCAACTGACTCACAAGAAAAGTGTATTTCCTTCTGACAGCTGCATGTGCCACATTTGTAGCTCAAACTGAAGTGCTCCAAGAGGATAAGATAAAGTTTATAGTCCAAATATTATTATGAGAAAATAATATTTGACTTTTCTATTTTTGACTAGCAGTCTAAAAATAGACTCTGATCACTCCTACTGTGATCCAAAGATATAAGTCCATCTATTTTTCCCAACATGACCATTCATCCATAAACAACATCCTGCAACTCATAGACCATGATCCATATGTCTAAAAATAGACTTTGCGCCATAATTTTCCTGCGGGCCCACTTAGTGAAGGTGACTCCTTTCCACTAAGATCCATCATCTTGTTGCATTATCAACAAAAAGTAAGTGCTTAACCTATCTCTTTCTGTGATATAAGACTGAGATCGAGGATATAACTATTTATGAAACCGGTTGAGAACACGTAGTTGCAGTCTCTAATTTTCTTCTTGGAATAACCAACCTTGTTTTGTAGTTATCCTTGTTCTTTTATATATTTGACCCATTGAATACCATGGGTTTAAGTCGATGGTTTTAGCCATATAAAATTACTTTTTTACTATATCAACAGTCATAATTGTTGACTCAATCAAGACTATGAATTGGATCTTTGATTGGATCAATCACACCGAGCTCAATTCCCACCTTTATAACATAGACCCTTACCATCCTAGTCCAAAGGAGGTGGTTACTATGCTAACTTGACTCTTAATGTGTAGTTATGAGAAAGGGGTCTAAAAATGTTCACTCTTGTTCAACCCCTTAATGCTAGAAATGGGTAACATCATCGCCTTCTTCTCGTCAAAATGATTTTGGTGATATAAAATTTTACCCTATTTGGGTTTCAAGAACAAAAGTAATGTTGTTTTAAAGTTTTCATTCTTTACTCTACAAAGGTATTTTACAATGCTTGAGGACACCCACATGGACCCCACATGATGCCCACGTAGCATTTTACGTTAATGCCACATCATGTTATGGTAGGCTAAGTAGAAGGTGTCACATCCCCCTTGGTCCATGTGGCAAGGTTAAACATGTCACCAATGTGTACCTCATGTTCTCGTTATATTGATTTTCCCCTCCATAGCCTACATTATATGTTTAGGCTTATATGATTTCCTCATACTGTGTGTTGGGCCTCACAATGGTCCCTATTTTCACTCCATTATTCACCAATATCTTCACATTTTACCTTCATGTCACCTCCATTCCACCTCCACATCATTCCATTTACCTCATTATTGGGTTATAACTATGCTTTTCCAAAGTTTATTAATTCTTAACATTTTTTAATGAATTTATGGCTAAACTTTAGAAAATAATATGCTTATACTTATACCTAACAATTAGAAAGAGTTTGTTGACACATGTAGGTACGAAGGAAGCTTCCAGGGCATCTTTATGTGGCCTTGAATGATCAAATTCGAATTTGATAAGATAAGCCTCATGGAAAAGATCATGAGATCATGGAGAAGATCATGGACCTCATGGAGGAAATCATGGAGGATAGGGTTATGTGTCTAGATGGTTGAGAAATGTATGGAACTAAAGAGAGATTAGTGGATCATCATTATGAGTTTGTTATCTCATCTCATTGTATAAATAGGAGTACCTCCTCCATTCCAAGGAGAGGACTCTTAGAGCATGTATCCAAACTTATGACGGAATAGAATAAAGCTTCATTTTACACACATTTCCATTATGTAGTTTTATTTCCATTATGTAGTTTTTATATATAAGTTTCCTTAATGTAGTATATGGAATAATTTGTCTTGTTCTTAAGAGAATTGAGCTCACTCTAAAAGGACGAGAGAAACATTTTATTTCATATTAGATCTTATTTCATTTACTTGTTTAGATGTTTGAGGATTTGTTTGTTATTGATGAATGAGTTTTAAATTAGAATCTAATCAGCATATGAGAGGACAATTAAGGGTCTAAGTTAGGCTCTCTCTCTCTATTTGATTTGTATAATAATTGAAATTCATTCTTTTGCTTTTATGTTTCAAGTATCATGTAAGGAGATAACCAAGAGTCTAAGTTAGGCTCTCTCTCCATTGATTTATATGGTAATTGAAATTCATTCTTTTGCTTTTATATTTCAAGTTATTTCATTTCTTATGCTTATGGATGAATCTTAGTTTAGTTTGGATTAGTACATGAGAGGACAATCAAGAGACTAAGTTAGTCTTTCTCTCTCTTTGAATCTGAACAACAATTAAAGTTTATTCTCTTGTCTTTATTTCAAGTTTCTGGTTTTATGAATGATTTCTCTATGATACTGTAGGGAAGGAAAACCAGGACATCCTTAGTTAGGAGCCTCTTCCCTTGCATATTGTATTGAATCTTAAATAATTTAGCTAGACATAGAGTTAGTTTCCTACTCCTGCATATATTTTGCTGGCATCATCACAAGCTTACGAGTTTCCCTGGTCGATAATTTAATGCAGCAATTTAAGCCCAATAAATTGCCCAACATTGTGTGTGTGGGTGTGTGTGTAATATATAACCCTTGCAAGACCCTCGCTTAATACATATATGCATATAAAGTTGTGGATCCACAATTTAATATAAGTTTTCCCCACTTGCTATGCATATTTGGTACCCTATAGGTCCTCTTTCCCACATAATCACTGATATATATATATTTCATCGAATAAATAGTTTATGACCATTCATGTTATTAATGTCTATGTGACCCACATGTAAATTGACGACTGTGAGGAATCACATATTACATCGGTCCCATTTTGATTGTGAACTCCCTCTTCTATTATACGACCATATATATAAATGTATCCCCTAGCTTCTTATAGTTTGGGCTTACATAACCCATATGTTGATCCAATTGTGGTGATAAGTTGACATGTTTGATGAATCTAATATGATTTCGGTTTGGCATATGGTCATAAGTACCATATGACTTTCCTCTCAACAATTAGAACCATAAGGGGTAAGCCCTTCTCACCACCAACATGTGGTTCATTTCCTCGTGCTAACTGTGAGGCTTATCCTTCCGATTGGCTTGGTGTTATCCCTTAGATTTATCCCTCCTTGTCACATGACTCATCATGTGACCAAGGGTGACAAGCTAAAGAGGCTAACCTCCTATGTGAACACAACTTTGTTTAGAGAGAGCATTGTGAAGTGGCTCTTGAATTACGATAAAAATCCAAATTTGAATCCCCTTGGCTGAGGACAGAAATATATGTGTGGGTGTGTGTGTGAATATATCAACATGGATGTGATTTTGTGGTTGAGTGCCCTGAATGCAAACTCATATATCAAGCCTGTCATGGCTTACCAGGCTATAGAATCACTCTCAGCAATAGTCATAACTTGATAGCCAAATATGCCTCTACAGTGTTTGGGAACTCATTAACAAGGCTTGAATGGTATTTTAATTGCATGAATCCTAATATATGACCAATCCTCAAATACTAACCTCATTAAATTGGTTGAAAACTACAATAATACAGAGCATTGGAATCCATTGGTTGTTTGCATGCTTGTAGCTTTCTTATGTTGCATTGGAATGCCCAATTTGGTTACTTGTAGTGGTTAATTTCTCCCATTAATATCCATAACCTTAGAGTGGTCTCATTCGACCTATAGTATATTTTTGGAAGATTTGATGCACATTTTTAATTGTGTGCACTATATTATTTAGTTATAAGGGCTTGTAGGCACTCCAACAACATTTGGTGTTTTGTTAGTGAGAATTGGCTTCCAAGAATGCCTAGATGCTAAAACAACCCAAGGACATTTAGCGTAAAAACCACATATGTCCATATATCTATTGTTACAGATAGAGGTTAAATATGTGTAATACAGTTAGCCTCTTAATGACTGAGATGTATTCATGTGTCATGTACAACCAGATCCTTAGTCATGAATATCATATCTTTAATAGTGTAGATTGAGCAGGTAAGGTGTTATATACCTAGGGGGGATAATATGGGGTACAAAGGGAGGTACCCAAGGTAATAATGTAATAATGGGATGGGCCATAGTAATAAATAAGGTGGTTAACCCATATCATGTAAGGGACGACAAGTAGTTAGTAATAATGGGATGGGCCCATTACATTATTATTAACTAATTGTGGTCCCTTACATGATATGGGTTAGGCACCTTATTTATTACTATGGCCCATCCCATTATTACATTATTACCTTGGGTACCTCCCTTTGTACCCCATATTATCCCCCCTAGGTATATAACATAAGGTTTCACACATGAGAATATAACTTTGAGCTATGAATTGCAACATTATTTCTACCACACATGAATTCATTATACAAGAATCCAACTCTTGGGATGTCTTATAACCATACTTAATGCTAAAGTTGACCAGAATCATGAGTTCATACATGCATCAGATTCATGTTTTAAGTTCCCAAGCCAGTGTTGTGTTGTTTTCGATTGTGTGGGGAAGTATACATACATATGTGTGGGTAACAGTATATTCATACTAAATTCTACTGAAATCCTTCAACTTCCCATTATTTGGAATCCTATTAATATGAGAAATCCATTCATTTGCAAGTAACAAGATCATTAATACTCTTTGCATTCATGAACAATGTTTGTCTATTAAAGTGAATCATTCAATTATAATGCAACATGGGGATTTTGTGAAAATATAAAACATGTTAAACCATCAAAATAGTGTGTTGTGCATCACACCTTCAAGACAAATCAATAACTCTATGACATGACATAGAAATCCTACATATTGTCAACATCAACCTAGAATTTATTAGCTTAAATCCAACTTAACTATATGAGAAAGCCATGCTTAAGCATTTAGTGAGTATTAAATTAGACTATTAAACATGTAAATAAGATCATGGCATATGTTAAAAATGGTAAATATTTATCTTGAAGTGTAGACTGGTCAAATGAGCCCAAAACTATGACTCTCCACCCAACCTTATATTAGGTTGCATTGTGGTCTCTCTTGCATGCCAATCACCCCAAGCCAAAATATATAGCATGATTGGGTAATTTTCTCAATGGATTAACCAATATTGCTAGTTTGAGTAGGATATTTAGAGGGCCAACCCCCTCCACCCACCAGCTAAGTCATAGCAATCAGATTCCACACAAGAACCTTCATTGGTTTATCACCTCTGCCAATAGCTACCAATGATTCAATGGCCTTTTATCAAAAGTGACACAAGAAAAATTATTCACTTCTTCCTCTAAGTTATCATGCTCAACTCTTTATTCTATGTTGTGATCCGAACTACCTTCATATGTTGGTAAAACGTGGGATTCCTGTACTATCACTTGGATTCAATATTTTCCTGTTGAATTACTTTGTATCCTCCACACAGATTGCTCCATCTATCTTATTATTATGGCTGCATTAACTCTATCACCCATTAAGAAATTTTTTTCAGGACTCATCCTTATCATGATTTCTCCAACAATGCACCATTCCTCCATAGTGTATCTCCCTACTTTCTTTTCTACTACTCATTCCTTCCATGCTAGTCACTCAAACTCCAAACCACATATCTCATTCCTCAAGGGAGATATTTTTGGGATAATTGTAAGCATTTTGTTGAAGGTTTCATCTACGAGGAATGTGTGAAGGGCATTCGATGAATTGTAGCTAAAGGATTTGGTGAAAACCCTTAGGGTGGATTCGAAATTAGCACACTAGCCTCGAAGATTTTTTGGTAGATGTTCAAGATTGATAGGCTTTAGTTTAGCAGTGCCTAAATTTGTTGTTCCAAACCACAATATTTCTAAACTATTGGATACTTCAGATGAATGGATCTCTTCTCTGTGTTGATGCTTTTCTCACACCTCCTGTGTTTTTTTTACTCTTGTTGATCATATATCTCCTTTGAATGTTAGACATTTGCTGCATACCAACTCCCCTTATTTGGGATGCTCTTCCAATCATTTTGTCCATCTAACCAAGATTTCTTAATCCCATGAAACTGTGCTAACTACAACCTTTTTTTCCCAATTATCAATTGTTCAAAAAGTGACCAGTAATATGCATTGGTGTTGTTTCCCTACATTTAGTTTCATAGAGGCATGATCTTGTCCTCATTCCTAGTTGTCAAAATTATTGTAGTTTTCCAGATTACACTTCCAAGTCTGGCCCGAATCTTGTAGGCCAATCACCTTAGTGCCACCTGATCCTTTGTCCCTTTCTTGAACACCTATCATCCTCTAAGTCTAGCATCAAACAAATTAAACATCCCAAGAAATATTTCCCCTCCTCAGCTTTGGAGTTATGTGTCTCTAGACTCAACACATTTTTAATCAATTTAATTTACAATGCTTATAATAATGGAAAAGGTATCTGGGTTGTTACAAGCTTTCACACTTTTCAAAACAAATCAAAGACATGACTGATTCTTTGAAACTACAATGCAACACAATTACCACCGCACTAAAACATGACACCTCAACATGTCACCTAAAGCTATTTTACCAAACTTTTGTACCCATGTACCAAATTTCCAAGCCACTGCAAATCCTTCAAGCAGATTGGCGGTTGAGATTCATTCTAGAGCTCTTGTGATTATGTCATTATAGTTCTCTACTCCCTTGGGTCGTTACATGCTACATGTCGTTCAAAAATGGTCAGGGTTGTGCGGCTGGAATTATCTTCATTTGTTGTAAAACCTCCCATCATCTGTGAACTAACATTATTGTCTCATTCCTCATGTCCTTAGATCATGTTTTCTTCCTACCTTTCAAAAGAAGTTGGGGTTAGGTTGTCAATTTTCCAGTCAGATGCTAGTTATCTTCCTGTCTTATGTCGATAACATTGTCATCATATCCTCACGATCCTAGGTCATTCTTCCTTTATCTCATCCTACACACATCATGCTATCATCATGGTGATGTCATCCTGCCACATGGTGCCCTCTGGGTTGTTCCACGTTGTTGAGTCTTGAAAATGTCATTCATTTCCATTACATTTTCACTATTATATCCATTATATCACCTCCATTTCACCTCCATTTCACTACTATGTCACCACATTCATCCCACTTTCATTATCATTGGGCCACCTTTATGTTTTTCCAATCTTTATTATTTCTAATCCTTTTAAGTGAATTTGTGGTTAAACATTAGAAAATAATGTGCATATGCTTATACCTAACAAATGGGTTGAGATTGTTGACATGTGTAGGTTGAAAGGAGGCTTCTAGAAGTCCCTTATGTGGCACCCCAAGGCCAAATTCGAATTTGAGTGGAAAGAATCATGGGATCATGAGGATATGTGTCACATCTCCTAATTGTATTGTAACTCTAAGAAGACATGTGTCTTATCAGTTCCTATTTTGATTAGGACTCTAGAGGTAGAGGGAGAGATTCATGGACTATCATTAATGAGATGGCTCTCATCTTTTTGTATAAATAGGAGATCTCTCTCCTTCATTTGTTAGTCTTTTTAGTCCCTAGTTCTTAAGTTTGTAGTTCTTCCTTGATGGCTTTTGAAAGCTTTGGAGAACTTTGTTGTACTTTGTACTTTTGAAGAATTTGAATAAAGCTTTGATGTTCTCAACATGGAAGGAGATGTGATGTAGATGTCATGGAGCATATTAGAATGTAAGGTAGAGTAGATTTCATTTTGTAAATATTGCTTTGTAGAATGTAAGGTAGAGTAGATTTCATTTTGTAAATATTGCTTTGATTTGATTTGATTGCTTTCAAGTTTGATAGATTAGATTTTTCATTCATGCAATTTTAATTCATGCAAGTGTGTTCAATTTTGCTTTGATTTCATAGGTGGCAGAGGGGCCCTGCCTTGTATAGTTGTCATTTAATTTTGCATTTTATTTTTCTCATGTATATTAGCTGTACATAACAAAGTTGTTTTGATTACTGTTGTTTTACATTTTTCTCATGTATATTAGCTGTACATAAATTGCTTTCAAGTTGATTGTAGATTAGTGATGCACATAGCCTTTTAATGACTAATGAATGACATGATAGAATCATCTTGTCCTTTTTCTGAAGCAGCAAGGATACTGGGTCTCATAGTCACTAGCTCATTGTTTGGTTATTGCATTTTATTTTGATTGAACTAATGACATGATAGAATCATCTTGTCCTTTTGCTGAAGCAGCAAGGATACTGGGTCTCATAGTCATTAGCTCATTGTTTGGTTATTGCATTTTATTTTGATTGAACTAGTTGTACATTCACACTTTTGTTTAAATACTAACTCCATCAATAACATGTTTTAAGTTCTTTTGAAGTGCTAAGTTTTGGAAGTTACCATTAGGGACATACGCCTTGTCTTGAAATCTTTATCCATACTTGTCCTTTAAAAGTATTCTTAAGACCTTAGAATAGAATTTTCATTTGCATTAAACACTTTAGAAAACCAACAAGAACAAAACCCCAAAAACAAACATAAACTATAAAACAACGAAGTAAGAGAAAGGTTAACTAAGCACATATAGTGCACCACACTTCATCAGTTTACGATACCCGGATTGATAATTTATGTAGAGAAATTTAAGACATTAAATTGACTAGACATTTTGGCGCCGTTGCCGGGGAAGTGTAATTAGGAGACCTTATTTCTTACATCTGAAAAAAAAAAAAAATTAACAATTCTTGAGTATGCTCTCCTCCTGCACTTTGTGTGATTTGGAGGATCAGAAAAATGATTGTTATGGTAAAAAAAAAAAGTTAATAATTCTTGAGTATGCTCTCCTCTTGCACTTTGTGTGATCTGGAGGATCAGAAAAAGAATTATTATGTAAAAAAAGAAAAAAAATAGGAGACAAAATAAACTTCATCACTTCAATTGATTCAAGAAAAAAAAAAAAAGACAAAATAAACTTCATTTCATTTCCATTTTCACTCCATACCATCCATTTCATAAATAAAAGTTATTTCCCCATGATCATTTCCATTAAGATTGCCTAACTATCTCTATTTAGCTAAGTGGTTTCTGTGCCAAGTTTCCGCAGCTGGAATCAGTTTCCGCAGCCAGAAACAGTTTCCGCAGCCACCACTCTGTTTTTCAAATTTACAGTCAAGATGTTAGTGCAATAAAATGAAAATGCAGGTATGACTAAGCATATGCTATGAAGACATGTACATGGAGCATCTACAAACATCAATAAGGAGCAATTGAGTAAGGGCTAATGGACAAACAAAGACAAGGATTCTAAAGGTATGGGCAGAAATTCTTTCAAATAACTGGCACAATTTTGCATAGTTATTAAACCATTAAAGCTCACCATATGCAATGATTATTTTGACGACCTTACTCCATAAACCTTACATCTACTCCTTAAACGGTCTCATGATTATTTTTCAGGTTCAACTTATAGATGTCTGCACTCCCACTTTTCTTTATGAAATGGCTTCACGATTCTTCAAATAATGTATCCTTCATTAGTGTGTGTTTCCTATGGTTGGATTGGAAATTTCTGTAGCTACCCTCCCTCTTTAATGAATGCCTTCAAATCAGCAACTACATTCATCTCAGAAGGATTTCATTATTCATATACCAATTGTGAAGGTAAGTGATCGGGTGACCTGTGATGGTTGCAGAGATAAAGCCTGTTCCTGCTCCTCCTATCAGTCGCCCCAATTCTTCAACTCTATCCCTTTGTTTAAAGATCACAAGCCTAACAGGGTTGATGAACGGGAACGTATTCAGCAAGCCAGGGGCAATGTTATGTGGGCTGGAACATGGAGAGTAGGAGGTGTTCTTGCTGTATCTCGGGCATCTGGCAATCGGTTATTGAAACAATATGTTGTGGCTGAACCTGAGATTCAGGAAGCAATCATTGATGATGATTCTTGTAATTTTTGAACCTGTGTAATACACCTACAGAACAGTAGATCAAACAAGAAAAACGAATGCAATAATAAAAACATCAACTCAGAAAGAATGCAGAACAGAGAATTGTTAACTCAGAAAAACGACAAAAAAAATGTCAAATTTAAAACACTCGATTTGCCCAAATGGAGACGAATTTAGAAAAACTAAAACATGGGTTTTTTTTCCAGGTGGGTCAGCTAGATAACCCAGAAACCGTTTGAGGAAATTTGTGGCGGTCTTGGAGAAATATTCGGTTCTTTAGAGCCTCTTTTTTACCGCCACGTGAAGAAAAACGGAGATTGAGTTAATTAACTGATAGTTTGAATGTATGATTCAATTCCACGTGCCTGAGGAAGAGAAATCCGCTCAGGTCCAATCTCCTTGGCGGCCAGATCATTCACCATGTCACTGAATATGAGAAAAAAGATTTTTATTAAATGAACATAGGACAATTCAAACACGACACGTTTTGGTTGTTTGAAGTAATACGTTTTCCGCCACCCGTCTGCCCATTTAACAATAACATAATCAAATACGGCACTTCTCCAACAGCTATTCCTATGACTCGACGTTTTTCTTGCTAAAATATCGGCACAGTGCTAATACTCAGGGATCTTGTCTTCATTAACATGTTTTGTGTACGACGTGCTTGACAGTCTGACCCTATTTTCAGTCAAAAACTCTGCATTGTTTTTCTATCCGCTCTTCACAACATCTTGGCCTCGAATACATCTACGATTGATCTCCCTATAGTGGTGGGAAATTTCATCGGCTTTGCTGTCAGTCGAATGTTCTTTACATACACTCAATCGGCTCATATGTTGGCAATTCTTGGTGTAGATATTTTAGACAAAGTCATCACAAGCTTTGGAATGCCAATAGGTCCATTCAGATCGCATGTTCTTGTTGGATATGAAGTATCTATTGAGGTTGGCCAGCAATTTGTTACAGCCTTCACTCCTCCACATTTTTTTTTCTCTTCCACACACACAGCCACTTTCTGTAGCTAGCCCAACTTTCCGCAGCTAGCACAACTTTCCGCAGCTAGCCCAGCTTTCCGCAACTGTTTTGTTAAACTCTAGGTTGCAGGTGTCATCAAGCAAAACAAGTCGCATGGGTAGCTAGGGGAATGTTGGTACATGGATGGTGTCCTATTCATTCGATCAAATTTGATGAAAAAGACCCCGGTCAAAGGGAAGTCAAATTGTGTGTTATCACTAAGTCGCCACACTAAGTCACCACACTAAGTCGCTGCATGTCAAGAAAAAATAATAATTTTGAATCAATGAAATGAATAGTTTATTTGCTCACTTTTCGGAAGGTATTGATTAATTTTGGATTGATGATGAAAGATGAATGGCTAACTTTTGTACTCAAGATTTTTAGCTACAGAACCGTGCACATTCCGCAGCTAAAGTCCAATTCTGCAGCTGTTCTCCAATTCCGCAGCCAGAAAAAAACCTCATTGTTCAAATCAGCCTAACTTTTTCATACAAAATCAGATTTGATGATTTAAATACCATTGGAAAGATCTCAACAAGATCTAGACAATGAGAAATCCATCATTAGAGTTTGAAATGGAAAATAATGAAATAAATTGCTGAAAAGAAGCAAAATTCAACTTGGGCACCAATTCCAAAGCAGGTATAAATTCTTTTGATTTTTCCTTTGAGAACTTGTTTCATTAATACAAATTCTTAGTTTTGTGTGTAAATATCATAACTAGAGAGATTTATCACCTCTCTCCTTTGATAATCTTACATTCCATTGCAGAAGAAGTATTAGTTTTTTTTGCAGGTTCCAGGAGGAAGAACAAATAACTACAAGAGAATGGTGTCTCTCTAAGAGACCAATTTGTTTCATAAGAGGATGATCAGCAACAAAGAGGAAATATGCTGATGCAAAATCAGATCCAAACACTTGAAAAACTTTCAGATACTATTGTCTCCATCACATCCATACTTCATAATAAACCATTCACCTCATTCCACTCCATATTTTCCATTTTCATTCACATACACTTTCCATCCCTTTTTGTCCATTCATAACCCACAAATAAAAGCAAGAAGCTCATTCACATGCTTACTGTCCATTGTCATTTCTGTTCTCCATTGCCATTTTCCATTTTCATCTTCCATTCCTTGTCATTTTCATTCCGCAAATATGCCCTGCTTCAATGCAAATTATTGAGTCCATAGTCCTTTGAGTCTAAGTTCTTTGTATAAACACCTTGAGGCTTGCATGCCTTAATGGCAAGTCCTCATGGTGACAAACAATGGGAATACATTAATGTCCCTTGTTCGTTAGATCTTCTAGGTGACTCGACATCAGCAAATTCATTCGTACCTAGCAAGATGTGTTTGGGCATCTTGACTCTCATTGTCATCAATGGTGAGAGTTCTCGTGTTGACTAGTGGCATCCATTAATGGCCACTAAGCCAACAATTTCCTACTATGTTCGACATCAGAACATCTTTTCACATAGTAGGAATTGTGCCAATGAGTTTTGAAGACATGAAGACTATTACTTTCAGCATTTTGGAGCAGATTCAGCAAGTTTTAGTAAAAGCAATAAAAAGTCATCTTATCTCTCTATCCATGGCTCTTCTTGTTCAGCCACTTGAAGAAGAATATGATCAGAAATTTTCAGCCACTACACATACAACTCATCCATTCCAAAGGGTAAGTGAAGGTACAGCATTTTCTAACTTTTGACCATAGAATTCCATAAAAAGCTAGAATGATAATTGTTGGAAAAACATTTCTCTTCCTCATTTCATAAAATTGCCAATACCATCAGTTGGGGGGGGGGAATACATTCATATTCATATATTTCCATGTCCATATCATATTCATGATCTCACATACTTCCAACATATATTAATTATTACATTGCTATTATGAGCATACAATGGCTTTTGAAAAAGTTCTTAAAGGATAAATTGGATACAAACAAAATCATGGTTGTCACACAAGAACCAACCATCATGCAATCCAATAAAGATATACTTTGCAACAATAATCAAAATATCATTATGCAAAGTTCAAAGATCAAAATAGAAGGCAAAAAAAAAAAAAAAGGTTGTAACACAAGAACCAACCATGTTGCAATTCAAGTGAAACACTTTGCAGAAATATGAAGTTATCAAATGATATCATGCAAAGTTAAGCCGAAGCTCAAGGATCAAAAGAGTTAATGTAATATATATTGCATGAGGACATGCAATAACTTCAGTTGGGGGGTATTTTGAGTCTTGAAAATGTCATTCATTTCCATTACACTTTCACTATTATGTCCATTATATCACCTCCATTTCACCTCCATTTCACTACTATGTCACCACATTCATCCCACTTTCATTATCATTGGGCCACCTTTATGTTTTTCCAATCTTTATTATTTCTAAGCCTTTTAAGTGAATTTGTGGTTAAACATTAGAAAATAATGTGCATATGCTTATACCTAACAAATGGGTTGAGATTGTTGACATGTGTAGGTTGAAAGGAGGCTTCTAGAAGTCCCTTATGTGGCACCCCAAGGCCAAATTCGAATTTGAGTGGAAAGAATCATGGGATCATGAGGATATGTGTCACATCTCCTAATTGTATTGTAACTCTAAGAAGACATGTGTCTTATCAGTTCCTATTTTGAATAGGACTCTAGAGGTAGAGGGAGAGATTCATGGACTATCATTAATGAGATGGCTCTCATCTTTTTGTATAAATAGGAGATCTCTCTCCTTCATTTGTTAGTCTTTTTAGTCCCTAGTTCTTAAGTTTGTAGTTCTTCCTTGATGGCTTTTGAAAGCTTTGGAGAACTTTGTTGTACTTTGTACTTTTGAAGAATTTGAATAAATCTTTGATGTTCTCAACATGGAAGGAGATGTGAAGTAGATGTCATGGAGCATATTAGAATGTAAGGTAGAGTAGATTTCATTTTGTAAATATTGCTTTGATTTGATTTGATTGCTTTCAAGTTTGATAGATTAGATTTTTCATTCATGCAATTTTAATTCATGCAAGTGTGTTCAATTTTTCTTTGATTTCATAGGTGGCAGAGGGCCCCTGCCTTGTATAGTTGTCATTTAATTTTGCATTTTATTTGTCTCATGTATATTAGTTGTACATAACAAAGTTGTTTTGATTACTGTTGTTTTACATTTTTCTCATGTATATTAGCTGTACATAAATTGCTTTCAAGTTGATTGTAGATTAGTGATGCACATAGCCTTTTAATGACTAATGAATGACATGATAGAATCATCTTGTCCTTTTTCTGAAGCAGCAAGGATACTGGGTCTCATAGTCACTAGCTCATTGTTTGGTTATTGCATTTTATTTTGATTGAACTAATGACATGATAGAATCATCTTGTCCTTTTGCTGAAGCAGCAAGGATAATGGGTCTCATAGTCATTAGCTCATTGTTTGGTTATTGCATTTTATTTTGATTGAACTAGTTGTACATTCACACTTTTGTTTAAATACTAACTCCATCAATAACATGTTTTAAGTTCTTTTGAAGTGCTAAGTTTTGGAAGTTACCATTAGGGACATACGCCTTGTCTTGAAATCTTTATCCATACTTGTCCTTTAAAATTATTCTTAAGACCTTAGAATAGGATTTCCATTTGCATTAAACACTTTAGAAAACCAACAAGAACAAAACCCCAAAAACAAACATAAACTATAAAACAACGAAGTAAGAGAAAGGTTAACTAAGCACATATAGTGCACCACACTTCATCAGTTTACGATACCCAGATTGATAATTTATGTAGAGCAATTTAAGACATTAAATTGACTAGACACACGTGTCACCCAAAAATATGCCACTTGGCTACCCAAAATGTCGAAACCACCTACCACGTGTCATGCTTATGAAGTGCTATTAGGGACCCAGAAGCTAAAATATGATAGGTGGAGCGTCCACCCAAAACGTAAAACAGGGTTAAACATCTACAGAATTTGTTTCTGGAAAAAAATTGACAATATGAATAACTATGAAAATCTTCTCATAAAACTACCTTTTTTAATTATCTATTTGACTTGTCTCCTTATAGGTTTACTCAAATTTCAAGTGCATACATTCATTAGATTCATATATCTATTCATCCAACGAGTGCCCACACTTGAAATTTGAGTAAACCTATAAGGAGACAAGTCAAATATACAACAAGAAAGAGTGATTTTCTTCTTTTCTCTAAAAAATTATTTACCTCAGGGGCGACACCATCATTTTGAACCCTTTTGGTTCTTTTAAAGTTGATTTTGTTAGCAACATTTTTCATTTTGAGGTCAACTGTTTACCTCAAAATTCCCCTAATAAGTTGATATGGCTCCCCATGATGTGGAAAATAATGATTTTGAGCAAAAACCTACTTCAATGATGTGAAAAATAATAATTTTCAGCACAAAATCTTCTTCAATGAACTTGCCACAAATCTAACATGGAAATTATGATTCTTCACCTATGCTAGTAGCATACGCTCATGGTATTTTAGGATATGTAATGTTATCAAGAAAATATGGAAAAGGATTCTCACTTAAGAAAGATTTGATTTTTCATAAACACTGAGAAAGTTAAAATTAATTCATAATGTGTACAATTTTTTTTATGATAAACATTATATATATATATATTGAAAATGCTTAATTTTACGTCATAACTCATTCCCCTTATGTAATATATGTCTTAATGTAACCTCTAATTCATTCCATCTCAATTGATTTTATTAGATGATCATCTAAGAATATTTCAACACCCATTCTTATGCACAAGCCTTAATATTCCTTTATGTAATCTATGTCCTAATGTGACCTCTGACTTATTCCCTCTCCATTAGTCTTTGTAGATGATCATCTAATCAACTTCTATCAATCATTTCTTAGCACAAACTATAATATTCCCTTATGTATCCATGTCCCAATGTGACCTTAAGTCATTCCATTAAAATATCAAATACATGGTCAACCATATATTGAAGCTCAAACCACGTGAATATATAACATCAATCACAGGCCAATAATATGAAAAATTAGTCATATTGAAAGCTAGGTTTGCATCATACCACTCTATACCAATGCATTCCATGCATGCTCCTTCTTTGTCTTCTTCTATTTAGCATCAATGATGAGTTGAGCACCAGGGGTTTTGTGGGCTACAAATAAATAGTAAATACATTTACATTCCCTCTTCAAATTGGATGAACTAGGGCCAAAAGCATGTTCATCTCCAATTCTAGCCAGAAAACTAGAGTATTCTTCAAAACTGGGAATATGCCTTTCAAGTTCAATGTCACTGCAAGGACATCATCCTTTTTGGACTTTTCCTGTCTATTTTAACTTTCTTAGTCTTATGATTTTCTTCTAGGTAGGTTTCAATAACGAATAACATTTTCTCTTTTATTTGATCGAAGGCTTTTTACAAGGTTCTATTTGATCTCCCAAATGTGTTAAGTGTTGTTTAATCCTATCAGATCCGCCACCTTTAATTTTCTTCCCATAATAATATGCACACTTTTAACCCATTTTCATCCATATGGTAATGAATCCATGTTAAATCATTCTTGTTTTTAGGGACCATGACACCTTTTATAGTAACAAACAAAAATCTGCATACAAAACCCTAGGATTTCTTAACTTCTAAAAAGAAAGGTGCATTTTTTAGGAAAAAAATAGGAAAAGAACAAATGCCTTGACTATTTATTTTGTAGCTTCAGAAGGTCTTCTACATATGTTGGTATCTTTCATGTAGGAGAAGAAGTCATCTTTAGGTGGTTGTTCTATAGGAGAAATTAACATGATCTCCTTCCTAAGTTTTAACGTAGGAAAATGTACATTGATCAATTATTTAATTAATGTTGCCTTTGGGCTAATGTTTTCCTAAGGATAGTTAATTAATAATTTAAGTGACTTAGATCTATTCTCCAATGTTAATCAAAGAAATTTGGGATTCAATCCTAGCCCTTAATCACTTTGGAGATTATGGATTTCGCCCATGGAGAAATTATAAAGATAATTTATGGGAGAGGATAAAGACTCAATTACAATGTTATTCTTGAGAGAGAAATTTTCTCAAGGAGTGAGAGACCCCAAGACTATAGATAAGGGAAAAGGATTATTTATAGGGAGGTTGAGTCTATGAGAGAGGGGTTGAGTTACCAAAATAGGAGGACCAAGTTTTGGAGGAGCGCTAAAAAATCCAGGTGCCAAATTTCTCGTGTGCATAGGAGTCATACGAGAGGAAAAGGAGGGGCCAAGCTCCTATTGAGCAATACTAGATTCTCCAAGGATCGAATTCTTCTAGTGGCCCAAATTCCTTGAGTTTGATTTTCCAATGGAGTCGGTTTTTATGTTCCAGTCATTATAATTTTTCTATGTATTCTCTATGGGTCTAGGCCCTAATTTTCATGAGAAATTTAAAGTGCAGGAATATTGTGTTGGGAAGCCGTTTTTTGATGTAGTGTGATTGATTTCACTATTTTATTTCCGTGGCATTTTAATTCCTAGAAGTTAAAATACTAGTGATTTTATTTTCCAATAGTTTTCATAGTTTATTGAGTAATTTTCAGTTATAAAAGAAGTATTGAGGTATAAATCAATTAGCTATGATATTAGATATTTGACATTCATAAACATTGAGAGACCTTTCAAATGTTGTGTTGATGGTGTTGGAACCCCACACATGTCAAGAGATCTCCCCAATAAGAAGTCCCAATTAGACCTCAGACCTTTTGGTGTAGGAGTCCCAGCAGTGGGTCGTATGGTAATGCCTTGACTGTGATTTATCACAGAGGCAAGTAAAATAACTCAGTTGGTAGCAAGGTTGTGATCGTTGCAGTGAGTCAAGGAAGGTTCATGAGAGGTTCTAACACACGGGGGTTGAGATGAGTGCTGCCCTTGGAAACTTGTGATAGCACGTAGTTAAGAAGGGAACACAAGAGCAAGGATGCATAAAAACATGGAAGGAAATTTAGCTAGCAATCCAAAGTGATGGTTAAACCAACAACACATTTCAGAAAATTCATACACACATACACATATAGCTATACATGCATGCGTAAGTAAACATATACATATATCATTTAGAGTAAACCAGATAACATAGAATATAATACAACATATGCATGAAACATGTTGGCTCTTATTATTTTAAGAAGTGTAAGTTCCAGTCATACAATACATCCATATCCAACCAATTCTAATAGCAGAACATTACAACCACAACCGCCTGCTCCTCCAAAAGGATGTACTAGCTTTATGCAGTGGAGAAGCCAAGGCTCATTACAATATTTTCCAAGCTCTCTCCAAGATAGTCTTATTGGGAGCTTGGCTGACCAAAAGCCTTTACACTGAGTTACGAGGTTCTATTTATAGAAAAGGGTGGGGTGACCCTTGACATTCCCCTTTGAGACAATTCATCTACCCTCATGAATCTTCATCTACTCTATGATTGTTACATCTAACTATCGACACTTGACTTACACTTGACATGATGTTACATTACAATGCACATGTGCTCATGTGAGACAAAATGGCTTGAGAAAGCCATGCAAGACATCACTGACACTTAGTCCATTGTGGTGAGACCAACTCTTTGACATGCTTGTGATGGTGAAGGTGGTGAGCTGATGCCAATCTTGGTCATCCATGATAGTGTGCATGCACTCAATGGCGACATATTTTTGAAGCGAACTCTTGCCTCTGTTGCATCCGGGTGCATTGGTATGGCTCCTTCATCCAACTCGTCTGATTGCATGCACATGGTATTCTTGGGTGTGACTGAACCGACAACACACTGTTGCATAGTGTCCATGATGATCTTCTAGTGTGTGCTAGTGATCATTCACATCAACTGTCAACTACATGTTCAGCTTCAATTGGACTTGCTCCTTGTCTTCACCTTGGTGAGTGTGCTGAATGGGTTGGATCGCATGCGTGCGTATAATGACATGCATGTTGTTGAATTATTTTGCATGCGATCAACAACACTATTCACTTTGTCTGCTCCGTGCCAGCTACTAGGATGGATCTATAACTTGTACTAGGGCAATTTCATTCATGAGTGCATGTTGCGCCTGTTGTTGTACCTGTTCATGCTGCAACTCATTCTCTCATCTATGCAGCTCCTGTTCTTCCTTGAGTTTCTACTTCAGCACATACAACTCTTTCTCCATTCCATTCTCTATCTCTACGCGATCTTCATGTCGTGCCATCACCTCATAGCCTGAGTCTCCAAAGTTGCTTTCATCACAAGTGGATATGCTTGAGCTTGCAACTTGGTTCCGCCTTTATGTTGTCAACAACCTTCCTCTTGCATTTCTTGTATCCGGTATGTTACCTTTAACTATTATTCATGGTGCTGCTTGCTATGATGTTGGTGCCATCGTATCTTGATGTCCTTGTCTACCAACAACTTAATCTCTTCGTGGGTGGGCAACTCCATTGACACTTGATCAACTGAATCCCCAAGTGTGCTCTGAGCAGTGTCTTCAACTCTGCTCTCCTGAAACCATTATACCTGTACTGCTGAGAGGCATGTGAACACCTACGATACCTGGAGACATGGCAACACTCATGGCAAGCAATCTGTCAGTCGAAAACCAAAATGAACTTAAGAACTGACTTGCAACATACCTGTGTGACTGATCATGAAGGTCACACAATTTTGGCTGGGAGGTCAGGAGATTGAGTGCAAAAACTACACAAGGCACAATCTGGGTGGCTGGGAGGTTGACTGACTGTTGGAACTGCGTAATGCACAGTCTAGTCTAGCTGCTGACTGTTGGAATTGCACAATGTACAATCTCAATTGTAAATGGGTGCAGGCTCAGTGACTGCATTATGCAATTTTCTGGCCCAGCAATCACTTCCCCTTAGAATTTCACAATTCAAGTTTGGAGGATATCCACTGGGAAGAAATGTGCATTTCCTGAGAGGAGGATAGATCCTTCCCTCTCAGGATTGTGAAATGCTATCTTGGTGAGGTAGAGTCTAGACTAAGGATGCTAGACCCGTCGACGGGAAGCTGAAAGCGAATGTGAATGTGAATGCATGGCGATACTGAGTGTAATCATAAGTGAATGATCATGCATGCAAATAGTGAATAAAAGATTCAGAAAATGGAACAACATGCATGTGGGTGAGGCGAGTAGTTGAATTAGTGATCGTTCGTGAAAAGCAGTTCCATGCATGCGATAATAGTGAGATGTTAGAGAAAATTGAAACGATGCTAGTACAAGCTAGTATGTATAAAAACGATAGCAAGATCTCATTGAAATCAAGAAGACAACATTCATACAAAGCGAAACACAAAAAGCACTAGAAATCCAACATAAGATGGAAGGCGAGCCTACCCCAAAACAGTTGACCTGAATGTGCCGACGACTCCTAGATGTGATGTGAGATGTCAAAGGTGTAAGGTTGATGTGAGGAATGAACTCTGCAGCATCCGATGGATGAGTTTCGATAAAATCAAGGTTGTGACGTGCATGCCAAAAATCTAGGAAAAGTGACACATGGCAGGAGGTTTCTGAAATGATCCTTGCATTTAACTCCTGCTGCTAAAAATAGATCCTTGAAACAAGGGATGCCTTGGGAGAAGCATCCTATGCATGCAAATTGGTTTTTATCGGTCCTGGAGGGAACCAGTCAACTTAACTGCACATGCAAGAGGCTCTTCAAATGCTAGGAGAAAATTCACATTTCTGGAAGGGAGATGGGTTAGTTGCCCAAGAGATTTTCACAATTTCTAAGCAGAGTAGTTGACTGCTGCCCAGGATTGCACAATTCCTAGGCTGAGTAGCCTTGCTGGGAGGAATTGCGCAATTTTTTGGATGAAGCCTGACTGACAGAATTGCACAATTCTGGAGCTGAGCAGGCTGCTAGAAATAATTGCACAATTTCTGGAGGGAAGGTTGGTTTCCCTCCAGAACTGTGCAAATTTTTTAGGGAGTTGCTCAACTTGCTGTTAGACCAAGTCTAGAAGAATAGCCTGTGAGGGGAATGCAACAAGCTCTGATGGATAGGCTGTCATTCCACAAGAAAAACACTAAAGCTTATGTACTTTATGAAGCAAGACATGCTGCTGCAAAAGGTTGGTAGGGAGGCTCCAAAACGAAGCTAAGGAAAAAAGTTTCTTCTAGGTAGGTTTCAATAACAAATAACATTTGCTCTTTTATTTGATCGAAGGCTTTTTACAAGGTTCTATTTGATCTCCCCAATGTGTTAAGTGTTGTTTAATCCTATCAGATCCGCCACCTTTAATTTTCTTCCCATAATAATATGCACACGTTTAACCCATTTTCATCCATATGGTAATGAATCCATGTTAAATCATTCTTGTTTTTAGGGACCATGACACCTTTTATAGTAACAAACAAAAATCTGCATACAAAACCCTAGGATTTCTTAACTTCTAAAAAGAAAGGTGCATTTTTTAGGAAAAAAATAGGAAAAGAACAAATGCCTTGACTATTTATTTTGTAGCTTCAGAAGGTCTTCTACATATGTTGGTATCTTTCATGTAGGAGAAGAAGTCATCTTTAGGTGGTTGTTCTATAGGAGAAATTAACATGATCTCCTTCCTAAGTTTTAAAGTAGGAAAATGTACATTGATCAATTATTTAATTAATGTTGCCTTTGGGCTAATGTTTTCCTAAGGATAGTTAATTAATAATTTAAGTGACTTAGATCTATTCTCCAATGTTAATCAAAGAAATTTGGGATTCAATCCTAGCCCTTAATCACTTTGGAGATTATGGATTTCGCCCATGGAGAAATTATAAAGATAATTTATGGGAGAGGATAAAGACTCAATTACAATGTTATTCTTGAGAGAGAAATTTTCTCAAGGAGTGAGAGACCCCAAGACTATAGATAAGGGAAAAGGATTATAGCTGAGATAAATTTATAGGGAAGTTGAGTCTATGAGAGAGGGGTTGAGTTACCAAAATAGGAGGACCAAGTTTTGGAGGAGCGCTAAAAAATCCAGGTGCCAAATTTCTCGTGTGCATAGGAGTCATACGAGAGGAAAAGTAGGGGCCAAGCTCCTATTGAGCAATACTAGATTCTCCAAGGATCGAGTTCTTCTAGTGGCCCAAATTCCTTGAGTTTGATTTTCCAATGGAGTCGGTTTTTATGTTCCAGTCATTATAATTTTTCTATGTATTCTCTATGGGTCTAGGCCCTAATTTTCATGAGAAATTTAAAGTGCAGGAATATTGTGTTGGGAAGCCGTTTTTTGATGTAGTGTGATTGATTTCACTATTTTATTTCCGTGGCATTTTAATTCCTAGAAGTTAAAATACTAGTGATTTTATTTTCCAATAGTTTTCATAGTTTATTGAGTAATTTTCAGTTATAAAAGAAGTATTGAGGTATAAATCAATTAGCTATGATATTAGATATTTGACATTCATAAACATTGAGAGACCTTTCAAATGTTGTGTTGATGGTGTTGGAACCCCACACATGTCAAGAGATCTCCCCAATAAGAAGTCCCAATTAGACCTCAGACCTTTTGGTGTAGGAGTCCCAGCAGTGGGTCGTATGGTAATGCCTTGACTGTGATTTATCACAGAGGCAAGTAAAATAACTCAGTTGGTAGCAAGGTTGTGATCGTTGCAGTGAGTCAAGGAAGGTTCATGAGAGGTTGTAACACACGGGGGTTGAGATGAGTGCTGCCCTTGGAAACCTGTGATAGCACGTAGTTAAGAAGGGAACACAAGAGCAAGGATGCATAAAAACATGGAAGGAAATTTAGCTAGCAATCCAAAGTGATGGTTAAACCAACAACACATTTCAGAAAATTCATACACACATACACATATAGCTATACATGCATGCGTAAGTAAACATATACATATATCATTTAGAGTAAACCAGATAACATAGAATATAATACAACATATGCATGAAACGTGTTGGCTCTTATTATTTTAAGAAGTGTAAGTTCCAGTCATACAATACATCCATATCCAACCAATTCTAATAGCAGAACATTACAACCACAACCGCCTGCTCCTCCAAAAGGATGTACTAGCTTTATGCAGTGGAGAAGCCAAGGCTCATTACAATATTTTCCAAGCTCTCTCCAAGATAGTCTTATTGGGAGCTTGGCTGACCAAAAGCCTTTACACTGAGTTACGAGGTTCTATTTATAGAAAAGGGTGGGGTGACCCTTGACATTCCCCTTTGAGACAATTCATCTACCCTCATGAATCTTCATCTACTCTATGATTGTTACATCTAACTATCGACACTTGACTTACACTTGACATGATGTTACATTACAATGCACATGTGCTCATGTGAGACAAAATGGCTTGAGAAAGCCATGCAAGACATCACTGACACTTAGTCCATTGTGGTGAGACCAACTCTTTGACATGCTTGTGATGGTGAAGGTGGTGAGCTGATGCCAATCTTGGTCATCCATGATAGTGTGCATGCACTCAATGGCGACATATTTTTGAAGCGAACTCTTGCCTCTGTTGCATCCGGGTGCATTGGTATGGCTCCTTCATCCAACTCGTCTGATTGCATGCACATGGTATTCTTGGGTGTGACTGAACCGACAACACACTGTTGCATAGTGTCCATGATGATCTTCTAGTGTGTGCTAGTGATCATTCACATCAACTGTCAACTACATGTTCAGCTTCAATTGGACTTGCTCCTTGTCTTCACCTTGGTGAGTGTGCTGAATGGGTTGGATCGCATGCGTGCGTATAATGACATGCATGTTGTTGAATTATTTTGCATGCGATCAACAACACTATTCACTTTGTCTGCTCCGTGCCAGCTACTAGGATGGATCTATAACTTGTACTAGGGCAATTTCATTCATGAGTGCATGTTGCGCCTGTTGTTGTACTTGTTCATGCTGCAACTCATTCTCTCATCTATGCAGCTCCTGTTCTTCCTTGAGTTTCTACTTCAGCACATACAACTCTTTCTCCATTCCATTCTCTATCTCTACGCGATCTTCATGTCGTGCCATCACCTCATAGCCTGAGTCTCCAAAGTTGCTTTCATCACAAGTGGATATGCTTGAGCTTGCAACTTGGTTCCGCCTTTATGTTGTCAACAACCTTCCTCTTGCATTTCTTGTATCCGGTATGTTACCTTTAACTATTATTCATGGTGCTGCTTGCTATGATGTTGGTGCCATCGTATCTTGATGTCCTTGTCTACCAACAACTTAATCTCTTCGTGGGTGGGCAACTCCATTGACACTTGATCAACTGAATCCCCAAGTGTGCTCTGAGCAGTGTCTTCAACTCTGCTCTCCTGAAACCATTATACCTGTACTGCTGAGAGGCATGTGAACACCTACGATACCTGGAGACATGGAAACACTCATGGCAAGCAATCTGTCAGTCGAAAACCAAAATGAACTTAAGAACTGACTTGCAACATACCTGTGTGACTGATCATGAAGGTCACACAATTTTGGCTGGGAGGTCAGGAGATTGAGTGCAAAAACTACACAAGGCACAATCTGGGTGGCTGGGAGGTTGACTGACTGTTGGAACTGCGTAATGCACAGTCTAGTCTAGCTGCTGACTGTTGGAATTGCACAATGTACAATCTCAATTGTAAATGGGTGCAGGCTCAGTGACTGCATTATGCAATTTTCTGGCCCAGCAATCACTTCCCCTTAGAATTTCACAATTCAAGTTTGGAGGATATCCACTGGGAAGAAATGCGCATTTCCTGAGAGGAGGATAGATCCTTCCCTCTCAGGATTGTGAAATGCTATCTTGGTGAGGTAGAGTCTAGACTAAGGATGCTAGACCCGTCGACGGGAAGCTGAAAGCGAATGTGAATGTGAATGCATGGCGATACTGAGTGTAATCATAAGTGAATGATCATGCATGCAAATAGTGAATAAAAGATTCAGAAAATGGAACAACATGCATGTGGGTGAGGCGAGTAGTTGAATTAGTGATCATTCGTGAAAAGCAGTTCCATGCATGCGATAATAGTGAGATGTTAGAGAAAATTGAAACGATGCTAGTACAAGCTAGTATGTATAAAAACGATAGCAAGATCTCATTGAAATCAAGAAGACAACATTCATACAAAGCGAAACACAAAAAGCACTAGAAATCCAACATAAGATGGAAGGCGAGCCTACCCCAAAACAGTTGACCTGAATGTGCCGACGACTCCTAGATGTGATGTGAGATGTCAAAGGTGTAAGGTTGATGTGAGGAATGAACTCTGCAGCATCCGATGGATGAGTTTCGATAAAATCAAGGTTGTGACGTGCATGCCAAAAATCTAGGAAAAGTGACACATGGCAGGAGGTTTCTAAAATGATCCTTGCATTTAACTCCTGCTGCTAAAAATAGATCCTTGAAACAAGGGATGCCTTGGGAGAAGCATCCTATGCATGCAAATTGGTTTTTATCGGTCCTGGAGGGAACTAGTCAACTTAACTGCACATGCAAGAGGCTCTTCAAATGCTAGGAGAAAATTCACATTTCTGGAAGGGAGATGGGTTAGTTGCCCAAGAGATTTTCACAATTTCTAAGCAGAGTAGTTGACTGCTGCCCAGGATTGCACAATTCCTAGGCTGAGTAGCCTTGCTGGGAGGAATTGCGCAATTTTTTGGATGAAGCCTGACTGACAGAATTGCACAATTCTGGAGCTGAGCAGGCTGCTAGACATAATTGCACAATTTCTGGAGGGAAGGTTGGTTTCCCTCCAAAACTGTGCAAATTTTTTAGGGAGTTGCTCAACTTGCTGTTAGACCAAGTCTAGAAGAATAGCCTGTGAGGGGAATGCAACAAGCTCTGATGGATAGGCTGTCATTCCACAAGAAAAACACTAAAGCTTATGTACTTTATGAAGCAAGACATGCTGCTGCAAAAGGTTGGTAGGGAGGCTCCAAAACGAAGCTAAGGAAAAAAGTTTCTTCTAGGTAGGTTTCAATAACAAATAACATTTTCTCTTTTATTTGATCGAAGGCTTTTTACAAGGTTCTATTTGATCTCCCCAATGTGTTAAGTGTTGTTTAATCCTATCAGATCCGCCACCTTTAATTTTCTTCCCATAATAATATGCACACTTTTAACCCATTTTCATCCATATGGTAATGAATCCATGTTAAATCATTCTTGTTTTTAGGGACCATGACACCTTTTATAGTAACAAACAAAAATCTGCATATAAAACCCTAGGATTTCTTAACTTCTAAAAAGAAAGGTGCATTTTTTAGGAAAAAAATAGGAAAAGAACAAATGCCTTGACTATTTATTTTGTAGCTTCAGATGGTCTTCTACATATGTTGGTATCTTTCATGTAGGAGAAGAAGTCATCTTTAGGTGGTTGTTCTATAGGAGAAATTAACATGATCTCCTTCCTAAGTTTTAACGTAGGAAAATGTACATTGATCAATTATTTAATTAATGTTGCCTTTGGGCTAATGTTTTCCTAAGAATAGTTAATTAATAATTTAAGTGACTTAGATCTATTCTCCAATGTTAATCAAAGAAATTTGGGATTCAATCCTAGCCCTTAATCACTTTGGAGATTATGGATTTCGCCCATGGAGAAATTATAAAGATAATTTATGGGAGAGGATAAAGACTCAATTACAATGTTATTGTTGAGAGAGAAATTTTATCAAGGAGTGAGAGACTCCAAGACTATAGATAAGGGAAAAGGATTATAGCTGAGATAAATTTATAGGGAGGTTGAGTCTATGAGAGAGGGGTTGAGTTACCAAAATAGGAGGACCAAGTTTTGGAGGAGCGCCAAAAAATCCAGGTGCCAAATTTCTCGTGTGCATAGGAGTCATACGAGAGGAAAAGGAGGGGCCAAGCTCCTATTGAGCAATACTAGATTCTCCAAGGATCGAATTCTTCTAGTGGCCCAAATTCCTTGAGTTTGATTTTCCAATGGAATCGGTTTTTATGTTCCAGTCATTATAATTTTTCTATGTATTCTCTATGGGTCTAGGCCCTAATTTTCATGAGAAATTTAAAGTGCAGGAATATTGTGTTGGGAAGCAGTTTTTTGATGTAGTGTGATTGATTTCACTATTTTATTTCCGTGGCATTTTAATTCCTAGAAGTTAAAATACTAGTAATTTTATTTTCCAATAGTTTTCATAGTTTATTGAGTAATTTTCAGTTATAAAAGAAGTATTGAGGTATAAATCAATTAGCTATGATATTAGATATTTGACATTCATAAACATTGAGAGACCTTTCAAATGTTGTGTTGATGGTGTTGGAACCCCCAACATGTCAAGAGATCTCCCCAATAAGAAGTCCCAATTAGACCTCAGACCTTTTGGTGTAGGAGTCCCAGCAGTGGGTCGTATGGTAATGCCTTGACTGTGATTTCTCACAGAGGCAAGTAAAATAACTCAGTTGGTAGCAAGGTTGTGATCGTTGCAGTGAGTCAAGGAAGGTTCATGAGAGGTTCTAACACACGGGGGTTGAGATGAGTGCTCCCCTTAGAAACCTGTGATAGCACGTCGTTAAGAAGGGAACACACGAGCAAGGATGCATAAAAACATGGAAGGAAATTTAGCTAGCAATCCAAAGTGATGGTTAAACCAACAGCACATTTCAGAAAATTCATACACACATACACATATAGCTATACATGCATGCGTAAGTAAACATATACATATATCATTTAGAGTAAACCAGATAACATAGAATACAATACAACATATGCATGAAACGTGTTGGCTCTTATTATTTTAAGAAGTGTAAGTTCCAGTCATACAATACATCCATATCCAACCAATTCTAATAGCATAACATTACAACCACAACTGCCTTCTCCTCCAAAAGGATGTACTAGCTTTATGCAGTGGAGAAGCCAAGGCTCATTACAATATTTTCCAAGCTCTCTCCAAGATAGTCTTATTGGGAGCTTGGCTGAGCAAAAGCCTTTACACTAAGTTACGAGGTTCTATTTATAGAAAAGGGTGGGGTGACCCTTGACATTCCCCTTTGAGACAATTCATCTACCCTCATGAATCTTCATCTACTCTATGATTGTTACATCTAACTATCGACACTTGACTTACACTTGACATGATGTTACATTACAATGCACATGTGCTCATGTGAGACAAAATGGCTTGAGAAAGCCATGCAAGACATCACTGACACTTAGTCCATTGTGGTGAGACCAACTCTCTGACCTGCTTGTGATGGTGAAGGTGGTGAGCTGATGCCAATCTTGGTCATCCGTGATAGTGTGCATGCACTCAATGGCGACATATTTTTGAAGCGAACTCTTGCCTCTGTTGCATCTGGGTGCATTGGTATGGCTCCTTCATCCAACTCGTCTGATTGCATGCACATGGTCTTCTTGGGTGTGACTGAACCGACAACACATTGTTGCATAGTGTCCATGATGATCTTCTAGTGTGTGCTAGTGATCATTCACATCAACTGTCAACTACATGTTCAGCTTCAATTGGACTTGCTCCTTGTCTTCACCTTGGTGAGTGTGCTGAATGGGTTGGATCGCATGCGTGTGCATAATGACATGCATGTTGTTGAATTCTTTTGCATACGATCAACAACACTATTCACTTTGTCTGCTCCGTGCCAGCTACTAGGATGGATCTATAACTTGTACTAGGGCAATTTCATTCATGGGTGCATGTTGCACCTGTTGTTGTACCTGTTCATGCTGCAACTCATTCTCTCATCTATGCAGCTCCTGTTCTTCCTTGAGTTTCTACTTCAGCACATACAACTCTTTCTCCATTCCATTCTCTATCTCTACACGATCTTCATGTCGTGCCATCACCTCATAGCCTGAGTCTCCAAAGTTGCTTTCATCACAAGTGGATATGCTTGAGCTTGTAACTTGGTTCCGCCTTTGTGTTGTCAACAACCTTCCTCTTGCATTTCTTGTATCCGGTATGTTACCTTTAACTATTATTCATGGTGCTGCTTGCTATGATGTTGGTACCATCGTATCTTGATGTCCTTGTCTACCAACAACTTAATATCTTCGTGGGTGGGCAACTCCATTGACACTTGATCAACTGAATCCCCAAGTGTGCTCTGAGCAGTGTCTTCGACTCTGCTCTCCTGAAACCATTGTACCTGTACTGCTGAGAGGCATGTGAACACCTACGTTACTTGGAGACATGGTAACACTCATGGCAAGCAATCTGTCAGTTGAAAACCAAAATGAAATTAAGAACTGACTTGCAACATACCTGTGTGACTGATCATGAAGGTCGCATAATTTTGGCTGGGAGGTCAGGAGATTGAGTGCAAAAACTGCACAAGACACAATCTGGGTGGCTAGGAGGTTGACTGACTGTTGGAACTGCGTAATGCACAGTCTAGTCTAGCTGCTGACTGTTGGAATTGCACAATGTACAATCTCAATTATAAATGGGTGCAGGCTCAGTGACTGCATTATGCAATTTTTTGGCCCAGCAATCACTGCCCCTTAGAATTTCACAATTCAAGTTTGGAGGATAGCCACTGGGAAGAAATGCGCATTTCCTGAGAGGAGGATAGATCCTTCCCTCTCAGGATTGTGCAATGCTATCTTGGTGAGGCAGAGTCTAGACTAAGGATGCCAGACCCGTCGACGGGAAACTGAAAGCGAATGTGAATGTGAATGCATGGCGATACTGAGTGTAATCATAAGTGAATGATCATGCATGCAAATAGTGAATAAAAGATTCAGAAAATGGAACAACATGCATGTGTGTGAGGCGAGTAGTTGAATTAGTGATCGTTCATGAAAAGCAGTTCCATGCATGCGATAATAGTGAGATGTTAGAGAAAATTGAAGCGATGCTAGTACAAGCTAGTATGTATAAAAACGATAGCAAGATCTCATTGAAATCAAGAAGACAACATTCATACAAAGTGAAACACAAAAAGCACTAGAAATCCAACATAAGATGGAAGGCGAGCCTACCCCAAAACAGCTGACCTGAATGTGCCGACGACTCCTAGATGTGATGTGAGATGTCAAAGGTGTAAGGTTGATGTGAGGAATGAACTCTGCAGCATCCGATGGATGAGTTTCAATAAAATCAAGGTTGTGACGTGCATGCCACAAATCTAGGAAAAGTGACACCTGGCAGGAGGTTTCTGAAATGATCCTTGAATTTAACTCCTGCTGCTAAAAATAGATCCTTGAAACAAGGGATGCCTTGGGAGAAGCATCCCATGCATGCAAATCGGTTTTTATCGGTCCTGGAGGGAACCAGTCAACTTAACTGCACATGCAGGAGGCTCTTCAAATGCTAGGAGAAAATGCACATTTCTGGAAGGGAGATGGGTTAGTTGCCCAAGAGATTTTCACAATTTCTAAGCAGAGCACTTGACTGCTGCCTAGGATTGCACAATTCCTAGGCTGAGTAGCCTTGCTGGGAGGAATTGCGCAATTTTTTGGATGAAGCCTGACTGACAGAATTGCACAATTCTGGAGCTGAGCAGGCTGCTAGACATAATTGCACAATTTCTGGAGGGAAGGTTGGTTTCCCTCCAGAACTGTGCAAATTTTTTAGGGAGTTGCTCAACTTGCTGCTAGAACAAGTCTAGAAGAACAGCCTGTGAGGGGAATGCAACAAGCTCTGATGGATAGGCTGTCATTCCACAAGAAAAACACTGAAGCTTATGTACTTTATGAAGTAAGACATGCTGCTGCAAAAGGTTGGTAGGGAGGCTCCAAAACGAAGCTAAGGAAAAATTTTGGAGGGTGGTTGTAGCCGCTACAACACTTTGCGACACACTGGTAGAACTCCAGCTCTCTGAATGGACCTTGTTCATGAAAAGCAAGTCTAACACCTCCGGAAGTATTGTTCAATTCTCAGTTCGTCTTGGTTTCCACACTTGCTTGATTGTAAGATGTAGCATCTACCAAGCTCTTGGTCGATTGACACACATTCCAAGCCAAGTCAACACAGTTGTTTCGATTGGGGTTGAGGGGTATATTGGTGCACAAGCAGTATAGTCATCAGAGTCTTAGTTTCATCTCTGGTGTTGCTCCGCTGCCAGCAGGCCTGGACAGTACCCCGACAGAGTCACATAGGAACACAAGCATGGCTCCGCTGCCAGCGAACCTGGTCAGTACCCCAGAGGAGTTAATTGCATCACCTCTCTACGCATGAATCCTTTCTCTTCTTTCACCTGATTCATTTTCAAACTTTTTTTTGCTTTTTCATTTTTCATCTTCATAACTATGCATAACACTTATTCATTTCAGAGGTAGAAGAGGGATCCCGACATATTGAGAGAATAAGAGGTTGTTCCTACAAGGAAGTAGTTTATTATACCTTTAACGTGCCTGTTAAGGTTTTCCCCTCACCTTACTCTACTTGATTGAGCTGACAAGGGTTAACCCAAAAACAACCGACTAGAGTAGGTGATACTAGTTATCACACAAGCATTTTGTTTTCACCAAGGTTCACTTCGAACAATTAATATTTTCCATTGATGTATCATGGACTGAAGAATACAAGTTATTACATAAGAGAGTAGACAATAGATAACCAAATGTTGATAGTTGATACCTAGCTTGTTTCAAGGGTCGCGCATAGTTCATGTGAAACTAACCTACTGTTAATAATAAGAAAAAAAACCAAAAAGCAAAGCAAGAAGCAGAAGCAAATGTTTAAGAAAACTGAGTAAGAAAACAAGAAAGCATACAAATAAACAAACAAAGAAACTAAGAAAACAAGCATGCAAGCAAAGAAATCAAAATAAAACACTACTCCTACTCCTAAGCTAACAGTGCATGGGTCTTGTCACAAGAAGTGATACTTCCAATGCAGCCACTGGCACATTGGTTGACCCATGTCAGTGAAGGCATGGTTTATGAACAACAGATTTGAGCGGACCAGTAGATGTGAAAGATACAACAATGGAGATAGACACACTCTGAGTTTAGAAGCATCCACAAAACAAAAATGAGTGAAAGCACATGGCATGCATTATGTGGACATACCATGATGTTGTGTGACACTATGTGTAGATGCTACACATACGCACACTATTCACTATGGTATGCAAGCATACATGAGGAAGGTAGACCACTTACGTTGCACAAGTGTGCTCGCTGAGTACGATCCCTCCAATGTATGAGCAATTGGATCATCTAGTTCGAGTGGAGGAAGTGAGATATGAGTGTTAGATTGATCTTCAATGCATACAGATGAGTGATGAAGAGCCTTGAGTGTTTGAACAATTTCCTGATCAGAAGTGAAACCAACCTTAGGATAGTATGTGGGGTTTCGACTTCGTTGACAGATGGATCTTCGAAGACAAATGGCTTAGACGTATTAAAAATGAGTGAATCAACATCATGATCGAATGATGAAGTGAAGAGATCATGACAACCAAGATCAGAAAACTGAGAATGTTGGTCAGCATCCCCATGGTTCGATGAATCACACAGAGGGGTAGATGAGAAGGAAGGATATTCACCTCGTGTGTTTACAGAAAGAGCAGATGAAAGATCAAGTAGATTTTTAATGAATGATTGGTTCTCTCCATTGTTGGATGATGGGATGACATCTGGTGTGTCCTACAAATGATCAACAATGGGTGCTTCCATGGATGGAGATACACATGAAAAATCAGAGGTGGCAGGATCACCAAGGAGGTCAGGAAAAAAACGGAGGAGGTATAGACAGATAGGGATGGTCCTCTGCTCTGAGTGGATGTTAAATCTCCCATTCATGATCTTCATGAATGTCAACGCATATTTGGTTGTGCAACACTAGCTCCATAAATAGATCGATCCTCGTTCAAAATAGGTGTAGAGTCTGGAATGGAACATAAGATAGTGTCATCCAGAGGATTATCCTAGTTCGAAGATGGAGGTTGAGGTAGAAAATACATGTGACAAGGTATGGGACTGACAACCAATTCTATGCAAAAATCGGCAGCGACGTTGGGAGGATGTGATGGTGGAATAGATGTGTGTGCATTCTCTCCAACATCGCTCTACAATGGTGGAGTTGTTTGGTGAGGGGACAGCAGACAATCACTTGTGACAACGATCGTGTCCATCTGTGATTGCGCATCTCCATCACCGAAGTATGCTAAGCGGGGTTTAAGCTTGAACTTCTTCTTTGGATTGACAGATTGGACAAAGCAGTAGTTGAATATGTCCATGAGATGCTGAAATTTCATCTGAATTTTTGGGGCTTCAAACATGAATAGACAGAAGTGCTCTAAAAACTCCATAGGTGAATCGTGTGTGGTCTTCTGTTATTTTAACAATTTTTTATCAAACACTTTAGGATCAAAATGGTGGAAAACAGGTTCGATTAGATCATTGGATTGCTTGAATGAGTGCAAGGAGTTATGAGGTAGTGTGCCACACCATTGTGATGGGTCATCATGAAGTGTGTGAGCGAGTAGTGAACAGACCTCTATTTCATTAAAATGTTCCATGCCTCGCATGAGCGCATGGAAGTCATCTAAGTGCTCAGGCCAGGCCACTTGCCTTCACCATCATACATGAGTTGTGACAAGTGATCCTAGAACTCCCTCTCGACGTGAAAGCTATCTCTGTTGGACAGACATTTCGAAGGGCGAACTATAACAAAGTCCATGATATATGTGCTAAGATTCAAAAAGATGATGAAGGCTCAGCTTATCATCTGGCCCTCCTTCTAGTGCCAGAAATGTTAACGGTGCTGGACCGGCCAACATGTGGGGATCTCCCCGGTAAGAAGTCCCAATTAGACCTCAAACCATTTGGTGTAGGAGTCCCAACAGTGGGTCGTATCGTAATGCCTTGACTACGATTTCTCATAGAGGCAAGTAAAGTAACTGTATTGGTAGCAAGGGTGTGGCAGCTGTAGTGAGTCAAGGAAGGTGCATGAAAGGTTCTAACACATGGGGGTTGAGATGAGTTTGCCCCTTGGAAACCTGTGATAGCATGCAGTTAAGAAGGGAACACATGAGAAAGGATGCATCACAACATGTAAGTCAAGTTAGCTAGCAATCCAAAGTGATGGTTAAACCAACAACACATTTCAGAAAATTCATACACACATACACAGATAGTTATACATGCATGCGTAAGTAAACATATACATATATCATTTAGATTAAAGTAGATATCATAGAATACAATACAACATATGCATGAAACATGCTAGCTCTTGTTATATTAAGAAGTGTAAGTTCCAGTCATACAATACATCCATGTCCAACCACTAGTTCTGATAGTGGAACGTTACAGCCACAACCGCCTGCTCCTCCAAGGAGATGTACTAGCTCTGTGCAGTGGAGAAGCCAAGGCTCGTTACAATATTGTCCAAGCTCTCTCCAAGATAGTCTTATTAGAAGCTTGGCTGACCAAAAGACTTTACAATGATTTATGAGGTTCTATTTATAGAAAAGGGTGGGGTGACCCTTGACATTCCCCTTTGTGATAGTTCATCTACCCTCATGACTCTTCATCTACTCTATGAATGTTACATCCAACTATCAACACTTGACTTACACTTGACAAGTCATTACATTACAATGCACATGTGCTCATGTGAGACAAAATGGCTTGAGCAAGCCATGCAAGACATCACTGACACTCGATCCATTGTGGCGAGACCAACTCTTTGACATGCTTGTGATGGTGAAGGTGGTGAGTTGATGCCATGCTTGGTCATCAATGATAGTGTGCATGCACTCAATGGTGACATCTTGCTGAAGCGAACTCTTGCCTCTATTACATCTAGGTGCATTGGTATGGCTCCTTCGTCCAACTCATCTGATAGCATGCAAATGG
This sequence comes from Pinus tabuliformis, assembly GCA_031772625.1. Lineage (NCBI taxonomy): Eukaryota > Viridiplantae > Streptophyta > Pinopsida > Pinales > Pinaceae > Pinus > Pinus tabuliformis. Next base: position 1,571,952,326 of record CM062816.1, read on the forward strand.
TCTTATTGGGTGCGGTGGAACCAGAAACACACTGATGCATAATGTTTGTGATGATCTTCTTGTGTGTGTTGGTGCCAGGTGGTCATTCGCATAAACTGTCAACTACATGTTCAGCTCCAGTCGAACTTGCTCCTTGTCTTCGCCTTGGTGAGTGTGTCGAATGGGTTGGATCTCATCCGTGCGCACAATGACATGCATGCTGCTAAATTCTTTTGCATGCAATCATCAACACTACTCACTTTGTTTGCTCTGTGCCAGCTGCTAGGATGGATCTATAACTTGTATGGGTTCAGTTTCATTCATGAGTACATGTTGCGCCCACTATTGTACTTGTTCTTGTTGCAACTTTTTCTCTCGTCTATGCAGCTCCTGTTATTCCCTGAGTTGTTGCTTCAACACATGAATCTCTTTCTTCGTTATTTTCTCTATCTCCCCGCGATCTTCATGTCACACCGTCACCTCATAGCCTGAGTCTCCAAAGTTTCTTTCATCACAAGTTGATCTGCTTAAGCTGCAACTTTGTTCCACCTTTGTGTTGTCAACAACCTTCCTTTTTCATTCGTTGTATCTGATATGCTACCTTCAGATGTTGTTGATGGTGCTTCTTGCTGTGATGTTGGTGTCATTTATCTTGATGTCCTTGTCTACAAACAACTTGATGTCTTCGTGGGTGGGCAAGTCCATAGACACTTGATCGACTGAATCTCCAAGTGTGCTATCATCAATGTCTTCGATTCTTCTCTCTTGAAACCATTGTACCTATACTGTTGAGAGGCAGATGAACACCTACGATACTTGGAGACATGGAAACACTCATGGCAAGAAATCTGTAAGTTGAAAACTAAAATGAACTTGAGAATTGACTTGTAACATATATGTGTGACTAATCATGAAGGTCACACAACTTCAATCGGGAGGTCGGGAGACTAAGTTAAAAAACTGCGCAAGGCACAATTTGGGTGGCTAGGAGGCTAACTTGCTGTTGGAACTACACAATACACAGTCCAATGTGGCTACTAACTATTGTAATTGCACAATGAATAATCTCAACTGGTAATGGGTGCAGGCTCAGTGACTACATTGTGCAATTTTCTGGGCCAACAGTGGCTGCCCCTCAGAATTGTGCAATGTAATACTGGAGGACAATCACTGGGTAGAAATGCGCATTTCCTGAGAGGAAGATAGAGCCTTCCCTTTCAGGATTTCGCAATGTTGTCTTGATGAGGGAGAGTCCGGGCCAAGATTGCCTAGACCCATCAACGGGAAACTGAAAGCGAGTGTGAATTTGAATGCATGGCAATACTTTGTGTAAGAATAAGTGAATGATCATTCATGAAAACAATGAATGAAAGATTCAGAAAATGTAACGACATGCATGTGGGTTAGGTGAGTCATTGAATCAACGATTGTTCATGAAAAACAGTTTCATGCATGCGACAACAGTGAGATGTTAGCGAAAACTGACATGGTGCTAGTACAAGCTAGTATGTATCAAAATGACATCAAGAACTCATTGATATCAAGCAGACAACATTCATACGAAGAGAAACACAAAAAGCTCCAGAAATGCAACATAAGACATGGAAAGTGAGCCTACCCTAAAACAACTGATATTAATGTGTCGACGACTCCTAGATGTAATGTGAGATGTTAGAGCATGCCCAAAATCTAGGAAAAGTGACACTTGGTGGGAGGTTTCTAAAATTATCCTTGCATGTAACCTCCTACTGCTAAAAATAGATCCCTAAAACAAGGAATACCTTTGCATGCTGCTTTGGGAGAAGCACCCCATGTATGCAAATCGGTTTTGCTCAATCCCCGAGGGAACCGATCAACTCAACTGCAGATGCAAGAGGTTGCTCAACTACTGGGAAAAATTGCACATTTTTGGAAAGGATCTAGGATGGCTGCTCAGGAGATTTGCACAATTTCTGGGTAGAGAAGCTGACTACTGCCTAGGATTGTGCAATTCCTGGGCTGAGCAGCCCTGTTGGGAGGAATTGGGAAATTTTATGGATGAAGCCTGACTGGTAGAATTGCGCAATTCTAGAGCCCAGCAAGCTGCCAGATAGAATTACGCAATTTCGGGAGGGAAGGTTGCTTGCCCTCTAGAATTGCACAAATTTTTTAGTGAGCTGCTCAGTCTGCTACTAGACCAAGTCCGAGAGAAAAAACTATCAGGGGAATGCAATAAGCTCTAATGGACATGCTGTCATTCTGCAAGAAAAACACTGAAGCTTGTGTACTTCATAAAGCAAGACACGTTATTGCGAAAGGTTGGTAGGGAGGCTCCAAAACGAAGCTAAGGCAAAATTTTAGAGGGTGGTTGTAGCCGCTACAACATTTTGATAAGAATAGAATCTCCAAACAACAAAAAATAGCTCCCTAGAGCCCTCAAGATTATGAAAATAGCCCCTTCCATCATCTCCAAAAAATTCTCAAAAATAGTATAATATCTAATGGGGAAAAAAACCTTGAAATAGTTCCAAATTTCCCTAAGAAACTCAAGGAAAAATCCCCACAACTCAACCCTTCGTCAAACTCTCCAAATATTCCCAAGAAATCCCTCAAAATAGCCTTGCAAATATATCTCCAAACGCACTCAAGAATTTCAAGAAGCTCAAAGAAATAGCGTGAGTGAAATATAGTGGAGGGTGCCTTTAAACATATTTGAGGGGGGATAGGGTTTCTTTGGAGGTGGGACCATCTCACAAAAATAACTACAAAATAAATAAAAATGACAGTTTTGAGGTTTGAATTTCCATTATATCACATCATAGGGACCTAAACAAATTTGTTCGACAGCTAAAACAGTCTTTTCCATACAAGAATAGGCATGTTTGGTAGCAAACCAACCTTTTTCAATTTTGAGGTATTTGTTAGACTAGTTACAACACCAAAACAACCCCATCAATTGGTTCAACCAGATCCAGTGAATTACATATTTTTGCATCCCAAACAATGGAGAATAAATGCCAAACCTTTTTATAATAATTAAAATAATTACTTATGGGGATATATTCATAGCATGATTATGCAATGATTAATATTTATAGTTTCTCAAACTCATCCAGGGATCCTTTCATTAAATGGAATGCAATATAATGCTTAGTTTTTCCAATGTGCATCAAAGTAGTTTAAATATTGTTTTGAGTGTATCTTTCAAAGTAGTTTGACTATTGTTTTGGATGTATTTTTCAATGGCCTCCAACTACAATTATTATTGTTTAGAAATAGGGAAATTCATTGTACCTTCCAAGAGAGAACAATTTTCCAGAAATTTAAGTCAATTAGATATGACAACAAAGTTGTGACAATCAACAAGTGAAATAAAAAAGATTCTTTTTTTTAAGATTTTATTTGTTTCTTGATATACTATTCATGTAGCAAAGTCATAAACCTCCCAGAATTGTTTGAAGCAACATACCATTTTTTGACAAACACTTTTAGCAACGTATCAAGGGAAATATTAAAATTGGGAATGGCTTTTTTGGAAAATCAATGAAGAAAATTTGTTCTTTGTTAGAGCACCCCATGCAAGTTCATCCCTTTCCCATTGGATTTTCAACTCATTTTTTCTTGTCTTGTGGTTGTTATCTATGCAATGTCTCTAACTGCAAGTGTCTTATTAGCATATCTCCACAATGATATTTTGTTCGTTATTAATAGTCTCGCTCTCCAATCTAGTTTCTAATCTAAGTGGAAAAGTATCATGATATTGGTGAGATGGTCAGTCTCTCATAGTTTCTAGTGACCTCATATTATAATTGAAGGGATGTTATTCACTTTCACATACAAGATAGAATTGGATGTCATTTATTAACGTCACCAAATAACCAATGGAGCAACTATTGAAAAAGGGAAAAAAATGTATGCATTTTCTTGCCAAAGTTTTGTTGTTGGTAACTTCTCAATTCTTTCATGGTAGGAATTAGACCCTCTTGGGCTTCTACATAAGAAATAAAACTATAAAGGAATAACATGTCATTTGGAAATCTATGGTTGATTTTTTCAATTGAATAACAACATTCCAACCTCTACATGGAATGCAAGGTGTAAAACTTAACATCAAATATGAGGATAAAAGAACACGCATACATAGTAATAACCAGAGAGAAAAGTAGAGTGGTAAGAATAACTCCTTGAAAAACCTATCTTGATATTGTTGCTTAAGAAATCCATTATTACAATTCTTCTCTACTAAATTGGGTGTATGTTGACATTTTCTTGTCAAACATTTGGTGTGGAAAATCCATACTCCTACACATTTCGTACATGTGTATAATGATAAAACCCACAAACATATCTACCTTAAGCCCTTTTATAACTACCTCATAAAGTATCCCCTTCTTTTATTATCAAGAACTCAACACCATTAATTCTAGGCTCTATGATGCATAATGCATTTAAAAGAATTTATTTTAAAAACTTAATGTAACATCCCTTGTGAAAATTCCATGTAATAAAAGTTAAATGCAAAAATAATAACCACGGTTTATGGGACACTTATTCCAAGTTGAATATCAGGCAAGACATCTTAGTGTGGATGTTCATTTGGTTATTAATGGCTAAGGAAATTGAAAAAGGTAATGGCCAAGGCTTCGGAAAGGAAAAATGGAAATTTTGGCTCATTTATTTATGAAAATAATGGAAATTAGGAGAAAAGGGAGGTGAAAGGTCACATGTTGCACGTGAAGTGGAAAATGAAGAAAATAGAGGCCTCATTGATAAAAGGGCTTATGGGGATCAGTTGGTAACCTTTTGTCAGTTCAGTTTTGGAGCTCTCTCATTATTCTCTCTCTCATACTCTTGGATACTAAAGATTTTTCTTGGAGCACTCTTGGAGGGTGTGGCACACTTGGATTTTTGGAGCAAGAAGGAAAAGGAAGAGAATGAAAGCGCAAGAGGACATCGAGATCAATAGTTACAGTGGATTTTCTCGTAGGTACCAAGTTTCATGTATGTTTTCCTCGCTATTCTTGGCGTGCATGGCATATGCATCTGGTTTGTTGGTTATGATATGTCATTAGCATGGAGGATAGTTAGTATCGATAGTGGATTTTCCTAACATTTCCATTTCCTGGTTAGCCATGAATATTGTGGGTTTATTTCCTTGTTTTGTTTTGGTTGGTTCTGATGTTTCCTTAGCTTGGGTTGAGTTACTAGTTCCTAGAGCCTTGGTTGGACAAACGCTATGGATCCATGTAACCACTTTGGATGAGTTACTCGTCCCGTACCCTTGGTTGTATAAACCATATGGAGCCCTTGGTGGGTTGAGTTACTAGTCCTGGAGCCTTGGTTGGAAAAATTCTCTGGAGACAGCTAAAAGTTGTGGGTTGAGTTAATAGTCCTAGAGCCTTGGTTGGAACAAATGCTCGGAGCCCTAGAAGGCTTGGATAGAGACCAATCTGATGATGGTTTTGTGATGTCTGACATGAGGTGGAATAACTGTTTTTATGGGTTGAGGTGGATGGCCTCTCGAAGCCCTATATGTTTATGGATTGATGTGTTCTATGACATCCCACATTCATGCTAGGAATATGGCACAGGGGTGAATAGATGAAGAGAGATTTGGCTCAGCCATTTTACGGTCAGATGGAATGTGGAAGTCCCATCATGGGTTTGGATTTTTCATCATCAATATGATGTTATTTCTCCTTGTATTTCTATGAGAATTATACTTCTTTATATGTGGATCATATGGCTATGATTTCATTGGTTTTTTTGTTGTTATTATGTTGGTTATGTGTGTGTTTTATGACAATAGCTATGTATGGATCTCATCATGTTTTTACTTGTAAATGAATGAACAATGTATATATGACCTAATGTGTTATCACTTAGAACTTAAAACATTTGTATATATAGTCTTTTGTCCAAGTTTAATGTCAAAAGGTGGTGTCAAAATGTTGTTGTTCTATGTTTCTTACTTAGAGTTGGAATTTTAAAGGGGTTTGATGTAAAATGTGTTCTAATCTTATGGGTCATCCTCCGCCATCATGTTTTCATAAGTCATGTCTTGTCTCATTCATATCACCAATCCTTTCCATAATTTCGCAGCGCAGCCTCCTATTGGTCAGTTTTGCAGCGTATTTCCGTAATTTTGCAGCGCAGTTTCTTATTGGTCAATTTCGCTGCATAATCATGGTTTAGCCATTCCGCAGCGTGTCACCATCAAGCCGTTTCGCAGCACATTTTGACAATTCAAAACTAGCCGCGCTGCGAAATCGCGGATTCCTGCGTTTTGCAGCAGATATTTTTCAGAGGGTCATGTCAGTTGTTGAGTCATCGTTCCCGTCCGTTCATGTCAGTTGGCGTACCTCCCAAATACTCATAAACCATCACTCCACCAATAGGTTTGTAGGCATGCACATTAATATTATTCAAATTGGTTTTGCCGTGCATAGATTTTGCATGATGATCTTAAATGTTGCGTAAACGGCCAGCCTGGGTAATGAGATATTTGAATTGCAAGCGAGCCCGAGTTTATCAAGTGAGCCTGAATTGCAAGCGAGCCTGAGTGAAAAAGAACTGAAACATCAGTTTAGTTGGAGTTGTTGGTAATTGACTGTGCGGAAATTTCAAAGGCAAATGGAGAGGAAGGGGCATAGGTCTGGGAAATGTCAAAGAACAGAGCCTGAAGGTTTGGACCTCACACTAAGAGATGAAGGCGTGAAGAAAGCCTTCAAGGATGCCGACTGTTGGAATTTCTGTGAGAAGCTGCAGGGTGGCCATGCTCAGGTAACAAAGGATTTTGCCTTAAATTTCACCGGTTTGAATTCTAAAGTTGCTATGCTAGAGGTTCAAGTGTCCCCTGAGGCCATTGCTACTGTAACTGAGATTCCAAGGGGGGGACAAGAGTGGTTCAAGAACTTCAAATTTGATATGAACCCCTGCAAAGAATTCTTGAAAGAGGCACATGTGAATCAGGATCTAACAAAGGCTGTACCTAGAAATTATGTTAAGGAGCACTATGCCCTTCTTCTCACTTGTATTCAAAAATATTTAACCTGTGAGGGTAGATATACCAAGGTTTACTCCTATCACTTTAAGTTGTTGTTGCATTTTACTGGCAAAGCATCCATAGATATTCCATTTTACCTGTTTCGTAGTCTTAGCAAAATGTGTGATAAAGTGCAATTAAGAAAGGATGACTGTGAAACATCATTATTTCACCATGGTTTGGTAAAACTGTTAGTGCTAGATGGTCTTCAGAAAATTGGTAGAGATTGGAACTCTTTTATCTTCATGGCTGGTTTCCAGAGTAAAACAGGGCTTACTCCACAGCCGGTTAGAGAAAGAGAAAAATCAGTTGATGAAGAGCCCACAATAGCCCAGCTTCGAAAGGAAGCAAAGGATAGAAAGAAGGCCAAGTCACAGTTGAAGAAATCAGTGAAGCCACTAATTATTAAAGAGCAGCCTCAGCCATCATCAAAAGAGAAAACTAAGCATGAGAAAGTTGTACCTGGACCAAGTGAATCCAAAACAGTGTCTAGAGCTAGGACAAGGAGTCAAGTAAGTAAAGATAAGGGCAAAGCATTGGCTGTTGAGGAAAGCCCTACATCTAAAGCCAGCTTGAGTGATTTGCTTGAGGCCATTGAGTTTGAGCAGGTGGAGCCAGTGCATATTGAACCAATGCACATAGATTTAACTCAATCATCACCGGAAAGCACTAAGAAATCTAAAGCTTCAAAGAGACTGAGGTTTGAAGAGCCCGGTGATGAATTTGTCCTCAAGCCAAGAAGACCTGTTACAAGAAGACAAGTAAGGGAAACCTCTAAACTACCTAGAACAGAGGAAGTTGAAAAATTGTCTAGAGCAGAGGTGGCAGAGAAAAGCAAGCAAAAGCACTCCAATAGAACAGTCATTATTTCCCAAGGAGGTAATGTTATAGCCATAAAGGACCAACTGGAGGCAGAAAAGATTGAAATTGATAAGGTGAAGAAAGCCACTAGGGAGGTTGCAGTCAGATATGCAAACTATCGAAAAGCTGTGTTAAAGGGGAGTAAAAACCTAGTAAGCCAGGTGGATTCAGTAGCTGATGTCTACACATGGATGGTTCCAGCTCTCAAACAGGCCCAATGCATCAGAAAAATAAACATGTGTTTAAAGGCCGAGAACAAAGCCATGAAGAGGAGGATTAAAGAATTGGAATCACAGCTAGGTCAGTGGAAGAAGGTGGAAGAATTAAAGGCTCAGCTAGATCAATTAGCTGATAAATAAAGTTGCTGCTCAAAGAGAGGTATTGTTCTAAGTTTTGTAAAATTTTGGCTTAGTTTCATTATTTTAAAGGCATCTAGACCCCTGCCATATATAAAGGAGTTTTAGCCATTGGAGGTATAAGCAGTGAAAAACTCAGAGCAAATACAAGCTGTATAAACAAAAAACAGCGGTTTCGTAGCGCGCTACGAAACTGCTGTAGGTGCTGTTTTTGAACGAAAACAAACAGTTTGATGGGAGGATCAGATATTTGCCAAAGGAAACACCTAAGGAACATTAAGAAGACCACATGAAGTTAACATAAGCCATTCTAATGATGACATGTGTGCCTCTTTTGTAAAGTGAAGTGTTTTTGTCTCAAGTTAAAGTTTTCATCATAAAGGCACTTTATGTTCAGTTATTAGGGTTTGGAAGGAGGTGCATACGAGGAGTATTGTTTTGGCTTGCACACCTGTTCATCAACTAAGCCTCCAGCGCATCTGGTATCATGATGGTGCTCTTCATTTTTGGGGTGTTAAAGAGTTGGAAACATGCTGCTACATTTTCAAATAGGTGATGGAAGACAGAGACCGGAAAAACAGGGGTTTGTCTCCTAACATTATTGAACCATCAACACATCCAGCATCCAAAGCTAGCATGGAACATTGAATCCTCCTCTCAGCTATCTCGGCCAAACTGAAAGGAGACAGGTGTCAAGGAGCAAGAAAGAATCATTCTACGAGGAGGATATAATTAGAGCTTTAGTTTAATTAGGACTCTTTAAAATTCCAGTTTAGCACTTGTTGTATTTAATGAGTCAGTTAAATAGCAGATAAGGGTAATTAGTAGCAGTCATCGAGCTCCCCTCATGTTGGAAGAGGAAGCTCAAAGTAGTTAAGGAGATGTTTCTATATATAGAGAAAATTTTGATGTAATTAGGGTTGGATGTTTTGGAGAAAACAGAGTTTATTTTGGCTTGTGTAAAAACTTATTTCAGTAATACAAATGACTGCTTTTTCTTCTCAGGATTCACACAGTGTTTCAAATGCTCAAGATATATGTGGTTTTGTTTTATCTTTTATGTTTTACAGCTGTATAAATACACAATCACTCAGAATTCACATTGTTGCTCTGACTTCCTGTGTGTATTTGTAAGTTGAGGTTTCTATGAGAGGTATTTTGAGTGTTTAAACATTACATGCCCTGACTTCTATGAATGAGTAGTTTTATAGTTTGCTGAAGTGATGATTAACTCCATGAGCCCAATGGAAGCCTTTGTAATGTCTGTCCAGCCAACATATGTGTTAAATTTACTTTGAAAGAGTTAGACATCTCATCACTAATTGAAATCAATAACCCTTTGAGAGAGCCCTCTCAGGCTAAGGAGGCTAAGCCTTAGTCAAAAGTCTAGTTTGAAATAGTTACACAGAGTCTTGCTGATTAACAACCATCAGTGTTCGATTTTGTGATAACATAATGGATGAAATGGCAGTTAATGTGTTGAGGCGTCAATGACTCTTAGCAATTCTAAGCTTAGTATGAGACCCTTATGCTCAAATATGTTATTTACACATATAGATTACATATTCATGATATGTTTGACGAAACGCCTGTCATGGCTAGTAGGAGTCCAGCCAAGGTCTTATTCAAGTAATTGCATTTGTATTTTGATTCCCCTATTACATTATTGTTCTGAAGGTGTCATTCAATTATGGGCAGTGACCTAGGCTTTGCGCCTGAAGAAATGGCTTAAATCTTGAGGACGATGGCACAACATTGAGAAAAATAGTCCCTAGATGCTGGAATGCCTATAACATGGGTGCGTCTAGAGCCTTCTAGACGCTGGCATGCCCATATCATGGGAGCGTCCATAGCCTCCTACACACTGGCATGCCCATAGCATGGGAGCATTCAAAGGTCAAGAGGCCTAAAACCTCAGTAGGACTCAGGAACTGGTTAGCAGAAAGGTTGGGATGGTTCTTATCATTCCTATTGTTTATGTTGAAGTTTTGTATGGTATGTTTCCATCGATTCCACTTCCTTAAAGTGAATTAGGAGGTCGAATCATATGATAGTAGCCTCTCATCACATGTTTACTCTGTTTGGTCGGTTTCTTGGGTAGATGTGGGAGGAGGGTATTATAGAGTGGTATCAGGGCATGGTTCACCCCTTAGACTGGATGGGTTGTGTGCGTTGGTCATGCATGCATCTCGGTTACATGTGTGCCTCTTATGCTTGCATTCTATGTGTTTGTTGCATTTGCATGGTGCTGATCATGTAGGTTTTAACCTAATAGAGAAATTACCTACATATGAATTCTAAAAATAGAAAATAGACAATGGCAAGAGCATAAAACATAAAACATATATACATATAGATTTCCCCTGGATCCCAAAACCGGGACTACCATATTGATTTTTCATTATATTCCTTTCAATGTTACAATACATATATATACATTTTGAAGCATCCATAAACCCCAATCCATTAACCCTTGATTAGAACATAATTGTAGTTCCCTTGACCTTATCTACAAAATACCATGGGGAAAAACCATCATGCCCAAAACCATGTGCAAAGACCACGCAAAAAACCATAGACAGGTCCTCCCACCTAATATAGGGTCCCAAAAAAAAATCCATGAGGCGTTGTCCTAGACCCCATCGACGGGGGCTATCGGCCCCCCTGTGACCCCCCTGTGCGTGGGGCTAGTCGTGGAAAGAATATAGCACACACCCAACATTCTCCTACTTGTTCTTTTATTTCCACGAGGGCCCCAAGAGAGCTTGGTCATTTTTCCAGCCTTGTAAATCTCATTGTTTCTCTACACCAAGAAAAATTCTTAGTGCTCACAGACTTCATCAATGCATCTGCAACATTCTTCAAAGTGTCCACCTTTACCAGCAACACCTTTTTGTCCTCAACCATATCCCTCACAAAGTGATACTGAACATCAATGTGATTTGTCTTTAAAATATAAGAAGGTTTCTTTGCCAAGAAAATTGCACTTTGGCTGTCATAGTCTATCCTTATAGCTCATTGTATCAATCCCATAATTGAACACAATCTCTGCAACCAATCTACTTCCTTGCTTGCATGAGTGGCTACCATGTATTCTACCTTTGTAGTTGAAATTTCCACTATAGACTGTCTCTTGCTCATCCAACTGACTGCACCTCCAAACAAGTTAAATACATACCCACATATAGATCTTCTTTGTTCCAGATCTCCAACCCAGTTTGCATCAACAAATCCACAGATGTCAAAAACTCTATCCAATCCCATTTTTCCTTGGTAGCACAAACCATAATCATTAGTGCCATGTAGATACCTGAAAACTCGCTTCATTGTTGTCCAATGATCCTTCCCTGGTTTTGACGTAAACCTACTCAATACTCCTACTACATGTGAATTGTATTCTCTAGTATAGACCATTTCATACATCATGCTACTAATTGGACTTGCGCATGGAACACAGGACATGTTCTCTTCCTCTTCTTATGTCTTGAGACATTGTTCAACAAATAACTTTACACCAACAGGAATAGGAACCTTCATCAGTTTACTATCCTGCATATTAAACCTCTACAATATTGTCTTGACATACTTCCTCTGGTTTAAACAAAGCTTCCTTTTTGCCTGATCTCATTAATTTCCATGCCCAAAATATAGTTTGCAGCACTAAGATCTTTCATGTCAAATTTGGAGGAAAATTGGGTCTTCAATTTCTCAATAGTTTCTTTGTTATTTCCAATCAACAACATATCATCCACATACAAGACCAAATAAAAACCAAGGTCACTAATTAATTTAAAATACACATAGTGATCTGCTTTTCTTCTGGTGAGGCCAAGTCCCTGTATATATGTATCAAATTTCTAATACCACATCCTTGGTGACTATTTTAACCCATACATAATTTTTTTTAACCTACATACCACCTCTTTCTTAGCCTTCACTACAAAGCCTTTAGGTTGCTTCATGTAGATCTCTTCTTCTAGATCCCCGTGAAGAAATGTTGTCTTCACATCCATCTATTCTACCTAAAACTCAAAAGAAGCAACAACAGATAAAAGTAATATAATAGAAGCTACCTTGGCAACATGAGAAACAATATCACCAAAATTAATTCCCAACACCTGGGAATAACCTTTTGCTACCAACCGAGCTTTGTATTTCTCCACTTTGCCTTTTGCATTCATCTTCTTCTTAAGCATCCATTTCTTTCCAATGGGTTTCCTTCCAGACAGCAACTCCACAAGATCCCAAGCCTCATTTTTGTGCAAATATTCCATTTCATCAACCATGGCCTCTTTTCATAGTTTTCCATCTTCTGAATCTACTGCTTCCTTGATATTTCTGGGATCATCATCATTAATAGATAAAGAAAAAATTGAAAAGAAAGTTGTTGGACTATACCTTTCAAATTGCCTTCTTTCTCGAACTGATTTTCTCACAGCTGGAGTTTGTGGCTCTTCATCTTTTGATTCCTCTTCTGTTGTAGAGTCTGATTCCTCCTCCTTTAGCTCAAACTCTATATTCTCAGGTTCCTTTGGTAGGACTTCATGTTTAATAACATATTTCACCTCTCTAAACACCACATCGGTGTTGTACACAACCTTCTTTATTTTTGGGTTCCAATGCTTATAACCTTTTAAACCATATTGATACCAAATAAAGATGCACCTTTCAGATTTACTATCCAACTTGGTTCTTCTCTCCTTTGGAACATGTACATATTCATCACATCCAAATACCCTAATATGTGAAAGAGAGGGTCTATTACCAGTCCATACCTCTTGAGGAGTCTTATGCTCCAACGCTAATGAAGGTGATTTGTTGACTAGGTAACATGCAGTCTCCATCGCCTCTGCCCAGAATGTTTTTCCTACCCTGGTACCACTGAACATTCTTCTTTCCTTTTCCATCAATGTCTTGTTCATTCTTTCTGTAACTCAATTTTCTTGAGGTGTGAATGAAGTAGTCTTCTACCGTGTTATACCACATTTCTTACAAAACTCTTCGAATTCCTTCTTGCAAAACTCTCCACCGTTATCTGTCCTCACACCTTTATCTTCTTCTCTATCTGGTTTTCCACTAGAGCCTTAAATTCTTTAAACCTGTCAAAGACTTCAGGTTTATTCTTGAGGAAATATATCCATGTATTCCTTGAGAATTCATCTATAAATGATACATAGTAGACAAACTTACCTAGTGATGGAACTAACACAAGTTCAAATACATCACTGTGCACAAGCTCTAATATATGTTTCGCCCTCTTAGCACTAGAGGTGAAACTCACCCATTTCTGCTTCCCACATACACAATTTTCATAGAAATCAAAATCGTTACAAAAAACTTTCTACCATATCTTTACCATGAACTATTCAAAGGACCTTCTCTCCAATATGTCCAAGCCTTTGATGCCATAGCATGGTATTTTCTCGAGAGACCACGAGATTTTCTACTCCACTTTTAGGAACCATAGAACTAATGCACCCATCAATAACAATGCTACCTTGAAAATTGTACATAGTTGTTGAGCCTCAAACCTGCACTTCTTTACACATCCTCCCAGCCTCCTTTTCCTATTCATTTCCTTCTTTTTCCACTCATTCCCTCCATCAAATTGCTCAAATCATTGTATTTTAAGACTTTTTACATGGTTTGCTAATTATGCTAATGACTGTTGTTGGTTTAGAATTTTGGTTCAAAGTGTTGCGTTTCCGCAGCTCACACAGGGTTTCCACAGCTGATCCCGGTTTCCGCATCCAACCCCGGATTCTGTAGCTGTTTTATTAAATGATATGTTCCAGGTGTCCTCCGGGAAGAAGAGCCACATGGGCAAGTTCGTGGAACCAAGGACATGGTGTGTGTCCTTCCATCTCACCCAAACCGGTCATAAAAACCCGTGGTCAACGAGGAGGCAAATACGGTCAACAAAAGTCATTGGCGGTGGCACGGCTCTGCGTGTTCTGTTTTGGAGCACGTGAAGAACAGGTGGCATCTTCCTCAGCCACGAAGACAGTGGGAAACATGAATCCAACAACAGATTTAATGCCCACAACGACCGTTGCCTAAATCCGAGGACGCAGTAAGATTACGTGTTTTTACACAACTACTTGAATAGCTTAGTTTTCGTTAAGTTAGTTTGCTTTCCTCTGTTATAAATAAAGCTTCTTTGAACACTGGATAGTTAGTCGTTGTTGTAATCGCTTTGTAATTTTGAGCTCCCCACTGTACTTTTACATTTGCTGTCAATACATGAGAAGACTGTTTTACACTTAAGCGTATAACTGCTCCTTGAACCGACTGAAGTAGGCAGAGGGCCCCTATTTGCTGAAGCCCTGTATAGTAATCTTTAATTTCCTACATTTCTCTTTCTTGTTTCATGTATAATAGATGTACATATGTCTTTTAATTGCTGCGTTTTTATTTCTTTTCAACATGTATATTAGCTGTACATAAACTTTGAATTCTGCTGATTTACATTTCTGCACTTTTGTTCATGACTGATCAGTGTGTTATGCAGGTTTCTTAGGCAAGCCCGGGACAATTTTCTTTCTTTTCTTTTCATAACTAGTGGCATGCGTGATCGTCTTGTCTATGTTGCTGCAATTCATTGTTTTGCAGTTTTGATTTTCCTTGCTGTCATTTCTTTAACTTGCACTTTACTTTCTGCTCAGTAGTTATCAAGTTGTTCATTTATTGATGGTTCTTTTTCTATAATCAACTAACTTTATTGGAGCCAAAATATCACTTAGTGCAGCTTGGTTTATTTTGCTTTAAGACTCACATTATTGACCTATTCATAATTGTTCTCACATGATTAAGAAAAGGTTAAAATAGTGTGATTTGTCTCACTTAAATTTCACATTGATTAGATTTAAATGAAGAGTTAAAATAGTGTAAAGTAGTGTAAAGTAGTTGTTCTTGATTTTAATTGAGTTAATATAAATTTCATTTTCATTTTCATCAGCAGCAGAGATACTGGGCCAATGCCATTAGTCCTTTATTTGATTTTAATCTTTGATTTTATTGCAGTTGTTATTCAAGCTTTCTTGTAGAATACTTTTCAAGTTTTGAAGAAATCATTTAGAGATCACCACAATCATCCACATTTCACTTTCTTTATTACTTCCATCACATCACAGTAGGAAAAATACATTCGAAAACAAACTTAAAAAGCTAAAAACGACAAAAGATTAAGAAAACGGTTATCTAAGTACATATAGTACACCTCACTTCATCAACTTACGAGCCCCGGGTTGACATTTAAAAGTTGCAATTTAGACTTCACTAAATTGACCAAACATTTTGGCGCCGTTGCTGGGGAAGTGAAATTAGGTAGCCAATTCTTAAAAAAAGAAAAAAAACAAGAAAATTTCAAGGAAGGAAAATTAATAACCTCTCAAAGTATGCTCTCCTCTTGCACCTAGAGTGATCTGGAGGATCAGAAAAGAGAAAGTTATTGGTTTAATAGTTTCTTGAGTATGCTCTCTTCTTGCACCTAAAGTGACCTGGAAGATCAGAAAGAGAATTATTACCCCAACTTGAAGGAAAATAAAAATGACTTGCATAGAGCAAGAGATTCTAGGGGAAGGTTTTTAGCTAGAGCTAAGAGTTCGATTTTTACAAGTCCATCTACTTCAAGGAATAGACAAGAGACACCTCCATCATCTCCAACTTACACTCCAAGCCCTAGGATTCCTGAAATTCAAGAGGCAGGAGTCGACTCTCCCACACCTTCCATCGAATCTGAACTAGAAAGAGATCCTTTCCTTCCTTCTACAGAAAGAAAAATTTTAATAGAAGAAGTAGAATCATCTGAAGAAGAGGGAGAAATTCCTTCTCGTTCACCCTTTGTAGAAGAACCAGAAGACTCTGAAGTCTCTAGGGAAACTACTATGACAGAGGAAGGAGCAACTGGATTTGGTAGAGGTAGAGGTAGAGGAGGAGGAGGAGGAAACAATGGAGGAGGTAGAGGTAAAATTGGAGGAAATAGGGATGGGGATAACTCATTTGGGTTTCCTATAGTTGATGAGGACTCCCGAGCCACAATGAAAAACATCTCACCATCTGTCCTCCCAAACTTCCATGGGATGAGGAATGAGGACCCTAAAACATTTCTATTTGAGTTTGAAGTCATTTTTCTAACTTATGATTATCTGGAAGACTCTCAAAAACTCAAACTGTTCCCTTCAACATTGAAAGGACCAGCCTTGAAGTGGTTCATGGGATTACTCACTCAATCCATTAGGTCTTGGAATGATATGAAACAAACATTTTTGGATAGGTACCTGGACTATTGTATGCCCACCAATCACAAGGATGAGGTATTCAAAATGATGCAAAAAGAAGATGAAAATTTGGAGGATCTGCTTGAAAGATTTCAATACAACTTGAAAAGAGCAAAAATGAACAACTTAGATGAGGAGACATTAAAAGCCCTTCTATTGAAAGCCATTAGAGATGAATGGATAGATATTTTGAACATGATGGGGAAGGGAGATATATCTCAACTTTCACTCAATGATATAGCAGAACTATGTGTCCATCTCTCAAGGGGGAAATCTAAAACTCAAAAAGGGCCTAGAGATCCTTCTCTCATCAGAGCAAACAAATCTGCAACTGGATCAGTAAGTAGGGCTGAGATTGGCAATATGCTTGATGAATTTAAAACTGACATCTTAGGGAGTCTTAGCGAGCAACTAGACACTCTTAAGATTCACAATAAGCAGAAAGCAGAAGCTGAGGCTTTGGCCATCTTTTGCCCAAAATGTAGGAAGAAACATGCTCTAAGGGAATGTCCCTTGGATGCAAAAGTTGTAGAGACATGTGTAATTTGTTCAGAGAATCATGAGACCAAGGATTGTCCTTCAATCCCTGGGCTCAAAGCTGTCTTTCAAGAAGATCCAAATACACTCGAATCTCTCTGTTTTGTCGCAAGGAGACCTTGGCAGGGGCAACAAAATCAAGGGTTTAGCAACTCTATGAATTTTCAACCCCCACCAAATTGGAATCCTTGGCAACAACCTTGGTCCCAACCTCAAAATCCTTTTCAATCATGGGTACAAGGTATGCAAAATCCTTATGGGAGATTTGCTCAATTTTACCAATATCCTCCATCTTTTCAAAACCAACAAGCTCCACAACTTCCAAATCAAAATCCACAACTATCATTGCCATTTCCACAACAACAACAACCTTCTCAACAGAATCCAAACTCTCAACTCTTGCTTCCATTCCAACAGAAGTCAAATCAACTTCCTTCTCAGCCATTGCCAAACCCCAATAATAAAAACCCTCAAAATGCTTACATGATGGAAGGTCAACAATTTCCTACCTATATGATTGTTCCTCTCAATGAAGTACAACTCAGATCAGGTAGAGTCTTAGATAAGCCTTCTATAAATGCTCAAAAGCAAAGCATTTTTGAGGAAGAATCTCTTGAAGCCAATAAGGGTTCTGAATCATCTCTTCAAAACCCAAACACTCAAAAAGAAAAAGAAAAAGAATTAACCCCCACAACTCCCATAGTTGAGCAACCTGCATCTTTATCCACACCTCCTTTTCCTGAAAGATTACAAATTGACAAAGGAGTGGAAAAACAAATTTGGTTGCCTGACTATAATTTTCTAGATGAATTGAAGAATGTCTGTATCAAGATTCCCTTGTTACAAGCCATTAAGGAAATTCCTATTCTAGCAAAAACAATAAAGGAGTTGAGCCTTAAAAGACTAGGAAGGAAACCAAGAGATACTTGAAGGATCCACCTGGTAGGGAAAATTGCAGATATCATGATGGGAAAAATTACTATGCAGAAATATGTAGACCCTGGTAGTCCAATTGTCAAAACACATATCAATGGGGTAGAAATACCAAATACTTTGATTGATTTAGGGGCTGCTATCAACATCATGAGTAGACAGACTATGGAACAACTAAAACTTCCTAATCTTCTTTTTACACCTACTTTATTGCAACTTGCAGATCGATCAATTATTAAACCAGATGGTGTATTAGAAGACATTCCAGTCTCCCTAGACTCTTGGGAATATCCAGTGGATTTCATGATTTTAACTCCTAAGAGTAATCTAGGAGGACATCCTCTTATTTCAGGAAGACCTTGGCTAGCCACAACTGATGCTTTCATAAGTTGTAGGTCTGGGAATATGTATATTTCTGATGGTAATTCGACAAAGAAGTTCAATCTGTATCCTCCAACAAAAGCAATTACAGAAATAGGAGATAATGAGTGGGTTGATGATGAAGATACTATACAACCTGTCTTTACCATTTCTGAGATTGGTGAAGATAGTCAAATTCTGAACACATTAGAAAACTTTGAACCATCTTCAGAATATGACCACACACAATTTCATTTGGATTCTGATATTGAGTGTCTATCATCTAGACAAATGTCTCTTTTCTCTATGGAAGAGTTTGGTAGTTCTGCCATTGAGATTTTTCCAGGAAAAACATTGAATATCAACATAAACTTGGAAAAATCACAACAGGGGGAGCTAACCAAAATCTTACAAAAACATTCTACTGCATTTGCATGGGAGTATACTGATATGAAAGGTATTGACCCTAAGACTTGCATTCATCACATCTACATTGAGGAAAACAGTAGGCCAATCAGACAACCTCAAAGAAGGATGAATCCAAACCTTAGGGAGATAGTGAAAGAAGAGCTCCAAAAGTTACTTAATGTAAACTTCATTTACCCCATTTCAGATAGCCGGTGGGTTTCCCCTTTGGTTATAGTACCTAAAAAGAATGGTAAATGGAGGGTTTGCATTGATTACAGGGAATTGAACAAAGCAACTTTGAAGGATCACTTTCCTTTGCCCTTTATTGATCAAGTATTAGATACTTTAGCAGGCAAAAAGTATTTCTCATTCTTGGATGGTTTTAGTGGTTACAATCAGATTCAGGTAGCACCTGAAGACCAGGACAAGACCACATTTACCTGTCCATGGGGAACTTTTGCTTACTGAGTACTTCCTTTTGGATTATGTAATGCACCCGCAACATTTCAAAGGGCAGTACTAGGAATCTTTTCTGATCTAATTCATGATTGTGTAGAGGTCTATATGGATGATTTTACAGTTTATGGTAATTCATTTGAAGAGGCATTAGAAAATTTGGAAAAAGTCCTTATAAGATGTAAAGAAACAAATCTTTCATTAAGTCATGAAAAATGTTTTATGATGTTTACTGAAGGGATTGTTTTAGGACATCATATTTCAGGAGATGGAATTAAAGTCGATAGATCAAAAGTTGAAGTCATCTCCAAGTTACCTATTCCAAATTGTCAAAAAGATGTTAGAAGTTTTCTTGGATTTACTAGATATTATAGAAGATTTATTGAAAACTTCACCAAGATAGCATCTCCACTCTTAAAATTACTTACAAAAGACTGTGAATTCAAGTGGGATCCTGACTGTCAATCTGCATTTGAAACTATAAAAACAAGAATATCTGAAGCACCCATTTTGAGAGGGCCAAATTGGAAACTTCCTTTCCATATTTCTACAGATGCTTCAGATACAGCTCTAGGAGCTGTGTTGGGTCAAAAAGATTTAGTTCCTTATGCCATTTACTACACCAGTAAAAATTTGACTCCCACTGAGTTAAATTATACTGTGACTGAAAAAGAGTTCTTAGCTGTTGTGCATGCAATTAACAAGTTTAGACATTAAATAACTGGCTATGAAACTTTTGTCCATACTGATCATTCTGCAATTAGATATCTCATGAACAAACCTGTTACTAATGGCAGAGTTACAAGATGGCTTTTACTTTTACAAGAATTCAATATTACTGTGCTAGATAGACCAGGGAAACAAAATACAGTAGCTGATTTCTTGTCTAGAATCCAAAATACTAACGAAGATTCTCCCGTAGAGGATAAGTTTCCAGATGAATATATGTTTGCAGTAACTACTAAAACTCCTTGGTATGCAAATATTGCTAACTATTTGGTTACAGGGAAGCTACCTCCACACTTATTTCCTAATGAGAAAAGGAAAATCATTCAGGAGAGTTCAAAGTATTCATGGATTTCTAATGAATTGTTCAAAACAGGGCTAGATTGTGTGATCAGAAGATGTGTTTGGGAAGATGAAATGCCTGACATCCTTAAGGCATGTCATGATGAACCGTGTGGTGGACACTTTGCTGACAAGAGGACGGCCTATAAAATCCTTTCTTTAGGATATTATTGGCCTTCTCTCTTCAAAGATGCAAAACAATATGTTAGAAGGTGTGACAACTGCCAAAGAGTTGGGAGACCAACTCTTTCAAATGAAATGCCATTACAGCCACAGGTACTCATCGAACCCTTTGAAAAATGGGCTTTAGATTTCATTGGACCTATTAATCCACCATCTAAACAAAAGAAGTATATATTGGTTTGCACTGATTATGTTACTAAATGGGTAGAAGCCAAGGCGTTGCCTTCTGCCACTGAAAATTCAGTTGTTCAATTTCTTTTTGAGGATATTTTTACTCGTTTTGGTGTCCCAAGAGAAATTGTGACAGATCATGGAAGTCAATTTACATCTAACTTGATGGAGAAGCTGATGGAAGAATACAAAATCAAGCACAGAAAATCTACTCCATACCATCTGCAAGCAAATGGTCAAGTGGAATCCACAAACAAAGTTCTTGAGAGCATCATCACCAAAAATGTTCATCTCCACAGAAGAGATTGGGCAGAAAGGCTTCCTGAAGCCTTATGGGCCTATAGAACTACATGGAGGAACACAACAGGACATTCTCCCTATGAACTTGTTTATGGGAAAGAAGTCTTGCTCCCCATTGAGTTCCAAGTCAAGACCTTCAAGATGGCAGTTCAGTTGGGGATGAGTCTATCAGAAGCCCAAAAGCACAGAATGGAGCAGCTGAATGAGCTAGATGAAATAAGACAAGATGCAATTTTAAGGACTGATCTAGTTCAGCACCAAAGAACTAAGTGGCATGACAGATATATCAAGGAGAGAAAGTTTCAAAAAGGAGATTGGGCGTTACTGTTTGATTCCAAATTTAAAGACTTCAAAGGAAAATTTCAAACTCATTGGCTTGGACCATATGAGATTGATGAAGTCATTAGCAACGGAGCAGTTCGAATCAAGACTATTGATGAGTTTCAAACTCCTCTCATTGTGAATGGCCACCGATTGAAAATTTATCATAAGCCACTCCCAAAAGAGGACTTTGTCAAAAAATTTCAAGAGAATTCTGCAATGAGGTTGGTGGAGAAGAATTCTTCTCCTCCATAAGCCTAGTCTTTGTTTCTTTCTGAATTTAAAAAAAAAAATAAAAAAAAAAAAATAAAAAAAATGTGTATAAGCCTGAAAACCAATCCCAGATTGGCGGTTTTATACAGAAAATATGGAGTGAAAATCAAGGACACCTGACACTCTATATTTTCCAAAAAAAAAATCTCTTTCTCTCCATCTTCACTCCACTTGTCATTTCCATCTTCACCTCCATCTCATCTTCATCTCCATTCCACTTCACTCCACTACACTTCCATCTCATTCCACTCATTTCATTCCATTCCATCAATAAAAGTCCCTCTCAGGACTATTTCATTCAGTTAGTTGTTTTTCTAACTAAATTTGTGCAGTTAAAGGGGTGTTGTCTCAGTTTCCGCAGCTGGGAACCGTTTCCACAGCTCGCACCAGTTTCCGCAGCTCGAAACGATTTCCGCAGCCAGCATCACTCTGTCTCTACAGCCAGCAACACTCTATTTTCAAAAAAATTACAGTCAAAGGTCAGCATCATCATCACCAAAGGCAGCAAAGATATGAGGCATCTGCAAGATCAGAAAGCAATAATGGGTCAGCAACCTTAATCAACAAATGGCAAACTTATGAAGGTATGATCAAAATCTTTTCCAAACAACAATTTAATGTCATTTTATGCATAGTTATTAAATCGTGGAAAGAGCCACTAAATGCAATGATTCGGCAAGATCATCCCACTCCTCCTCCACGATAATGCTTCATCCACCTCATACCTTTCTAACGGTCCCCTAATCATCATTAATTCAAAACTTGAAATGGGGCTGCTCCTCCATTACTGGCCGTACCTCTGTGACGTAACCCAATGTACCACGGCTCTCCTTACCACCATTTCCGCAGCCAACGCTGAGACGTGTGCATAAGCCACCTGACTCTAAAGGATTCAGTCGTTATTCCATCCACTTATCACTCCATTTCCGCATGCATTGAACTCATTTCTCGTGTTTGTCTTCTACTCCCTCGTACTCACACCATTTCCACTCTCATTTCCGCTGCAAACTCCACAGCTCTGTTTCAAACCCCGATTACAGTTCTGCAATACGCCTTGCATTACGTTACGACTACTCCACTTACAGCCGTAATCCACCTGTTTTTTCCCGTGAGCATCCTCCTTGAGCATCCACACACAGTCAAAGCTTCAGCCAAAGTTGAGAGCCGAAGATGGGGAAGCTGCTTAGAGCTGAACCTGAGGGTCCGAAGTATTTAGAAGGGTATCCATAGATGACGGAAGCATTAAAGAAAGCAAAGTGGTTGAAGTTTATTCAAAAATTTAGAGGGTATAATAAGGAGGTAACGAAAGCATTTGCTCGATCCTTCAATGGACACACCGTGGAAGTAGGGGACTTGAAATTCACAATAACAGAGAACACCATAGCAACAACAACCAGTCTACCTCAGGAGGGAGAAAGATGGTTTAAGAACAGAGGGCTGGAAGATCAGGGATGGAAAGACATGCTTAAGAACCCAGGTATGGACACTTCAATATTCACTAAATGGATTCCTGTGCATGTAATTAAAGAGGAATGGTCTGCGCTATTGTTACTTGTTCAGAAGTTTATTACATGCGAAGGTCGCTTTGGCACCATGTATATGTATCATGCAAGGATTATGATGAATTTTATTTAAGGCCATGCCCTTAATTTACCTTACTTTCTGCTAGCAAGCCTAAAGAAAATGAGCTCTGCTGTTCAAAAACATGTAGGCCATATTGAATCCCACCTTTATCATCACGGGCTCATTAGAATTCTCATTGAGGATCAATTGAAAAACAGTAACAATACTTGGGAAAAGTTTTTGATCAGAAATCACTTCCAAGAGGTGACTGAAACCTCTGCCAGTAGTTCCCCAAAAATCCCAAAAAGAAGTAGGAGGAGAAAAAGAAATGTTACAGCCCAAGACCTTCCTACAGTAGACACTCAGGAAACTGTTCATGAGGAAGAAGAAGAGGGAACTAGAAATAAAAAGTAGAAAAAGGACAAAGGTAAAGCAACTGTTCAAGAGACATATCCATCCCCTGAACCATCAGTAGAAGAAGAGTCTCAAACTTTGGCAGAAAGGTTAGCCCATCTCCAAACTGCTGCCTCAGCAAAGAAACGAAAAGAAAAGCAAAGTGCCCAGAAAGAGAGCACTAGTCCACATGTGAGGAGGAGCAGTAGGCTCAAAGGAAAGAAAGTGACCCAAGAAAAACAATCACACTTTATTGATTTAGGTGAAGGAACACCTGAAAAAGGTCCAGCTCAGCAAGACATTGAGGCAAGTCCTCCACGTGAGGAAAGTCCTTTTCAGCTGGAAAGAGAAAACAATCCTCCTTTTCAAGAATTTGAGTTCAGGCCGAGACAAACACTTGAGGTAGACTCCACCCAGCAAGAAGCATATAACTACTTAGAGTCCTTGGAACGATCAGTTGTAGGACCAAGCACTACCTTGCCACTTGATGCACAAGTGCAATCTTTAAAACAGGAAGTGTTTGAGCTAGAAGTCCTAAACAGGCACATTAAACAAGAAAATGAAGCATTAAAAGAACAAAGCAAGGTGGACAAAATTGTCCATGACAATACCATGCTTCACTTAGGACTCTGGCAGAAGAAGAACAGAAAATTGAAGAGAAAATGTAAGAAGCTGAGCAGAGCATTGATCAATTTGAAATTTAGGTGTTTAGTCAGAAAACCAAGGACAATTTTAGCAGCAAGGAGAAAGAGAAGAAGGCTAGATGTTTTGGCAGAAGCATCTGAGCACATGGATTGAAAAACAATGACAAAGTTTTGGTTGCATGAGGACATGCAACACCTTCACAGTGGGGGTATGTTGAGCCTCAAACCTGCACTTCTTTACACATCCTCTCAGCCTCCTTTTCCTATTCATTTCCTTCTTTTGCCACTCATTCCCTCCATCAAATTGCTCAAATCATTGTATTTTAATACTTTTTACATGGTTTGCTAATTATGCTAATGACTGTTGTTGGTTTAGAATTTTGGTTCAAAGTGCTGCGTTTCCGCAGCTCACACAGGGTTTTCCCAGCTGATCCCAGTTTCCGCAGCCAACCCCGGATTCCGCAGCTGTTTTATTAAATGATATGTTCCAGGTTTCCTCTGGGCAGAAGAGCCACATGGGCAAGTTCGTGGAACCAAGGACATGGTGTGTGTCCTTCCAGCTCACCCAAACCGGTCATAAAAACCCGTGGTGAACGAGGAGGCAAATACGGTCAACAGAAGTCATTGGCGGTAGCACGGCTCTGCGTGTTCTGTTTTGGAGCACGTGAAGAATAGGTGGCATCTTCCTCAGCCACAAAGACAGTGGGAAACATGAATCGAACAGCAGATTGAATGCCCACAACGACCGTTGCCTAAATCTGAGGACGCAGCAAGATTACGTGTTTTTACACAGCTGCTTGAATAGCTTAGTTTTCGTTAAGTTAGTTTGCTTTCCTCTGTTATAAATAAAGCGTCTTTGAACGCTGGATAGTTAGTCGTTGTTGTAATCGCTTTGTAATTTTGAGCTCCCCACTGTACTTTTACATTTGTTGTCAATACATGAGAAGATTGTTTTACACTTAAGCGTATAACTTCTCCTTGAACCGGTTGAAGTAGGAAGAGGGCCCCTGTTTGCTGAAGCCCTGTATAGTAATCTTTAATTTCCTGCATTTCTCTTTCTTGTTTCATGTATA
Source organism: Pinus tabuliformis (assembly GCA_031772625.1). Classification (NCBI taxonomy): domain Eukaryota; kingdom Viridiplantae; phylum Streptophyta; class Pinopsida; order Pinales; family Pinaceae; genus Pinus; species Pinus tabuliformis. The sequence continues at coordinate 1,571,977,508 of CM062816.1, forward strand.
ATAGCTATACAGATGTCTTTTAATTGCTGCGTTTTTATTTTTTTTCAACATGTATATTAGCTGTATATAAACTTTGAATTCTGTTGATTTACATTTCTGCACTTTTGTTCATGATTGATCAGTGTGTTATGCAGGTTTCTTAGGCAAGCCTGAGACAGTTTTCTTTCTTTTCTTTTCATAACTAGTGGCATGCGTGATCGTCTTGTCTATGTTGCTGACATTCATTGTTTTGCAGTTTTGATTTTCCTTACTGTCATTTCTTTAACTTGCACTTTACTTTCTGCTCAGTAGTTATCAAGTTGTTCATTTATTGATGGTTCTTTTTCTATAATCAACTAACTTTATTGGAGCTAAAATATCACTTAGTGCAACTTGGTTTATTTTGCTTTAAGACTCACATTACTGACCTGTTCATAATTGTTCTCACATGATTAAGAAAAGGTTAAAATAGTGTGATTTGTCTCACTTAAATTTCACATTGATTAGATTTAAATGAAGAGTTAAAATAGTGTAAAGTAGTTGTTCTTGCTTTTAATTGAGTTAATATAAATTTCATTTTCATTTTCATCAGCAGCAGAGATACTGGGCCGATGCCATTAGTCCTTTATTTGATTTTAAGCTTTGATTTTATTGCAGTTGTTGTTCAAGCTTTCTTGTAGAATACTTTTCAAGTTTTGAAGAAATCATTTAGAGATCACCACAATCATCCACATTTCACTTGATTTATTACTTCCATCACATCACAGTAGGAAAAATACATTCGAAAACAAACCTAAAAAGCTAAAAACGACAAAAGATTAAGAAAATGGTTATCTAAGTACATATAGTACACCTCACTTCATCAGCTTACGAGCCCCGGGTTGACATTTAAAAGTTGCAATTTAGACTTCACTAAATTGACCAAACAATAGTTTCAATCCAAACTCCCCACATCAATACCATTTCTCCTCTAACCATCTTGCAGGTATCTTTCTCAAACACTGTTTTTACGGTTGCATCATCCATCTTGCTTACAGAAATAATATTTCTGGCAAATGCACGAATACGAAAAACACCCGGAAGTGTTCTAATACTTCCACCTTGAAACTTAAACTTGACTTTTCCGCAATCAACAATTCTAGCCTTCCTATCATCCCCTAAGAAGACATCAACACCATCATATTTATCATACTCGTAGAACCACTCCCTATGGGGAGTGAAGTGAAAGGATGCACCTGAGCCAATCAACCATGCCTCATGATTTACATGTGTACTTGAAGAAGAAGCCAAGTACACATCCCCACCTTCATCTGAGGTGGTTTTCACCTCTGCAGAAGGAGCATTATCAAATCCCTTTCCTTTCTCATGAGCTTTATATCTACATTCATTTTTGAAGTGCCCTTCCTTTCGTCATTTCTAGCACACCTTTATAGATTTTCCTTGAGATTTACATCTCTCTCTAGATTTAGATCTCCCACTTGAGGATTTTTTTTATGCTTTAGGGCTGTCCTCGGACAGACAAGGCATCACCATTCCGACCCCCCTTATTTTTCCATCTCATATACTCCAATAGCAAGGATTATACTATTTCATCAACCTCCAAGGCAGTCACATTGCTACCTATTGCAACAACCAAACTATCCCATGAATCTAGTAGAGAACACAACAAACTGATGCACTTATCTTCATCTGAAATTTTTATATCAACAGATAACAACTGGCTTACCACAATATTAAAGGCATTCAGATGCTCTGTCACTGAGTCTCCATCCTTCATCCTCAAGTTATACAACTTTTCCCTAGGAACAATTTATTCACCAGAGACTTATATTGGTACAAAATCCCTAACTTGTCCCACAAATCCTTCGCCGAAGCTTCCACTGATACATTCAACAATACTGAATCTGAGATACACAACCGTATTGTGCTCTTTGCCTTCTGATCCAACTTTGCCTAGTCTTCAGCTGACAGTTTCATTGGTTTAGTACCTGGATCTACCGCAATCCACTAATCTTTATCCACCAATAGATCCTCCATCTTGAGTTTCCACAGCTCAAAACTTTGACCATTAAATTTCTCGATCTCTACCTTTCCATTACTCACCATCTTCTTTCACCACAAGAATCGATCCCGAAAATCTCCCACTGAAAAGGGTCTACCACAAGCTCAAGCAAATCCCCTCAGCAACAAAGGTGTCCCATTCAAGCAAAAACAACTCTAATACAAAATGTAGGTTTTAAAACCGTACAGAAATTACCTGCACACGAATTCTAAAAACATAAAATAAACAATTGCGAGAGCATAAAACATAAAATAGATATACATGAAGATTCTTCATTGGATCCTAAAACCGAGACTACTAGATTGTTTTTTTATTATATTCCTTTCAATGTTACAATACATATATATACATGTCGAAGCATCCAATAACCCTGGATTAGAACATAATTGTAGTTCCCTTGACCTGATCTACAAAATGCCATGGGAAGAAAACCATCTTGCCCAAAACCATGTGCGAAGACCACGAAAAAAACCATAGGTAGGTCTCCCTATATAGGGTCCAAAAAAATTCCCCAGTGAGTTTCCCCTAACCCCGTAGAGGGGAGTTACCACCCCCCTCAAACCCCCCAACAAGGGGGGATTTTCACCCCCCTTGTTCCACCTGACACAACGAACAAGGTGGTTTATCACCCCCGCGCGTGGGGCTAGTCGTGGAAAGAATATAACATACACCCAACAAATCATGGTTGTAGTGATGTTATCATGTGGAAGTTGATGTTGTCATTTTGGAGTGCATCGTCGTGAGTGTATGACTGGTTACATGTTGTTATATGTCACTTACATGTATCATTTTGTATGCTTGGTTACATTCTTGTATGTTTGGTTACATTCTTGTATGCTTGGTTACATGTATCATTCTTGTAGGTTTGGTTACAAGTATTGTTCATTTATGCTTGATTACATGTGTTTATGCATGTGTGTGGTTGGTTACGCATTGCTTATGCATGTTAATGTTTGCATGTGGTCAAGTGTACAATGATGTAGTGGTTGTTGTCATGCATGAGTTCGTGGTATGTGTTGTCAATAAGGTCATTCATTGATGACTGGATCCTAGCTAGACTGATGGTTGAATGGTTATATGCTTATGTGTTATGTTTCTATATGTTGTCATGATTATGTTATACATGTATCACGTTGATTTGTTGATCTTGCAGACAAGGTATCCTCCCCGAGTTATACTAAGGTATGTTGGTTTATTATGATTTGGTTTAGCTGACATGATATACCTTGCAGGAAGAATATCAAATGGCTAGCAAGATGGTAAACTACAAAGACTCTCCCTATGAATCAAATGAGCAGTATGGTGTTGGGAATTCTTCCGATTTGGTAGATACATTGAGAATCTTAAAGGAAGAAATAAGGAGTTGTAAGGAAGATAATGACAAAATCATACAGGCACGGGAGAAGCTAGCAGAGGTAAATGCAGTGATACTTCAGAGTTTGTTAGATTTGCAGCGATAGGGACCACTTCAAATCATCCATGAGCAGGAGGAAAAAAATAATGGGTCACATGGTGGTCACATGTCAGATAGAGGTGAATAAGTCTCAAGATGAAAAGGCACGGTTTCTTGGTATGAAGAAGTTCTTCAGGTTGCATGATTATTCAAAGAACATGAAAGCCAAATTAGATAAATTTAGTCTCAAAGGTAAAGCAAACATTTGGTGGGAAGATGTGAAGAATTTTAGAGGTATACATGAGGAGGACTTGGCTTGGAGTGATTTTGAGATGCTATTCAAGAGCAAGTACCTATCAGAGAGATACTTTGATGATATGTCAAAGGAATTCTATGAGCTAAGGATGGGATCTATGACAAATGATGAGTAAACTAGAAATTTCTTGGAGCTACTAAGGTATGTTCCTTACCTCAAAGAGGAGAAGGCGAAGATTCAGAGACTCACTAGTGGGTTACCGATGAAATTCAAAGATAGAATTGAGTTTGATGAGCCTTAAACATTGGAGGAGCCCATCTAAAAGCTGAAGCATTTCTATGAACAATCGAAGTGCAAGTCTGAAACTAAGCCAAACTGGAAGGGTAATGCCAGGAACAAAGGAAAATGGGACAAGAGGAGAGTAAGACTAGAAGATTAAGGTAATAAAGAGAATATTGCACCACCTAAGAGGTTTAATGCATCAGATAGGGGACATGGACATCAATCTGAGGAGCGGAATAAGGAGCCCGTGCGGTGTTGGACTTGTGTAGGAAATCATCGCAGGAGATATTGTCCATAGTATCAAGATGGTAGGCCTCAAATATATGTGCACAAGATGCACATACTGTTGGGGATGTTGGTCAGAGTGTTCCTTGTATTTATGCAACATTGGATAACAAACAGGAAGACCATCAGGCATCTATCATTGACATGGACGATAAGCTTTGTGATCAAGTTATTTCTATTTTGATTGACCCTAGATCTAATTATAGCTATGCTAGTCTTGACTTGGTGGATAAGTGTGGATTGAGTAAGGAATTGCATGCAGAATCTTGGTTAGTGAAGTTGGATACAGGTACAAAGAAGCGAGTTCATCATGGGTAAGAGGTTGTGCATTTGATTTAAATGGTATGCTGACACATTTGAATTTATTACCGTTGGGAGCATACAGTATGTTGTTGGGCATGAATTGGATGTATATTCATAGAACCAAGGTGGATTGTTATGACAAGGCCATTGAGTGCTTGGATGATAATGGGGAGCCAAAGGTCTTATAGGGAAAGAAGAAATCCACATCAGATAGGATGGTAATGGCTATGCAGGCAGAGCACAGTGGCAGAAAAGGATGTGCGTTATTTGAAGTACACATTTTTAGTGACAAGGGTAAGGAAGTTGAGGATGCAGATGTTTTGACAAGGTACCCAGTTCTACAACAATTTCAGGAAGTATTTCTTGTGGACACTACAGAATTTCCACCTCATAGAGAGGTAGACTTTTCTCAGTTGAGTTGGTGCCAGGGGCAGCTCTGGTATCAAAAGGACCTTATAGGATGAGCACACCTGAAATGGTAGAGTTGAACATACTATTGAAGGAAATGTTGGACAAGGGATACATTAGACCAAGTGTATCACCATGGGGTGCACTGGTATCATTTGTGAAGAAGAAAGATGGTACTCTCATATTATGCATTGACTATAGGTAGTTGAACAAAGTGACCATAAAGAACAGGTATATGTTGCTGAGGATTTTTGACTTGTTCGATCAGTTGAAAGGAGAAATAGTGTTCTTGAAGATTGATTTGAGATCCTGATATCATCAAGTACACATCAAAGAGGAGGACATTTACAAGACAACTTTTCGGACGAAGTATGGACATTATAAGTTTTTTGTAGTTCCATTCGGTTTGACTAATGCTCCAACTATAGTTATTTGCTTCATGAATAGTGTGTTGCATCCATATTTGGATAAGTTTTTTATTGTGTTCATTGATGACATATTGTTATATTCTAAAAGTGAGGAAGAGCATGTCGAGCATTTAGCAGTAGTGTTGAGGTTGTTGAAAGAGCATCAATTGTATGCTAAGCTTAGCAAGTGTAGTTTATTTTAGACTAAGGTATATTACTTAGGGCATGTTGTCTCCAAGGATGGAATAGAAGTAGATCCTGAAAAGATAAGAGATATCATGGAGTAGGTAGCTCCCAGGAAAATAGATAAGGCAAGGTCCTTCATGGGATTGACAGGTTATTATAGGAGGTTCATCAGGAACTTCTCACAGATTTCTTATCGTATCACATCATTGTAGAGAAAGGGAAAGAAGTTTGAATGGACAGTGGAGTGTGAGGCCAGTTTTGAGCAGCTTAAGAAGTTGTTGACACATGCACCAGTGTTAAATATTTCATATCTAGCAAAAAGTGTGTAGTATGCACAGATGCTAGTAAGAAAGGCTTGGTGGAGTCCTTATGCAGGATGGACAGGTGGTATGCTATGAGTCACAAAAGTTGAATGGGTACGAGCATAACTACCCCACACATGATCTTGAGTCAGTGACAATCATACGTACATTGAAGATGTGGAGGCATTATCTTCTAGGTAGGAGGTTTGTGTTGATGAGTGACCAATGTGGTTTGCGGTATCTGTTTGACCAATTGAACTTGAATGAAAAGTAGGCTCTGTGGTTAGCCACAATTAACGAGTTCAATTTTGAGATCAAGTACATCAAAGGTAAAGAGAACACAGTGGCAGATGCTCTTAGCATGAAGGTATAGGTAAATCACTTAGAAGCTATGAGCTCCTATGGGATGGACTTAAAGGATAGGATCTTGCAAGTAGGTCAACAAGATGACAGGTATATGGAGATTGTGCACAGGCTGCAGTAGATTACAAGTGGTAGTACAGGTATAGGTACAAGTACATGTGATAGTACATGTATAGGTACATGTGATGGTAAAAGTACATGTGGTAGTAGCACAGGTAGTGGTACAAGTACAGGTGCACTAGATGTGGACTATTTCCTTACAGTAGATGGATTGGTTAGATTCAGGGACAAGATATATGTGCCAAATAGTAGTGAGCTCAAGAAGGTGATCTTAAGGGAGTCTCATGTGAAACCTTATTCAGGTCACCTAGGCTATCAGAAGACATTGATTGTAGTGAAGAGATTTTATTATTGGTTGAATTTGAAGAGGGATGTAGCAGAGTATGTGGCTAGGTGTTTTGATTGTCAGCATTTGAAGGCAGAGTGTAAGCATCAAGGTGCTGCTATAGCCGATTACAATTCCAGAGTGGAAATGGGAGTTCATTTCCTTGGACTTCATCATAGCTTTTCCGAGGACAGTGAGACAACATGATTCCATCATGGTTATTGTGGATAGGTTGACAAAGGTTGTGCACTTCATTCCAGTGAAATCTACATTCTCAGCTAGCGATGTAGCATAGATATTCATCATAGATGTGGTCAGATTGCATGGTGTTCCAAATAATATTATGTCAGACAGGGATGCGAAGTTCACTTCCAAGTTTTGGGAGGATTTGTTTGCAGGTTTGGGCACAAAGTTGGCCTTCAATACAACATATCATCTGTAGATAGATGGATAGATAGAGAGGGTCAACAAGATATTGGAGGACATGTTGAGGATGTATGTGATGCATTAACAACAAAATTGGGAGGATTATATTCCCCTGGAAGAGTTTGCTTACAACAATGGGTATTATGAATCTTTAAAGATGAGTGTATTTGAGGAATTGTATGGGAGGGGTTGAAATCTCCTATCAATTGGAGTGATCTAGTTAACAAGGTGTTGATTGGACCAAACATGTTGGAAGACATGGAATAGGAGATGAAAGTTATAAAGAAGAATATAAAGGCAGCACAGAATAGGCTAAAGAACTATGCAGATCGGAATAGGTTGTTCCACGTTTGTGAACATGTGTACTTATGCATCAAACCAAAGAAGAGCTCCTTACCGATCAGATCATGTGCCAAGATGGCACCACAGTTTTGTGGACACTTCAGCATGATTGAGAGGATTGGGCCAATAGCCTATTGACTTGCACTGGCTTTGATAATGAAATTCCATGATGTTTTCCATGTGTCATTGCTTAAGAAGTATGTTAGAGATGTTGATCAAGTAATTGACTGGTCTGTATTGCAGGTGGAACTAGATGGATAATTCCATCCGGAACCTCAGTTTATATTGTAGAAAAAGGTGCTAATGATATAGAACTGATTAATCGAGAAAGTTAAGGTGCAATGCAAGTACCTTGGGCTCGATGAAGCTACATGGGAGATGGAAAATCAGATGCGGCCTATGTATCCTTCATTGTTTGGCTGTTGAGGCAAAGCAGTTTTGGGATGGTGTTTTGGTATACATCTTCGTATATGTTTTGGTACAAGTTTTGGTGATTTTGGTGTATGTACATATGTATATGGATGTATAAACTACCATGAGCTATGTTATAAAGCTCCAATAAGTTGTATGGGTGTCATGTCATTATGATGTTATATTTGTTATGTTGTCATGTTGGTTTTCTTCTGAGTACAGTGATAATTGTAAATATTGCAATGAGCTAAGCTATAAAGCTCCATTGGCAATTTGTTTTGTTTACAACAATCTTGTGGTCATTGGTTTTGTTGAACACCTAGGATGGTGTTCCCCGAGGGGGAGAGTTCTATAACAACCCTGGTGAAAATTCCATGTAACAAAAGTTACTAAAAGAAAAAATATTAACCACGGTTGATGGGACACTAATTCCAATCTTAATGTTGTGCAAGACATCCTAGTGTGGGTGTTCATTTTGTTATTAATGGCTAATGAAATTGGAAAAGGCAATGGCTAAGGCTTTGGAAAGGAAAAATGACTTTTTTAGCACATTTATTTTTGAAAATAATGGAAATTAGGAGAAAAGGGAGGAGAAAGGTCACCAATTGCACGTGAGGAGGAAAATGAAGAAAATAAAGGCTTCATGTTAGGAAACGAGCTCACAAAAAGATAGAAAAGAAAGATGAATGCCTTAGAATTCAGCCTCTTCGAGGGGGAAACCTCCTTTACATTACACAGATGAACAATTCTTGGATGATACAAATGACTAAACCTCCCTTCTATATATAGGAGTCTAAGGGGTCACAACATAATCAAGCCGACATAATAGTAATAACATAAGGACACAAAAATAACAATAGTGGGTTTCTTTGGGGCATACTAATAACAATATGGGGACAATAGAGGCACAATAATAACAATAAGGCATACAATGACAATAGTAATGGGGGAGTCACTATTATTATAGAGGCCTAACATGCCCCTCTCCTTCTTAAAAGCATTTTCCTCAATGCTTGAGTTGTTCTAGATGCTTCTGTATAAATTTATCATCCTCCTATGTGGAATCTTCAGCGGATAAGTTCTTCCACTTGATGAGATACTCCGAAATTGATCGATTTCATAGCTATCGAGTTCTTATTTCTGTGACTACTTCCGGTTCCAATATGATTTTTCCTTATTCGTCAAGTTCTGGCAATATTGTTTGAATTGGGAGCTTGTCACCTATAACCTTCTTTAAACATGAAACATGGAAAACTGGGTGCACTTAGGAAGCTGCAGGAAGCTCCAATTTGTATGCCATAGTACCAATCTTTTGCAACACCTTGTACGGAACATAATACTTTGGTGATAATTTATTATCCTTCTTAGCTTGCTTGAGCGACATTTTCTTATATGGTTGTAGCCATAGGAATACCCAGTCACCTGCATCAAAACTTCTTTCGCTGCAATGTTGATTTACTTGTTGTTTCATTCTATTCTACGCTAACGTGAGGTTATCCTTTAAGAGTTGGAGAACTTGTTTTTGATGCTTGATGTGATGTTCCACTGCTTGAACCTTAGAATTTGCCCTTAAATATGATGTGATGGATGGTGGATGATATCCATAAAGTGCCATAAATGGGGTCATTTTTGTTGCAGTATGGAAGGAAGTGTTATACCGCCATTCAACCAGAGGCAACCATTTGACCCATTGTGTATGTTTATCAGATACAAAGCAACAAAGACATCCTTCCAAACATTTGTTTACTATCTCAAATTTCCCATCAGATTGAGGATGATAAAATGATATATGAGCTAACTGAGTACCGACACAAGAAAATATTTCTATCCAAAAATTTCCAGTGAAAATTGGATCTCTGTCGCTTACAATAATCTTTGGGTTTCCATGTAGCTTTTGAATTGTTTCCATAAATGCAGTAGAAACTGTACTAGCTTTAAATGGATGTGATAATGCACAAAAGTGTGCATACTTGGTAAGTCTGTCAACTACCACCATGATGACATTATTTCCTTCAAACTTGGATAAACCTATGATAAAATCCATTGAAACCTCCTCCCAACATTGGCTTGGAATGGATAAAGGTTTTAATATACCTCGGGTCTTAATTGTTTCAACTTTATTTTGTTGGCAAACCAAACATCCCGCCACAAACTTTTGAATATTTGATTTAAGGCCATCCCAAAAAAATCCCTTCTTAACCCTGTGGTAAGTTTTTAAAAATCCTGAGTGCCCTCCTAAGGGAGAAGTGTGCAATTCCATAAGAATATTTTGTTTGAGTTGGGAATTCTTACATAGCTATAAGCGATCTTTGTACAATAACGAATCAATTTTCCAGATGTACTAGGACCTTGTTGTATCTTTCAAATGAGTGCCCACACTTCTTCATCATTCTTCCATTCCTCCCTTGCTTCATTTATCCAATCCAGTTGGATAATAGAAATGGCGCACAACAATTCTTCCACATCCTCATCCTTTCTTGAGAGTGCATCTACCACAATATTTTTCTTCCCTATTTTGTAGATTATTTCAAATTCATAACCGAACATCTTTGTGACCCATTTTTGTTGCTCTTTAGAGGATAATCTTTGTTCTAAAAAGTATTTAATACTATCATGATCCATTTTTACCTTGAAGTGTCTTCCCATTAGGTAGGGTTTCCATTTCTTAAGTGCATGTAGTATTGCCAACATTTCCTTCTCATAAATAGCTTTTTGTAAATACTTTCCCTTGATTGGATGACTTTTAAAGAAATGGGTCTTTCATCTTGCATTAAACAACACCAATTCCATTTCCTGAAGCATCACATTCCACAATAAAGGTTTTTTTGAAGTCCGGCGTAGCTAAGACCGGTGCTTGGCACATTGCCTATTTAAGATGTTCGAAGGCCTTTATTGCTTTTGGAGTCCATGAAATTGCATCGTTCTTCAATAATGTTGTTAGAGGTGTTGCTATTCTCCCATAATTCTTAACAAACTTGTGATAATACCCTATCAACCCGAGAAATCCTCGCAGATGCTTTATGGATGTGGGGATTTTCCATTCCTTAATGGATTTAATTTTGTTAGGGTCTACCTTAACACCTTCATGAGATACAATATGACCCAGATATTCCACCTCTTCTACTCCAAAGAAACATTTGGATACTTTTTCATATAATTGTTTCTCCTCCAATAGTTTGAGCACCCTATAAACATGTTCAACATGATCCTTCAAAGACTTGTTGTAGATTAGTATATCATCAAAAAATACTAAGACAAATTTTCTAAGGAAGGGTTTGAAAATGGAATTGTTCAAACGTTGAAATGTATAAGGTGCATTGGTAAGGCCAAAAGGCATGACCAAAAATTCATAATGACCCTCATGAGTTCTAAATGCTGTTTTCGGAATGTCTTCAATCTTCATTCTAATTTGATGATATCTTGAACGAAGATCCAACTTGGTGAAGTAAATTGATCCATGCAATTCATCAATGGCAAGAATGGGAAATTTATCTTTAATTTTGAGCTTTTTGAGCTCCCTATAATCCGGACACATGTGCCATGATCCATCCTTCTTCTGCACCAATACTATTGGAGAAGAGAAAGAACTTTGACTAGGTTGAATTATACCAGCCTCTAGCATTTATGCAACCATACGTTTAATTGCACTCTTTTGGGCATAGGGATATCTGTACGGCCTGATGTTTGGAGGAACACTTCCTGGAATCAAATGAATAGCATGATCATGATCACAAATAGGTGGGAGACCTTTGGAAGTCTCAAATACCTTGGAATGATTGTCCAAGACTTTTTGGAGATCTGGAGAAATATATGATTTCGATGTGGGAAGCTCGAGCGAACATAATTGTGCAATTACACCTCGTTGTTCCTTCTTTAGAAGCTTTTTCATACTGTTAGAGCTAATTATCTTTCCTGATTTCTTTGCAATACCCCTTAATTCAACTTCCTTTCCTTCTGCACAAAATTTCATGAAAAGTTATTGAAAGTTAAAACCTCTTAAATAATTAATCAATATAGGTGAGGATAGTTTTAAATAGAGGAGGAATGACCTGTTATAGAGTTTTATGAACCCAATGTTTCGGACTACCAAGTGAGTCCATCATTAGGGGATGCGACAATAGATATTCTAGAGATATTCATGATGTATCTATGAGCTATATTTTAAGTTATTCAGTCAATCTCTACTTAGTTTGTCTTGAGAAGATTGTTATCTGTGCAATTTTTAAGAAAATTTAAATTGGAAATCATTTTCGATCTGGATAATCTTAATTTCTCGAATTCTGATGCGCTGTTCATCAAGCCCCTTCCACGGTAGGACTTGATGTTGTTAAAAAATGAATCCATATAGGTGAGGATAGTTTTAAATAGAGGAGGAATAACCTGTTATAGAGTTTTATGAACGCAACGCTTCGGACTACCAAGTGAGTCCATCATCAGGGGATGCAACAATAGATATTCTAGAGATATTCATGATGTATCCATGCGCTATATTTTAAGTTATTCGGTCAATATCCACTTAGTTTGTATTGGGAGTGAGATTATTATCTCTGCAATTTTTAAGAAAATTTAGATTGGAAATCATTTTTGCTCTAGATAATCTTAATTTCTCGAATTTTGATGCATTGTCCATCATGTCCCTTCCATGGTAGGACTTGATGTTGTTAAATAATAAATCCATACATGTGAGGATAGTTTTAGATAGAGGAGGAATGACCTGTTATAGAGTTTTATGAACCCAACGTTTCGGACTACCAAGTGAGTCCATCATTAGGGGATACGACAATAGATATTCTAGAGATATTCATGATGTGTCCATGAGCTATATTTTAAGTTATTTGGCCAATCTCCATTAGTTTGTGATGGGAATGATTTTGTTATCTCTGCAATTTTTAAGAAAATTTAGATTGGAAATCATTTTCGCTCTGGATAATCTTAATTTCTCTAATTCTGATGTGTTGTCCATCATGTCCCTTCCATGGTATGGCTTGATGTTGTTAAATAATGAATCCATACAGGTGAGGATAGTTTTAAATAGAGGAGGAATGACCTGTTATAGAGTTTTATGAACGCAACGCTTCGGACTACCAAGTGAGTCCATCATCAGGGGATGCAACAATAGATATTCTAGAGATATTCATGGTGTGTCCATGAGCTATATTTTAAGTTATTTGGCCAATCTCCACTTAGTTTGTCTTGGGAATGAGATTGTTATCTCTGCAATTTTTAAGAAAATTTAGATTGGAAATCATTTTCGCTCTGGATAATATTAATTTCTCGAATTATAATGCGTTGTCCATCATGTCCCTTCCATGGTAGGACTTGATGTTGTTAAATAATGAATCCATACAAGTGAAGATAGTTTTAAATTAAAAGCTATTGTACCCAAGTATTGTAGCCATTGGACTCCTAGTACAACATCAGCACCACCCATTGGAATGGAAAGCATTGGGCTATTCAATACATATTCTCCCATGGATAGCTTGATATTATGGCACTTTCCAAAGCAATTTATGGTTCCTCCACTTGCAACCTCACTTGACACTCTAGTGCTCAATATAGGAAGCAATTCAATTCCTTTGCTATCTTACAATGAATAAAATTATGGGTACTTCCCGAATCAGTCAACACTATTACCTTTTTCTTCTTGATATGTCCTTCTATCTTGATAGTTTGAGGAGTGGTAATTCTAGCGAATGTATTACAAGATATGGTCGGTGTTGGGAATGGGATCCCCCCGCAGCATGTTTTGGGGCTCAAAGCCCAAGTTTTTTTCAATAAGATTGTAAGACTCCGCGAATTTCGGGCGTGGAGCGCGAAGTCTAGGATGAGTCATAGGGTTGTTCGACCTAAAATATGGTAATTTAATGTAAAGTTGTGTCGGCCTACAAATGGTCCACAGGCCATGGGATTGTATAAATAGAGCAAGGCTCTAAGTGTAAAAAAATCTAAGTCGATGATAGATAGAATAATGAAGGCATGGTTCGAGGTTAGAGTTGGATCTGAAGTGTACTGGGTCATAGTAGTAGGAAGAGGCTCTGCAGCTGAGTGCGTAGAGTCCTAGAAGAGTCTGCAACTGAGTGCATGGGCCCCTACAGCTGAGTGCGCAGGCGGAGTCAGGTCTATACTTGGGATTGAAAGTTAATAAAGAGAAGTTTATTCTGTGCATCTGTTCTTGAAACCGTCTTTTGATGTTATGCATTACCTTTACTCTGTTTATTTACTGCGCACAATTGATGAATACTTGTACGAATGATTATATATAAAAATAGTCTAAGTAATCAGATAACATAGCCTAATTAAGGAAGACTTGGGTAAATAACACGGGTCGCACTGCGGCTAGAACTGCGCGAAGACTGTATCGTAGGGTGCGGGGTGCCTGCTAGCGCACGCAGCACAGTAATTGTGTAGGTTGGACCACGTACCAATAACCTCATATCAGACATCCCTAGGGTGTGGAAACCTGGTTCTAGCACCCTCTCATACTACTTCGAGTGAGACCTCAGTTCGCACTATGCGGACTGTTGCCGAAAGGGCCAGTAGTATCGGGATTTGCTTGGATAAATCACTTCTGAACTTGGGTCAAGCCCCACTAAGCCAAAAAATGGTTTCGTTGTCGGGACCGGGATCTGCATAAGGGATGTCTGATGTCATGCCACTAGAACCCAACAAAGAAGGAAATTGAAGAGTGGTTGGACAAGAATATGAACGAGTTCGCGACACAGGAAAACAGAACTCCGCAAGTATCTGAGGAAAAGTGGTTGGAACGCTACGTGTATACTGAAGTCCATGAGATTTTTTTGCATCCTTTCCTTCTGAGCTGTATGAGTGGATCGCAAAGTTAGCCGACAGCTAGGGAAGGTGTAGGCTCAACAAACTGATAGTGTGGACTCCGAAATTAGTGTGCAGTCTAGAAGCATCAAAAGATAATATCGTGTGGGTTGTGGACCATTGGCTTGATCAGATAATAGGGGATTTATCACTGAGTTTGTGGTAGATACGACTGTGAGCTGCAGTGAGGCAGAACAACGCTTTCTCAAAGGACTGCGAGGTACGTATATTAAATCTTTGAATACTTGGATTAAGATGCTATTGTGTGAAAAAAGGTCATGCGAATACATTAATGTTTGGGACCACGCGGAGTGGAAAGATCTACAAGTTTTTTTAGTGTGAAAAGTAGGTTGGTAATTGAGTTGTTTTTTTGGGTTTTCTTGAACGATGGTCTTGGGTCATTTGTAGGGTGGTCGTTTTTTATTTTCTCTCCATCCCCACTTGGTAGTACATATGCTTGATGTTAATATATTTTTCTCCTCTTCAATAACCAATGTTGTGGTTGTATTAAGAACAGTCACAATCACTTGATATGGTTTTTCTCAGTGCCTTGTGGTTGTACAACTTTTGTTAGAAGAGACATTTTATTGCCGAGTCCAAACATTGTATGGAGAGGACTAAGAAGGCAAAGAGAGACTTTTTTTGTCAAGCACTTTCCTCATGTAGAGGGCTCAATTGACAACTGGGTCATGCTAAATGGGTAACATGGGATTTTTTTATTACGAAAAAATAATATGAAGCTTTTTTCGTACTGGAAAAAAAAACGTGAGATTCCTTATTACAAATAAATGTGGGTTGAGAGGTAAAATTTGACGGGTAAATTGTTTGTTACAGAATAATTTGTACATTAAAAAAAAATGTAGTCAATATTCTGTAATAAAAAATCAAAACTGATATTGAAATTGCAGTCACTCAATACTTTAGATTTGAAATTCCTACCCTAGGAGTCCCATTCAAAAATAGAGTTGTCTCAATTGGATGCAATAGGTGGGTCTAGTTATCTCATTTCCATGTTTACGCTCAGACTCTCTTCAAAATAAAAATTTCGCCACCATATATTGTAACTGTTTAATTTCATTCCACATTGAATAACAAGTCTCCATATAAAAATATTTGTAATTTTATATAGGTTTTAGAAAGATGTCAAATATAAATTTATATTTTCTCCGATAAATTTAATTAATCAAAAATTTCAACCACCATGATTTTCTTAATAAAAAATTTAAAATTCCCATTTCCATGCCAACATTTTGGAATTTAAACTAACGCGAAATTCAGAAAAGTTTATAAAGTAAAAGCATTAAAAAACCAAATTAACTTCTCACAGGTATCTTGAGTTTCGTGTGTCATTATTATTAACTTACATTCAAAGGCACGATGATTTATAAAGTTTTGTTATTTTATTTTTAAATTTAATTTTTTTTATTTTACAATTATAAATAAAAGATGTTAGTATAATTTTGTTTTTCCGTGGAATTTAAATATTAATTCTTTTGTATTTTATAGAATTTTAAATATTAAATTTATTTATTTAAAAATAACACTAATATTTGTATTATAAAATAAATTATCTAATTACACAAATTATCCTGATTGGATGTACAAGCAAGAGTTTTGGTATGTAGGTGGGGAAGCAAGAGTTTTGGTATGTAGGTGGGGAGTGTCTGCCAATTTTTTAAGATTAAATGAGGGTGGTGTGGCATGCCCTCAAACCATACCCAAATGCAAGTGGAGGAATGTTATTAATGAGTGTGCAAGGCACATTTGTAGTCGGAAATTCACACATAGCACGAGTGATTTTGGTAGCAAAGGTGGCGGGGTGTGGGCCAAGGGGGGTTGGTTATGTTGTTGTGGTATGGTGTTGATTTGGGGATGATCTGAAAATGGGGCACTTAGGCTTCTTGTCTAATTTTCAAGAGCCTCTCCCACTTTCAAAGCTTCAAATATTCCCAAGTCTTTATGATTAACCAATGTGGAATTAAATATGTGCTTGAAATAAGGTGTATGCTTATGTTTATTGTTGATTGTTTATGTGTTTTTAAGTCTATTTTCTTGAACTGATATAACAATAACTAGAGCAGCAAAGATAATGGAGTAACACATAAGACAATAATTTAATTAGGAGTTCACCCAAAACTCTTGGGCTACATCTCCATGAGCTCTAGTCAACTCAACTAGGCTCTCTGGGATTATGGAAAAGTCCTCTTACAAGCTCTTGGCTCAGTTCCACTATTTTACATAGAAACAATGGGTTTAGACACCATTTTATCCTTGGCTCTTGAAGCTCTCAGCTCTGGCTCTAACTCTTGGCTCTAGCCCTGGCTCTTGGCTCTGGCCCTTGGCTCTAGCTCTGGCTCTTTGGCTCTAGCTTTGGCTCTAGCTCTTCATCTCTGTCTTCTTTGGCTCTCTGTAGCTCTTTGGCTTTTCACTTGACCTCCAAGTGACTCCCTCGGCTGCTTTGCGCAATAGCTTTCCGCTATTTTTGCTCTCTCGGCTCTGTAACTGCTTTTAGTATTCATCTCCCCCTCAATTGAGCTCTCTAGGCTCCTTTAAGGCATTTTCTTGGCTTTTCGGCTTCCCCAGCCATTTCCCCACGTTCGATCATTCTCTTGCGGCTCTATGGCTTCTCTGCACTGTATGCTCGACTGGCCATCTGGCTTTGTGACTCTGTGGCTTTCAAAACGCCTCATCGTCTGCCAAAACACCTTCTTGTAGCATGGAATGATGATTAGTTGTTGTTAAAAAAGGAATCAGGGCCGTTTCATAGGCAAAAAACCAAAAATGGTCGTTCTCTATTTACATAGAGAATACACAAAAAACATGTAAAAATCTGCCCAAACGCAGTCTATCGGACTTCAAACATCATTAATTCTACCTTATATCCTTTCATATCTGTCTTTGGGGGCTATCACAAGTAATTGTTGGTCAAAATATATTATTGATTTTGGGTGGCTAACACACACAGAGATTACCCGCCCGAAAAGGGTGGTTTTCTCTCTCCAGCGCCTAGCCACATGGCAGTCAGTGTATGGGCTCAAGCGGAGCCCGGTCAAAACCACTTACTGCCTACAGCCCGCCTGAAATCCTGCTCATTTCATGGTTTCCCTTTGTATTTGAAAAATACATTAAAACACTGAAAATATCATAAAATGGCTTTATGGCAGACTTGAAATGTTATGCAACTGCATTTACAAACCCTTTTGGGTTCGATTTCATCACTTATCACATCGCATGTGTGTTTTGGGCAAAATCCCAAATACACAAGAAATAAGTGAAAATCTGAATTCCCAGACTTGAAATTTTATACAATCAGGCTTTGAAAACTATTCGGGTCCAGCCTTTTTATTGGTATAGCTCATCGCATTGGCCTTGTGTATCAGGGACGGCCAATCTCCTGACCTGCCGATTTTGGTGATCGTAATGTCACTCGGCTCGGGGTCCTGCCTTAAGTCCCATGCCATCTCAGATGTAGATCTGTCGACTTCGGCGATCGACATATCACATCGGCCCGGGGGGGTCCTTACCTTATGTTATATGCGCAGGCCTGCCTCCAACCCGATATGTCGGGGATCGGCAATCAGGGGTGGCTTCGCTCCCCACTTAAGTCCGCCTTTGGCCCTCCTCCGATGCGATTTCCCTTTATAAGGGTTTTTGCTCATTTTAGAGGATTTTTCCTCTTTTTCTAAAGAACATAGGGCATCTTCTTTTGGTGATAACTTCTGCATCCTAAGTCCATTTTTGCCCATTCAAGTTGCAATAGATTCAGAATGAAAAGATATCTGCAATGGGGCTATGTCTAGGAACTTCCTTGGACTTTCATTTTCCTCTATGAGGAACACTTAGACTTAGGAGTCTATCCAAAATCCATTTTGGATCAGGGGAATATGGGCATTCGATGTTCAAAAAACTGTGAGGGGTAGCAGACCCCTAGAGTATTGGTGGCTAGAGGTAGTGATGTGTCTAAGGAACCTGGAACAGAGGTGGGGTTGACTCGTCGTATGGGATCCGGGTACCCTTAGACCAAGACAGAGGTCGACCTTCATCAATTTTGGTGTTTCTTTACAACGTTAGTTTTATGCCGAGATTTGGGCCCATCTGCAAGTTGTCAGGGTGTGTTATCCTCAAAACCTGGTTTCTTTTAGTGTTCTTGCAACTATTCAGGGTGATTTATTGGTGGTGGTTGTTGAATGTTCTTGGGCTTCTTGGGGGAGCCATGATATTTTGCTGGCCTCACTAGTTGATGGTGATGGGGACTTGGGTGGAAGACGTCATTGTCTAGTTTTCTGGGCCTGGGTGGTGACAGGTACACCTAATAGGCATATGTCATGGAGACTGTATTTATTTGTTGGAGTGATTCATGCTTCTAAGTCTAGGGTTTAGTCATGAGCCTTGAAGGTAATTTTTGTTTATTCAAGTCAGTTTGTGTGTATTTGGGATTAAATTATAGCTAGTTGCCAAAAGTGCTTTAGTTTATTCATTTGTGTAATGATAATCAGGAATGTTGGTTTGAGTCTTCCTCCCTTTTTTCAATCTCATTTTGCTTGCCTAAGAAGCACGAGAGGGAAGGTCCTAGATGGTAAGTGTGAATTCTATTTAGAGTGGTTGTCTGAGGTGGGTGTGTCTGTTTTTTGCAGTCTTAGTGTTTCTCTTTTGTGGTGTTGGTGAGCACAAAACCTGCTTAGTGGTCTATGAAATTGGCCTTTGGGTTTAAAGTAAACATCGAGAATGTCCCGCCAACATAGTTGGGCTTGAAGAGATAGGGGATTGCGATGATCAAGGCCACCACCTTGAGAGAGACAACAACCCAAGGGAGGTAGTTAATCCCCATCCACCACAACCTTCTAGTTGTAGAAAATCCTATAGATTCACAAGCTCATGTAATCTACTAAAACAAGAGACAAGAATATACTTTTACTCCTTACGATGGAATACCATAAACATCGAGCAAACAATAATCAATAG
Organism: Pinus tabuliformis; assembly: GCA_031772625.1. Classification (NCBI taxonomy): domain Eukaryota; kingdom Viridiplantae; phylum Streptophyta; class Pinopsida; order Pinales; family Pinaceae; genus Pinus; species Pinus tabuliformis. The sequence goes on from CM062816.1 coordinate 1,571,997,088, forward strand.
AGGAAGAGAATCAAAGGCAAATAACACAATAAATATACGAGGAAATCCACAGCTCAAAACCCCCTTATTTGTTTTGTATTAATCAGGAAAATCAAGATGAAACTACAATGCTTTTTCTCTTTAGAAAAATCCGAGCACTCAGCAAATTCAATCTCCAACTCATAAGAAAGCTCAAGGCCAAATCTTAGACAATTCTCAAGCTCTCCAAGTCTTTATTCCAATGTGTAATTCCTATGAAGGATAGCTTGTATTTAAAGGGAAATAAAGCCTTTAAAAATAGCGCAACCCCTCAAGGATTAGTTCTTGATTTCATGCACTATCAGTGCAACTCAAAAAAATCTAAAATAAATAGTACACTGTCCTTGCACTCTAGTCTCAACTGGGTCTTTCTTAAAATCAACATGCTTGCCTTTCTGATGGTCTAATCTTCAGTTAACTAGAGTAGCACTAATTAGGTCACTAGTGTCCCAACTGATTGTTTACTGACTATTGGTTCTTGAAATTGATTGGAACTAATTTAACTGGACTGTAGGTTTAACCCCATACAAAAATTACCTCCATACAAATTCTAAAACATAGAAAATAAACAATGCGAGAGCATAACACATAAAACACATATACACAGATATTTTCCTCTGGATCGCAAAACTGGGACTATGAACTTGATTTTTCATTATGTTCCTTTCAATGTTACAATACAGATTTATACATTCCAAAGCATCCAATACCATGGACCGAAAACCATCGCATCCAAAACCATGTGTGAAAATCATGCACAAAACCATAGGTAGGTCTGCCCAACCTAACATAGGGTCCAAAACCAAATTTTTTCGAGGCACTGCCCCAGACCCCATAGAGTGGGGTTAACTGCACCCATCAAACTCCCTGTGACTCCCCCCACTACACAGTCGGTGCAACTAACCCCCCGGTTAACTACGTGGGCTAGTCGTGGAAAGAATATAACACAACCCAACATTCTCCCACTTATTGTTTTCTTTCCATAGGGGGCCACAAGAGAGCTTAGTCATTTATCCAACCCTCAATTCCCATTGTTTCTCTACACCAAGAGAACTTCTCAGAGCTCACAGATTTTATCAATGCATCTGCAGTATTCTTCAAAGTGTCCACCTTTACCAACAACACCTTTTTGTCTTCTATCATATCCCTCACAAAGTGATAATGAACATCAATGTGCTTTGTCTTTGAATGGTAAGTAGGGTTGCCAAGAAAATTTCACTTTGGCTGTCACATTCTATCCTTATAGCTCCATGTACAAACCCCATATTTGAACACAATATCTGCAACCAAACTGCTTCCTTGCTTGCATGAGTGGCTGCCATGTATTCTGTCTCTATAGTTGATAGTGCCACTACAAATTGTTTCTTACTCATCCAACTGATTGCGCCTCCAAATAGTTTAAACACATACCCACTTGTAGATCTTCTCTGATCTGAATCTCTAGCCCAATCTACATCAACAAAGCCATGGATATCCAAAACTCTGTCCAATCTTGGTCTTCATTGGTAGCACAAACCATAATCACTAGTGCCATGAAAATACCCGAAACCCGCTTCACTGTTGTCCAATGCTCCTTCACTGCTTGACTGCTCCCACTGCATGTGCAATGTCTAATCTAGTACAAACCATTGCATACATCAAGCTACCGATTGCACTTGCGTATGAAACATGGGACATATCCTCTTCCTCTTCTTGTGTCCTGGGACACTGTTCAACAGATAACTTTACACCTACAGGAATAGGAACCTTCATCGGTTTACTATCTTGCATAATAAACCTCCAAAATATTGTCTCGACATACTTCCTTTGGTTTAACTAGATCTTCCTCTTTGCCTGATCTCTTTTAATTTCCATGCCCAAAATATAGTTTTCAGCACCAAGATCTTTCATGTTGAATTTGGAGGACAATTGGGTCTTCGAATCCTAGATAATTTCTTTGTCATTTCCAACCAACAACATATCATCCCCATAAAATAACAGATAAATAACACAGTCACCAATTAATTTAAAATACACACAGTGATTTTCTTTGCTTCTGGTGAAGCCAAGCCCTCGTATAAATGTATCAAATTTCTGATACCACATCCTTGGTGATTGTTTTAACCCATACAGAGACTTCTTTAACTTGCATGCCAGTTCTTTCTTACCCTTCACCGCAAATCCTTCAGGTTGATTCATGTAGATCTCCTCTTCCAGATCCCTATGAAGAAGTTTTATATTCACATCCATTTTTTCTACCTCAAAATCAAAAACAGCAACAACAGATAAAAGTAATCTAATAGAAGTTACCTTGGCAACAAGAGAAAAAATATCACCAAAATAAATTCTCAGCAGCTGGGAATAACCTTTTGCTACCAACTGAGCTTTGTGTTTCTCCATTTTTCCTTCTGCATTTGTCTTCTTCTTGAACACCCATTTGCTTCCAATGGGTTTCCTTTCAGCCGACAACTCCACTAGATCCCAAACCTCATTTTTGTGCAAAGATGCCATTTCATCAACCATGGCCTCTTTCCAGAGTTTTCCATCCTCTGAATCTACTACTTCCTTCATAGTTTTAGGATCATCATCAGTAATAGATAAAACAAAATTTGAACAAAAAGTAGATGGACTATACCTTTCTAGCTACCTTCTTTCTTGAACTAATCTTCTTACACCCGGAGTTTGTGGCTCTTCATCTTCTAATTCCTCCTCTGTTGTAGAGTCTGATTCTTCCTCCTTTAGCTTAAACTTTATCTTCTCAGCCTCCTTTGGTTGGACTTCATGTTTAATAACATCATTCACCTCTCTGAACATCACATCTTAGCTATACACAACCTTCCTTGTTGCTGGGTTCCAAAGCTTATAACCCTTTAAACCATCTTTATACCCAATAAAGATGCACTTTTCAGATTTACTATCCAACAAGGTTCGTTTTTCCTTTGGAACATGTACATATGCATCACATCCAAATACCCTCAAATATGAAAGAGAGGGTTTCTTACCAGTCCATACCTCTTATGGAGTCTTATCCTCCAACGCTGATGAAGGTGATCTGTTGACTAGGTAACACGTTGTCTCCACCGCCTCTACCTAGAATTCTTTTTCTAACCTGACACCACTGAGCATGCTTCTTGCCCTTTCCATCAACGTCTTGTTCATTCTTTCTACAACTCTAAGCAAATCACTCTACATAAGATTTTTTATCTGTTTCGCCCTCTTACCACCAAAGGGGAAACTCACCTGATTCTACTTCCTATATACACAATTTTCACAAAAATCAAAATCCAAAGAGCTATTACTCATACCTTTACCATGAAGTATTCAAAGGCCCTTCTCTCCAATATGTCCAAGCCTTTGATGCTACAACATGGCCTTCTCTCCAGAGACCACTAGATTTTCTGCTCTACTTTCAGGAACCATAGAACTATTGCACCCATCAATAATAGTGCTACCTTGCTGCTTGTACAGAGTTCCAGTCTGAACTCCCCGCATCAATACCAGTGCTCTTCGAACCATCTTGCAAGTATCCTTCTTGAACACTATTTTTATACTTGCATCATCCAGCTTGCTTACAAAAATAAGATTTCTCGCTAATGCAGGAATATGCAAAGCACCCAGGAGTGTTCTAACCCTTCCAACTTGCAACTTCAACTTTACATTTCCACGACCAGTGATTCTAGCCTTCCTATCATCCCCTAAGAAGACATCACCACCATCGTATTTATCATTCTAGTAGAACCACTCTCTATGGGGAGTGAAGTGAAAGGATGCACCTGACTCAATCAACCATGCCTCATGATCTACATGTACACTTGAAGAAGCCCAGTACACATCCCCACCTTCATTTGAGGTGGTTTTCGCCTCTGCATAAGAAGCATCATCAAATCCCTTTCCTTTGTTAGGAGCTTTAGATTTACAATTGCTTTTGTAGTGCCCTTCTTTTTCGCATTTCCAACACACCACCTTTACAAGTTTTCCTAGAGATTTAGATCTCCCACTCGATGACTTATTTTTGTTTTTGTTATGGGACTGTCCTCATATAGACAAGGCATCACCATTCTAGCTCTCCATATTTTTCCGTCCCATCGTCTCCGTTAGCAAGGATGAGACTATTTCATCAAACTGCAAGGTAGTTGCATTGCTACCTATGGCAATAACCAGAATATCCCACGAATCTGGTAGAGAACACAACAAACAGATGCACTTATCTTCATCTGAAATTTTAATATCAACAGATAATAATTGACTTACCACTATATTAAATGCATTCAGATGCTCTGTCACCAAGTCTCCATCTTTCATCCTCAGGTTATACAACTTTTTCCATAGGAACAGTTTATTCACCATAGACTTAGATTGGTACAAGGTCCCTAACTTGTCCTACAAAGCCTTCATCGTAGCTTCCCTTGATACATTCAAAAATACTGAATCTGAGATACACAATCATATTGTGCTTTTAGCCTTCTGATCCAACTTCTTCTATTCTTCATCAGACACTCCCATTGGTTTAGTACCTAGATCTACCGTGATGCAGTGATCTTTATCCACCAACAGATTCTCCATCTTGAGTTTCCACAACTCAAAACTCTGACCATTAAATTTTTCGATCTCTATCTTTCCACTACTCGCCATCTTCTTTCACCACCAGAATTGATCCCGTAGATCTCCCACTGAACAGGGTCTACCACAGGCTCAAGTGAAATCCCTCAACAAAAAAGGAATCCCCTTGATGCCAAAACAACTTTGATACCAAATGTAGGTTTTAACCCTGTACATAAATTACCTGCATACGAATTCTAAAACACAGAAAATAAACAATGCGAGAGCATAACACATAAAACACATATACATAGAGATTTTCCCTTGGATCCCAAAACCGAGACTACTAGCTTGATTTTTCAATATGTTCATTTCAATGTTACAATACATATTTATACATGCCGAAGCATCCAATACCATGGACTGAAAACCATCGCGTCCAAAACCATGGATCGAAAACCATCGCATCCAAAACCATGGACCGAAAACCATCGCGTCCAAAACCATGTGCGAAAATCATGCATAAAACCATAGGTAGGTCCGCCCAACCTAACATAAGGTCCAAAACCAAAATATTCTGGGGTGCTACCCTAGACCCCATAGAGTGGGGTTACCTGCACCCCTCAAACCCCCTGTAGCTCCCCCCACTACACAATCAGTGCAACGAAGGGGGGGCTCCGCCCCCCTCTTAACCCCCTGGTTAACTACGTGGGCTAGTCGTGGAAAGAATATAACACAACCCAACATGGACTTAACTCAATAAACTGAGTTAACTAATTACAACTCATTCATAACTCATCCTTAACTCCTATAAGTTAGGGAGAACATATACATGTCTTCTAAAAGACTTCCAATTTGAATTTCCTAAATTAATTAAGTTAATTAAACTTAATTAATTATTTTCAAATTGATATGAGAAAAGAATTCTATTTTAATTCACAGTTTAATTCAAGGACAAATTATAATAGAATTTCTTGTTTCCATTCTCCAACACTCCCTCTCAACAAGAAACAGACTATCCATTACCCCAATCCTGTCTTTGTGAAATTCAAATTTACATCTTTGAAATGCCTTTGTCAAGATGTCAGCATATTTCTCCTCTGTGGGAATGTAATCTAATGAGGTGATCCGCCTCAATACACAACCTCTGAGATGATGATACTCGATATCTATATGCTTGGAAAGATCATGAAAACTGGATTTTCAAAGAGTTTGATACAACTCTAATTATCACAATAAATCACTGTCGAATCCATATGTTGATCAAACAAACTAACCAGCATCTTCCTCATCTAGATAGCCTCACATGTTGCTTGACTTGCAGCCATGTACTTTGCCTCTGCCGAACAAAGTGCAACTGATCTTTATTTCCTGTTGTACCAAGAAATTGTAGCTGACCCAATACTAAAGATCCCTCTTGATGTTCTCTTCCTGTCAGATAGACTCCCCACTTCTCCTGAAGTAGCTTCCAATACTCCTGAAGTAGCATCCTCCTTCCTCCAATTACTAGCTAGAGGAGTCTCCATGGGTTTACTGCTCTCCATGTGGAATCTCCTGAGTATCTCGTTGGCATACTTTCCTTGAGAAACAAACAAATCCCCATCTCCCTTCCATACTTCCATGCTAAGAAATTAATGCATGAGCCTCATCTCCTTCATCTCAAACTCTCTTGCAATGTACTCCTTGCAAAATTTGATGAGCTTCTCATCACCTGTTAGTATGAGATAATCTACATAAAGTACAATGATCAAAAGCTTACCTTCCACCACTATGTGATACAGGTTCGCATCTGATTCAATCTTCATGAAGCCCAACCTAGTGAAGTAGTTATCTATCCTAGCATACCAAGAATGGGGTGCTTGCTTTAGCCATACAATGCTCTCTTGAGTCGGCACACATGCGACTCACGATCTAAGGTTTCAAAACCTTCGGGATGCTCTATGTACACCCCTTCCTCAATCATGCCATTGAGAAGGCAGTCTTCACATCCATCTCATGGATCTTCCAACCCATCTGTGCTGATAGTGCCAAAATAGATCCGATTGACGAGTACCTTGCAACAGGAGCAAAGGTATCATCATAGGCAATCCCCTCTACCTATGAAAAGCCATGGGCCACAAATCTAGCCTTATGCTTCTCCACACTACAATATGCAACTTTCTTTACCTTGTAAAGCCAACGGGAGCTCACAACTAACTTGTCCTCCGGTCTTGGGGCCTCATCCCAAACAATGTTTCGAACTATGGAGTCCTACTCCTCGACCATTGCATCAACCCAAACCGGTTGCTGCCCTACTTCCTGAAAGGAAGATGGCTCTGTCACAACACATGCACCCATAAGTGCCATGTATCAAGTGTACCTCTTTGGTGACCTCCTTTGTCTGTGCTGAGAAGAGGGTGCTCCCACACTCTCCTATGCATCATCCAACAATTTGCCAGCCTCTCTAGCACTTTCTTCCCTCGACTCTGCCTTAGTGGATGTCTTCACTCCCGAAACCTCTGCATGTGGCTACTCCACATCAATATAAGGCTCCTCAACCTTAGGAACTAAAAGTTCATCCTCCACATGCAGCTCAAGCTACCTCTTAAGGGATACTCACATGGCCTTCTCCTCATCAAACTTGACATCCCTGTGAACCACTTTCATCCGACTAGTTTGCATGTACACCTGATAGTTGTGGGGAGTATCAGTGTACTCCACAAAGATCCCCAACTCTATTTTTGGTTCAAGCTTCTTCTGTGCATCTTTGGTCACATGGCAATAAACCGATGACCCAAAAATACTGAAGTGACCAACATTTGGCCTCTTACCGAAATAAGCTTCCTCTGGTGTTTTACTCTCAAGTATCCGATGTGGACTATAGTTCTAAACATAAACCACTATGTTGAATACCTCGACCCACAAGTGTAGTGGTAGGCCCTGATCATGCAATGTCACCCTTGATGCCCCTACTATGCTCTTGTTCTTCCTCTCAGCAACCCCATTCTATTGAGGGTTATGAGGTTCCATCAACTCTCATTTAATCCCTTCCACTGCACAAAAGTTCTTAAACTCTTTGGAGACATATTCTCCACCGTTATCACTCCATAGAGCTTTAACCTTATTTCCTGACTCTTTCTCGACCAATTCTTTAAATTCACAAAACTTTGTTAATGTATGATCCTTTCTCTACATGAAAAATATCCAGCATTTATGAGAATAGTCATCTACAAATATAACATAATACCTATTTTTGCCTGTGGATGTTGTTAGAAACATATAAGTGGAATCTCTCTAGAATAGAATCTTCTCGACTATCTTGTCTCCAGAGGAAGGCTTGGTGTATTTTCCCAAAGTAAAACTCTTGCATGTATCAACTTTCTCAATCATACCTTTGGGAAGACCGATAGATATTTGTTGCAATATTGTCAAAGCCCCATGATGCAAGTGGCCCAATCACCTATGCCACAACTCATCGACGTCTCGGCTCAACATATTTTCCACTTTTGAACTCAAAGCAACATAATCCTCTACCTCTATCTCATAGAGATTTTGAACTCGAATCCCTATCTTCTTTACTTGACTCGTGGCTATGTGTCAAAAAAATGCCTTTCCTTTTGAAAAGATCACATCATAGCCTCTATCCTCAAGCATGGAAACCAATACCAAGTTCTTTGTCAGTTTGAGTATGTGCATAAAATTCTTCAAGGTGAGTGGAGCCACATGCTCCCTTTGAAAATTAATAGTGCCCACACTAGTAACACTATACTTACTGTCATCACCCATCTTGATATGCATATTGAGATCTTTCTCCTCTAGTTCACTGAATAACTCTTTGTCACTAGTCATGTGGAAAGAATCTCCACTGTCTAAGTACTAGACACTTCCCATCATTGAAGACATCATGTATGTAATGAGGGAAAAGTCCAATTCAAATTGGGAGGCCAAAACCTCACCCGCCGCTCCTCCTGAGGACTTCTCCTTGGACTTCTTCAATGGACAATTTGTAGCAAAGTGATCCATATTGTGACAATGAAAGCATTTAACTTTTGTCATGTCCTTCTTCTTACCTCCATGATAAGAATCTGATTTGGAATGAGAAATTTTACCTTTCCCCTTCCTTGCCTTAATCGCTAAGGCACAGATCTATTTATCATCGGTCTTTGATGAAGAGTCGTCTCTAGTGTTCCTCCTGATCTCATCCTGCATCAAATTTGACCATTGACAGAGTCCTGATAACTATGCCAACTCTTTGGGAGTTCAAGAAGAGCAAGGCTCACCATATCCTCCTTAGCAACTGTGATTCCAACACTTCCAAGTTCATCCCGACATTGAGTGAACTTGGTTAAGTACTTTGGAATCGTCTCGCCTTTTTGCATCTTGATTTTATGATGTTTATCCTTTAGTGCCAACTTCCTTTGATCATTGCTATTCTGATACATGTCCGTCAATGTTTGCCACATACCATGTGGAGTTTCCTTACCATGGAGACTTGAGACAATGTGGTCTCGAACTCCCTCAAGGATTATCCACCTTGCCTTTGCCACAGACTTCTTCCATTTGGCCAAGTTCTGTGCATTCGTAGTTGCTGGCTTGGGGACTTCTTGATCAATGAATTCCTTCAAGCCATTATCTTCTAGCACAACCTCCATCATGTCCATCCAAGCTATAAAATTTGAGATATCATCTAAGGCATACTCCAACCTCAACCCATGGAACGTCATCTACCAATCCTAAAGTATGTATGCAAATTCGACTTTCTCCTGTAACCCAAAAACTCAAAACTTTGAAATCTGCTCTAGAGAGCTGATTTTAAATCAGCGATATCTCCCTCATCCAAACTCTAATTCAGCCGATTTATTTTTTGAATTTGTGTATATTTTCCCAAGGAATCCAAATATGCAATTTGTTTCTGAAAACTTTGCAAAGAAATTCTCAGAACTTCTCTGCAAATTCTTGGCCCAAAAAAAATCTTGCTCTAATACCATGTAGAATATCTTGTAGATTCACAAGCTCATGTAATCTACTAAAACAAGAGACAAGAATCTACTTCTACTCTTTATAGAAGAAGCCCATAAACATCGAGCAAAAAATAAGTAATAGAGGAAGCGAATCAAAGGAAAATAACATAATAAATATCTGAGGAAAGTCACAACTCAAAACCCCACTATCTGTGTTGTATTAATCAGGAAAATCAAAATGAACTTACAATGCTTGTTCTCTCTAGAACAATCCTAGCACTCAAAAGATTCAATCTCCAACTCATAAGCAAGCTTAAGGCCAAATCTTAGCCAATTCACAAGCTCTCAAAGTCTCTATTCTAATGTGTAATTCCTATGAAGGATAGCTTGTTTTAAATGGAAATAAAGCCTCTAAAAATAGCGCAATCCCTCAAGGATCAGTTCCTGGTTGCATGCACTATCGGTGCAACTCAGAAAAATCTAAAACAAATAGTACACTGTCTGTGCACTCTAGTCTCAACTGGGTCTTTCTCAGAATCAACATGCATGAGTTTCTAATGGTGGAATCTTTAGTTAACTAGAGTAGCACTAATTAGGTCACTAGTGTCCCAACTGACTGTTTACTCACTATTAGTTCCTCAAACTGATTGGAACTAATTTAACTGGACTTAACTCAATAAACTGCATTAACTAATTACAACTCATTCATAACTCATCCTTAACTCCTATAAGTTAGGGAGAACATATACATGTCAGCTAAAAGACTTCCAATTCGAATTTCCTAAATTAATTAACTTAATTAAACTTAATTAATTATTTTCAAATTTCTATGACAAAAGAATTCTATTTTAATTCAGAGTTTAATTCAAGGAAAAATTAAACTCGAATTTCTTGTTGTAATTTTCAAAGCTATTCTACATACAAATACCTTTCCAACGATGCAAGAAGCGTGTCAATCAAAGTCTGTATGCAAAAGCTAATTCAATCAGAAGTTGACCTTCATGTTTTCACCACCATGGTTGGAGAGGATGCCATGTCAGTCCCCATTATTAATGGAAAAGGGGCTAGCCACATGTTCATGACATAGAAGAATCTATAAGAGTCTATATTGTAACTGAGTTGAGGTAGTCAAACCTAACCACTAGTAGGCTACCGTGTTGTGGTATAACTCAGCCACTAGGATAGAAAATAGAACACACATATATGATTTGTGCACTGTAGCAGCCCATGGCCCACATGCCATACTTCCTTATACTTGTAGCCATATTTCTATTCAGAGAAAGAGAGCGGAGTGACCTTGCCTTCTCTCTTGAAAGGATTTCCTAGAGCATACATTGTGTTGTATGTGTGTGTGAGATTTTATTTTTTCACTGTCTATTTTTTGCATAATTTTCATTCACGTGCATGTATTATTAACAGTAGATCTATAGGTAAAATCTAATAAAACTATAATAGTGTAGAATTTCATATTTTTAATATAATATTATCGGATTTATTGTGAAGAATTGTCCACTGGAATATCCACAAAAGTTTATAGATCAACATATTAGCTCGTTATTGGAATAGTTCGACAAGAAATGCGCTGATAATTTTACAACTTTAAACAACAGGATCGAGAATTCGCAGGCTAACTAATCCCTGCTACATGATCATGCCATTTTAGTTTAGTGTAGGTAAGGGCGTCTACAGGGTGTCTACAAGAAAATTTCCTACTCTTGGACGCTTGAATGCCTGAATGGAGTATATAGAATATCATATTTATTGTAACTTCAAACAGCTAGCTTCACCTAGCTCAACACCTAAGAATCCAACACCTATTTCTTCATCTAAAAGTTGATGTAACTTGGTTGTGTCTATGTTTTGTCTGTGTTTTGGTCTTAGTCTTCGGTGAAATTTTGGCTCTTTAGAAGTTTCAAGTGTTTAGTTGTTCGGATTGGATTGTAGCTCTGGCCAACAGACCTGGTAAGGGTGAGGCCTATGGTCTAATGTTGTCATGCACATCGCAATGTAACTCTTTAAATTAATGAAAATGTTGACTTATAAAAAATATATATACAAATTATTAAATAACAAATAACATTTCAAAATACATTAACTCATTTACTAGTATACTACTATAGTTATGCTACTTAATACAATTTTAAAAAAACTACTAGTTAATATAGCTAAAAAACTGGTGAGGGGGAGGATGGAGCGCGCGCGTACGGGGTTAGGCTGAAGATCTATTCGTTGTCGATTGCAGAACATCGCGGCTAGGGTGTTGAGAATAGTACTGAGAGGGGGGGTGAATCAGTATTATCTAGCAATTTTAATAAATCTTCCTTATTTGATCTTAGAATTATTTTTGCATGTCAGTACCATAAAATAATGAGCATGAACAAAGAAGACAGATAGTCACACCAAAGAACACAAGATGTAAGGTGGAAACCCAATGTGGGTGAAAACCACCTGCTGCAATATGTCTCTATCTTCTTTCAAATTAGAAACTTCTTTTACAATGATTTTGTACTGGTGCAGTCCTTTACCAGTACGCAGGCTGCAACCTGCAGAGAGCTACAACTCTCTCTTGTTTTCCAGTCTACTCCTGGAAGGGAGCTACAACCCCCTACTTCTTTTCATAAAGCATCAGATGATCAACAAGTACATAACAGTTACAGATCACTACAAATATCAGATCAGCAATAACAGAATTAACCCAGAACACCTTATCAACAGAGAAATATAATCAACAGAACAGAGACGCAGTTTTCCCTTCTGTGGCCTGCGACCAGACGCAGTTAACCTTTTGCTCGCCTGCGTCCACACGCAGATATCCTTCTGCTGCGCTGCGTGCCCACGCACTGTTCCTTCAACTGAACTGCGTCCTTTTGCTATAGGGACGCACCCAAGAACACTATCGCGCCGCGTCCTGTCACCCCAAAGACGCACTCAGAGACACTATCGCGCCGCGCCTTTTACCTCAGGGACGCACCTGAACCTGGTCTGTCCTGCGTCCCCACGCAGATCTCCCGTTACTGAGCTGCGTCCCGGACGCACCTGAGCCACGTCTGCCCTGCGTCCCCACGCAGGTCTCTCTCTGCTGCGCTGCGTCCCGGCGCACTTGGCCTTCACTGAACCTACGTACCTTCAGATATGAATGATTTCAAGACCTTAAGTGTAACCCAAACAGTCAAATCTACAGATCTGATCTTGCGCCAAAGAGGTATTAGTCCTTCAGTGGATTCACTTTCTTTAGATTTAGACTAGACCTCACCCAATAAGATATTCAACCCAAGACTTGCAAAATCCAAATGAACTCATTTGCTTTATATAGGTAGGCTCCTCCTCAAAAAATGGAACAATACCAGGAGCCGACACCATAGAAACACAAAACCGTCGGCTAGATACCACACAAGAAACCCCCACGTGCTTTTCTTTGCCTTGAAATGTGTGCACTGGGCGGATGCACCCCAGAACGGCTGGCCTGCGTCCCTGGACGCGGGTTCTGCATGATTTACCTACGGGGACGCACTTTCTGTAAGGTGTACCTGCGTCCTTCACAATTTTTTCAATAAAATGAGAGCTGATCATCAAACTTTGCTGCTGATATGAAGAATAGTGATCTACCACCTGAATGGGTTGCCATCAAGGACAACACCTGAACCATAATGCCAACAATCTCCCCCTTTGGACTTGATGGCAACCTCATGATCTTCAGCTTCATTCTCCCCCTTTGACATCAAGGGCAAAGGGTATGCTCCCCCTAAGCTCATGCTCCAGATCTGTAACAAATAACCAGAAATCCATCATGAAAGATATAGAGACATATTGCATCTATTTCCAAGATCTCCTTCTGACCATCCTCCATAATGCCAACAATGCATTATGTGCTCCCCCTGAGCCTGTATCACCAATAAGAAGAGGTTCAACAATAAGATGATGCATCAACAACCCCCAGCTTTTCCCTGAGGTACTCAAAAGTGTCCGTGGGCAATGGTTTGGTGAAAATATCAGCAACTTGTTCCTTAGAAGGAACATACTCCAATTTGACCTTCTGTTCAACTACTTGTTCCCGGAGAAAATGATACTTGATTGGTATGTGCTTGGTTTTTGAATGCATAACAGGATTTTTTGAGATGCTGATTGCACTTGTGTTGTCACATAAGATAGGGATTGGTGGACTACAAGTGATTTGAAAATCCTGCAATGTCTGCATCATCCAAAGGAGTTGGGTGCAACAAGATGCAGCAGCAACATATTCCGCTTCAGCTGTAGACAAGGCAATTGAACTCTGTTTCTTGCTGAACCAAGATACCAGTCTGGAACCCATAAAGAACGCACCACCACTTGTGCTTTTCCTGTCATCCACGCTTCCGGCCCAATCTGCATCTGTATAAGCGTGAAGTGTAAGATCTGTATCTCTAGGATACCATAAGCCATAATTTTGAGTCCCTTGAAGATATTTGAAAATTCTCTTCACTGCCTGAAGATGAGTCTCTTTCGGATTTGCTTGAAATCTTCCAACTATTCCAACTGCATGCATGATATCTGGTCGGGTACCTGTCAAATAAAGTAAACTTCCAATCATAGATCTGTAGGTTGGTTGATGTACTGCTGCAGATTCATCATTTGCACTGAGGCTACATCCTGTGACCATGGGTGTACATACTGGTTTTGCATCTTCCATGCCATATTTCTTCAAAATCTATTTGAGATACTTGGTTTGAGATAAAAAGATTCCTCCTTCCTTTTGTTGGATTTGCAAACCAAGGAAATATGTCAGTTCTCCTAGCAAGGACATTTCAAATTCTTTCTGCATGACCGAGGCAAAGCTTTGACTCATAGCTTCTTCATTGCTGCCAAAAATAATGTCATCTACATACACAACAAGTATTAGCAATTTGTCATTTTCAACTTTTATATACAGATTGCTATCTGCGGAACCTTTTGAAAAACCTTGTTGATGAAGATATTTGTCCAGCCGGTAGTACCAAGCCCTTGGAGCTTGTTTGAGACCATAGAGAGCCTTTTTCAATCTGCATACAAGATTTGGATCATTTCCAAGAATGAACCCATCTGGCTGTTCAATGTACACTTCTTCTTCCAAGTCTCCATTCAGAAAGGCTGATTTCACATCCATTTGAAATACTTTGAAGTTTTGAAAACTCGAGAGAGCAAGGAACATTCGGATGGCCTCAAGTCTTGCAACAGGAGCTTTCTTCAAAGTCTATTCCTTCTTGCTGCGCATACCCTTTACAAACAAGTCTGGCTTTGTTTCTAATTACTTCTCCATTTTCATTCAATTTATTTTTGAAGACCCATTTTGTTCCGATAACATTCTTATCCTTTGGTCTAGGAACCAGCTCCCAAGTGTTGTTCTTTTCGATTTGCTCAAGTTCTTCATCCATTGCTTTCACCCAACATTCGTCTTTGCATGCTTCTTTCACATTTTGTGGTTCAGTAGAGGAGAGTAATGCCAAATAGCTTGAGGCTTCTGCAACTGTTCTTCTTGTTTGTACACCTGCTTCTTTCTGCCCCACAATCTGAGATTCTGGATGATTTTTCTGAACATATCTGGATGGAGTTTTCTCTTCTATTCTTGTCTGTTCCTCTGGTTCTTCTTGAGGTTCTTCTTGGGGTTCTTCTTCTTCATTATTCTATCTTTGAGGGTAGCCTTCATCTTCTTCTATATCTTCATGATGTACTTGCCTAGGAATGTATCCCTTCTCATCAACCACTACATCAATGCTGTCAACAATTCTGCCAAGTCTTTTATTGTAGCATTTGTATGCTTTGCTATGTGGAGAATAGCCAAGAAGAATGCCTTCATCTGCTCTAGGTTCAAGTTTGCCAAGCTGCTCATTAGTATTCTTGATATAGCATTTGCTCCCAAAGATTTTGAAGTGCTTTACCGAAGGAGTCCTGCCACTCCAAAGCTCATGAGGAGTTTGAGTGCTGTTCACCCGGACATTTGTTTTGTTGAGAATAACAACTGCAGCATGTGCAACTTCACCCCAGAAAGTTGCGGGAGTTCCTGATTCATCAAGCATAGCACGAGCCATTTGTTGTATTGTCCTGTTCATTCTTTCCACAACTCCATTTTGTTGAGGAGTTCTTGCTGTAGAGAATTCTCTTCTTATCCCATGTTCTTCACAGAAATCGAAAAATTCATTTGAAGTAAATTCCCCACCTCTGTCGGATCTAAGGCACTTAATTTTGTGACCTGATTCATTTTCAACCAAAGCTTTGAAGGATTTGAATTTTTCAAAAGCTTCATCTTTGTGCTTCATAAGTCCTAACCAGACAAACCTGGAGAAATCGTCAATAAATAATATCAAGTATTCCTCTCCTCTAGGTGTTCTTTTCCTGAATTGGCCACATGTATCTGTATGTACTAGCTCAAGAGGCATGCTAGCTGATCCTTCTTTCTCTGGAAAGTTAGTCCTGGTTTGTTTTCCAAACTGACATGATCTGCATATGGTGTTGTCAGGAATTTTAATATCTGGAAGATCGTGAACTGCCTGATATTTGCATGCTTTCCTTATTTGTGAGAAGCTTAGATGTCCCAACCTTCGATGCCATAACCAGTGCTCTTCATCCTTGCTCAGATAGCATTGTTGTTGTCCTTCTTCAAATATGTACAGATTATTTGGAGTTCTTTTGCCCTTGAGTACTGTTTTACCTGTATCAAGATCACGAACAAGACATCCATTCGATCTGAAAATAACCTCGGTTCTTTGATCACACATCTGGCTGACACTTAGAAGATTATGCTTCAATCCATCAACATACAAAACATTTCCAGCCTTGACATTTTCTTTTAAAGGAGCAATACCTTTTCCTTTTATAGTTGCAGGAGTATCATTTCCAAAAGAGACTTTCTTTCCCTTTTCTAACGTAGAATAAGACTCAAGTTTTTCTTTTTCACCTGTCATATGCTTCGAACATCCACTGTCAATGTACCATAGATTTTCCTGTCCCTCTGCATAGAATGCTATCCCACATCTTTCTGTTTGAGGTTCCTTTATTCTCCATGTTTTGGTGCTTGAGGCTTGTTCCTTTTTCCGCTCTTGTTCCTTTCTCTCCTAAAACCTGCTCCTGCATTCAGAGTCTTCATGACCAAAATTATTGCAAATGGAACATTCAACTTCATTTTCAAGAGCCGAAAAGTTGTTATAGGTCCCTTTTGTAATCCCTGTCATGCTTCTTTGTTTTTGAGCTTCCCTAGTCATGATTGTTTTATATGCAACACATTGAGCTGCTTTGTGACCAAAATTATGGCAAGAAAAGCATTGTCCATTGAAGAAGCTTCTGCGGTTATTTAATCTTCCTGCCAACTGATTGTAATTTCTATTTTCATCTATTCTTGAACCAAACTGAGAAGATTTTACCTGTGGCTGGTTGTAGCTTTTGTTCACCCTTAAGCTGGATTGCCCTTGATAGCTTCTGTTTGTAATTTGTCCCTGCTTTACCTGATGATCTTCATTATTCTTTTGCTCATTTCTTCTTGCTGCATCAAGATAACTCTTTGAGGTGGATGCTTGAGAGGTTTCTCCATTGTAGCCCAGACCTGTCTTGTTTAGAGGAGACCGCTGCACATTGATAATCTTATCCAAAGTTTCATATCCCTTGACAAACTTAAGATTAATAGCTTTTGTTTTCTCAATCTCTTTTCTAAGACCAACAATTTCTCCTTCTAGTTTTTCAAGATGTTTTTCCTTTTCATCAATTTGAAATTGTAGAGTATTAATGATCACATTCTTTTCTTCTATACATCTCTTGAGTCTAGTGATTTCATCATAAAGGTTATCCACATCTATAGCATCCATATAATCATCATCTTCAAATGCCATTAATAACTTATATTCATTACCTCGTTCATCTTCATCACTGTTTGATAGACCATCACTATCTTCATGGGTGTAGTAGCTTTTCTTATATGCACTTTGTTTCTTGTTCCATTTAGCAGGTTCCTTTCCTTTATCCTTATAAGGACATTTTGCAGCATAATGACCTACTCTTCCACAAGCAAAGCATTTGAAAGGTAGCTTACCTCTGAACCTTCCAGAACCCCTTTGAAGATTTCTGACAAAATTTGATTCTTCTTCCTCTTCTTCTGGAACATGGCTTGCTTCATAGTAATCTTCTTTGCCTGATGCCTTGAAAGCAGCTTCCCTTCTGTCTGATGGACCTCCCTTTCTCATTTCATAAGCAGTTAGAATTCCATGTAGCTGAGACATAGTGAGAACACAGAGATTTTCCTTTTCTTCTATTGCAGATACTTTAGATTCAAACTTGGGGGATAATGATCTTAGAATCTTTTCAACTACTATAGCCTCTTTTATTTCTTCACCCAAATTTTTCATACAGTTAACAATCTCATCTACTCGAAGAAAATAATTAGCCACACTTTCATCATTATACATTTTGAGAGTCTCATACTGAATCCTGAGAGTTTGAAGTTTAGCTCGCTTTACCTGTTCATCTCCTTCATAGCTCGAGACCATTTTGTCCCATATCTCTTTTGCTGATTTGAAGTGCATTACCTTCATGAATTCTGTTTGGGATATACTTCCTAATAGAGTACTGACTGCTTTTGCATTTGTTTCATACTTCTTTTTCTCAGCTGGATCTGTAGGAGTAGCTGAAGGAAAAGCATAGCCTGTTTCTACAATGTCCCAAACTTCTGTACCAAGAGATTGAAGATATGCAGTAACTCTTACCTTCCAATAATTGAAGTTTGTCCCATCAAAAATCTGTGGCCTGATTGATGCTTCTCTCTCGTAGTTGCTCATGATGAACGATCTACCTTCAAGCGATCAAGCTTCTCTGAAGGACCTGCTCTGATACCAATTGTTGAGAATAATACTGAGAGGGGGGGTGAATCAGTATTATCTAGCAATTTTAATAAATCTTCCTTATTTGATCTTAGAATTATTTTTGCATGTCAGTACCATAAAATAATGAGCATGAACAAAGAAAACAGATAGTCACACCAAAGAACACAAGATGTAAGGTGGAAACCCAATGTGGGTGAAAACCACCTGCTGCAATATGTCTCTATCTTCTTTCAAATTAGAAACTTCTTTTACAATGATTTTGTACTGGTGCAGTCCTTTACCAGTACGCAGGCTGCAACCTGCAGAGAGCTACAACTCTCTCTCGTTTTCCAGTCTACTCCTGGAAGCGAGCTACAACCCCCTACTTCTTTTCATAAAGCATCAGATGATCAACAAGTACATAACAGTTACAGATCACTATAGATATCAGATCAGCAATAACAGAATTAACCCAGAACACCTTATCAACAGAGAAATATAATCAACAGAACAGAGACGCAGTTTTCCCTTCTGTGGCCTGCGACCAGACGCAGTTAACCTTCTGCTCCCCTACGTCCACACGCAGATATCCTTCTGCTGCGCTGCGTGCCCACGCACTGTTCCTTCAACTGCACTGCGTCCTTTTGCTACAGGGACGCACCCAAGAACACTATCGCGCCGCGTCCTGTCACCCCAAAGACGCACTCAGAGACACTATCGCGCCGCGCCTTTTACCTCAGGGACGCACCTGAACCTGGTCTGTCCTGCGTCCCCACGCAGATCTCCCATTACTGAGCTGCGTCCCGGATGCACCTGAGCCACGTCTGCCCTGCGTCCCCACGCAGGTCTCTCTCTGCTGCGCTGCGTCCCGGCGCACTTGGCCTTCACTGAACCTGCGTACCTTCAGATATGAATGATTTCAAGACCTTAAGTGTAACCCAAACAGTCAAATCTACAGATCTGATCTTGCGCCAAAGAGGTATTAGTCCTTCAGTAGATTCGCTTTCTTTAGATTTAGACTAGACCTCACCCAATAAGATATTCAACCCAAGACTTGCAAAATCCAAATGAACTCCTTTGCTTTATATAGGCAGGCTCCTCCTCAAAACATGGAACAATACCACGAGCCGATACCATAGAAACACAAAACCGTCGGCTAGATACCACACAAGAAACCCCCACGTGCTTTTCTCTGCCTTGAAATGTGTGCACTGGGCGGACGCACCCCCGGAACGGCTGGCCTGCGTCCCTGGACGCGGGTTCTGCATGATTTACCTGCGGGGACGCACTTTCTGTAAGGTGTACCTGCATCCTTCACAATTTTTTCAATAAAATGAGAGCTGATCATCAAACTTTGCTACTGATATGAAGAATAGTGATCTACCACCTGAATGGGTTGCCATCAAGGACAACACCTGAACCATAATGCCAACATAGGGTTATTCGAACGGTTCTATCGCCGCGGTCACAGCGCTGGGACAATACAGCAACAACATCACCATCGGATACTCCACCAGTCTTTTTCGGTCGCCGTTACTAGGGACAGTTATGGCTGACATGGAGCTTGAGGCGGTGGATTATTCGGAAGATCCTTCGCCGGAAAAGTCCATTTTCAGGAACCCTAGCATAGCCTCTCGATCTCGATTTGCGCCGTCTTCGTCTTCTACTGCTCCGGAATTGCAGCAGCTCCCGCACCCCATCTCGACTGCTGCGCATCGAACCTCTCAGATCTCTGCCGGTTCTTACCCTATTGAATCTCCGCCATTTGAGGTCCCCCCTCTCTCGCCGGGCTCTCTGCAATTCTTGGCTACTCATACGCCTCCTTCGCCCTCCTTCGATCCGCTGGCCCCTCCACTCCTTACGGTGCCCCCCCCCCCCCCGTCGGTTCCCCTGCATCACTCCCCCCTGTTTCGGGAGCTCGCCCCTCCGGATGCTTTGAAACACCTGCTGTCATCATTCGGCCTGCAAAACCCCCATCCCTGGATGGTATCACTAATCCCCTGGTCGACCATCCGTCGGCTCCCCGCACCTCCAAAAAGAAGATTAAGTGTGTTAGGGCTACAGCCAAGGATATCTCTATCAAATTCGACGAATCGAAGCCTCTCGGTGAATATATGGACATTGCAAACACTGTGTTGGTTGGGCACGTCAGGGGAAGAACCTACTCGGTGAAGAGGCTCAAACAGTGGGTACAGGAGATCTGGGGTGGAGTTCTCTCTGATCTTCCGGCGGTACATGTCCTCCCCAGAGGATGGTTTTCCCTTCATTTCTCCAAGGAAGGCCACACAAATTTGGTCTTGGGCAGGTACTGGCATATTGAAATGGCTCCAGTCCTCCTAAAGAGATGGAATCCCCTCTTCGACCCAGAAAAGGAACAGCTCGGAGCCGGACCAATTTGGGTGCGCCTACCAGGACTACCATTGCCGTTTTGGGCTGAAGAAGTTTTCATTAGGGTTGGAAATGCCCTGGGGACGTATCTGGATTATGATCGCACTTATGTTGAATCGGGGAGCCGGACCCTAGCGCGGGTACTGGTCCATCTAGACACCCGGGAAGGACTTGAGGAACAAATCACCCTACAATGGGGAAGGTGTATCAGAGTGCAGCTATTGGACTATGAAGGAGTCCCCTTCCGTTGCAGACGATGCCACAAAGTAGGACACCTTGCGAAGGACTGCCCACTCAACAAGAAAACAGAAGACTCTCCGAAAGGGACCCCAGCTCCAACCAGGACGGCATCTCCCATTACCTCTCGTCCTTCCTCTTCGGGACCGCCTCCTCCGTCAGCATCTCCTGTGGTCGATCCGGGACTTCGGCAGCCCTCGCCTCCAAAGACCAGGGCACGCACAGCAGCAGAAGCGGGTACGGTCTCGGATTCTCCTTACCATCCCTTGCTTTCTACTTTTGATGTTATGCATAATTATGGATCCTCCCCTCAGACTTCCATGATACACTGTGCTCTATCATCTTCTCCACATATCTGCACCACTGATCCTATCATATCCACCTCATCCCCCGTGGCTAGCTCCCACCTGCCCCCCTCGGAGCCCTCCCCACCTCATTCATATTTTCTCAGGTCTCGAACTCTAGCAAAAGAGCCTTCTGTCAGCCATTCGGGATTGGGCATAGTGATACCTGAGGGGGGTTCCTTGAGCTCCAGAGGGAGAAAATCCCACCTCTCAAAGGCTATTAAACAAGCCGGGGCAGAGGTTGTATCTGGTCGACAATCGACCATTGACGGGGTCCTTAGAGCAGGACACACCCCGAGAGGTGTTCCCCCATGAAGTGCCTATCTTTTAACTGCAGAGGACTGGCTAGTTCCTCCAAGAAACTAGCCATGAAGAGGCTCATTGAATCTGAACCAATCGACATCATCATGCTCCAAGAGACTCTCTGTACTGCTGATCAGTTAACTCGGTCCATGCAAGCCTTGACCCCTGGCTGGAACTTTTCTGCCATTGATGCCGTGGGCCGATCTGGAGGTCTGGCCATAGGCATCAACCCTCGCTCCATCAAGGTGGACTCGACTTGGGGAGGAGCGGGGTTTCTAGGGATGGACATTTTCTCCGCTGATCTTGGTATGAACCTCAGAATGGTCAATGTTTATGCCCCCTGCTCCCAGAGAGAATCATTCTGGCAGCATCTACTACATCTCTCTATGATGAATGAAGACCGGGTTGTTATTGGAGGAGATCTAAATTTCTCTCTGGGATACAGGGAGTCATGGGGTTCGGCAGCACAAATTGACCCCATTACTGACTATATGACCAATCTGCTTGAGCAAACAAATTTTATGGATATACCCATGCAGCGACTTCTCCCCACATGGAGGAATCGGAGGGTTGGGGATGCTGCACTTGCTCGCAGACTTGACAGATTTCTTATGAAGGGGACCCTCCAACAGCGCTTGCATCTCTACAGACAATGGGTTGGCTCGGGGGGATTGTCGGATCACAATCCAATATTTTTGGAGATACAGGGTCCATTTAAGAAACCCAAGGCACCCTTCAAATTCAACCATACCTGGCTGAAGGATCCATCATATGTCAAGATGGTATCGGATTACTGGTCCTCACACCCTATCAATGACACAGATTCTCTCGCCAAAGGGTTTTGCAGGAATCTCTCTGAAATTAAACATTTATCAATTCTGTGGGCAAAGGAGAAACAGGACCGAGACTCGGCTCAGCTTACCCATATTGAAGCTGAATTAAGCTCTCTCACAGACGAAAGAGGGCTGGGATTCATATCTGCTGCTGATAAATGCAGGCTTATTGACTTGGAGAATCAAAAAGTAAAGATCCTCAAAGAGAGAGAAGAATCCATCAGACTGAGAAGTAGGGCATTATGGATCCAAGCAGGGGATGAAAACTCAAAGTTCTTTCATAGCTATGCAAAGAGCAGGAAAATAGCAAATACTATCTGGAAGCTCCCTACCCCGGACGGTGACATCGCTGATACTTTTAACAAGCTTGCCCATCTGGGCACTACTCACTTCAGGAATCTTTATAAGTGCCCTCGGGAAGTTAATTTACCTGATATCATCAATGTGGCAAACCACTTCCCGAGATTTGTGGAGGACGAAGATGTGGAGGCACTTATTGACCCGGTCTCGGCTGAGGAACTGGAAGGAGTGCTGAAATGGTTCAAAAAGGACAAGAGTCCTGGTCCGGATGGTTGGACCATCGAATTCTACTTGGCCTTCTTTGACGTTCTGGGACAGGATCTGCTGGGGGTGGTTGAGGAGAGCAGGACTACGGGTTCTATCTATCATGCAATCAATTCTACTTTCATAGCACTTATCCCTAAATCTGACTCCCCGGAATCTTTCGACGATTACAGGCCTATCTCCTTATGCAACTGCCTCTATAAAATCATTTCTAAGACCATTGCAAATCGCATTAGACCTATCCTCTCCCGATCCATTGCCCCGCAACAATTTGCTTTCCTTGAATCAAGGCAGATTCACGAGGCCATTGGTCTTGCCCAAGAAGCCATGCACTCCATCTGGACCAGGCATCTAAAAGCCATTCTCCTCAAAATTGACCTCTCAAAAGCTTTCGACCGGGTCAGCTGGCTATACTTAAAAATGATCCTCATCCATCTGGGGTTCCCACATGCCTTCATCTCTTGGATTATGGCCTGTATATCCTCCCCAACCTTCAGTATCCTCATTAATGGCTCGGCCTCCCCTTTTTTCCACTCGGAAAGGGGATTGAGACAGGGCTGCCCCCTATCACCCCTTCTCTTCCTCTTGGTCATGGAAGGTCTCAGTCGCCTCATGGACTCAGCAAAAAGGACTGGAGATGTTGGGGGCCTCCGCATATCCGACCTTTGCACCCTTACTCATCTGCTCTTTGTGGACGATGTTCTAATACTACTTGATGGCAGCGTACGAGACTCCAGGACCTTCTCAAAGATCCTGCAACTTTTCTCTGCTGCTACAGGTATGCTGCCAAATCAGTTGAAATCCACCATCACTTGCACCCGTACTTCAGTACAGGAATCCCGGCTAGCCCTTCAGGTATTTCCCTACATTATTCTCCCTCTGGATAGAGGCCTCAAATACCTGGGATTCAAACTGAAGCCTACTTGCCAAAGGATTGCAGATTGGGTCTGGTTAGTTGCCAAACTGGAGAAAAGACTCACTGGCTGGAGCTACAGATATCTCTCTAGGGCAGGCAGATTGGTTCTCATTAAATCTGTGTTAGAGGCTACCCCGGTATTCTGGATGGCTCTTGCATGGATACCGAGGAACATTCTAGGGCGTCTACAGCAGCTGTGCAATCGATACCTCTGGAATGGGAGTCAGGATAAAAGAATCTTTGCCTGGATTAGCTGGAAGAAAATATCACTACCCAAAAAATGGGGGGGATGGGGCCTCAAAGATCTAACTGATTTCGCTATGGCACTTGCTGCCAAGATGGGTTGGACCTTATTAACCAGCCAAAGCCTATGGGCACATGTATCCTATCATAAATACATATGGCCCCAGAATATTATGGACTGGGCTAGATTACCATCTTGGTCGGCAAAGGGTTGCTCATCAACCTGGAAGGCCTTGATCCATTCCCTCCCCCTCATTCGTGACCACCTAGTTTGGAGAATTAATGATGGATTGTCAGGCAGGATTGGTCTCGATCCGTGGATCAACAGTGGGGGCAGACACATCCTCAACAATGAGCTCATCACACATCTACATAACCGCGACATTCGGAATTTCGCTCATATCGCCGACCAGCTTCGCACAGACATTTTTTCCCAAGCATGGAAATCGGCCCAGCAACTGGACCTCCCCCTGCAATGGCATCAGGAATGGAATAATTATATCTCTGCGTTATCTGAATCACATATTCGCATCAAACAAGGTCCAGACGAGCTCATATGGAGTATAGCGGATCATGGTCTATACACTCCAAAATTTGGTTACAGAGCCCTCATATCTCACAAAATTCCTGATCCAATTCATTCATGGTGGCATCTCATTTGGAAGCTAAAGGCTCCACCTCGCACCAGATTATTTTTCTGGTGTGCCCTCAAAGGTATCGTCCCCACGGGCGAATATCTTACCCGCAGATCCATATATGGACCCTCCTGGTGTATCTTTTGCAAGGCTGCTACAGAAACCTCGGATCACATTTTCCTAAACTGTCCTGCTGTACAATCCCTTTGGACCAACATTCGCACACAATTGGGCATAGCAGGGATTTGGAGTGGGGATGAACTTTCGGGCGCATGGACTGCATGGACGCACAGTCACCCGGGCACCAAACTATTATATCTCCCCCCCGTGGCAACATGGTATACCTGGCTTGCGCGGAACCGTGCTGTCTTCGAAGATCAACCCGTATCATGGACCCGGGTTGAAGCCACCATTATCGCTGCGTACCAAGAATTGCCAGACCCTCCTCCGCCTCGAGCCAGGACGATACAGGACATGCCCAATATTGACAAATCGACCCCGTGGGCCTTCTTCAACGGGGATGCAAGCCAAACGGGCTGTGGAGGTGGTTTCGTGCTGCACATAAATGAACATCACAGATACCTTGTTAAAATGGGATTTGGAAGAGGATCTAATAACTATGCTGAGCTTTCTGCCATCCGGAACCTATTGCATTTTGCACTAACACACCAGCTCTCTAATCTCAACATATTTGGAGACTCAATGATGGTCGTTAACTGGATCAATAATGTCACTATATGTCATACACACACACTCAGCAATCTATTACAAGATGCTCTCACTCTCAAAGCAGCATTTAATCATTTCTCTTGTTTACATATTTACAGAGAGCATAATAGCGAAGCTGAAAAATTATCCAAAGAGGCCTCGTTACTTCCTAGAGGCGATTGGATAATTGTGGAGCAGAATGGAGCTGAAGAACACAGATTCTACCACAGGCCATACATAGACCTGAGAGAACAGAGGGACAACAGTCCCGATCACTGACAGTTTTGGATAATATATTTTGACATGATGGAACTGTAATTAACTATGATTATGTTGTTTATAAATGGATATTTGTGAACTCGAATAGGCTGAACAGCCATACATATGCATATACCCAGCACAATTTTGTAATACTCGCTGATACAACACCCTGTGAGGTGATTTTGTATGAACATTACAGCAATGCCAATGACATCTACCATATGTAATTTTCAAATTATTAATGGAAATTATTGATTTTTCCAGTGGAAAAAAGCTAAAAAACTGATAGAAAATATGATCAAATTCTATAAAGATCAAATAGAAAGGTTTATAGTGTAACGACCTGGAGTTTATTTTTCATGTAAATAAATTAAACCAAATTCATGGGACATGTGTTCCAATTTGAATGGAGGGAAACAAATTATTGTGGGCATCACTCGTATTTAATTAATGGCTATGGAAATTGGCATTGGTATTGGCAAAGGCAAAAGGCAATAAATGGCAATTAATTAAAAGAAATAAAGGAAAATAAGAGAAAAATAAGATGAAGAGAAAAAAAAATATCCATGCAAAGGAAAATGAAGGAAATTGAAAGAAAATAAAAGGAAAAGGAAACAAAAGGAGAGGGAGAACATTTTATGCATCTCTTAGCCACTCTTAGTCATTCTTACACACGTATACTCTTGGAGCTTTCTAGTATTCACTTGGACATAGAAGCATTCTCACTTGGAGAGAGAGAACTTGGACATAAGAAAGCAAGAAAGCAAAGAATTTGTGAGCAGCGAAGAAGAAGGTTGGGAAAGCAGTTATAGAAGAAGAAATTTGCAATTAATAGGTAGCATTTGTGATTCACTGGCTGATATTTGAATGCATGGGACATGCATTTAATTATTTGGTAACTTTGCTATAATTGGCATGAGATTTGTTAGGATTGATAGTGGTTTCAGCCTTGCCTTGCCATTTCCTAGATAGCCATGTTGTAGTGGGTTCCCTGTTTTGGTTAAGCTTTAGATCGTCGGTAGATTTTGGATCCTGGTGGAGGTGGTCTTAGGAAAATTCCCAAGGGTCGATGGTGTAGATGGTTTTTCTCCTAGAACTCTTGACGGATGGGTGGAGATAGGCAAATTCCTCTAGGTATGATGATGGAAGTCCCTAACTTGGTTGGCTTTATGCATATGTTATTATGTGTTATTTCTTATTGAGACTAATGTGCACATGTACTAGTTATTGTGTTGATTTTATGATTGTTTTGTCTTGAGTTCATTTTGGTTAAATGTTGGTTATCAACATGGCATATTCTTATTGTATAATGTGATGTTTTTATGGATCTTTCTTATAGATTGATAAGTTAAAGAATGGTTATGTGAATGCATGGCCTAACTAGTGTTTGATGAAAGTAGCTCAAGAGGGCATTGAGCCCTCTTGATGATTCTCTGATGAAGCTAAGGGGACAGTGAACAGATATGCATTCATGACTTGTAGTTACTACGTTTACCATGTGTTTGACGAAATGTTTATCATGTGTTTGGAAATTTTGGAAAACATATTAGCCTTAGTATTTTTTATACGAACTTATCATCATCTTAAATTGAACTGGAAATTTATGGGTTTTTCTAGGTAGTTGATTTGTAGCTAGCACTAAAAATATGGAACAGGGCTTCTAGTGATGAAAATTGACTAAACTGAGAGGGGGTGAATCAGTTTAGTATATTCATGGACATTAAAATTATTTTCATTAAACTCATTAACTGAAACATTACATGAGAAACTTAAGAAATAATGACCAACAAATTGACTATGTGAACAACAAGTAATAAGAAAACCAAAACATCACATGAACACATATTGACACCATATTTATGTAGAAATCCATAACGGGAGAAAACTACAATTTTATTATTGTTTTTGTTAGGGTCAGTATTTTTCATTGTCGATTGTTTCTCATATTCTTTTTCTTTTAGTTTTTAAATAAGTTGAGCCTATGACCATTGTTTTTGTCATAGGTTCGAAGGTCATTGTTTGACATCGCCGAATTTTTGTCATCAAGTGGTTCATTCAAAGTGTGAAACAGTGTCAAGTCATTGGGAGTCATGGTTGCACATATTCATATAGTCAAGTCAAGGGGTATGTGCCAGTTCTGTGTCTGTCAAAAATTGCTCAATTGAGTTCATCATGGCCAGAATACTAGTGCTCAAGGAATATGGTCTTTAAAAAAAAAAATTGCATTTCATCCCTAATCTTAGGTACCCTTGATTCCCTAATTGTACAACCTGATTTCTCATGATTCATTTATTAATATCCCTTCCCAAAAACTTACACCCATACCCTTGTTTCCCTTCTTACCACCTACCCATCATTCACATTACTTTCATTTATCCACCCCCCCTTTTTATCCTAAATATATTTCCCCAAAAGACCATAATACCCCTCATGTATGACATAACCCCATCCCCCCCACTATCTAAAGAATGTTATACTCCCTAACGTTCTAATCATTTCCCATGCTCGATTGATCATATCACTCTAAGTGGAGCGCTTCATGAAATCACACTACAAGACAAAACAGGTGATTCAAATCAAACTGAGATGATCGCCTTAATCCCTACAAAGTATCTTTATGCTGAGTCTAGGCTAGTAAACCATCAAATTCGAAGCTTTAGGATCGATCCACAACAAAGATAGTGACAAAGAAAAAATCTATAGTAATTGTAAAGCCATCCCTGTGCACCGATTCTACCCAGTTATTCATTGCACACAATGTTGCACAGTCGTTGCGCAGCGATCCTCCAGTGCTACACAGTCTCGACACTTCTCGGATTTCCACCTTCTACTAATACTGAGGTAGGGGTCTTACCACTTAACCTAATCTTTTTTAATAATCATAATTCATGGTTAATCAAGTCGTGTTATTCCCTTGTTTCCAAATCATTGTGCATGCCCTGTGTCAGGTATACTTTAATTCAAAAATTGGAACTGGAGCTTTGTAATTGAAATGTGAGTGTTTTCATATGTTGAGCTAGTTTAGGTAAAGGTACATAGGTTCTATTAATTTCCAATAGTATTTAAATACATTATTAGACCCTATTTCCCATTGTGCAACATGTCTATAAAGCATAGTTTGTTGTTATTGTCTTCAAACGTAAAGCCTAGGGTTGTTGTCAATCGCATAAACTATTGTTATTGTTGTCCAAAAATAGAGACTATTATTTTTACTATTATCCACGTATCCTTCCACGAAAGCCAAAGGAAATCTTTCCCTCTATGTACAAAGATAGATGGCTCCCATTGTAAATAAAAAGGAGGGGAAATTATATGAATTGAGCAAAAAATGCTAGACCTAGTGAACTATAATCCAACGATTAGAGTAGCCTTTGAAAACTCAGGATGTGTCCCCTTTTGTGAGAAAATACAAGAAGTAGGTCACCATATGCAACTGGCTAGTATGTTTGCCTTGAACCTCAAGGAGGGAAAAGTTAAATTAGGGAACCTGGAGCTATTTATTTCAGAAAAACTTATTGTGGATGCCACAACTATCCCTGCAAATGGAGAAACGTGGTTTAAGGGAGATGATTTGAACATGGCATGTCTCAAAGAGTTTGTAAAGCCATAGTTCAAAGATAAATTTGACACTACTTTTCCTAGCACACACCTCCAGAGCCATTATATCCAGCTACTCGAGGTTATTCAAATATATTTCACCTATGAGGGTAGGTTCAACAGAGTTTATCAATACCACCTTAGAATTTTGGTACATTTCACTTCTAAATAGACCATGAATCTACCATACTATTTGTTCAAGAGCCTAGGGAGGAAGGGGGAGAAAGTGCAAGCTAAGAAGGATAGTCACATGTCTAGCCTATTTCATTTTTCTTTGATAAATATTTTGGTTATGTATGAGCTTGAAAAGAAAAAAATCTCATGGCAAAGTTTTTTTTTTTTTCCTGGTCTAGGTCTTCTACCTCAAGAAGACATTCCACCCATGGATGTTTGTGAGGAGAAGGAAGAGACTAAAAATGAGCGAGTGGCCAAGACAATGGTGAATAAATTAGGTTAAGGTAAGAAGCCAAGTAAAAAAGGAAAGGAGAAGGTTGAAGCACCAGCGGTTCATGTGTCATAGGTTCAAGAAGCAAAAGCTCAAGTAATAGAGTTGCAAACAGAGGAGGTTGTTCAAGTTGCTAAGGAAGATGCAAAGTTTTTATTGAGGCCTGGAACTAGGTCAAAGGGTAAGAAGGTTGTTGAGGAGCCAACTCCTCAACAAATTGATGACATTCCAAAAGGTAGACAAGTGGGAAGTATAGAGGAAGAACGGGATGTTAAAATGAAGGAAGAAAGTGATGAGGTTTCTAGGTTCAAGGATGCTCTTGAAAAGGCACAACTTAAGATTTCCTTCTTGAAGAGGCAAACCAAAGAGCTTGCACACACAACTTCATTAGCAGCCCAAGAAAAAGAGTCATCAAAGGAACCACCTAAGCCTACTGCACAGGAAAAAGGTAAATAGGTCATAGATGTTGAGCAGTTGGAGGAGCCCAAGGTGAAGTCTAGAAGGCCTACAACTAGAGCATCAAAACTTAAGCAAGGGTAGGTCTAGAAGATGAAGCAAATATCTCAATCACCAGACATACCTGGATTTGATAAATGGCGAGAGTATCAAAGGTATTTAAAAGGGCTTGAGGAATGTCAAATGCAGATGATGCAAATATTCCAGGACAATAAAGACTTCAAAAGAGTTGTTAATCAATTGATTCTAAATGCTGATAAGGAATTAATTGAAGCCCGCGAAGCACTTGACAGGGAAAAATTCCTCCTTAAGTGGTCTCTCCCTACAAGGATACAACTAAAACAATATTACATCATAAATTTGGTCTTAAAGAGGAGGTTAGGGGTCACGAAGCAGAAGCTATTGAAAGCTTGAAGGTTGAGGAATAATTACAAATAGGAAATTGGAGTGCCTACATCTGGGAACACACCTAGGCTAAGAACTAAGCTACAAACAACGTCAAAGTCACCTCAACCAACATTGAGAAAAGAAAGTGACACCTCATCCAAAGGCACTAAGACCAAGACATCTCCCAACAAGCCTTCAGCCAGTAAAAGAAAGAGGAGGTAATGGTTTACTTCCTGGTTTTTCAAATTTTGATGATTGCTGGAAACTTCCAATGTTGCGCAACAGAGCTCATTAAATATTTGTGAAGGTTGTATGGACCACGTTTTGGCATTCTGAAGGTTTCTTTTGTAGTCTGAAGTCTTGATTGAATAGTTGGGGCCATCTTGTGTAATTTGAATCAGGAAAGGAGGTGCAATCAGTATTTTTGAAATTCGTTGTACAATGCTACGCAACTGTTGCACATAGTTTTGTATGGTGTTTAAAGGTTGCCACATGTCATGGGGAGAATGGGGGAGTTTGTTTCTTTGTTAGGAGCCTACTTAGCACCCAGTCACAAGCCAACTATCTTCTAGCACGTGGGAAGGTGTGAGGACCCAACTATAGGTCATCTAACTACTACTACATTCATTCAAATAGATTTCTCTAAATTTCATAACAAGGAAAATTCCAGGTTCATAAAACATCATAAGCATCAACATAAATTAATTTAATCTACAAAATGTATAACTTGTAAAAATTTACATAACTAAAATAAATGACGGATAATACCTATTCCAATAGCTTAGTTGAGATGCTCCTGATCTCCATGCTCCTCTTGACTACCTGACTGGATTTGCCTCCTAGCCAACTAGAAAGTAATCCCTAGCCCAGGGAACCTCCATAGGTTCCCTAGCCCTTCAAGCCCAAGTCCAACCAGATGCAGTGTGTCCAAATTTAACAAACACTCTCCAGATCCAAGTTTGATCTCCCTCCTCTTTCTCCACATCCCTCCTCCAAAACAAAATCCTACAAAACCAAACCAAACTAAAACCAAGACCAAGGATCCCCTCTCCTCCCATCATCCTTCCCCTTTTATGTCCCCTTCTCTTCTCCACCTCAACCACCTATCATTAATGTCATAACTACCCCCTCATCCTTATATTTGACTTTTTTGGGGATGAGATATGAATATATAATTTGGTGATTAATTGGAGAGGATCATGTCTTCTCCCATGTAAATTTGAGAGGACATTTTGGAGATGAGATATAAATATATAATTTGGTAATTAATTGGAGAGGACCATGCCTTCTTCCAAGTAAATTTGAGAGGACAATTTGGGGATATGGATACTTAAATTGGAATAAATGGAATTAGACCATATCCTATAAAAATTTAAATTTGAGGAGGTAAGTTAGGAATTGAATAATCACAAAATTTATATCAGTAATAAATTTACAGTTTCACCAATGTAGGTATGTACCAATATTTCTTGATAATTATAAGTCAATATTTTAAGGAAATTTAAACACTAGTAAAATTTGCATGATAAGATTAAGTAGTGCATTACATACACTCCTCCTTCAGAAAACTTCGTCTCAAAGTTAGAGTGTAAAATATATAAGGATTTCGAAGCAATTTGGCAATAAGGCATAACAAAATAGAGAGGGAGTTATAGTAGTATAGTTTGATAAGTCAGACAATGACATCACGTTCCATCAAGAGTCTCCAACTGATCTATATCCTCCTATCCTTCCTGACCTACCTCCTTTCCCACCCTATCCATCCTCTACTACTATCTATGGTGGCATCAGATATACTAATCTAACCACTTATAAAACCAATAAGGCGGAAGCGTTGACTATATCGACCTAACTTCCCCATTAAGAAACTAGCAATCGTCATCACACGTCTATGGGAGCATGTCCACCACTACCCTCCCACGATTCCAGGTTTGGAGGTTACATGGTGGAAAATACTTCCACCCCTCCTCACAACTAGGGTCAACGCCCTAAAATGGACCACACTAGAACGCCGATTGGACTTGACATCGAATAATCCTTTGAGGTAGTCTTTCCACCTATCATTTACATTTTACCCATGTCATAAGAGTGCATATCAGGTAGATACCAAATGTAATAGAACAATGTACATCATACCTTTCCTCATTGGATGTCTTGACCTTCCCAATGGAAGATTATATCTTGGTTATCATATAGTTCTTTCCAATCTGTGGGTTAGTTCTCATCCATGCATATATATATAACAACAAAATAGATATAGATACAAGATCTTAAACATCATCTTATTAAGTTTAGTGTCTACGTATCAATTTTGTAGTTCATACTGGAAATAAATCTTACATTAAATAAATCATAATTTCACTAAGGCACTCATTAGATAAATCATATCCACTTAAGCCATACATGAAGCAACAATAAATCTAACAAGTCATGCACTAGATAAATCATAACCAAGTAAGTCATACATTAGGTCATACATCGAACATTTCAATCATCAATACCTAATCCATCTAATGATTTATTTTAGTAGTTTCACGTATCCAACTAAATGCATCATTATTACATAGTGTTCATAAATAAATAACATGGAACTGCAAATAGAGCCTTAGCATAGGTAGCTATCTAATTCAAGATGGACATCATAAATGGTCAAAAGTGGGGTAATTGCGACATATAGTCTTTGCGTCCTCTCGGGCAGCAGATCTTGGGTTAGACTTGTCCCATTGTATCTTAACTTGGTCCACCAAGTGATGCCTAAGCTATCAAACCCTATGGTATAATATGCATATAGGTTTGATCATTATGGTTCCCACGTCTGAGACCTATAACTCCCTATAGTCAAGTTTGTGGGATTCATTAGAGAACATAATGTTATAGGACATAAACATAAAAACATCACGAGTTTTATGCAAGTGGGGTGGTAGTTCAAGGCAATACAACACTAGTCTAATTTTCTCTTTGATTCTAAAAGGTCCTATAAATTGAGGTGGTAACTTCATACCTTTCTCAAACTGAATAGTGTTAGGAATAACTAAAAATAAAAACAAAACTCAGTCCCCCACTTTAAAACTTCGATCGGTACTATGTTCATAAACATAACTCTTTTTCTTGTCTTGTTCTTCCTTTAAACTTCATTGAATCTATCTTACCTACTCTTCCATTTTTTGAAACAATCCTATCGTGACTATTACTGTGTCTTCCATCCTTTCATCGACTCAATGGTGTCCTGCATGGCCTCCGATATAGAGCTTGAAAAGGAGGAATCCTAATTTAATTATGGTAATTTTTGTGATGGAAAACTCTACCAATGATAAGTATCTTTCCTACCGAGTCTAATTATCCATGACATACATTATAGGCATATACTGTATAACCTGATTTACTCTTTTAGTCTTTCCATCTATTTATAGACGATATGCAGTGCTAAGGTTTAACTAAGTCCCCAACACTAACTACAACTTGTCCAAAATGTGTATGTAAAGTGAGAGTCCTTATCAAAATGATCTTTGTGGGTAACCCATGTAGCTAGATAACTTCACCTATGAATACTCAAGCCAAAATGGGAGCAGTATCTTAGACAAGGTAGTTAGCCACCTAGAGATACCAAATACATGGCCAAAATAGAATATGTTAAAGTTGTTTCTCCAAGAAGAGAGAAACTCATCTAGGGCATGTGTCTAACACTTGTTTGGCACTTGTCCTATTTTAGGACATGTGTCCCAGCATGTCACTTACCTGACATGTGGGATATGGACACACCTGCCTTGAGGGTTGTGTCCTGTTACTTGGCTTGTAATCCTAAATCAATTAATATTTTTTTCCTTCCATTAATGTTACAAATGGACAGGTACTATTTGCAAACACTGATGAAGTGTAGTTACTTTATCCTATTCATCGTTTTAAAGGCTTCAATTTTTTTGTCTACTGGAACCATATTATTGAAATGACTCAAGTGCATGAGTTAAATTGTCCTTCATTTTACTGTTGACAAATTGGGCTTCTGTCAGTTGATTATTCTAGAATGTAATAATCCCTGTCATTCATGATAGGTATATTTTAGTATCTTTGTAGATGGATGGATTTTACTATTGAATGGAAAACGATGGTATTTACAATATACTTAAAGTTGAGTTAATCAACTGTGGGATTCACCTGAGGAATTCATATTCAGAAACAGGGAAGCACTTGAGAGTGAGTATGTTAATTCCAATCTTCATCATTCGATCGATTTAATATTTGGCTACAAGCAACATGGAAAGCTATTTGTAGAGGTATCATTCTTTTGTATGATCTATTCATGCGACATTTTGCATTTAAATTTAAAACAACATTTTTGTTTGTCAACATTTGATTCTAAAGCTCTAAATTGTTTATGGGATAACAGGTTGCCAATGTGTTTTACCATGTAACTTATGAAGGTGTAGTTGATATAGAAGCAATAGAAGATCCATTACAACAGGATTTTGTTGAAGGTCAAATTGCAAATTTTGGGCAGACACCTATCCAATTTTTTTTGGAAAAAGGATCCTAAGCGAAGGCTACCCATGCCCATTTCCCATCCATTATACTATGCACCAAGCACAATTACACTGACTTCAGTAGTTTCTGCAGGATTTCAAGAACTGATAGTAATAGTATTTGTTGGTGTCATGGAGTTAACTGTTGCACTTGTAAACCAGGGCTTATCATGTCTGTCAAAATGTGGCTAACCTCACAATTACATACTGGAGGCAACTTCACCTTTCCGTCTTCAGTGGTTTTGTAGAAAATATAATGCTTACGAAACTTAATTTCGATTTCGCAATTGGATCTTAATTCAGATCATGTTTTGCCATAAAATAATATGAGTTATTCATTTCCTTGGTACCTAATAGGAGGTGAATGTGGACTGGCCAAATAGCATTACTAGACAATTTGTATGAAGTCTTGTTTTATATTTATTATATTGAATAGTTGTGATGAAAGTCAAATACCTTATCAAATCTGATCTTATCGGTACACATTACTCTTGACAGGAACCATTTTTTGGTATTGGTTCAGATCTTAGTATTCCTCATAAAATTGGTGTTCCCTTGGATGAGAACCTTGAGCTTGGGACATAGTGTTTTGCTACCCTACAAGCCCAGTCATCGAGCTTTCTGCTGAGTTGTGGAAATTGGTATAACAGTTTCAAAGTTATATATTTGAATTATGGATGCATGGTTCAAATCATAAGGTGACACAAATACTTGGTCAGCTGTGTTTCAGGTATTTGACAACTATATTTTCTAGAAATTCTTTTGGACATTTTTGCCTGCTTTTAATTTTTAAAGTCTAGAGTACAACACTGCTTTTTCTATCTCCAAATTCTCTGCCATTATTCTATGTCCAGGACTTGATCATGTTTGTTAACCTAGTGATCTGGCTATGTGGTTCTCATGTCTTCTTCAACTCTTAAATTCTAACATCTATAGTCCTTGGGCTTTGCATTTTTTCCTAGAGTCCACAATGCAATATTAACAACGACCAGTAGCTAAAATGGGCAAAGCCTAGTATTTTTATTCTCAAGGAGGATGGATATTTTGTACTTATTTTCCTTGGTATCTATTATTAAGTGGGTGCTGGTTTGACTTGATTATTCTACATACCTACTTATGTTGTCCATCAACCTACATTTTCTTCTGCTAGTTTATCTGAGTCCAAATGTTTGCTTCCTATAGTATATTTTCCTGATTTTGTAGTTTCATTTCAAGAGAGTGATCTCCCTGAATATAAAATGGAATATTAAAATTTTATTTCTTAATTTCAGTGGCAATGGATGGGGCAGTCATGATACGATAGTTATGGTATGGGAAGTTACTTCGTCTAATAGAATTGTCAATAAGAAGGTCTGAGATGCACAAAATATCCCAGATCGGATTCGGAAAGATCATATTTTATTAGACAACCCTTGCCACATTCTTTGTGGAAATGATTATGTTTTCACTTGCATAGTTGTCTGTGTGGAGCTTGACCTTGTTTTCAGTGGATCTAAAGATTCCAGTTGTATTCTTCATACTTTATGGAATGGTAGGTATGTAAGGTCTATTTATCATCCTATTGGCCCAAACAGTTAATTAACCAAGAACCAAGATTTATATAAATGAAACTGAATGAAACTGAATGTAAGGCACAAGTAAAAAACACAAGATTTTTACATGGTAAAACCTTGACAAGGTGTCAAGGAAACATCCATGAGGCAAGGGATTGTATTTTCTATTAAACCAACAATGATTCTCCTTATTACAATAGTTTGGGCATTCATCATTTTATAGGAGGCTCCTCCGTTACATAACAATTGTTTCATTATAAAACCAACTTGGCAGTAAATACAATTTTACACATATTTACAATTAGTTGTCAAATTTGAACATACTCCACCTCGGAATTTTTTTTCCTAATCCCTTTCCCATGCCCATTCATAATCTCTTCTACAAGCCAAGAGAAGTTAAACACCATCGCAACTTCTCCACTGTAACTGGCTTCGTAAATATGTTTGCACAATTTTCCTGTGTATGGACCTTCTTAAGAGCTACTTTTCCACCATCGATCACATGTCTCAGAAAATGATACCTTACATAAATGTGCTTGGTCTTGTTCTGATAAGTTGGATTTGTAGCCAAGTGAATAACACTTTGACTATCACAGAGCACATTCACTCTCTCCTGCATCCTTCCAATCTCATCAAGTAAACCCTTTAACCAGATTGCTTCTTTACTGGCATTTGAAGCAGCTATATATTATGCTTCGATAGTGGACAACACAACTATTTCTTGAAGCTTTGACATCCAACTAATTGCTCCACCTGCAAGAGTAAAGACAACCTGTAGTAGATCTCCTTTTGTCCAAATCACCTGCATAATCAGCATCTACATATCCACAAACTAATCCTTCACTACCATTAAAGATGATTCAATGGTCACTTGTGCCTCTTAGATATCAAAGCACCCATTTCACTACTTGCCAATGTCCTTCACCTTGATTTGCCATGAACCTACTGACAACTCCAACTGCATGTGAAACATCAGGTCTTGTATATACCATCGCATACATTAAGTTTCCTACAAAATTTGCATATGGTACATGAGACATATACTGCTTTTCTTCATCAGTTATAGGGCTCAAAACCGAAGAAATCTTAAAATGGGAAGCTAATGGAACATTAACAGGTTTCACATTGTTCATACAGAACTTTTCAAGTACTCTTTCCACATACTTCTGTTGTGATAACCAAAGCTTACCATTTTTTTTGTCTTTGTGTATCAGATCCATGCCCAAGATATGTTTTTATGCTCCAAGATCCTTCATATCAAACGCTCTAGAAAGCTGATTCTTTAACTTGTTGATCTCTTCCATGCTTTTTCTTGCAATAAGCATATCGTCAACATACAAAACAAAGATAATGAATATGCCACTGAAACTCTTGAAGTATACACAATGATCATACACACTTAGACTAATAAAGTTTTGGCTCACCATGAAGAAGTCAAACTTCTTCTACCATTTCCTGGGAGACTGCCTTAGGCCATAGAATGATTTCCTAAGCTTGCAAACAAATCTTCTACTGTGAACTTGTACAAAACCTTCTCGTTGTTCCATATATATCTCTCCATCCAAATCACCATGTAGAAAAGTTGTTTTAACATCTAATTGTTCTAACTCAAGGTTGAGTAATGTAATTAGTGCCAACACAGTATGAATAGAAACAAGTTTCACAACTGGTGAAAAAATCTCATGAAAGTCGATACCTTCAACCTGGGAATACTATTTTGCTACCAGTCTCGCCTTATACCTTTGGATACTTCCATCAACTTTCCGTTTTAATTTGAAGACCCATTTGCATCCAACAAGACTTATCCCTTCAGGAAGTTAGTCATTTTCCATTTTTCGCTATCTGTATCATCTATTTCTTCCTAATAACAATAATGTTCCCCATCTTCAGTAATCAAATCAAAAGATGAAGCAGAATCTTCATACCTTTTCAGAGTTTTTCTTTCCCTTGTATACCTTCTTACAGTGATTGGTTGTTGAAGTGGTTCAGAAAATTCAACAGCTTCCTTTGTATCCTCAACGCTTTTTCCTCCGAAAATCTCTCCTTCCTTTCAAATTTCAAAGAAAGTTCTAGCCTCCAACTAAATTTGTTGATTTGGCGATACCTGTTCCTATTCAATTCTTTCAACATTTGATTTTAAAAGAGAAGATTCATCAAATGTTACATCTATGCTAATGACTATATTCCGTGACGTAGGATCCCACAACCTATACCCTTTCACCGCATAGTCATACCCAACAAAGACATAACATTTCAATTTTGGATCTAATTTTAAACGCTGATTTTTGGGAATAAGAGCATACGAATCACAGCCAAATATTCTTAATGTGAATAATCACAAGACTGACCTGATCAAATTTCTTCACGAATTTTACAATTAATTGCTACTGAAGGTGATTTGTTAACTAAATAACAAGTAGTGGACACTGCTTCTACCCACAACTCCTTTTGCAGGTTAGCATTTTTGATCATGCTTCTGGCTCTTTCCATAAGAGTTTGATTCATATGTTCAGCAACACCATTTTACTGAGGAGTATAAACAACAGTTTTGTGTCTAACAATTCCTTCATCCTTACAATATTGTTCAAATTCTAGAGAAGT
Organism: Pinus tabuliformis; assembly: GCA_031772625.1. Classification (NCBI taxonomy): domain Eukaryota; kingdom Viridiplantae; phylum Streptophyta; class Pinopsida; order Pinales; family Pinaceae; genus Pinus; species Pinus tabuliformis. The sequence goes on from CM062816.1 coordinate 1,572,036,350, forward strand.
AAATTCACCACCGTCAATTCTTGAACATTTAATTGATTTGTTGGTTCTTTTTTCTACCATTGCTTTAAATTGTTTAAAGACATTGAATACATTAGCTTTATTTTTCAGCATAAAGACCCAAACTTTATGGGAGAAATCATCAATAAAAGTTAAAAAAATATAGAGCACCTCCATATGATACAATAGGAGATGATGCCCACAGAGCAGAATGAATATAGTCTAAAATTTCTTTACTATTATGACTTCCAGTTTTAAATCTCTGTTTACACTGTTTTCCATACACACAATGTTTACAGAAATCCAACTTCAAGGATTTCAAAACAGGAAGTGATTTACATTTCATCAGTACCTGAAGACCTTTCTCACTCATGTGACCCAATCGTTGATGCCATAGGCGAGTACCTTCTTCTTCTTTCTTTGAAACAATCATTGCTTCACTGATCTGAGTACTTCCTTTGAGTCTGTAAAGATTTCCGACCTTTTCTTCTTTCATAACAACTTGGGCGCCTTTAGAGACTTTTAGCACTCCATTCTGACCTATAAACTTATAACCATCTGAATCTAACACCCCCAAAGAAATCAATTTTTTCTTCAAATCAGATACATGTCTAACACTAGTTAATGTTATAAATGTGTTATCATACATTTTAATCCTAATATTTCCCATCCCAATAGTCTGACATGATACATTATTACCCATAAACATAGAACTACCATTTACATCTTCATCTGAAGTAAATCAATTTCTATGTGCACACATGTGATGAGAAGTACTAGAGTCTAATAGCCAACTTTCAAAATCCTGAGAGACATTACACATAGATCAACTTTCATCTATCATACATAATTCTTCAGCAGATAAAACTTTGTCTATCATACCTAAATCAACCTGATTTGCTTCCTTCTTTGGATTATCAGACTCTTTTCATTTCCAATATTCTTTCTTGAGGTGTCCAATTTTATTGCAGTGTCAACATTTTTCCTTACACTTCTTTCCCTTTCATTTTGATCTAGAAGACCCCCTTGCTTTTTCTCCTCTCTCCTTTGACCGTCCTCTGGCTATCATGGCTTCTGGTGAAATTGTCTCGATACTGGATTTCCTCCATACTTCTTCAGATAAGAGAGCTCCCACAACTGATTTAAATTTCAAAGAATTAGCAGTGCTCAAACTAATTTAAGTTACGAAGTGGTCCCACGACTCAGGCAGAGAACACAAAAAGCTTATAGCTTTGTCTTCTTCCTAAATTTTAACTTCCAAATTTGTCATATAAGTGTATTAAAAAAATTTAAATGTTCTGCAATTTTTGTACCCTCCTTCATCCGAACACTGTACAATTGCCTTTTCAAATAAATTCTATTGTTTAACAACTTTTTCATATATAGATTTTCTAGTTTTTCACATAAACCTGCAATTTTACTCTCTTCAACAATGTTGAAGACAACTTCATCCGCCAGGCATAACCTGATGGTACTGAGAGCTAGGGCATCCAAGTCCTCCCAATTTGAATCTGTCATGCTAGCAAGTTTCTTCTTTGCCTTGTCTAGAGCTTTGTACAACACCTGTTGCACCAAAAAATCCCTAACTTTAGTTTCCATAGAGCAAATTTGTTATTGCCAGTGAATTTCTCCACCTCAAACTTTGCATTCATCATCTTGGCCATTTCTTTCCTCCTAGGTTTCAGTCTGTCAACTAGGGTTTCTTAACAAGAAAATTGGTTTGTCTTCTTCCAACAAGGGTTTTCCAAATTTTCTATCCACAAAATCAATTTCAAAATTCTGTTCCTTAAAAAAAATAATTCTTCAAATTGACTGAAAAATAAATAAAAGAAAAAGAAAAAAATCTACAATAGTTTTATGGAAGAATTCCCTTTAATTTATGTTTCCTTGACAAAAAAAACCTTGTTTTTCAATGAAACCTTTTCTTAAAATATTTCAAAAATCCTGAGACTGCCTCAAATACAAAGAAATTTATGTACTTATTTTTTTAAAACTTCAGATCGTTTGCTCAACATAATTAAAAAAGAAACTGATTTGTTTTCTTCAACTCACAATTTTCCAATATGTCCACTCCAAACAAAAAAACAAGAATTCAATTTTTTTTATAAAAATACCTCTGATGTTCCTTTCCCCTCTGCATTGGACCTCTGATTTTTTTGGCAGAAGCCTCTAAAAAGAACAGTGGGCTAGATAATCAAATTAATCAGCCTCTGTACAGTTTTCTCCCTCACATTCAGCGTCGATCCCTCTTCAAACTCTGGCTAGGGGTGCATGTGTATGGAGATATGTATCATGTGGATTATTATTTTATTTTTTTTACTCCCATCTTTTTCAGGAATTCTCATAGATGTTGGATGTTGTACACTATTGTTTGGCCAGTTTTCACCCTTATTTAAAAACAATCTTGCAGACTAGAGAATCTAGCTAGTAGTCTCTGCAATTGATGTAAATATTAATTCTTTGAAGTCACAAGAAATTTCAAATCTAGCCAAATTGCTACTATTATAATTATTGGATTGTTTATATGAAGTTCTCACCAATCAGAATTGTCCATAATATCTGCATTTTCAATAGACTTTTTAGACAAGGTAAAGTATAAAACTAAAGTGTTGTTCTCCATTGGACTTTAAAGTGCAGATTTTTACTTTATAGGATGCATTGAGTACAAGTCCTGTTACTCATGTAGTTAATTGAATGGAAAAGTTATACTAATGATGTCTATCTATAACTGAAGCCAAAAAGACTGGCATTAATGCATCACACGCAACTAACAAGACCGACATTAATGCAATGCACGCAACTAAAGAGATTTACTCAAAAAATCTAAGTCCATTTATCATAAACGAGAGGCATACGTTTCCCCAAATCAACATATGCCTTCTTTTGTTGCAGTTTACTTGCAAAGAGAACTCATGAAAAATGTTCTCGTTTTCTTTATGATGAATGTAGTGTTCTATGGCATGATGACATTACCATGTGGTCATTTTTTTTTTGCTACCGATCATGAATTTTGAACAAAGCTTTGGTCCCTTTATGATCCTAGCATTGGAAAAACTATGTCCTTGGATCCAAAAACAACGACTGAAGTCCCGGAAGATAGATTTGGACTATATTCTTATGACATTGTGGAACCTAATCTGATTATTCTTGGAGACCATATTGATGCTGCTATAAACTCAGGAAATTCTGGGGAACCTGCTTTCAATGACAATGGCCAATGTGTGGGAATTGCATTTCAATCAATTAAACATGAAGATGTAGAAATTATTGGATATGTTATACCAACTCCGGCTATTACACACTTTATCACAGATTATGAATGCTCGGGAGACTAGACAAAATTTCCCATACTTGGAATAGAATGGCAGAAAATGGAGAATCCTGATTTGCATATTGCAATGGGAATATTGTCTAACTAGAAAGGTATTCATGTAGGAAGGGTAGAACCAATAGCTCCAATAGGTACCTGTTGGCTGGGATAAGCTTGTCGTTTCTATAATATCTGTGGAAACTGGAAAAGTAGTTGCAAGAAATAACAAGGCTCTAGTTCGAAGTGGGAGTTTCCAGTGGTCTGAAGCTGTGTCAGAATCTGTGCACTTTTTGCAAGATGATGTATCAAAAGCTCTCGAGGAAAAACTATTCAAGTTTTTTGTTTCAATGGGATCTTCTCGCTCAGGAATTCTTAGAGAAGCTACAATAAACTTGGGTGACTATTTGAGTTCAAATTTTCTAGTTTCCATTGCTCTGCCACTGAAGAAGTGCAATCATGGAACTATTATGAGTGTCAAAATTCAGTGCCTTAATCGAAGAGTAGGATCTAGAAAGTTTGAACGATGTAAAGAAGGTGCCATTGAATAGGATGATTAGAATTATGTTTCGGATGATATCAATAAGAGATATGAAGGTTCTGATCATATACTCACTGGGAGTGTTGGATCCTCATCTGGAAGTCACTTGGGTTGTAGTTTTCAGCAGACTAAGGATGGAGCTTCTTCACCTGCAACCTCACGGCATAGCTCAGCCTCGACAGGGTTTTTATCATTTGGAAGTAGTATAGAAAATAGCTTACCCAGACGACAAGATTCAACTAGCTCTCGATATGGCAGTGTACCAAATAGGACAGGAAATGGCCAGAATTCGTCTAAATCAAGCCCTTCATCTTTCAATGGAATGGGTACTGGTGCAATGGTTAACCCGCAAAACAGTTGCAGGAGCGATAAACTCAAGGTTCTCAAGGGAGCATAGAAAATGTTAATAGGGGCATGCATCCAACAACTTTTATGAGAGGCAATGACCATTCTAAAGGTTCCTTGGAAGCTACCGAGGCCACAATTCAAGAACTCTGTAAAGAAGCAATGATGTGGGAAAGGTAGAACCAAAAATTCTAGTAGCAAAATTCTTGACATCGTAAGATATTCTTCTGAATTTTGATGGAATTGATATTGCTAATGATGGAACTGTTCCTTTCAGGTGTGGTGAGCGCATAGGTTTTAGCTACATTTTTTCAAAGAAGTACACAGGAGAGCATGTGAAAGTCAAAATTATATGTGATTTTGAGTATCATGAATTTGATATCGAGCTTTCTACTCACAAATGCCTAGTTCTTGCACATATAAAGGGGAAGGCTCCATCTTATTACATCATAGCTAGATTTGTATTTTCAGCTTTTTATGTGCCATACCTTCATTCTGAATATGGAAAGGATTATGACTACGACATTCTAGTAAAACTGTTGGACAAGCTATGGCTTTCTATGGCATGAACAAAATATGAATGGTTGGTGGTGATTTCTTGAGTCCTGGTTGCAGATATAAATATTGGCTGTGAGGATATTGTAAATACATAGGTCCTAGCTTCCAATGGAGTGCATGTAAAAATCTCAGGCATCTTGCAGACATGGTGGAAAACTGTGAGGATGACTTTCTGAGATATGACCTAGAGAATCAATAGATTGTTGTTTTGGCAACAAAAAAAAAAATTGAAGGAAGCAACTCCTGATATTCTTGCAACACATTGCATAGCTTCAAATATATCTGATGATTTGAAAACATGAATCAATTTTATAGAGGTGATGTTCCTTACATTTTGATCTGGTTATTCAAATGAATACTTTTTACTACTTCCACGACATGATAGGAAAGATGTTAGGTTGGGGATATCAAGAGGGTACTACTCTCTTTGGTTTTGGCTATGACCTTCGATAAAGTAACAAGCTTCAAGGTCCAGATTTTGAACCTAAGCTCTGATACCACATGTGAGGACCCAACTATAGGTCCTCTAACTACTACTACACTCATTCAAATAAATTTATCTAATTTTCATAAGGAAAATTTCAAGTTTATAAAAAATCATAAGCATAACATAAACTAATTTAATCTACAACATGTATAACTTGTAACAATTTACAAAACTAAAATAAATGACAGATAATACCTATTCCAATAGCTTAGTTGAGATGCTCTTGAGCTCCATGCTCCTCTTGACTACCCAACTGGATTTGCCTCCTAGCCAACTAGGAAGTAATCCCTAGCCCAACGAACGTCCACATTTTCCCTAGCCCTCTGAGCCCAAGTCCAACTAGATGTAGTGTGTCAAAATTTAACAAACACTCTCCAAATCCAAGTTTGATCTCCCTCCTCTTTCTCCAAATCCCTCCTCCAAAACAAGATCCTCCAAAACAAAACCAAATCAAAACGAAGACCAAGGATCCCCTCTCCTCCCATCATCCTCCCCTTTTATGCCCCCTTCTCTTCTCCACCTCAACCACTTATGATTAATGTCATAACTACCCCCTCATCCTTACATTTGACTTATCTTCTCCCAAGTAAATTTGAGAGGACATTTTGGGGATGAGATATGAATATATAATTTGGTAATTAATTGGAGAGGACCATGCCTTATGCCAAGTAAATTTGAGAGGACATTTTGGGGATGATATATGAATATATAATTTGGTAATTAATTGGAGAGGACCATGCCTTCTCCCAAGTAAATTTGAGAAGACATTTTGGGGATATGGATATTTAAATTGGAATAAATGGAAGGAGGCCATATCCTATCAAAATTTAAATTTGAGGACGTAAGTTGGGAATTGAATAATAACAAAATTTATATCAATAATAAATTTATAGTTTCACCAATGTAGGTATGTACCAATATTTCTTGATAATTATAAGTCAATATTTTAAGGAAATTTAAACACTAGTAAAATTTGCATGATAAGATTAAGTAGGGCGTTACAGAAGGCATGCTAATGGGAGCTGCTAAGAAAATATTCAATGTCATGATAATGTGTTCCTAGATTAGAATTGTTATCTAGATAGGATAAGAAGATAGAGTTAAATCATTTTTTTTGTATTTTTCACTAAAAAAAAGGGATACTTTTAAGATTTACTTATTTACTATTGATAAAAAACAATTAGTTTTTGTTTTATGGTTGGCTCGATCCATGCAATGGATAACTCATGCATCGAACTTGGTCATGGAATTTTTGAGGATGTAAACTTATTTATTTCCATGTAATACAAGGTAGAAGGGGTTGGTTGTTTGGTGAACTAATTGGAGCATAACTGTGTGTGGTGTGATCTATTTTCAATAAATAAAATACTCAGTTCAGAATTTTTCTAGTTATCATTTAGAGATTATTGTGGTACCTTATTTCAAATCTATGTTTCTCTTGTGTACTACTTGCTTTTAACTGATTTTTATTCTATCTATTTTTGAAAGGTGCAATGGAACAACCTTTCTATGATTCATCATGCATGCTCTAGTACAACTATGTTTTACTATTTCATATGCAATGAAATGTATTATGCTTATGTTTATCTCGTTCTTCTAAGTACTCAATCATAAAATTAGTAGACATAATTCTCATCTGCTCTATTACATGTGAATGAGTGTTGTTATATGTTTCATTTCCTAATTTACTGCAACCATGATCAATTCGAAGTATGTACTTGAAAATCCTTTGTCTCGGTAGTTGTTTGATACATGCACTAGTATAATGAGTTAATAATATTTATGGTCACATGCACTAATTTCCTAGATTCCTCCACCAAGATTCCACTAAATTTTACAAATCTTCTTTAGACCTGCTCTCTGTCAAATTATGATCTTTAGAGTCCTCTATCTTTAGATTTGAGTGAGGGAAACCCCTCTGGCTAGAAAGTACTAGTTTCTAGTCCAAAGTCATCTTGTGGTTACCTCTATGGCCCTTTCCTTAGCCTAAAGGGGTTTACTGAGTGTTAACAATTTTGATGCAAAGGAAAGCTCCTACTTATTATTACATCTGATCTTTTGGAGGCTCCAACCGACAAGAAGTTGTTACCTCAATTTTCTGCAAGATGCAACTGCAAGGAAGCTCCAACTCCCATGTGTTTTATGTATGTTACAACACACAGGAGGTTCCTACCTCAACATGCTCCAACCTGATGTTTATCAAGCCACTACTTGAAAGGAGACTACCATCTCTTGATGCAAACAAGAAATAATTATGTGTTGGTTTACGTGGTCATCAATTATGCATATCTCCAACTTCATTTCTACATCTTCTTTCCTTCAAATCTATTTCACATAAGCTTTATATGTGCCGGGTAACTAATGCATAATAGCTCAATCAACTCTCACACATTATCCCACTCTCTAACCTCTCAATGCCTTCCAAAATCACATATTTTATAAAGATAGTTTGCTGGTTGTTTGTATCCCACATAGGAATATGAAGTGAATAGGCTTGACTCTTTTCCTTCCACTCATTCATTTCCAAACTCTTAATATCTTGAATATTAGAACACAAAAATAAATAATCCATCGAATATTAATTGCAGCCACATGTAATGATTAAATGCATCAACCTAATGTCAACGTCAAATAACAATATTTATCATTAATCCATCACAACAATATTTGCAACATATTTTCCCTTTCCTTGTAGTCTTGCCTTTGCATCAAACCAACTCGGCTCAACCAACAATTTCACATTACAACAAATCCTTCAATATATCAATCTTTGTAACATTATCAAAACATTTCAATGTATCACAACTCCTCCTTCTTCTTCTGCTCCTTTGCATTGTTGATCTTATTCATTTTTTTGTTTCTCCTTTACCTGTTGTTGCTCCTTCATTGTTCTTTGTTGCTACTCCTTTGCCTTTATTGCTCCTTCATTGTTCCTTGTTGTTTCTCCTTTCCCTATTGCTCCTCTTTCATTGTTCCTTGCTACTGCTCCTTTGAATTTCATCTTTTGTTTCTTTGTTGCCTCTTCACTACACTTTTGCCTTATTTTCCTTATTGTTGCTCCTACATACCTTTTTGCTCATTTTCTTGTTGTTCCTTGTTTTTCTCCTTTTCCATCAATGACAATATTGCCAACAATCTCACCCCTTGGCATTGATGGAAACATATTCGCCCCACCCTTGCCCCCCCACCCACCCCCCTTTCATTCTGAGAAGTGTCTTCCTTCCTCTGATTACCTCCCCCTTTGACATCAATGGAAAGAGGGTTACAAATGTCTTGTATATTGTAAAAGAGTCCTCAGTCTAGCTGTCATCATTGCATTAATGCTTTATAACCTACAATGTCTTGTTCTACATAAACAATGTTGACACTACAATTGAATTAATTCCACTCCAGATGGCTTATTAGGGTTTCTCTAGATTGAATGAATGTTGCTCCATAAACATTGCTCCAAATAAGCTTCAGAAAATTTTAACATTGTAAGATATTGTTGTGAGAACACTCTGAAAGCAAGAATATTGTTGAGAGAACACTTTGCATACTATTGCAAGAACTCATTGAATAAGCACATTATAGAGCACATTGCAAGAATACATCATAACACCATAAGAAAGAACAATATCACCAAAAGAACATTGAAATATGAACATGAACATTTTTCCCTACATTCCATGCTTACAATTCTTTTTCTATGCATATAATCATCAATTCTTGTAGATAAACTTATATAGAGATCTACGCAAAAGCCTTCCCTACTTCTAGTGTAAACCTAATTTTGAGCATATGAGAAGTTCAAATAATAAAGAAAATCTTTCTATTGATAAGCCATGAATCTCATTTAAAGCGTATTGGTGAGGGATCTAGAAATAAACGACTTTCAACATAGAAGGCACTTGGCATTTTGTTTTTTGTTTTCCAGAAAGAAAGAAGCAATGGTGACCATACAATGCAACCATCTCCAGAATAAAGAGCCAAATTTTTTCATGTCTATGTGAATAATCACACAAATTTCCAAAATATATTACGATCCCTAGTTATTTTGGTTTTCTTTGTGTTATTCATCTTTCTTGTATAACAAATATTTCTTCAACACTTTCTAGCACCAAGGTTATCTTCAATTTCAGTAAATGGTCCTTCGGCCATTCAAATAAATTGTGTTATACTTCAGCAACTGAAACACCATCCTTATCTAATGATAGTACAATAGTAGTTTCATTTATGAATTTAGCAAGATTATGCCCACGAGTTCTTTGAATACAATATTAATCTCTAATAATATGTATAGCTTGGTTAATAAACACAATGTATTCAACTCATCATCTGCTAAATTTGCCTCATAATGCACAAAAAGGATTTCGACCCACTGATAAATGAAAATTGACCCTTTATTGAGAAGAACTCAGTCAGGATAGTAGAGAGGAAGCTTGGTTGATAAAATTGAAGGAATCTCAACTTCCATGGCTGGAAATTTGACTCCTTCAAACCAAAACAAGCATTGGTATCAACGTTCAAATCTTGGATTTAATGTGCATTCAAATAGTTGCATCTAGTATATTATAATGCAACAAGGATATTCAAACGAGTCAGTTTGCTTATCATATTGGCACATATTATATGTAGTGTGTGGTGACCGACAGTAAAATATTCATTGGCTAAGTTAAATTCATTAGCAATATATTCATTTGCGCTATAAGGGAAGAAGGCATTGTGGCTAAACCAATTATCTGAGTCATAGCTTATAACATCTTGGTGACAACGACTTTACCCTTGGCACGACAATCATGATAGCATGGTAATGGATGAGTGTAACAACATAGGCCGACTAGTCGAATGAGATGCATAACCAAACATCTATCAAACTAGAATCTCCTTATAAGGGTACTTCGACATTCAAATGACGCATGAGCATATTAAATGATTCTGCAACTACCAATCCCAGCATTCACAGGGCTTCCACGAATTTCTGCATAGACTCTTTCCACAATGGTCACGAAACATGGATGCTATCAGCTTGGTGGAGGGAATGTGTTCTCCACTTTTTGGGCCAATACAACTTTAAACTTCTGCATGACATGTTTTGACTTCCGCCAGAATGCAATCAAGCATTCTTTCACAGACCATCTCATATGGTTGGCTTGCTACAAATCCTGACACGAGGGCCTTATAAAAGAATGACTCATGGGATCACCGCTTTTATGAACAACCAGGCATCAAAAACTTGTGCTCACAAAAATTGTGTAATTCTTCTTCTTCACGATGGCCATATTCAGGCGTTATAATAGGATCAATATAATGAAAAAACTCATAAAACAAAAGCCCAAATGAAGCCATAACACTCTGCCCACAGGAGGCATGCCAAAAAGTACAAAAATTCTAAATGAAGCTACAAAATATCATTGACATGTAATTATGACCTGAATAAGACGTCCTACCATAAAACATTATCTTGCACCACTCAATTTGATTTATGGGCACATGTAATGCCCCACCATTCACGAGGAGAATGGTTTTTCAGGTTACAGTTACTGATTGGTCTCACTCAATCTCCCTTTTTTCTTCTTTAATAGAAATGAAGCATGCAAGAGAAATAGTCAGAGCTAATGGAAAGACACCCAATAATTTCATCATAAATCTCGTATGAGTCATGGTGCCTGATAAAATAATTTTTTAACTTCACAGTAACAAAAATTACGTATAGATAGAGTGCACCAATAGTCATGTTTTTTCGACATCAATCCTTAACCTCATTTTTAAGCCAGGCCATGGAGTCTCAAGCATATCAATTCATATCATTGCAGCATAGGTATATCAATTAATACTAATTCATGGATGTTGCTTCAACAACCATTTCCTTGGTTTGACATCTACTATCACCTGTTCCTGCATGATGGGGATAGTGAAAATTACATAATGCATACCCTGGAATTGTCATAAGGCTTTAGAATCGGTAGGTAGAGTAACATTCAACTTTTCAACTTTCCTTCAATGCCCATCACGCATACTTTGCAATCGATAGAATCCTCTCATCCATTTCCTTGGCATAATAGTCCACTTGTTCGCATTGCAATTCTATCATTGTACACTCAAATCTGCACTATCATTGCACTATCATTTCATTATCATACCTCTAAGGCATCTGTCATACGGTCACACCTCTCAGACTATTATTTATGGCACATTTGATTACATATTTTCGTTGTCATTGATAGTATTGGTTCATTGTATAGTCTGACATTAACGTTCCACATTCATAATGTTCCATAATGATCCAACCTAATTAACTAAGCTCTTCATGATCATGACAAGGCTTCTAGAACAACCTCTATTGTTAGGATTCCAATAATGTATAAAATGCACTTTCATGAGATTTTCTATTTATTCTCTTGCGCATCTTACACATTGTAAATAATTGCAGTTTATGCTCCATGGTATGATGGAAATATATATATTTTTGAATAATGAATGCTTGGAATAGGTTTTTTTTTCATTCATATTCATTTTCATTCTGGTTGTCACTCTCATTGTCTCAGCGAGGTTGTTGGAATAGCATGACAACACCATCATGATTATCATAGTGCACCCATGTAGGTGACTATTCAACTCCCATTGCTCTCCAATCATGTTATTTCAGCACTTTGACTAGCGGGAAATTTTCAAGAATAACATTATGAAGCATAACCTACCTATTTCCATTCACCATTCTCCATTTTTATTGCCAAAACTATATGGATGGAAAGAACAGAAGAAAAAAATGATGTATTAGTTTGTGGAGGAAGTTGGAGTAAGATCGCATCCTTGGTTGAGATATCATATGTATTTTGCTGAGACTTCTTTCTCTTCTCATCATTTGAATCATCAAATTGTATGGACTTTTCTTCCCAAATAGTATTTCTCAAAATGTTTTCTGCTATATCTTCTCTTGCAAAAAAAAATAAAATCTAAGTCTCAAATATCTATGGGCAGTTCACTGCATAAGCCATTTATCATAGAATTAGTTTCTAACTTAATAACACTGAATTCAAAACAACTTGCACCAGAGTATCTCAAAGCTTTTCCGTACTAGAATTTCACATCGTTTAGGATATGCCTATAAGAATTGTGGACAATGCCACAATTCTTATAGGAATTTGTCTTAGATACCGAAGACTCTACCAATGATTTTCTGTTATGCCCCATTTTGTAATTGATCACAACAATATTGGTGAAATCCTTAACTTTTCTAAATTTTATAATTGTTGCTTCAAAAGAAGATTCAATAGGTTTTAAACCTCTATTGGATAGATTCTAACCCAATTCATTAAATACCCCACCCTTCTTCCGATTTGTTGGTTGAAACTCCTATGCTCCATGGATGATAATTCCAAACAATATTGTTGTTAATCCAGCTCCAACCACTCAAAACCTAGTACTCCTTAATTGTTAAAACATTTAATATATTCAAATAATTTTTCTGCTTCTAAAACAATATTACCAATAGAGGTTGCAATTCACTTTCAAGCTGACCTTGTTTTCCATCCTTTTGCAGATGTATTAACATTGATTTAAACTTCCATAATTGCTCTGGATCCACTTAGATTTTCTTTAAAGTTTATGGGACTTCTCTCCCCCTGAGATATTGTTGCTCCTGTGACACTACATGAATTCTTCTTTTGTTTTCTTGCGCAACTCCCCCTGAGGAAATGATATCTTTATTTTAGTATTGAAGTCTCATGCTGCTCCGTTTTCTTCCTCTTCCATAGCTTAGTTCGCTTCCTTTTGTTGTTGTGTATTTCTTTTTGGCTCATTGTTTGATATGCTTGGAGTTAGTTTTGTTTTTTGTTTATAACTCTTTAGTGTATATGACAACCTGTGGTCATCAGATTTGTTCTTCTTTGAAAATAATTCACATTTAATGAGTTTGTGACCATATTCCTTGCATAGATAACAATAACCATGGAAAGAGTTTATGTACCTAGTCACTGACATTCTCCTTTTTTTTCTTGTTGGATAATACCTTCTTGTTTGTTCCATGTTTTGCTGAATAATATTGATCTTCTTGTTCTTACAGTTTGCTGCTATGTGTCTGCCATGAGATATATTCTCTCCTTTGAAATTTTCCAAATTTGCTCGATTCATCTCTAGGAGCAAATGATGTTCTTGTATATGACCATTTCTTCACCTTATTTTTTGGTTCTTGATGTTGTTGTTGGTTTTTATTTGTTTCTTTACAAAACATGTTGTTGTTGGACTCTTGTTTTGTAGGTCTTTATAGAGCTGGTTCATTATATTTTATGGTTTCCTTTGATCTACTACATTTTTCTGAGTTTTTCATAGAGAAAACCTCCTCTTCTAACTACTTACACAACATGTTCTTTTCATCTAAATCACATTTAACTCAACTAATCTTGACCTCTAACCTTGCACATTGTACCTCTTTCTCCTTTATCTTACTATTCCTCCTCTCTTCTATTCTTCTTGCTTCTTCAAGATGTGTCCATATGCTAATGATCCCATTCTTGTATTCATGCTCTCTTTCATCATATATTTGCACCAGTTTCTTCAAATCTTTGTTTCAATTCTTCAATCTTTCTATTTCAGTCAAGGCTATGTCAAGCTTGGCTTGTTCTTCAGTTGTATTTTTTTCATGGCAATAAGGTCCATTCGCACTAGAAGAGACCTCATTTAAATGAATACTTTCCTTTTGAGAGGAAATTTATTTTTCTTCTTTATCTTCTCCTTCTTGGCAGTGCAGCTACTAGTGTTTCCTTCATGCGTGAGATGGAATTTATCCCAGATTTCTTTTGCAGAATTTAATTCTATTACTGTATCAATATCCTTATTATGAAGATTACTAAGCATAACACATTTTTCCTTAGCATTCCACTGTTGTTCTTGCACAGAGGGAGAGTCTTTACAGTAGCCATCACATACTAGTTTCCACACACCAGGTCCATAAACTATTAGTTCAGATTTTACCTTATCTCTGCATTCATTAAGGTTTGATGTACTGAGCACAAGTACAATTTGACAGTCCATGACTCAACCAGAACTACCTTCAAGTTGTTAGGCTTGCATCGAAAGAACTGGCTCTGATACCAATTTATGAAAACTTGACTAAACTGAGAGGGGGGGTGAATCAGTGTAGTATATTCATGGACATTAAAATTCTTTTCATTAAACTCATTAACTAAAACATTACATGAGAATCTTAGAAAATAATGACCAACAAATAGAATATGTGAACAAACACTAATAATCAAACCAAAACATCACATGAGTACATAATAACAACACACATTAACACCATATTTATGTGGTGTCCCATAATGAGAGAAAACCACAATTTTATTATTGGTGTGATCCAAAGGCAAGCTCCTACTCCTTATTACATTTGATTTTTTGTAGGCTCCAACCTATAGGAGGTTGATACCTCAATTTTCTGCAAGCTACAACTACAAGGAAGCTCCAACTTTCATATGTATTTTGTAGGCTACAACACACAGGAGGTTCCTACCTCAACAGGCTCAAATCTTATGTTTATCAAGCCACTACTTGAAAGGAGACTGCCATCCCTTGATATAAACATGAAATAACTATGTGTTTGTTTACCTTGTCATAAATTCTACAATCTCCGACTTCATTTCTGCATCTTCTTTCCTTCAAATATGCTTCACATAAGCTTGATATGTTCCAGGTAACTAATGCATAATAGCTCAACCAGCTCTCACACATTCTCTCATTCTATAATCTCTCAATTCCTTCTAAATCACATCTTTTATAAATATATTTTGTTGGTTGTTTGTATCCCACATAGGAATATGAAGTGAATAGGCTTGACTCTTTTCCTTCCACTCATTCATTTCCAAACTCTTCATATCTTGAATATTAAAACAAAAAAAAAAATAATCCATCCAATATTAACTGCAACCACATGTAATGATTAAATGCATCAACCTAATGTCAACATCAAATAGCAATATTTATCATTAATGCATCACAACAATATTTGTGACATCTTTGCATTTTCCTTGGAGTGTTTCCTTTGCATCACAACAATTCATCTTAACCAACAATTTCACATCACAAAAAATCCTTCAATATATCAATCTCTACAACATTATAAAAACATTTCAATGTATCACAACTCCTCCTCCTTCTTCTACTCCTTTGCATTGTTGATCTTATTCAATAGTCTATACATTACTTTTTTGTTTCTCCTTTACTTGTTGCTACTCCTTCATTGTTATTTATTGTTTCTCCTTTGCCTTTGCTTCTCCTTCATTGTTCCTTGTTGTTTCTCCTTTGTCTATTTCTCCTCTTTCATTATTCCTTGTTGTTGCTCCTTTGCATCTGATATTTTGCTACTCCGTTGCCTCTTCATTGCATTTTTTCCTTCTTTGCCTTCTTGTTGCTCCTGCATAGATTGTTTCTTTTTTTATTGATGTTCCTTGTGCTTCTCCTTTTCCATCAATGACAATATCACCAACATCTGGTTGCAGTCTCTTAAGTGAGAAATCTTGGTTGTAGTTGCATGGAGGAAGGCATGTGCGCGCGGCTGGATCCTTCTGGTCGTGTGCAAAACTTAGCATGTGTATGGTTTGGCTGTAAGGTTAGGTAAAAAGAAATTTCTAGTTCAGGGAAAGATCACCAAGGGTTGTTGTCTAACACTTGGGTGATCAGGTGTCCCTGTGAGGTTACAGTAAGTTTCTGGTTAGCAAACCCCACTTCCATAACTGGAACTTGTATGTTGGATCATGTCATATTAGTAACAATCAGCTCATGTTTACCCTGTAGAGCTTGTAAAAGTGGGTAAATGTGGGGTGGGGAGTTACATACAACGTATAAAATTTTACTGAATATGGGTGTAACACCCATTCAATGAAGCTGTCCGTTTTGTGGTACCTTATTGTTTGGCTATTGAAATTGTTGATGCATGAGATATTAGTTGGTCAGCTAAACTACTATTAGAAATGAAAAGCTTCTATCATGTTGAATTCTACAGTGATTGGAGTTCTTGCAATGGAATGATCAAAAACACTACCATGGGCATTTCTCTTCAAGACTTGTAACAAAGTTCAACAACCACCTTGTAAATTTGACATTGTTAATGAGGACATAGGGTTTTCATAGTCCCCTTATGAATAATTCGTCACTAACGAGCCTTTTATATAACACGGGCGATGTACGTCCATGAAAATAATCTAGAATTTTGTATTTATGCCATGGTTGGAATGAGCCAAGTTTCTTTGGTTTTACTTACTGAGAGTAATACTAATTGCACCCAGATTGATGAAGTACTATATAGTGCAAATATCTCTGTATGTATAGATCTATTTAATCTTGGATCAAAATTTCATTTTCTCTGCTGCTTTTGTGAGAGAGAAGTCTAAGGAAGTGACCTTTTTTCGCCCAAAAAAGAATGGAAATTTTGGCACGATTTTGAATAAAGGAAGTATTTTTTTGGAAATCTAGGTTAGAGTTGTCAAGATTTATAATTTTGGCTCCTCCAGGGGTTCTTGATGGCGCTGAATCCATTTCCACCATCAAAAATGATTTAAACACTCCCAAGATCAAATTTCTTGAAAAAAATCATTGGATTACAATGAAAGATTCACCTTTGGGTGAAATCATCACCTCCTTAGACAATGCCCTTTGCAGAGCATTGAAACAATAATAAAATCAAATGCACTTTCAAGGAAAAGGAAATTTGTCCAAGATGGTTTGATGAAGCATGGTTAAGATGGATCTATGGTCCTTAATATAAATACACAATGTAAACGCTTTGGTTTCGAGAAATGGAAAAGCATAAATACATAGAAATTGCATGCCAAGAATCATATGTTTTCGGTCTTTATGGACCATGAAACAACCCTTTCCAATTAGGCACCCCTTTATAAATACCTCATGATCTAAACTACTGAAAACCCTACAAACCTGGAGGGTGGGAACCCTAGTGAATGGCTCCATAAAAAAACATAAGTTGTGAATATTAAATATAATAAAAATTGAAACCAAAAACATAAATAAATTGTGGTTTTCAAATAGTTACACTGTTGACTAAATTATAACTTTATTTTAAATTATTATTATTATAATTATAAAAAAAAAAATTAATACATAATTATATGTAATAAAATTATTAATTATGGAGATTCACTTTCATTTATTATGTAGATTTTTAATTTGTAGATAAATTTTGTCACAATACTATGGGCCAATATCATGGCTTATCAAGACCATATGACATTTTTATAATTAGTCAATTTAATTAAAATGCAAAAAGGATAAAACCAGTTTAAAAATAAATGTCAAACTTTGATTTCTGAACTTTGCTATGAATATTCTATAATAGTTTGTGGATGTTAAAGCTATGAATACTTTATTATATTACATGAAGACTAAATCTCTATTGTCCACCTAAATAATTAAATTAAAATTTTGGAACCTCTAGTTTGACATAAGTTATACCTAGCATAGCCATATAAATTAAATGACTCATATATATTTGTGTGTGTCTGTGCGTGTCAAAACACTTACATCATGATATATTTCACATTATCAAAAAAAAACTAAATTAACACTAGATCTCCAATTATTATCATCGATTATAAAAGAATTATACAAATTAAACCTATATAAATTAAAAAACACAAACATATAGCTAGTTTATTTTCCGACAAATTGATCTGGACCTAAGCTACTTTTCAATTATTACTGCAGTAAGCCATCTTCGCCACATGGTTCACATGCGGTAACCGCTCTGATTATTGACGGAGTAATCCATCTTGGCCACGTGGGATGTAACCACAGAAAGGTGCGGGGAGTTCATCAAGATACTCACGACCTTGAATTTGATCCGGAGTCCATGGCGGGAGCGCTTGCTGACTAGGAATAGCCTCTTTACTGGAGTTAATGCAAACATGTTCTTCTTCGTCGACATATGAAAAGCTGGATTCTCTCTCGGAACCTGAATTGCTGACGAAATAGCTTCCCTGTGTGAACCGGAAGCGCTGAAGAAACGGCTTTGAAGCGTTGAGTAGGAGGATCATCGACTTTCACCCAAGGAGCAGAACGTGGACCATTGGAAGATTGAGCATTTTTGTTGTTAACATGTACAATCCCATGCTCATCTTCCACACAGATACGCATGGTAGCACCAGTGAGTGAACCTTTATTTTTGCAGAGTTTTCAGATTCAAGTTGCTCATCACAATTTTTGACGGAACCAACATTTTAAAATTCGCAAAACAAGAAGATCGTAAAAATATGAAGCGTGCGGTTACCCTCTTAAACCCGCTATTTTCGGGGATGAAATCTTTTTGAAATTGATTTTGTCGACAAGTCTTATATTAGGTTTTTTTTTTAATATTTTTTTTCAAATAAATATAATATAAACTTCATAAAAATTGTCACATTTAAATAAATTAAAAAAAATGATTGGTAAAAATTTGATTTAATACAAATTTTTAAATACTTTATAATTTTTTTGGATTTATTTAAAATCAAAACTTTTCAACCAAAAAAACTATTACAATATAACCTGCCTGGCAGGTATGAGAAAGTCGCTACCCGGAAGATTTTCACAAGATTATAAATCTGAGCACGAGGTCAAATTTGTGGTAGCACCAGTGAGTGAGTAAAGTTTGTGAGATTTCTTGAAAAGTCCACAGAGTCCCTTTCTAAAATAATTACCACCTATAGTTGGGTTCTCAACATTAAACATCTCAAGTAAGTATATCCAATGTATTCCAACAAAAGCAGCATGTAGCAACCCAATATGTATAATTTTTAAAATGAAGCATGTATCAGCCCAATATTTATTAGATACCATTTGTTTAAAAGATATGTTAGTGTTTTGGATGGTGGATTTCTTTGGAATTTTTAAAATAAGCATATATCAATCCAAGATTTATTAAGAATCATTTTTTTACATACAATTTATTTACCCATAGGTGTATATATATTTCAACATTAGGTGGATAAAGGTTGGTTAAATTTTTCTTTTCAATATTAATGAATGCCTATGATTAAATTTAGGGCGAATATACCAAGGATATGCTTGGTTTGAGTGTTAAATCCACGACTCAGGCCTTGGGAGCACGCGTTCATTCCACAACTGGTTGATAGTTTCATTCGCCGCCAATCCTGGAAAGGATGTTTTCATTCTACAACTGGCTGATGGTTTCATTCGTCTTTGATCCTGGAAAGGAGCTTTCAATTGGAACACTTTCATTCGACAATTGGTTGATGGTTTCATTCGTCATCGAACATGGAAATGATAGTTTCATTCAACAATTGGTTGATGGTTTCATTCGTCGTCGATCATGGAAATGATGGTTTCATTCAACATGCTTTCACTCGACAACAAGCTGACAGTTTCATTCATCATTGCAAAGGATTTCCTCTGGCACTACAAAAGGTCGTGCCCGTAACCCTCAAAAGTTTTACAACCAGTAAGGGAGAGG
Source organism: Pinus tabuliformis (assembly GCA_031772625.1). Taxonomy (NCBI): domain Eukaryota; kingdom Viridiplantae; phylum Streptophyta; class Pinopsida; order Pinales; family Pinaceae; genus Pinus; species Pinus tabuliformis. The sequence goes on from CM062816.1 coordinate 1,572,056,025, forward strand.
GATGGAACCATTAACCAATCCAACCATTACATTGATTAAACAATAATAACCTCTGAGGGTTTCAGATATGACTCATTGAGAGCCATAGTATTTGGAATTCAAAAGGAAAATATAGTGGAAAGCCACCAGTAACATGGGAATGTTAGTTTTCCAACCTAGAAGTGGGGAGTGGTACTTACCTTGGAAGCTGAAGAACATGATACTGCTCTGGAACTCTATGGATTGACCTGCACAGCAAAAAAAACTAGTTATTGAGGATTTAATTTAGTATCTCGAAATAAAGAAAGGAAATAATTGAACTGACATGAAAATAATACCTAAGTTGTTGTAAGTGAGGTAGTCCCATTTGAAGAAGCCTGAAAACTGAGAACATTCCTTACGAATTGTGCTAGCAGTAAAATCAAAATACCCTGAACAAATAGACACTGAACATGGCATCAACTTTATTGTAAACCAACATCGTGGTATCGTTGTGATTTTTCCACTGAAGGGAAGCAGGAAAATATGAATTGGAGAGCAACGTTTCAAAATACCTAGAACAACCAAACACCAAATAGGGCATGAGCTCTAGTGTAGAACAACATCGCGGTATCTATGTGATTGTTCCATCTGAGGGAAGAAGAAAAAGATGAATTGTAGAGCAAGGTTTCTAGGTGAGCAAGGGTGAGAATGAGCTCGTTCAACGACAATCCCGACATGTGGTTTACCTGGTCATAAATTATGCATATCTCCAACTTCATTTCTACATCTTCTCTCCTTCAAATCTATTTCACATAAGCTTCATATGTGAAAGGTAAATAATGCATAATAGCTTAATCAGCTCTCGCACATTATCCCACTCTCTAACTTCTCAATGCCTTCCAAAATCACATATTTTATAAAGATATTTTGTTGGATGTTTGTATCCCACATAGGAATATGAAGTGAATAGGATTGACTCTTTTCCTTCCACTCATTCATTTCCAAACTCTTCATATCTTAAATATTAGAACACAAAAATAAATAATCCATCGAATATTAATTGCAGCCACATGTAATGATTAAACGCATCAACCTAATTTCAACATCAAATAACAATATTTATCATTAGTACATCACAACAATATTTGCAACATCTTTTCCTTTTCCTTGGAGTCTTGCCTTTGCATCAAACTAAATCGGCTCAAAGAACAACACATCACAACAAATCCTTCAATATATCAATCTCTACAACATCATCAAAACATTTCAATGTATCACAACTCCTCCTTCTTTTGCTCCTTTGCATTGTTGATCTTATTCATTAGTGTATACATTGTTTTGTTGTTTATCCTTTACCCGTTGTTGCTCCTTCATTGTTCTTTGTTGTTGCTCCTTTGCCTTTGTTCCTCCTTCATTGTTGCTTGTTGTTTCTTCTTTTCCTGTTGCCCCTCTTTCATTATTCCTTGCTGCTGCTCCTTTGAATTTCATCTTTTGTTTCTCCTACATACCTTGTTGCTCATTTTCTTGTCGTTCCTTGTTTTTCTCCTTTTCCATCAATGACAATATTGCCAACAATCCCCCCCTTTGGCATTGATGGAAACACATTTTTCCTCCCCCTTTCATTCTGAGAAGTGTCTTCCTTCCTCTAATTACCTCCCCCTTTGACATCAATGGAAAGAGGGTTACAAATGTCTTGTATATTGTAAAATATTCCTTAGTCTAGCTGTCATCATTGCATTAATGCTCTATAACCTGCAATGTCTTGTTCTACATAAACAATGTTGACACTATCATTGAATGAATGCCACTCCAGATGGGTTATTAGGGTTGCTCCAAATTGAATGAATGTTGCTCCATAAACATTGCTTCAAATAAGCTTCAGCAAATTTTAACACTATAAGATATTGTTGTGAGAACACTCTGAAAGCAAGAATATTGCTGAGAGAACACTTTGCATACTATTGCAAGAACTCATTGAATAAGCACATTGTAGGGTACATTGCAAGCATACATCACCGCACCATAAGAAAGAACAATATCACCATCAGAACATGGTAATCAATATGAACATTGCACACCAACATTCCATGCTTACAATTCTTTTTCTATGCATATAATCATCAATTTGTAGATAAAATTATATAGAGATCTACACAAAAGCCTTCCTTACTTCTAGTGTAAACCTAATTTTGATCGTATGAGAACTTCAAATAATAAAGAGAAGATTTCTATTGATGAGCCATGAATCTCATTTAAAGCATATTGGTGAGGGATCTAGAAATAAACGACCTTCAACATAGAAGGCACTTGGCATTTTGTTTTTTGTTTCCCTGGAAGCAGGAAGCAATGGTGACCATACAATGCGACCATCTCCAAAATAAAGAGACAAAATTTTTCATGTCTATGTTAATAATCACACCAATTGCCAAAGTATATTACGATCCCTAGTTATTTTGATTTTCTTTGTGTTATTTATCTTTCTTGTATAACAACTATCTCTTCAGTACTTTCTAGCACCAAGGTTACCTTCAATCTCAGTAAATGGTCCTTCGACCATTCAAATAAATTGTGCTATACTTCAGCAACTGAAACACCATCCTTAACTAATGATAATTCGATAGTAGTTGCATCTATGAATTTAACAAGATTATGCCCAGGAGTTATTTGAATACAATATTAATCTATAATAATATGGCTAGCTTGGTTAGTAAACACAATGTATTCAACTCATCATCTGCTAAATTTTCCCCATAGTGCACAAAAAGAATTTTGACCCACAGATAAAGGAAAATCGACCCTTTATTGAGAAGAAGTTGGTAGGGATAGTAGAGAGGAAGCTTGGTTGATAAAATAGAAGGAATCTCAACTTCCTTGGCTGGAACATTGACTCCTTCAAACCAAAACAAGCATTGGTTTCAATCAAATTTTGGATTTAATGTGCATTCAAATAGTTGCATCTAGTATATTATAATGCAGCAAGGATATTCAAATGAGTCAGTTTGCTTATCATATTGGCACATATTATAGTGTATGGTGATCGACAGTAAAATATTCATTGGCTAAGTTAAATTCATTAGAAATATATTCATTTGTGTTGTAAGGGAAGAAGACATTGTGGCTAAACCAATTATCTGAGTCTCAGTTTATAACATCCCGGTGACAACGACTTCAGCCTTTAGCACGACAATCATGATAGTAGGGTAATGGATGAGTGCAACAACATAGGCTGGCTGGTCGAGTGAGATGCATAACCAAACATCTATTAAACCACAATCTCCTTCTAAGGGTACTTCGACATTAAATGCCACATCTACAACTACCATTCCCAACATTCACAGGGCTTCCATGATTTTCTACATAGACTCTTCTAACAATGGTCACAAAACATGGATGATATCAGCTCGGTGGAGGGAATGTGTTCTCTACTTTCTGGGCCAATGCAACTTTAAACTTCTGAATTACTTGTTTCGACTTCAGCCAGAACATAATCAAACATTATTTCACATATCATCTCGCATGGTTGGCTTGCTGGAAATCTTGACGCCAGGGCCTTAAGAAAGAACGAATCATGGGATCACCACTTTTATGAACAACCAGGAATTATGAACTTGTGCTCACAAAAATTGTGCAATTCTTCTTCACGATGGCTAGATTCGGGCGTTATACTAGGATCAATATAATGAAAACAACCATGCCACAAAAGCCCAAATGAAGCCACAACACTCTGCCCATAGGAGGCATGCCAAAAAGGACAAAAATTCCAGATGAAGCTACAAAATGTTGTTGACATGTAATTATGACCCAAATTAGACGTCCTTCCATAAAAAATTATCTTGCACCACTCAATTTGATTCATGGGCACATGTAATGCCCCACCATTCACAGGGAGAATGGTTTTTCAGGTTACAGTTATTGATTGGTCTCATTCAATCCCCCTTTTTTTTCTTTAATAAAAACGAAGCCTACAAGAGAAATAGTCAGAGCTAATGGAAAGACACCCAACAATGCCATCATAAATCTCGTATGAGTCATGGTGCCTGATTAGATAATTTTTTAACTTCATAGTAACAAAAATTACGTATAGACAAAGTGCAATAGTAGTCATGTTTTTTAATCTCAGTCCTTAACCTCATTTTTAAACCAGGCCATGGAGTCTCAGGCATATCAATTCATCTCATTGCATCGTAGGCATATCAATTAATACCAATTCATGGATGTTGCTTCAATGACCATTTCCCTGGTTTGACATCTACTGCCATCTATTCTTGCATGATGAGGATAGTGAAAATTACATAATGCATACCCCAGAATTGTCATAAGGCTTCAGATTTGGTAGGTAGAGTAACGTTCAATTTTTCAGTTTTCCTTTAATGCCCATCACGCATACTTTGCAATCAACACAATCCTCTCATCCATTTCCTTGGCATAATATGCCACTTGTTCACACTACAATTCTATCACTGCATGCTTAGATCTGCACTGTCATTTCATTATCATACCTCTAAGGCATCTGTCATATAGTCACACCTCTCAAACTATTATTTATGGCACATTTGATTACATATTTTCGTTGGCATAGATAATATTGGTCCATTGTATAGTTTGACATTAACGTTCGACATTCATAATGTTCCATAACGCTCCAACCTAATTAACTAAGCTCTTCATGATCATGGCAAGGCTTCCAGAACGACCTCTATTGTTAGGATTCCAATAACGTATAAAATGCACTTTCATGAGATTTGCTATTTATTCTCTTGTGCATCTTACACATTGTAAGTATTTGCAGTTTATGCTCCATAGTACGATTGGAAATATATATTTTTTGAATAATGAATGCTTGGAATAGGTTTTTTTCGTTCATCTTCATTTTCATTCTGGTTGTCACTCTCATTGTCTCAGTAGGGCTATTGGAATAGCATGACAAATCCATCATGATTATCATAGTGCACCCATGTAGGTGACTATTCAACTCCCATTGCTCTCCAATCATGTTCTTTCAGCATTTTGACTAGCGGGAAATTTTCAAGAATAACATTATGAAGCATAACCTGCCTATTTCCATTCACCATTCTCCATTTTTATTCCCAAAACTATATGGATGGAAAAAACATAAGAAAAAATGATGTATTGGTTTGTGGAGGAAGTTGGAGGAAGATTGCATCCTTGGTTGAGATATCATATGTCTTTTGCTAAGACTTCTTTCTTTTTTCATCATTTGAATCATCAAATTGTATGTACTTTTCTTCCCAAATAGTATTTCTCAAAATGTTTTCTGGTATATCTTCTCTTGCAAAAAACATTCTAAGTCTCAAATATGTATGGGCAGTTCATTGCACAAGCCATTTATCATAGAATTAGTTTCTGACTTAATACCACCGAATTCAAAATGGGTTGCACCATAGTATTTCAAAGCTTTTCCATACTGGAATTTTACATCATCTCGGATATGCCTATAAGAATTGTGGAGAATACCACAATTCTTATAGGAATCTATATTAGATACCAAAGACTCTGCCAATGATTTTCCGTCGTGCCCCAATTTGTAATTGATCACAACAATATTGGTGAAATCCTTAACTTTTCTAAATGTTATAATTGTTGTTTCGAAAGAAGATTCAATGGATTTTAAACCTCTATTGGATAGCTTCTGACCCAATTCATTAAATACCCCACCCTTCTTTCGAGTTGTTGGTTGAAATCTTCTACTCCATGGATGATAATTCCAAACAATATTGTTGTTGATCTAGCTCCAACCACTCAAAAACTTAGTACTCCTTAGATGTTAAAACATGCAATATATTCAATTCATTTTTCTGCATCTAAAGCAATATTACTGATAGAGGTTGCAATTCACTTTCATGTTGAACTTGTTTTCCATCTTTTTGTAGATGTCTTTAACATTTATTTAAACTTCTGTTAATTTCTCTGGATCCACTTAGATTTTCTTTAGAGTTTATGGGACTTCTCTCCCCCTGATATATTGTTGCTCCTGTGACACTACATGAATTCTTCTTTTGTTTTCTTACGCAACTCCCCTTGAGGAAATGATAGTTTCATTTTACTATTGATGTCTCAAGCTGCTCCTTTTTCTTCCTCTTCCATACCTTAGTTGGATTCCTTAGGTTGTTGTGTGTATTTCCTTTTGGCTCATTGTTTCGTCTGCTTGGAGTTAGTTTTGTTTTTTGTTTATAACTCATTAGTGTATATGAAATTTTGTGGTCATTAGCTTTGTACTTCTTTGAAAACAATTTACATTTAACGAGTTTGTGACCATATTCCTTGCACAGATAACAATAGCCATGGAAAGAGTTTATGTACCTAGTCATTGACGTTCTCCTTTCTTTTCTTGTTGGATAATACCTTCTTGTTTGTTGCATGTTTTGCTGAATAATATTGATCTTCTTCTTCTTACAGTTTGCTGCTATGTGTTCGCCATGAGATATATTCTCTCCTTTGAAATTTTTCAAATTTTCTCAATTCATCTCTAGGAGAAAATGACCTTCTTGTATATTGATCAGAAAATGATCCTCGATGACTTTTTAATGTTGAAAAATGAAAGTCAAATGATGCTTTTGGAATAGTCTCATTGCGTAGATTTCTTCATTCTGAATCCAATGCAATTGGAATGGGTAAAAATGGACTCTGGATAAAAGAGATATTATAAAAAGAAAATCGCCCAATATCCTTACAAAAGGGGGCATTTTCTTATTAAATTGGACTTTAGAAAATCAATAAAAAAATTTGGAGTCCATGGAATTGATTCTATGACCTCTCCTCCATAAAGGAGCATGCCTTAACTAGTTGGGCTGCGTATTAAGTCTTGTAATGTGGTGAGAGCAATATGTATTTATCAATGTGGATGTTTTGGATATGGTTTAACGAAGGGGAGGAGCCCACCAAATCTAGTGGCTCCACTTGACGTAGATCTCCAAACAAGAGTACCCTCCAAGATAACGCTATGGATATCAACGAATCCACCAAATAGCCATTAATCAAAGATTATCCGTGGGAGTTAATACAAAGGATAACACTTATGGAGATTATGCCAATCCACAAAAAATCAAACTGCCGATCAGTACATCTGGACTGTTGTGTAGACAGCCACGGTGGGCAGAGATAAAGCCATTGGTTTCAACGTATTCATTCAGCCTCCATGTGCTCCAAATAAAGCTATCCACTATTGAAACTCCAAGATATATATATCTTCTATTTTTAATTCATGATTCTAAATTCGACATATATAATATGGTTTATATTTTAAATGGATATGGAGGAGCGACTATGGCATGTTTAAATGGATATGGAGGTGAAATTCCAGGGATATGCAAGGTTATTTAAAAATGTTGGTTTATCAAAGCGAGCCAAGAAGTTAGGGATAGGGAGTCGAACACAAGATTTCTCCTCTACATAAAGACTTTAACCAGCGCGCCACAAGAATAGACTTGTGAGGAAGGCGGAGCAAATTCTTTTTAATGTAGGTATATTGCAACATTCCACTGACTAAAGTTGGCACCTGGCTAACTTTCACTGAACTGCCAAATTTGGGTCTGATTTAGTAGTCACAGACAAAGAGTTGATTTTTTGGAGGCCCAGAGGTCACTTTGTCAGAACAGGGTTGTGTTTATAGGCAATTTGCATCGTCTCGATGTTCTAAACTCACCTGTGCTATCTGTTTCTACATTTGATCTGCATAATTCTGAAGGAGTAGTGCCATTAAGAAGCTCAAGGTAGCTCTAAGCATTGATTGAAGGAATCAAGTCCAAGGGAGCTTGGATCTTTTTGAAGCCATGACAGGGATATAGATGGTATTCTAAGCTCATTGGTTTAGTGCAATAACCTTTGGAGTTAAGTGTGGAACTTGTAAAAGAATTATTGCCATAATCCCAAAGACCCAAGTCAAGTTGATAAGAGCTCACGGAGACGTAGCCCCCGAGATTTGAGTGAACTCCTAGATTAAATTTGTTGTTCTGTGTGGTTGTTTATTTTTTGTAGTATATGATTGTTATATGTGTTTAATATCAGCACAAGAAAAAGGACTTAAAGCACTTAAACAGTTAAAACAAAGACATACACCTATCTCAAGTATTTAATTCCACAAAATGTCAACATAAGCTAGATCATATATTTGTTAAGTTTTGGAGTGGGAGGTTCTTGTAAGTATAACAAGATGTTAAACCCCCATTTCAGATCATGTATGACCATTTCTTCACCTTATTTTTTGGTTCTTGATGTCGTTGCTCATTTTTATTTGTTTCTTTACAAAATATGTTATTGTTGGACTCTTCTTCTGTAGGTATTTTTAGAGTTGATTCATTATATTTTATGGTTTCCTTTGATCTACTACATTTTTCTGAGTTTTTCATAGAGACAACCTCCTCTTCTAACTACTTACACAACATTTTCTTTTCATCTAAATCACATTTAACTCAACTAACCTCAACCTCTAACCTTGCACATTGTACCTATTTCTCCTTTAGCTTACTATTCCTCATCTCTTCTATTCTTCTTGCTTCTTCAAGTTGTGTCCTTAGGCTAATGATTCCATTCTTGTATTCATGCTCTCTTACATCACATATTTGCACCAGTTTCTTCAAATCTTTGTTTTCATTCTTCAATATTTCTATTTCAGTCAAGGCTATGTCAAGCTTGGCTTGTTCTTCAGTTGTTTTTTTCATGGAAATAAGGTCCATTCACACTAGAAGAGACCTCATTTAAATGAATACTTTCCTTTTGAGAGGAAATTTTCTTTCTCCTCTTTATCTTCTCCTTCTTGACAGTGCAACTACTAGTGTCTCCTTCATGCACAAGATGCAATTTATCCCAAATTTCTTTTGCAGAATTTAATTCTATTACTGTATCAATATCCTTAGTATGAATATTATTAAGCATAGCACATTTTTCCTTACCAATCCACTGTTGTTATTATAGAGAGAGAGTCTTTACAATAGCTTTCACATACTAATTTCCACACACCAAGTCCATAAACTATTAGTTCAGAATTTACCTTATCTCTCCATTCATTAATGTTTGATGTACTGAGCACAAGTACTTGAAAGTCCATGACTCAACTAGAACTACCTTCAAGTTGTTAGGCTTACACTGAAATAACTGGCTCTGATACTAATTGATGAAAACTTGACTAAACTGGGGGGTGGATCAGTTTAGTATATTCGTGGACATTAAAATTATTTTCATTAAGCTCATTAACTAAAACATTACATGAGCACCTTAGCAAATAATGACCAACAAATTGAATATGTGAACAACAACTAATAACCAAACCAAAACATCACATGAATACATAATAAAAACATACATTAACACCAAATTTATGTTGTGTCCCATAACGGGAGAAAACCACGATTTTATTACTGGTGTGATCCAAAGGCAAGCCCCTACTTCTTATTACATCTGATTTTTTGTAAGCTCCAACCTATAGGAGGTTGATACCTCAATTTTCTGCAAGCTACAATTGGAAGGAAGCTCCGACTCCCATATGTTTTATGTATGTCAGACCAGGGAGTAACTCCTCAACACAATTTGATTTGTATATTACATTCCTTCAGGTTGGTCTTTATTATATACATGAGGGAGAGACGGTTCACTTCATCTCCCGATGACTATTCATATTACTTATCATTTATTTACATTATATTCACTCAATCCTGATGATTAGGCGTCAACATTCCCCCCCTTAATCTGAAGGGATGTTGGTGAGTCCAAGCATCATTCTCAATCATTCAAATTTTCTCTTCCAAGCGCTTTGGTGAAGATGTCTGCAATTTGCTCATTAGTGGAACAATGATGGATATGGATTGTTTTGGCCTCAACATGATGTCGAATCAGATGATATTTAGTATTGATGTGCTTCGTTCGATCATGGAACTTTGGGTTCTTGGCCAACTTTATTGCAGAGGTATTTTCAATCATGAGTGGAGTTGATTGTACTTGTTTTACCTGCAAATCTTCAAGAATTTTCCTGAGCCACACAATTTCTTTTGTTGCTTCCGCTACTGCCACGTATTCTGCTTCTATTGTGGAATTTGCTGGAACTAATCATTTGCATGATCTCCAGGAGACAGCTCTTGATCCAAGACTCATAGCATATCCTAAAGTAGATACCCCAGTTTCTTTGTCTCCATCGAAGTCTGAATCAGAGTATCCAATCAAGCTGAAGTCATCCACCTGTGTATACTTGATTCCAAATTCTTGAGTTCCCTTCAGGTACCTTAGAACTTTTTTATCAGTAGACCAATGTCCCTCACAAGGCTTTTGCATAAACTTGGACAGGATTCCAACAGCAAACGAAATGTCTAGTCTGGTAGTAGTTAGGCAGTTGAGACTTCCTACAAGTTGTATATACTTTGTTGCATCCTCAAATTCTTGTCCTTCAATAGATATGAGCTTTAAGTTTTGTTCCATTGGAGTGGTAAGAGGATTACATTCTGTCGTGCCAAACCTATTCAACAAATCTCCAATGTACTTCTTTTGAGAAAGAAATATGGACTTCGAATGTTGGGTTACTTCAATACCAAGATAGTAATGAACATAGCCCAAACCAGTCATTTCAAAACATTTCCCCAATTCCTTCTTTATGGATGCAATGTAGCTTTAATTATTCCTTGTCATCAAAAGATCATCTACATATACCACAAGATATACAACTGTTTTTCCAACTTTCTTGACAAATAAAGTTGCATTATCAAGATCATTATGTTTGAAATTGAGTTTCAGAAGATGCTCAGTTAGTTTTTCATACCAGGCTAGCAGTGCTTGTTTGAGGCCATACAAGGACTTCACAAGTTTGCATACTTTATGTTCATGTCCTTTCACAACAAATCCTTTAGGCTGGGACATAAAAACATTCTCTTTTAGATCTCCATTCAAGAAAGTAGCTTTTACATCCATTTGATGGACTTTCCAACTGTTCTGAGCTGCTAGGGCAAAGAGTGTCCAGATAGTAGCCCATTTTGCTGTGGGGGAAAAAGTATCCTCATAATCGACCCCTTCCTTCTGTGCAAAACCTTTTGCCATAAACCTAGCTTTGTGCTTGTCAAGTGAGCCATCAGCTTTATACTTGTTCTTGTAGACCTACTTGCAGCCAATTAGTTTGGTTCCTAATGGAGGATCAACCAGCTTCCAAGTTCCATTCTTTATGAGGGCATCATACTCCTTTTGCATCACTTCTTTCCATTCATCATGAGAAGCAGCTTCTTTGAAGGAAGTTGGTTCAAAATCTATAGACAAGTTCAATTCACAATCATAAGAAACATCCATATCAGCAGGTGAATTGGAGTCATCTCCATCATTTCCATCTTGTCGGTTTGAATTTCTAGTCCCTGTCTTTCCAACCTCATCAAGATGAACACTTTCAAGTATCTTTGTCAGCCACTTCTGGGGACCTTTCTCAGATGGTCCAAGCTACTCCATTGATTGAGTTGGGACTGAATCAAGATTGAGTCTCCCAATTCTATCAATCACATCACTTAAAGCATCATCCGTTGTTGGAGTTTCATGCAGGGGAGAGTGTTCTTCAAAAGAAGATTCCACATGTTGATCTAGTATAGGAATCCCCCCTTCAAGATGTGGAATCTGATTATCAAATTCTTGAATGATTTTTCTTTTACGAATCTATCCAAGCGATCAAGTTGCCGCTCAACAACATTTTCAGTTTTGGATGATTCAAGAAAAATTACATCTCTAGATACAACAAACTTTTTATTTACTTCATCATAGAGACAATATTCTTTGGAGGTGTTTGAATACCCTAGGAAGATACATTTACAACTTCTAGCACCAAGTTTGTTTCTATGTACCTTTGGTATCAAGGCATAACAAGTGGAACCAAAGACCCTGAGATGCTTTACCGAAGGAACATATCCATACCACATTTCATATGGAGTCTTGTTTCTAATAGCATTAGATGGACATCTATTCTTTATATATACAACACATAGAACAGCATCATCCCAAAACATTATCTTTACATTTTTGAATAAGAGCATGGATCGTACCATATTTAAGATTGTTATATTCATTCTTTCAGCTACACCATTCTGTTGGGGATTATAAGGCACAGTTGTTTGATGTTTGATCCCATGTTGGCAAAGATAGTTTTCAAATTCATTTGATGTGTATTTTTTTCCATTATGAGTGTGAATAGACCCAATATGAGATTCTGCATCATCTTCAATCCATTTATGAAAGTTCTTGAATGTTTGAAAAGCATCAGATTTGTTCTTCAATAAATAAACGCAACACATTCTGGTGTAGTCATCAATAAATGTCATCATATATTTATTTCCATTTGCAGAAGGAACAGGCACTGGACCACATAAATTTGAATGAATGAGTTCAAGTTTTCTATGTGCTCTTGAATGTGAATCATGAAAAGAATGTTTGCTATGCTTTTCTAGAATGCAAGCATTGCATTGCTTAAATATCCTATGAATTGTAGGCAAACCAACAACACCATTTTTCTTCAATAAGCAGAGGCTTTCATAGTTCAAATGTCCAAGTCTAGCATGCCATAATAAACTTGATGGAAGTGTACCTTCTTCATGATGAGAATTGTATGAAAAATGGTGTGCACGAGCAGAGGTACCTTGTAGCTTGAGAAGCCTTTCTTCTTCTATTCTCCTCATGACAAGTGAGTGGTCAGATGCTTTTCTCACCTCAAGCTTTCCATCAAACATATGAATGGAGTGACCTTGTTGGCGGATGTGGACCAAGGACAACAAGTTTCTCTTCAACTGTGGGAGATAGAGAACATGATGCAAAAGAAAGTTCAGAAGACCAGGCAATTGAACCCTGATTGTGCTAAGCCTTGATGGATTGATTTTTGATTGGTCTGCAAAGTATACTGCTCCATCAACATTGTCAGTAAATTCTTCAAAAAAATATTTTCTATGAGTCATGTGGTAGCCTGCTCCTGAATCAAGCAACCAATCATTTTTCCAAGAAGCAAGTGAAGCATTAAATAAATCTTCATTTACTCCAATATTACATTGTACCACAACATAGTGAGCGGATTCGGGTGCTTTACCTTTGTCTGTATCATCAATTTTACCTTTCTGTTGGTTTCTTTGCTACTCAATTTTATCCCATGGTAACTTGCATGTAGAGGCATCATGTGATCCATTTATTTTGCAACGTATGTAGTGCAAATCTGCCTTTTCTCCTTGAGAGTGTCTGCCCCCCTGCCTTTAAAATATCTTCCTCTTCCTCTTCGACCATCTGTTCCTCTGGAAGAATCTTGAATAGGATTCTTTTCTTTATGAGCAAGGCACACAGCCTCTTCAGAAGATTCAGGGGCTATCTTCTTTCCAAAAGCTTTCTCTCTTTCAGCGAACTTTTTCACAAGAGAGTCAAAGGTGATATCTTTGAGATTTCCATTTGCTTGTAATGACTCAAGATAATTGGAGTAAGTAGGATAAAGTGCCTTGAGAAAAGTGATAAGAGGAATATCCAATTCAACCTTAGTGGATTTGATATCATGAATTATAGATTTTACTTCGGATGCAAGAGCAAGAGGATCATTATTTTGCAATTCAAGAGTGAAGAGTTTAATCATGAGTTGAACAAGTTCAAGTGCAGAATGTGAGTCATAGAGTTCTTTAAGCTTTTGTAAGTCTTCAAAAGCAGTTGAAAATGGCGAAATATGGTGACTTCCCTCTTCATTTACAGATGTTACGAGTAATGCATAAACTTTGTTGTTCTTGTTTTCCCAAATGACGAGCTCTTTGTCTGAGGTAGGCTGCTCTGGCTCTTTGTCTCCATCTCCAATAGACACTCCTTTCCACAACTCATTGAAAATAAGGGTGTGTTTTATCATCCGGAACCACTCAGGATAGTTCTCCTTGCTAGTGAGAACTATTCCCACAATGGATATGATTGAATGCATTGTAAAATCTTGTACCAAGCCTCCAACGATGTCCAGGATACCAGCAACAATGCTATCAACGCAACAGCCACACCATGCTCTCAACACAACAGTGTGGAATGAGCATATCTCTATCAGCATGGAATGAGCAACATTTCAGCACTCCATCCTGAAACACGACAGAGATGGCCTTCAGTCTGCTTAGAATAGTTATGCAGCAATACAATTATGCAGTGGTTATAAGAAATACCACATGGACAGTATGGCAGAGAGCCTAGAGAGTGCAGAGAATAGAGGGACAGAATATGGAAGAAAAATAATACAAGGAGTTACAACACAAAAGCTAACTTTGGGAGCTGGCTCTAATACCATGTCAGACCAAGCAATAACTCCTCAACACAAATTGATTTCTATATTACATTCCTTCAAATTGGTCTTTATTATATACATGAGGGAGAGACTGTTCACTTCATCTCCCGATGACTATTCATATTACTTATTATTTATTTACATTATATTCACCCAATCTTGATGATTAGGTGTCAACAATGTAGGCTAAAACACACAGGAGGCTCCTACCTCAACAAGCTCAAACTTTGTGTTTATCAAGCCACTACTTGAGAGAAGACTACCATCCCCTGATAAAAACAAGAAATAACTATGTGTTGGTTTACCTTGTCATAAATTCTACAATCTCCAACTTCATTTCTGCATCTTCTTGCCTTCAAATATGCTTCACATAAGCTTCATATGTGTTAGGTAACTAATGCATAATAGCTCAATCAGCTCTCACACATTCTCTAACCTCTCAATGCCTTCCAAATCACATCTTTTATAAAGATATTTTGTTGATTGTTTGTATCCCACATAGGAATATGAAGTGAATAGACTTGACTCTTTGCCTTCCACTCATTCGCTTCCAAACTCTTCATATCTTGAATATTAAAACACAAAAATAAATAATTCATCCAATATTAATTGCAGCCACATGTAATGATTAAATGCATCAACCTAATGTCAACATCAAATAGCAATATTTATCATTAATGCATCACAACAATCTTTGTGACATCTTTGCATTTTCCTTAGAGTCTTGCCTTTGCATCATAACAATTCATCTCAACCAAAAATTTCACATCACAACAAATCCTTCAATATTTCAATCTCTGCAACATTATAAAAACATTTCAATGTATCACAACTCCTCCTCCTCCTTCTCCTCCTTAGCATTGTTGATCTTATTCAATAGTCTATACATTGCTTTTTTTTTCTCCTTTCCCTATTGTTGCTCCTTCATTGTTATTTTTTGTTGCTCCTTTGCCTTTGCTTCTCCTTCACTGTTCCTTGTTGTTGCTCCTTTTTCTATTGATCCTCCTTCATTGTTCCTTGTTGTTGCTCCTTTGCATCTCATTTTTTGTTGCAGCCTATTCATTGCATTTTTTCCTTCTTTGCCTTTCTATTGCTCCTGCATAGATTGTATCTATTTTTCTTGATGTTCCTTGTGCTTCTCCTTTGCCATCAATGACAATATTTCCAACATCTGGTCACAGTCTCTTAACTGAGAAATCTCGGTTGTAGTTGCATAGAGGAAGGCTTGTGCATGTGGCTGGATCCTTCTGGCTGCATGCACAACTTAGCATGTGTATGATTTGGCTGTAAGGTTAGGTAAAAAGAAAGTTCTGGTTTAGGGAAAGATCACTAGGGGTTGTTGTCTAACACCTGGGTGATCAGGTGTCCCTGTGAGGTTACAGTAAGTTTCTGGTCAGCAGACCCCACTTCCATAACTAGAACTTGGATGTTGGGTCATGTCATATTAGTAACAATTAGCTCATGTTTATCCTGGAGATCTTGTAAAAGCGGGTAAATGTGGGGTGGCGAGTTACATACAATGAATAGAATTTTACTAAATATGGGTGTAACACCCATTCAATGAAGCTTCCCATTTTGTGGTACCTTATTGTTTGGCTATTGAAATTGTTGATGCATGAGATATTAATTGGTCAACAAAACTACTATTAGAAATGAAAAGATTCCATCATGTTGAATTCTACAGTGATTGGAGTTCTTGCAATGGAATGATGAGAAACACTACCATGCGCACTTCTCCTCAAGACTAGTAACGAAGTTCAACAACCACCTTGTAAATTTGACATTGCTAACGAGGACATGGGGTTTTCATAGTCCCCTTATGAATAACTCGTAAACTAACAGGCCTTTTATATAACACGTACGATGTACATCCATGAAAATAATCTAGAATTTGGTATTTATGCCATGGTTGGAATGAGCCAAGTTTCTTTGGTTTTACTTACTGAGAGTAATACTAATTGCATCGAGATTGATGAAGTACTATATAGTGCAAATATGTCTGTATGTATAGATCTATTTAATCTTCGATCAAAATTTCATTTTCTTTGCTGCTTTTGTGAGAGAGAAGTCTAAGGAAGTGACTTTTTTTCGCCCAAAAAAGAATGGAAATTTTGGCACGATTTTGAATAAACACAGTTTTTTTCTGGAAATCTAGGTTAGAGTTGTCAAGATTTATAATTTGTTTTTTTTTTTGGAAATCTAGGTTAGAGTTGTCAAGATTTATAATTTTGTCTCTTCCAGGGGTTCTTGATGGCACTGAATCCATTTCCACCATCAAAAAATGATTTAAACACTCCCACGATCAAATTTCTTGAAAAAAAATCACTAGATTACAATGAAAGATTCTCCTTTGGGTGAAATCATCACCTCCTTAGACAACACTCTTTGCAAAGCATTGAAACAGTAATAAAATCAAATGCACTTTCAAGGAAAAGGAAATTTGTCCAAGATGATTAAGATGGATCTATGATCCTTAATATAAATACACAATGTAAATACTTTGGTTTCCAGAAATGAAAAAGCATAAATCCATAAAAATTGCATGTCAAGAAACTGCATGTATTGAAATATTCCATAAAATTCTGTTCACAATTAAATTAAAATTTTAAAAACATTATTCCACAGTAAAAATAAATTTCTTTTTTCCCTGAGTTGAAGTTGAGGGATTGGACCACTTCAGTTATACATGTAAAAAAAAACATATTTTTTATTTTCCAACAAATTGATCTAGACATAAGCTACTTTCCCATTATTACTGCAGTAATCCATCTTTGCCACCTGGTTCACATGCGGTAACCACTCTGATTACTGACGGAGTAATCCATCTTCGCCACGTGGGATGTAACCACAGGAAGGCGCGCGGCTTCATCAAAATACTACTGTTTTGGGCAGATGTTGTAGATACTACTGTTTATCTAATAAACAGAGGGCCTTCAAGTTCCTTGGATGGTGGTGTTCCAGAGGAAGAATGGACAGGTAAAAAGGTAAACTACTCTATTTTAAAGCCTTTTGGTTGTGAGGCCTTTGTCCATATTGATAAAGAAAATAGAACAAAGCTTGAGGCAAAGTCAAAGAAATGTACCTTTATTGGATATGGTGTAAATGATTTTGGTTATCGCTTATATGATTACGAAAATCACAAAATCATTAGGAGCAGAGATGTAATATTCAATGAAAAGGTCTTGTATAAGAATCAGTTGCAGGAAAAGAAACAGGAAAAGGAAAACAAGGAATACGCAGTTCTTGATGAAATCACTGAAAAAGTAAAGGTGCCTGAAAATAATAATAATCAACAACCACAACAACAGCAACCACAACAACAGTAACCACCACAACAGCAACAGGCACCCCAAAGACCTGAAAGTGATGTTAGAAGATCTACCAGGATAGGTAGACCCCCTGAACGATACTCTCCTTCATTATATTATTTATTGTTGACTGATTCCGGTGAACCCGAATGTTATGAAGAAGCAATGCAGGTTGAAAGCAGGAAGAAGTGGGAGGTAGACATGGAAGAAGAGATGGACTCCTTAATGCATAACCAGACTTGGGATTTAGTCAGGTTGCCTGTAGGAAAAACTACATTGAAGAATAAATGGGTTTACAGGCTGAAGGAAGAAGATGGAGGAAAACAGAGGTATAAAGCTAGACTTATGGTGAAGGGGTTTGCACAGAAGAAAGGTATTGATTTTGATGAAATATTTTCTCCTGTTGTTAAAATGACTTCAATCAGAACTATTTTCAGTCTTGTAGCAGCTGAAGATTTTCATCTTGAGCAGTTAGATGTAAAGACAGCCTTTCTCCATGGGGATTTGGAGGAAGAGATATATATGCAACAGCCACAAGGATATGAGGTGAAAGGGAAGGAGAAACTAGTGTGCAGGCTGAAGAAGAGCTTGTATGGCTTAAAACAGGCTCCAAGGCAGTGGTATCTAAAATTTGACAAGTTTATGTCTGAACAAGGTTATACTAGATGTCACTCTGATCATTGTGTTTATTTGAAAAAGCAAAATGATGGCAGCTATATTATATTGTTACTGTATGTAGATGACATGCTTGTTGCAGGATCTAACATGCAGGAAATAAATGTGCTCAAAAGAAAATTGGCAAATTCATTTGCAATGAAGGATTTGGGAGCTGCGAAACAAATCCTTGGTATGAGAATAACTAGAGACAGGAAAAATCGTAAATTAACATTATCTAAGAATGAGTACATACAAAAGGTGTTGAAAAGATTTAACATGCACAATGCAAAACCAGTTAGTACACCTTTTGCTAGCCATTTCAAACTTAGCAAGGAAATGTGCCCAAAGACCCAAGAAGACATGGATTATATGTCTAAAGTTCCATATGCATCAGCAGTTGGAAGTTTAATGTATGCAATGGTCTGCACAAGGCCTGATATTGCACATGCAGTGGGAGTTGTAAGCAGGTACATGAACAATCCAGGAAAGGAACATTGGATGGCAGTGAAATGGATTCTCAGATATTTGAAAGGTACCACAAATCAAGCATTATGCTTTGGTGGTTCAAACATCTCCCTACAAGGATATGTTGATGCAGATATGGCAGGTGACAGAGATAACAGGAGGAGCACTACAGGATATGTATTTACTGTCAGAGGAACAACAGTCAGTTGGGTTTCAAAAATCCAAAGTGTTGTTGCACTTTCAACAACAGAAGCAGAGTATGTTGCTGCTACAGAGGCTAGTAAAGAAATGATTTGGTTACAAAGGTTTATGGGTGAATTGGGTAAGGAGCATGATATGGGCACGTTATACAGTGATAGCCAAAGTGCCATTCATCTTGCAAAGAACTCAGCATTTCATTCCAGGACTAAACATATACAGCTCAAGTACCATTTCATACGATTAGTGTTGGAAGATGGAGAGTTGAAGCTGGAAAAGATACACACTAGCCAGAATCCTGCAGATATGCTAACAAAAGTTGTAACCAGGGAGAAACTAAGAATATGCTCAGTTTCAGTTGGTCTTCAAGGATGACGATGAAGATGAGAAACAACCAGGTCCAAAGAGGAGTCATTGTCCAGCAAATGGAGCAGCGGTGGAGTTGCTACAATCAGTCTCCAAGTGGGAGATTGTTGGGTGTGGAGCCTGATTATCTTCTATATTCAAAGGTATCGCCACATAGGACCCCAGTTCGAAATGGGGGCGGCAACGCCGCCCATAAAATATTCGCTGCAGGGGGGTCCAGGGGGGGCGGCTGCGACCTTTGGGAGCCCCCCCCTGGCGGGGGGTTTCGGGAGCAGCGCCCCCGAAGCTAAAAACAACTGTAAAATTGCCTTGTAAAAGTATAGTAATTTCTAGTCAATCTGGGCCGTTCATTAGGCAGATGATTTGACGGTAGAACTTATGTTTAGTTTAGGGTTTTTTGCCCTAGAAGGCAACCCCTCTCTTTGTATGAGGGTATTGTATTTGAGGCTGTGAGATAGATGTGTATTCTGTGAGCGAGAAACAGAGAGGTGAGACTGTGAGAGAAAACTGAGGATATTACAGCGGATTTGTTGTAGGTTGTGTCTCTTCATTTTGCTGGATAATAAAAAGGAAGGACTGGCTGTTCGGGGTGGACGTAGCCCAAACTGGGTGAACCACGTATATCTGTGTCTCTCTTGTTTTGTGCGTTTTCTGTGTTTATATTTCTGCAATATTTTATGTGTTTCATTGCTCCGTAATATATAATTTTCTAACAATGCAACAATACAATTATGCTCTGGTTATAAGAAATACCACATGGACATTATGGCAGAGAGCCTAGAGAGTGCAGAGAAGAGAGGGACAGAATATGGAAGAAAACTAATACAAGGAGTCACAACACAAAAGCTAACTTTGGGAGCTGGCTCTGATACCATGTCAAACCAGGAGATAACTCCTCAACACAAATTGATTTCTATATTACATTCCTTCAAATTGGTCTTTATTATATACATGAGGAAGAGACTGTTCACTTCATCTCCCGATGACTATTCATATTACTTATTATTTATTTACATTATATTCACCCAATCTTGATGATTAGGTGTCAACAATGTAGGCTACAACACACAGGAGGCTCCTACCTCAACAAGCTCAAACTTTGTGTTTATCAAGCCACTACTTGAGAGGAGACTACCATCCCTTGATAAAAACAAGAAATAACTATGTGTTGGTTTACCTTGTCATAAATTCTACAATCTCCAACTTCATTTCTGCATCTTCTTGCCTTCAAATATGCTTCACATAAGCTTCATATGTGTTAGGTAACTAATGCATAATAGCTCAATCAGCTCTCACACATTCTCTAACCTCTCAATGCCTTCCAAATCACATCTTTTATAAAGATATTTTGTTGATTGTTTGTATCCCACATAGGAATATGAAGTGAATAGACTTGACTCTTTGCCTTCCACTCATTCGCTTCCAAACTCTTCATATCTTGAATATTAAAACACAAAAATAAATAATTCATCCAATATTAATTGCAGCCACATGTAATGATTAAATGCATCAACCTAATGTCAACATCAAATAGCAATATTTATCATTAATGCATCACAAGAATCTTTGTGACATCTTTGCATTTTCCTTAGAGTCTTGCCTTTGCATCATAACAATTCATCTCAACCAACAATTTCACATCACAACAAATCCTTCAATATATCAATCTCTGCAACATTATAAAAACATTTCAATGTGCGACAACTCCTCCTCCTCCTTCTCCTCCTTAGCATTGTTGATCTTATTCAATAGTCTATACATTGCTTTTTTTTTCTCCTTTCCCTATTGTTGCTCCTTCATTGTTATTTTTTGTTGATCCTTTTTCTATTGATCCTCCTTCATTGTTCCTTGTTGTTGCTCCTTTTTCTGTTGATCCTCCTTCATTGTTCCTTGCTGTTGCTCCTTTGCATCTCATTTTTTGCTGCAGCCTCTTCATTGCATTTTTTCCTTCTTTTCCTTTCTATTGCTCCTGCATAGATTGTGTCTATTTTTCTTGATGTTCCTTGTGCTTCTCCTTTGCCATCAATGACAATATTTCCAACATCTGGTCACAGTCTCTTAACTGAGAAATCTCGGTTGTAGTTGCATGGAGGAAGGCTTCTGCATGCGGCTGGATCCTTCTTGCTGCATGCACAACTTAGCATGTGTGTGGTTTGGCTGTAAGGTTAGGTAAAAAGAAAGTTCTGGTTTAGGGAAAGATCACTAGGGGTTGTTGTCTAACACCTGGGTGATCAGGTGTCCCTGTGAGGTTACAGTAAGTTTCTGGTTAGCAGACCCCACTTCCATAACTAGAGCTTGGATGCTGGGTCATGTCATATTAGTAACAACTAGCTCATGTTTATCCTGGAGATCTTGTAAAAGCGGGTAAATGTGGGGTGGCTAGTTACATATAATGAATAGAATTTTACTAAATATGGGTGTAACACCCATTCAATGAAGCTTCCCATTTTGTGGTACCTCATTGTTTGGCTATTGAAATTATTGATGCATGAGATATTAATTGGTCAACGAAACTACTATTAGAAATGAAAAGCTTCCATCATGTTGAATTCTACAGCGATTGGAGTTCTTGCAACGGAATGATGAGAAACACTACCATGAGCACTTCTCCTCAAGACTAGTAACGAAGTTCAACAACCACCTTGTAAATTTGACATTGCTAAGGAGTACATGGGGTTTTCACAGTCCCCTTATAAATAAATCGTAAACTAACGGGCCTTTTATATAACACGGACGATGTACATCCATGAAAATAATCTAGAATTTTGTATTTATGCCATGGTTGGAATGAGCCAAGTTTCTTTGGTTTTACTTACTGAGAGTAATACTAATTGCACCCAGATTGATGAAATACTATATAGTGCAAATATGTTTGTATGTATAGATCTATTTAATCTTGGATCAAAATTTCATTTTCTTTGCTGCTTTTGTGAGAGAAGTCTAAGGAAGTGACTTTTTTTCGCCCAAAAAAGAATGGAAATTTTGGCACGATTTTGAATAAACACAGTTTTTTTTTTGGAAATCTAGGTTAGAGTTGTCAAGATTTATAATTTGTTTTTTTTTTGGAAATCTAGGTTAGAGTTGTCAAGATTTATAATTTTGGCTCTTCCAGGGGTTCTTGATGGCACTGAATCCATTTCCACCATCAAAAAATGATTTAAACACTCCCAGGATCAAAATTCTTGAAAAAAAATCACTAGATTACAATGAAAGATTCTCCTTTGGGTGAAATCATCACCTCCTTAGACAACACCCTTTGCAAAGCATTGAAACAGTAATAAAATCAAATGCACTTTCTAGAAAAAGGAAATTTGTCCAAGATGATTAAGATGGATCTATGATCCTTAATATAAATACACAATGTAAATACTTTGGTTTCCAGAAATGAAAAAGCATAAATCCATAAAAATTGCATGTCAAGAAATTGCATGTATTGAAATATTCCATAAAATTCTGTTCACAATTAAATTAAAATTTTAAAAACATTATTCCACAGTAAAAATAAATTTCTTTTTTCCCTGAGTTGAAGTTGAGGGATTGGACCACTTCAGTTATACATGTAAAAAAAAACATATTTTTTATTTTCCAACAAATTGATCTGGACATAAGCGCGGCTTCATCAAGATACTCACGACCTTGAATTTGATGCGGAGTCCATGGCGGGAGCGCCTGCTGACTGGGAATAGCTGCGCACAAATTTATTTGTTCCAGCCATGCCTCTTTACTGGAGTTAATGCAACCCTGTTCTTCTTGGTCCACATAAATTCTAAATAAATCTGATAAATTCTCCCTTATACGGAAAGCTGGATGCCCTCCGGGAACCTGAATTGCTGACGAAATAGCTTCGAACTCGAAGCACTGAGTAGCAGACGAAGAAATTGGATCCCCATCAGGAGCTCCAACCCCAACAACAGCACTATAACTTGCATCTCCATCACCCACAACAGCACTATAACTTGCACTATGATTCCCTACGTGAAAAATTGGATCCTTCATGGGAACCTGAAGCGCTGAAGAAACGGCTTTGAAGCTTTGAGGAGGAGGATCATCGACTTTCACCTCAGGAGCAGATACGCATGGTAGCTCATCTTCCACACAGATATGCATGGTAGCACCAGTGAGTGAGTAAAGTTCGTGAGATTTCTTGAAAAGTCCACAGAGTCTCTTTCTATAACAATTACTACCTGTAGTTGGGTTCTCAACATTAAACATCTTCCCCGTTGTAGCTTAACTCAAAACTGCAAACCCTGCGCTGTTTTAAAAAGATAACCAACTTCCGAGTGAAAGAATGATAGAGAAAGATTGGAAATTTAATAGAGAAGAGTTCTCTAAATAGCTTTCTCAAATCTTTTCTCTAGAAGTGTCTGTCTATATATAGTCATTTATAGACAAGTTTATCTGGGTTATAATTTTATGCTTTTTCAGTAAATTTGTTTACGTTTTCTTTAAGTTTATCTATGTCATAACTGTATGATTTTTCTCTAAATATAAAAAAGTTTATAGACCAGTTTATCTGAGTTTCTGTAAACTTGTCTATTTTTCCTCTAAATTTATCTCATCATTTGTTTCTCTATGTTATAACAGTAGGTATAGTGAAAATTGGAATTTTTGTTATTTTAATAATAGTAATTTTATAATTAATCTTTCAAAATATTTTTATTGAAAACTTCTTTATAGCAAATACATGAAATGTGTATTTTTATTTAAAAATTGAATGATATTTTTAAAATGAAATTTTTATTTTTATTTAAAAATTTAATGATATTTTTAAAATGAAATTTTTATTTTTATTTAAAAATTTAATGATATTTTTTAAATATTATTATAAGAAATATGGAAAAAATATTATAATAAGAAATAACTATCACGGATGACATGGTTACCATCCTTGGATCTTTTGATCATTGCCTCTCGACCTTGGAAACCGCCATGCGTCCCACTCAGGTCAACAATTAAATAAATAAAGAATCCAGAAGTTGTTCTCTCTCAATTTTCAAACCCTTGTATTACAGTGCATTTGAATTATTCCTCGCATTTGCCTGGATTTTTATTGAAGACAGGAGATCACGGTTTCGATTCCCTGGGGTAGTACTCCGCCCTCGCGAATAATATGTTCTCTAACTCATTAAATTGGATGCGTTTGTTGACCCAAAAAAAATGGAAAATTGAAGCTCTTTCTGCGATATTGGAATATTTTGAGAGTTTTAATTTGGTATTTTCGGCTATACAATTAAAAAATTGTATGCTTCAATTAGGTAATTGGATTGTTATTCTCCAATCTAGAAAATTGTATCCTCCAATCTAGGTAATTGAATTGTTATTCTCCAATCTAGAAAATTATATATTTGTTGTGCATAAGATATAAGGATAAATGCCGTGCACAAGGTAAAATCATGATGGTCAAATAACTCTGGTCTAAAAACACATTAAATAATTACATGCACCACATACATTAAACTAGGTTGCTCATAAACAACCTCTTAATGTCTAATATCATAATGTGGCCTTAATCCAATTACTAATCAATCTATTTCTTACATCTCTTCATTCTCTAACAAGAAAGGTTGCATCGCAGCAAGTCCTTGCCCTGAGTAATTAGGTTCAATTGAGCAAAGATGGAGAAAAAGGTGAAAGAGCCTACAGGGCTTCCTCCCACGTGCATGATCTGTTTTGCTTATGAGCCTACCAGATATCGATCTAGAGATGTAGAGATTTCTATTTTTAGAGATCTATCTATGCATATGATGGGTTGTAAGGTCTTGCTTACTTACTTGAATTAGTCCCTTCGATATTTGTTTCATATGGCATATCCTTTAGGTTCTATTTTTTCGTTTCGAGAAAGGATTATGGCTCACCCATAAAGGAAGGTGAGTTCCCTCTTCCTGGAAGAATCTGCAGGATTTTTTGCGAGTGATGTTCGTTTTTTAAGTTTTTTTTTTTTTAATTTGTAAAAAAAAGTTCTTTGTGTTTTTTTAGCGTCTTTTCAAATTTGTAGAAAAAAGTTCTTTGTTCTAATTAGGAGAGGCTAAGTAAAGAATCCCAACCTTGCTTTTCGAGGTTGTACAAGCTACAACACATAGATTAAAGAATCCAAACCTTGCTTTTCGAAGCTGTACAAGCTACAACACCTTTTTTACAGTTATTATGTTGCTTTGTATTATCTTCAATTACAGAAGATATGCCCTGCAATATTGAAAATATTGTCATGAGCCATAATCACTCTGTGTTTGTATATATAACATGACTCTCTGATATAAATAGTTAGTTCATCCTCCTATAGTATTTCTCTTTGAATAATAGAGAAGAAGTCGATCTTAGTCAATCTTAGCTCTAATTAGCAGTAGTTAAGAAGGAGCCTCAACATATCAACATAATTACTTTTTATTTAATCAAATCGTATCATTGTTTTGTTTAATGAAATCATTGTTAGATCATAACATACATAACACACAATGGATTTATACTCAGAGACTTAGACGGCAATAGCAGAGAATAATTCGCAAAGACACACAAATGGAGAAATAACAAGATTACTTAGTCAGAAACAGCGAAATAGATAAAACAATCACTGGAGAACAGAAATCACTTTGCATTACATAACAGGTTTGGGCCTTGCCTTGTTTTCCTTGGCCAGAGAAATTACAAATTTATAGAGGCAGAAGAAGGATCTAGAATCCTATGTGTGATTCAGATGGAGATCTGGAATCATCTAGAAACCACTGGCGGTGTAGGAGGATCTAGAATCCTGCATGTGATTCTAGAAACTAATGGCGGTGTAGAAAGATCTAGAATCCTGGAGATCTAGAAAGATCTGATCTAGAATCCTCCGTGAATTTGGCTTCACACTTAACATTCTCCCACTTGAAGCCAAATAAGAGTCATCAAGTCACATCGAGTCCTACCATGCCTCTACATAACTCATGTTTATTTCGTGGTAGAATCTTAGTGAGCATATCAGCAGGGTTCTTATCTGTATGGATCTTTTCCAAGGATAATTGTTCTTACTCCAATACATGTCAGATCCAATGGCACCTTAAGTCAATGTGCTTGGTTTTTGAATGAAATGCTAGGTTTTTCGCTAAGTGAATGGCACTCTGACTATCACAATATAACACATACTTGTCCTGCTTTATTCCCATCTCTCCTAGGAATCAATGCATCCACGATATCTCTTTACAAGCTTCTATTGCAGCTATGTACTCTACTTCTGTTGAAGAGAGGGCTACTATTCTTTGTAGCCTTGACACCCAAGATACTGTTGCACCTGCAAATGAATACCAATAACCTGTAGTGGACTTTCTGGTATCCATATCTCCAGTGATATCTGCATCTATAAATCCTTCAAGCACAGTCTCATCATGACCAGAACATAAACAATAATGACTAGTACCCTTGATATACCTTAAAATCCATTTTATTGCTTGGCAATGTTGTTTGCCTGGATTGGCAAGGAACCTACTTACTACTCCCACTGAATATGCAATGTCTGGTCGTGTGCATACCATGGCATACATCAAAATGCCAACTGCTGAAGCATAAGGAATCCTGCTCATCTCTTCTTTCTCCTTGTCATCACTAGGACATAATTCAGTACTCAAGTTGAAGTGGGTTGCAAGTGGTGTACCAACTGGCTTGGCATCCTTCATATTAAACCTGTCAAGCACTTTCTTGATATATTTTTCTTGTGACAACCACAACCTTTTGTTATTTCTGTCACGCATAATCCGCATGCCCAATATCTGTTGTGCTGGTCCCAAATCCTTCATTGCAAATTTTCTACCCAAATCTTTCTTCAACCTATTGATCTTATTCTTATCATGCCCAACAATCAACATGTCATCCACATATAACAATAATATGATATACTTTCCCTGATCATACCTCTTGATATAGAAACAATGGTCATCTTCCAACCTCTTAAAACCATGTTCCAACATGAATGAATCAAATTTCTTGTACCATTGTCGAGGTGCCTGTTTCAACCCATAGAGACTCTTCTTCAACCTACAAACAAGGCCTTCTTTGCCTTTTTCTGTGAAGCCTTCTCGCTGCTCCATATAAATTTCTTCCTCCATTTCACCATGCAGGAAAGCAGTTTTTACATCTAACTGTTCACATTCTAGGTCTAAAGCAACAACTAGACCAAGAATGACTCTAATGGATGACATTTTAACAACAGGTGAGAAAATTTCAATGAAGTCAATACCTTCTTTTTGGGCAAAACCTTTCACCACCAGTCTTGCTTTATACCTCTCCTTCTTTTCGTCACCTTCATGCTTAATCTTGTAAACCCATTTGTTTTGTAGAGCCTTTCTACCTTTTTGGAGGTTTACCAACTCCCAAGTTTTATTTTCCTGCAAAGAGTTCATTTCTTCTTCCATTGCTTTCTTCCATTCTTTACCGTGCTTGACTTTACAAGCTTCTTGAAAACAATTAGGTTCACCTTCATCAGCCAACAAAATATAATTTGAAGGAGGATACCTTTGTGAAGGCTTATGAGGCCTAGAAGATCTGCGAACCAACTGTGGTGGTGCATTATCAGGTTGAATCTCCTGTAAAGGTTCCTGCAAAATTCGTCCTTCTTGTTGTTCATTATTTTCCACTTGTTGTTCTTCATGCCCCTGAATTTGTTGTTCATTTGCTCGTATTAGTGGTATGTTTTCCTGCTGCTCTTCAAACCTGTCAATAACTTTCTTGACCTCCAACTCACCTACAGTCCTCTTGAACATTTCTGAATCATTAAATATAACATCCCTGCTTCTAATAATTTTATGTTTGACTGGATCCCATAGACGATAACCAAGATCTTCATCCGCATATCCCAAATAAATGCATTTCATAGATTTATCATCTAGCTTAATTCTATTTTCTTTGGGAATATGTACAAATGCTTCACATCCAAAGATTATCAAGTGAGAATAATTCAAATTCTTACCAGTCCAAACTTCTTCAGGGATACCGCAATCCAAGGCTGTAGTTGGAGATCTATTTATGAGGTAGAAAGTGGTCCTGACTGCTTCAGCCCAAAAATTCTTCTCCAAACCGGAATTAGACAACATACTTCGCACCTTTTCCATAATGGTGCGATTCATCCTTTCTGCGACACCATTTTGTTGAGGAGTACTAGGCACGATCTTCTCATGCTTTATGCCAAACCTGCTACAATATTCCTTAAATGCGTTTGAGGAATATTCTCAACATGGACCATTGGAAGATTGTGCATTTTTGTTGTTAACATGTACCCATGGTAGCTCATCTTCCACACAGATATGCATGGTAGCACCAGTGAGTGAGTAAAGTTCGTGAGATTTCTTGAAAAGTCCACAGAGTCTCTTTCTATAACAATTACTACCTGTAGTTGGGTTCTCAACATTAAACATCTCAATTGTTTTCTAAATAGCTTTCTCAAATCTTTTCTCTAAATAGCTTTCTCAAATATTTTCTCTAGAAGTGTTCTCTAAATAGCTTTCTCAAATCTTTTCTCTAGAAGTGTCTGTCTATATATAGTCATTTATAGACAAGTTTATCTAGGTTATAATTTTATGCTTTTTCAGTAAATTTGTTTACCCTTTCTTTAAGTTTATCTATGTCATAACTGTATGATTTTTCTATGATTTTTCAGTAAATTTGTTTACCCTTTAAAAAAGTTTCTCTACGTTTTCTCTAAACTTATTTATTTATAGCCATTTATAGACCAGTTTATCTGAGTTATAACTTCATGTTTATTTCTGTAAACTTGTCTATTTTTCCTCTAAATTTATCCATGTCATAACTGTATGTTTCTCTGTGTTATAACCGTAGGTATAGTGAAAATTGTAATTTTTGCTATTTTAATAATAGTAATTTTATAATTAATCTTTCAAAATATTTTTATAGAAAACTTCTTTATAGCAAATACATGAAATGTGTATTTTTATTTAAAAATTGAATGATATTTTTAAAATGAAATTTTTATTTTTATTTAAAAATTTAATGATATTTTTTAAATATTATTATAAGAAATATGGAAAAAATATTATAATAAGAAATAACTATCACGGATCACATGGTTACGATCCTTGGATCTTTTGATCACTGCCTCTCGACCTTGGAAACCGCCATGCTTCCCACTCAGGTCAACAATTAAATAAATAAAGAATCCAAAAGTTGTTCTCTGTCAATTTTCAAACCCTTGTATTACAGTGAATCTAATTATTCTTCGCATTTGCCTGGATTTTTATTGAAGATCGGAGATAACAGTTTCGATTCCTGGGGTAGTACTCCGCCCTCGCGAATAATATGTTCTCTAACTCATTAAATTGGATGCGTTTGTTGACCCAAAAAAAATGGAAAATTGAAGCTCTTTCTGCGATATTGGAATATTTTGAGAGTTTTAATTTGGCATTTTCGGCTATACAATTAAAAAATTGTATCCTTCAATTAGGTAATTGGATTGTTATTCTCCAATCTAGAAAATTGTATCCTCAAATCTAGGTAATTGAATTGTTATTCTCCAATCTAGAAAATTATATATTTGTTGTGCACAAGATATAAGGATAAATGCCGTGCACAAGGTAAAATCATGATGGTCAAATAACTCTGGTCTAAAAGCACATTAAATAATTGCATGCACCACATACATTAAACCAGGTTGCTCATAAACAACCTCTTAATGTCTAATATCATAATGTGGCTTTAATCCAATTACTAATCAATCTATTGCTTACATCTCTTCATTCTCTAACAAGAAAGGCTGCATCGCAGCAAGTCCTTGCCCTGAGTGGGGACCTTCAAGAAAATGCATCCATACCACGTAGGAGTACCCAAATACAATCTAAGATCAACAGAAAGTGAGACTTTAAATCCATGTATTCTTTGTAATGCAATCTAAGACCAACACATAGTCAGGGTTTAAATCCATGTATTTTGTGTAACATTCTGGGTGTCATGTGACTTAGCTTAGCTTCATGGGAATCAAAGCAGCGACCTGCACAAAAATCATCCATAGCACCGACTTAGAACAACATGTAAGTAGAAAAAGTCTGTTTGTGTAAGTAAAGTATCCTCAAAGCAATGAATGTAGTTGAATCCAAAGTAGAGAAAGCAACTAGAGTGATAGTGGTTAAAGCCATCGGCATGATCGGTAGAATTAGGTTCAATTGAGCAAAGATGGAGAAGAAGGTGAAAGAGCCTACAGGGCTTCCTCCCACGTGCATGATCTGTTTTGTTTACTGGATATCGATCTAGAGATGTAGAGATTTCTATTTTCAGAGATCTATCTATGCATATGATGGGCTGTAAGGTCTTGCTTACTTACTTGAATCAGTCCCTTCGGTATTTGTTTCATATGGCATATCCTTTAGGCTCTATTTTTTCGTTTCGAGAAAGGATTATGGCTCACCCATAAAGGAAGGTGAGTTCCCTCTTCCTGGAAGAATCTGCAGGATTTTTTGCGAGTGATGTTCGTTTTTTAAGTGTTTTTTTAAATTCGTAAAAAAAAGTTCTTTGTGTTTTTTTTAGGGTCTTTTCAAATTTGTAGAAAAAAGTTCTTTGTCCTAATTAGGAGAGGCTAAGTAAAGAATCCCAACCTTGCTTTTCGAGGTTGTACAAGCTACAACACACAGATTAAAGAATCCAAACCTTGCTTTTCGAAGCTGTACAAGCTACAACACCTTTTTTAAAGTTATTGTGTTGCTTTTTATTATCTTCAATTACAGAAGATATGCCCTGCAATATTGAAAATATTGTCATGAGTCATAATCACTCTGCGTTTGTATATATAACATGACTCTCTGATATAAATAGTTAGTTCGTCCTCCTATCTATAGAAATAGTATTTCTCTTTGAATAATAGAGAAGAAGTCGATCTTAGTCGATCTTAGCTCTAATTAGCAGTAGTTAAGAAGGAGCCTCAACATATCAACATAATTACTTTTTATTTAATCAAATCGTATCATTGTTTTGTTTAATGAAATCATTGTTAGATCAGAACATACATAACACACAACGGATTTATACTCAGAGACTTAGACGGCAATAGCAGAGAATAATTCACAAAGACACACAAATGGAGAAACAACAAGATTACTTAGTCAGAAACAGCGGAATAGATAAAACAATCACTAGAGAACATAAATCACTTTGCATTACATAACAGGCTTGGGCCTTGGCTTGTTTTCCTTGGCCAGAGAAATTACAAATTTATGGAGGCAGAAGAAGGATCTAGAATCCTATGTGTGATTCAGATGGAGATCTGGAATGATCTAGAAACCACTGGCGGTGTAGGAGGATCTAGAACCCTACATGTGATTCTAGAAACTAATGGTGGTGCAGAAAGATCTAGAATCCTGGAGATCTAGAAAGATCTGATCTAGAATCCTCTGTGAATTTGGCTTCACACTTAACATTCTCCCACTTGAAGCCAAATAAGAGTCATCAAGTCACACCGAGTCCTACCATGCCTCTACATAACTCATGTTTATTTCGTGGTAGAATCTTAGTGAGCATATCAGCAAGGTTCCTATCTATATGGATCTTTTCCAAGGATAATTGTTCTTACTCCAACACATGCCGGATCTAATGGTACCTTAAGTCAATGTGCTTGGTTTTTGAATGAAATGCTAGGCTTTTCGCCAAGTGAATGGCACTCTGACTATCACAATATAACACATACTTGTCCTACTTTATTCCTATCTCTCCTAGGAATCAGTGCATCCACAATATCTCTTTACAAGCTTCTATTGCAGCTATGTACTCTGCTTCTGTTGAAGAGAGGGCTACTATTCTTTGTAGCCTTGACACCTAAGATACTGCTGCACCTGCAAATGTATACAAATAACCTGTAGTGGACTTTCTGGTATCCATATCTCCAGCGATATCTGCATCTATAAATCCTTCAAGCACAGTCTCATCATGACCAAAACATAAAAAATAATGACTAGTACCCTTGATATACCTTAAAATCCATTTTACTACTTGGCAATGTTGTTTGCCTGGATTGGCAAGGAACCTACTTACTACTCCCACTGAATATGCAATGTCTGTATGTGTGCATACCATGGCATACATCAAAATGCCAACTGCTGAAGCATAAGGAATCCTGCTCGTCTCTTCTTTCTCCTAGTCATCACTAGGACATAATTCAATACTCAGCTTGAAGTGGGTTGCAAGAGGTGTACCAACTGGCTTGGCATCCTTCATATTAAACCTGTGAAGCACTTTCTTGATATATTTTTCTTGTGACAACCATAACCTTTTGTTATTCCTATCACGCATAATCTGCATGCCCAATATCTGTTGTGCTGGTGCCAAATCCTTCATTGCAAATTTTCTACCCAAATCTTTCTTCAACCTATTGATCTTATTCTTATCATGCCCAACAATCAACATGTCATCCACATATAACAATAATATGATATACTTTCCCTGATCATACCTCTTGATATAGACACAATGGTCAGCTTCCAACCTCTGAAAACCATGTTCCAACATGAATGAATCAAATTTCTTGTACCATTGTCGAGGTGCCTGTTTCAACCCATAGAGACTCTTCTTCAACCTACAAACAAGGCCTTCTTTGCCTTTTTCTATGAAGCCTTTTGGCTGCTCCATATAAATTTCTTCCTCCAATTCACCATGAAGGAAAGCAGTTTTTACATCTAACGTTCACATTCTAGGTCTAAAGCAGCAACTAGACCAAGAATTACTCTAATGGATGACATTTTAACAACAGGTGAGAAAATTTCAGTGAAGTCAATACCTTCTTTTTGGGTAAAAACTTTCACCACCAGTCTTGCTATATACCTCTCCTTCTTTTCATCACCTTCATGCTTAATCCTGTAAATCCATTTGTTTTGTAGAGCCTTTCTACCTTTTGGGAGGTTTACCAACTCCCAAGTTTTATTTTCCTACAAAGATTTCATTTCTTCTTCCATTGCTTTCTTCCATTCTTTACTGTTCTCGACTTTACAAGCTTCTTGAAAACAATTAGGTTCACCTTCATCAGTCAACAAAATATAATTTGAAGGAGGATACCTTTGTGAAGGCTTATGAGGCCTAGAAGATCTGCGAACCAACTGTGGTGGTGCATTATCAAGTTGAATCTCCTGTAAAGGTTCCTGCAAAATTCCTCCTTCTTGTTGTTCATTATTTTCCACTTGTTGTTCTTCATGCCCCTGAATTGTTGTTCATTTGCTCGTATTGGTGGTATGTTTTCCTACTGCTCTTGAAACCCGTCAATAACTTTCTTGACCTCCAACTCACCTACAGTCCTCTTGAACATTTCTGAATCATTAAATATAACATCCCTGCTTCTAATAATTTTATGTTTGACTGGATCCCATAGACGATAACCAAGATCTTCATCCGCATATCCCAAATAAATGCATTTCATAGATTTATCATCTAGCTTAATTCTATTTTCTTTGGGAATATGTACGAATGCTTCACATCCAAAGATTATCAAGTGAGAATAATTCAAATTCTTACCAGTCCAAACTTCTTCAGGGATACCGCAATCCAAGGCTGTAGTTGGAGATCTATTTATGAGGTAGAAAGTGGTCCTGACTGCTTCAGCCCAAAAATTCTTCTCCAAACCGGAATTAGACAACATACTTCGCACCTTTTCCATAATGGTGCGATTCATCCTTTCTGCGACACCATTTTGTTGAGGAGTACTAAGCACGATCTTCTCATGCTTTATGCCAAACCTGTTACAATATTCCTTAAATGCGTTTGAGCAATATTCTCCACCATTATCTATTCTTAAACACTTCAACAATTTGTTAGTCTCTCTTTCAAAACAACATGGAATTTTTGAAATATTCCAAACACTTCACTTTTATTTTTCATAGGATATGCCCAAACCTTCCTGGATGCATCATCTATAAATGTTACAAAATATCATGCTCCTCCTAATGATTTGATGTTAACAGGCCCAAACACATCCGAATGTACCAATTCTAACACATTTTTCTTTCTATCATGGCCACCTCTAAGGAATGAAACCCTTCTTTGTCTACCATATATACAATGCTCACAAAGATCAAGATTGTAGGATTTCAAACCTGGCAATATTTTTTTGTCAACAAGGATTTTTAAACCCTTCTCGCTCATGTAACCCAAACGCTTATGCCACAGATCTGCTAAATTTCCTTCTTTTGTGATAGTAGCCAAATCTGATTTTCCTATCTGTGTCTTCAATGTGTATAATGTTCCTGTCTTGGGTCCTTTGGCCACGACCAATGGACCTTTGCTAATTTTCCAGCCTCCTTTTTCAAAGCCTCTCGAATAGCCTTCATCATCCAGTTGTCCCATAGAGATTAAACTCATGCGCATTTTTGGTACATGCCTGACCTGTTTCAACAATATATCTTGTCCATCTTTCATATTGATCTGGACATCTCCCACTCCAATAATACTGCAAAAATGATTATTCCCCAAATGCACTCTACCATAATCACTGGGATTATATGAAACAAAACTATCTTTGCATGGGGTTATATGGTGAGATGCCCCAGAGTCAAGGATCCAATCAAAGCCACTGCTAGATGTATATACACATGCATCCTCTACTGAAACAGTAAACAACACATCACCATCTGTGGCTACAGTAGTAGTCTCACTTTCATTTGTGCTGGATGACTTGTGATTTGTACTAGACGGTCTCTGATCCTTTTGTCCTTTCTTCCAGAATCGACATTCTTTCTTCATGTGCCCGAGTTTGCCACAATGAAAGCATATGATCCTTCCTCTCCTTGATTTTGATCGGCCTCTCGATCTTGATCGCCCTTGTCGGCCTCAATCTATTCTCCTACCATGATTAGCTAGAGCTAGAGCCTCTCCTCCCTGGTTTTCCGCAATTGACTTGCGTCGCAACTCCTCATTCATTAAACTACTGCTGACATCATCAAACTTCAGGGTCCCTGTAGTTGTTGAAGTGCTCATAGCTACAACTAAATTTTCCCAGCTATCTGGCATAGAACACATTAGCAAAATAGCTCTAATTTCATCATCTAAAATGAATTTAATAGAGACCATTAACCAATCCAACCATTACATTGATTAAACAATAATAACCTCTGAGGGTTTCAAATACGACTCATTGAGAGCCATAGTATTTGGAATTCAAAAGGAAAATATAGTGGAAAGCCACCAGTAACATGGGAATGTTAGTTTTCCAACCTAGAAGTGGGGAGTGGTACTTACCTTGGAAGCTGAAGAACATGATGTCGCTCTGGAACTCTATGGATTGACCTACACAGCAAAAAAAACTAGTTATTGAGGATTTAATTTAGTATCTCGGAATAGAGAAAGGAAATAATTGAACTGACATGAAAATAGTACCTAAGTTGTTGTAAGTGAGGTAGTCCCATTTGAAGAAGCTTGAAAACTGAGAACATTCCTTACGAATTGTGCTAGCAGTAAAATCAAAATACCCTAAACAAATAGACACCGAACAGGGCATCAACTTTATTGTAGACCAACATCGTGGTATCGTTGTGATTTTTCCACTGAAGGGAAGCAGGAAAATATGAATTGGAGAGCAAGGTTTCAAAATACCTAGAACAACCAAACACCAAATAGGGCATGAGCTCTAGTGTAGAACAACATCGCGGTATCTATGTGATTGTTCCATATGAGGGAAGAAGAAAAAGATGAATTGTAGAGCAAGGTTTCTGGGTGAGCAAGGGTGAGAATGAGCTCGTTCAACGACAATCCCAACATGTGGTTTACCTGGTCATAAATTATTCATATCTCCAACTTCATTTCTACATCTTCTTTCCTTCAAATCTATTTCACATAAGCTTCATATGTGAAAGGTAAATAATGCATAATAGCTTAATCAGCTCTCGCACATTATCCCACTCTCTAACTTCTCAATGCCTTCCAAAATCACATATTTTATAAAGATATTTTGTTGGATGTTTGTATCCCACATAGGAATATGAAGTGAATAGGCTTGAATCTTTTCCTTCCACTCATTCATTTCCAAACTCTTCATATCTTAAATATTAGAACACAAAAATAAATAATCCATAAAATATTAATTGCAGCCACATGTAATGATTAAATGCATCAACCTAATTTCAACATCAAATAACAATATTTATCATTAATACATCACAACAATATTTGCAACATCTTTTCCTTTTCCTTGGAGTCTTGCCTTTGCATCAAACTAAATCGGCTCAAAGAACAACACATCACAACAAATCCTTCAATATATCAATCTCTACAACATCATCAAAACATTTCAATGTATCACAACTCCTCCTTTTGCTCCTTTGCATTGTTGATCTTATTCATTAGTGTATACATTGTTTTTTTGTTTCTCCTTTACCCATTGTTGCTCCTTCATTGTTCTTTGTTTTTGCTCCTGTTAGCGCTTGAAATTTCACCTCAGGCTGAAAACGGTAAACCTCAAGGCAACATCAAACCATTTAGCCTCGTAGCTAGCCCTACGGGACAGGAGAAGGCTCTCTCCGGTCTATCTCGGTAAAATCTTCAATAGATGAGATGAACAATAAGGTAACACTGATTTTAGGCTAGTAAACTGATCAAAAGGGTTGATTTGGGGTTTTTGGGTTTTTTGGTGGTAAATTGAGGGGATGGCAATTTTGGGTGCGGGGATTGGACATAGTCTCTGCAGGGGGTTCTTTGGGGCGAGGTAGGAGACAGTATTGATGCTTTTGATTTGAGGTGGATGGTCAGGAATGAAAGGTGAGGAGCTAAAGAGAGCAAACAATAACTTTGAATTCTCTTTAGACAGAAGAAAACATTGAAATTAAACAAACTTAAAAGCAGAGCATGGCAGGCATGAATTCTTACTTTAACACTTCATTTGTTTAATGTGAAGAAATAAAAGAAAGGAAATGAGTCACATAACAAGCTTACAAGTACATTGAGAAACACACCATCAACACATGAGTCCACAAGAATCCCAAAGAGGACGGCAAAACCCTGGTTTTCCTTAGCCAAAAATGGCAGAGATACAGTGAATAATACAATGATAGCTTCTCCCTCAAGAGTCCCACCATGAAAATGAGCAAGAAAGTACATAATATAGATTATCTAACCTCTTTCCCTACCTCCATGGGTCGAGCTCACTATCCTAGGAGCTGTTTCAACCACTTCTAAACTAAGCACTACAAACTAGGCAGTCAAAACAACTTGCCTCTATAAGCTAGGAAACTAATTCATTCATTTAATATTTACCCTTTTCATGAATGAATCTTCTAGAAGTGTTACATGAGAGTAAAAGTGTCTTACAAGTATAATAATTACATCAAAGAGAATCATAATTCACCCCAAAATGTCAAACTGGGTCAAACTGCGTTTTTCTGAGCTGTACAGTGCATTTTGGAAAAATCTGCCTGACGGGTCGCACGCCCCTGCCTGACGGGTCGCGCGCCCCTGCCTGACGGGTCGCGCGCCTTTGGAGCCACTTTTTGGGCACTGGAATGTGTCCAAATTGGGCAAGAGTAGGCTTTTTGGAAAGGTCTGTGAGTCTACTTTCCAACCACACTTTAATTTTTGAATTTGGAGCTCATTTTCCCTGTCAAAAATCAAATCTCCCAAGACTACTTTCTGCAATTCAAAAAGGTGGCAGAAAGTCATTTTTTACTAGTTTTTTTACTTTCTGGAGGCCCAAAACTTCACCAAATCTCAAGTCCATCCATGAGCATGTGTAACTTTGCATGAAAAACCTGGAAATGCTGAGTTTTTGTCAAATGGAGTTGCCATGATGAAGGGTCGCGCGGGGGGTGAGACCCGTTAATGGGAAAAACCTGCAAATTGCACAAAAAATTCACAAATGACAAAATTTTCTCCAAATTTCTTGAAATTTGGGCTGGGGGTCCCCAATCAAGTACCATGCTCAGTCAAAGAGGCTTTGACCAAAATTTGGAGTGGATCGGGCCTTTTCCGTCGTTTTAGTGCCTTGGCCAACCTCTTTGGATCCGACGATTGTAATTTTGACATTTCTCTAAAACCATGACAACTGTGCAAAAAGTGAAGGAGGTGTTTCTTCTTTGGCATGTTTTGGACAAAAACCTCTCTCAGTTTTGCAAAATTCATCTTTGATTGCTCTGAAACATCATTTGAGTGCGACTTGCCCCGATGTGTGAAACAAGGAATTTTGTCGAAATGGAGCGAAATGAAGGGGATAAGGGGCTTCTAAATTCTTGGGGAAATTTTTGGGAGTGGGGAGAGATGTTAGGAAGCAGGGGAAAGTGGAATCTCAGAGATTGAGTGAGGGCAAGGGGTCCAAAAGGGCAAAACATAGGCCCAACCTAGAAAATTGCCAGGTTGTAGCTAGAAACTAGGGTTTGTGCAAAAATGAGGAATTTGGGGGATCTAAGGGATGGGAAGCATTTGATAGGGTATTTTAAAGATAGGGGAAGGTGTATGAACATCTGGATACAAGATTTGTCAATGACTTGACCGTCCAAGAGAAATTGGCTTCAAAACCCTAGGAGAGGGAAATGACCTTGCCTGGGCGCAACTGAAGCATGGACAAGGTGTAAAATGACTCATTAGACACTGAGATGATAATGAAAACCCTATGAATGATGATAGACTCAGCTGAATAGTGACATATATTGGCATTTGGGCAACTTTTAGAAGGAGTGAAAGCAAACCCTAGACCTAATGCCTAGTGACCATGCTTGAAGACTCACTGAAATAACAAAATTTGACCTTGACACTTCAAAATCACTTTGTAAGAGCACATTTGATCACTGGAGGAAGGCTGGAAAGACTAACACTAATATTGGCTCCAATGGGGATGGTAGCTCCTTGGAGGTGCCAAGAACGACAGATCTATGGGAGAGCAGACCAGTGCTTTCAACCATTGGGCGATGGAGTCAAAAACTCAAGCTGAAATGCATGACTGAAAAATGATGACTTGATAACACAAATTGACTCTCACTCAACTAAAAACTGACTCAACACTTAAACACAACCGACAAACTGAAAATGATGCTCAAAGGGGAGCTTATTCATCACAACCTACTCTAACAGTTTCATTCATCACCTGATCAAGTGAAATGAAACAACCAATGCAACCAAGTAAGTATCCCGTCTGCTGTTTGAATTCTCCACAAGTGCTTGCTTATGAACAACAAGAGAGAACTACTGAAAGGCAACTCCCATGACAACTTAGAAACAGATCCATTGAATGATATGGCTTCTCTATCCACCTCCAAAAACACTGCATAAGGATCTTGAAATTCAAGCACACTGGAACTTAGCTCATCCAATAGATTACTTCTCTTCTCCTCATACCATGAATGAAAACTTTGATCTGAGCCTTGTGACGAGACCCCTGCTGAAAATGACAAAGAAACCGGCTGCCGGATCAAATTCATATCAGCACATGTTTCAAGCTCACATGTAGACAATGGAGAAAAACTTTGACTGCAAACCTCATCCAAAACATCAGCTATTGGATCATGAAAAACTTGAAAAGACTGCTGCAATCCCATTTCTATTGGTTCCATTGTGATTACATGATTGCCTACATGCTGCTCATTCTTCACTGAAGATGGACTATGCAAATTTCCCTTCAAATACTGAAATGATTCAAAACAGAATGGTAGGGAACCTTCTTGTATCATTTGATCAAATATGTCAGCTTCCATGCCTTCATCTGCAACTTGACAACCAATGGCATTTGGGGGCTGCAAATCTGAATATGAGAAGTCTGGAACAAGGTTTTTATTGCCTTCAAGATGGTCTGGATCAAGACTTGTTGACAGCTGATTTCTAAGTTCATGGAAGTTGTCTCTAATGAACTGACATGAATCAAAACAAAAAGGTAAAGATCCTTCACTTACTTCAAACTTTGCTGCACTTTCCTCGTCAATGTCATAGCTGATATGTGATGGCTGAACATTGTTTTCAAACTGCTGAAAATGAACTTCCTCCTTCCACAAACTAGCTGCTGATTTGTCTGCAAGATTAGCTTCTGTTTGGAGAACATAATCATCATCATACTGAGGCAAATCATCGGTATAAAACATATCATCAAGCATGCAGGTCATATCAACAGATCTCTCCTCTCCAAGATGATCTACAAAACAATCATTATCAGATCTATGACAACCAGGATAAGAAACAAAATGTTTTGGATCAGCAACTTGTTCTTCTTCAATCAGCGAGCCATGAACATCATAATCATTCCTTGTGTTGATCTTGTCCATCATCTTTTCCACGACACTTACTAAAATGTCAAGCTTCACCTCTAGAGATGTCGATTTTTCCGGATCTATGTTTTTCATCTCTTCTTCTTTCAACCTTGCCCTTCGGATCAGCAGATGAGCCTCTACATTTACTGCACTGTTCTGCATCTCATGAAGTGTTGCAATATCCCTTTCTCTCAGCTGAAACTCCATCTCCGGATCAAAGGCACCCGGATAGTGCAAGAGAGCAGATTTAGGAGTAGGCCTTATATCAACTGGCATCGAATAATAAACTTGGTTAAATCTGGCTGAAAACTGTTGTACTGTCTCCCTTGGCAATCTTTTCAGCTGGTTATACTCTTCTATAATCAAGAAAAGGTTTTGTCCGATCATCCACCTGTGGAGAAAAACTTTGACAAACTGCTGGAAATCTGAAATGCTTGCATCAGGCAGGGCTTTGAACCAACTCTTCACTTTGGCTTGCAAAGAAAGAGCAAAAAGCCTTATACTAACATCTTCTTCATCAACTTCAAAAAGATCTAGAAAATTCTCAAAATTTTGCACATGTTGCTCAGCGTTGACATTCTTACATTCACCATCAAACCTCGGCAAGTATAGATCATAATTTTTGGGGAAAGCATGGAGAACAGAAGGTAAAACAAGAGGTTTATACCGATCTGGAATTTTACAAGGTGTAGGGGTAGGTACAACAGGTATAGAATTAGTCTTGGTTGCTTGAGATTCATCAATCTGAAGATGGTCATCACAAAATTCGGAAAAAGGATCTTGATCAAGCTCAAAGGCAGGCAAATCTTTGGTATTCACAATCTTCAAAGGGAAAGAATCAACTGCAGGCCTGGGATCTTTTCTCAAATACAATATACTTTGCAAAGCCTTCTTGACATTCGTGGGAAAAGAGAAGAAATAATTTATGACAAAGAACAAAATGTCTTGGATGAAATTCCAACTTGAGTACCTGATCTTGCCATATTCTCCTTTCATGTTTTTGCTGGTCGGGATCATCCTCCAGTGGAGTCTTTGGATCTGATCTCGAAAATGATTTAGAGTCGCCAAGTGAATGATTTCAGCCTTTCAAGTGCCTGATCGTTGTTCACCATCAACAATCAGATCTAAACTTGATACATGTACTGGGGTAAAATGCAAATGAAGTGTTGTATTCACAAGCTCACGGAGATTGACTGAAGCAGCGTTTATCTACTTCCGCTTATGCAAAGCAAAAGTGTTTCGAAGGCTACCTGGCATAACTTCAGGCTCCGTCTAAGACTTATGAAATAACACGTCAATGAGCAAACGATTGGTTTGTTCTCCCCAGTATGGTCGCCAGTATGTTAGCGCTTGAAATTTCACCTCAGGCTGAAAAAGGTAAACCTCAAGGCAACATCAAACCATTTAGCCTCGTAGCTAGCCCTACGGGACAGGAGAAGGCTCTCTGCGGTATATCTCGGTAAAATCTTCAATAGATGAGATGAACAATAAGGTAACACTGATTTTAGGCTAGTAAACTTATCAAAAGGGTTGATTTGGGGTTTTTTGGTTTTTTGGTGGCAAATTGAGGGGATGGCAATTTTGGGTGCGGGGATTGGACACAGTCTCTGCAGGGGGTTCTTTGGGGCGAGGTAGGAGACAGTATTGATGCTTTTGATTTGAGGTGGATGGTCAGGAATGAAAGGTGAGGAGCTAAAGAGAGCAAAAAATAACTTTGAGTTCTCTTTAGACAGAAGAAAACATTGAAATTAAACAAACTTAAAAGCAGAGCATGGCAGGCATGAATTCTTACTTTAACACTTCATTTGTTTAATGTGCAGAAATAAAAGAAAGGAAATGAGTCACATAACAAGCTTACAAGTACATTTAGAAACACACCATCAACACATGATTCCACAAGAATCCCAAAGAGGACGGCAAAACCCTGGTTTTCCTTAGCCAAAAATGGCAGAGATACAGTGAATAATACAATGATAGCTTCTCCCTCAAGAGTCCCACCATGAAAATGAGCAAGAAAGTACATAATATAGATGATCTAACCTATTTCCCTACCTCCATGGGTCGATCTCACTATCCTAGGAGCTGTTTCAACCACTTCTAAACTAAGCACTACAAACTAGGCAGTCAAAACAACTTGCCTCTATAAGCTAGGAAACCAATTCATTCATTTAATATTTACCCTTTTCACGAATGAATCTTCTAGAAGTGTTACATAAGAGTAAAAGTGTCTTACAAGTACAATAATTACATCAAAGAGAATCATAATTCACCCCAAAAAGTCAAACTGGGTCAAACTGCGTTTTTCTGAGCTGTACAGTGCATTTTGGAAAAATCTGCCTCACGGGTCGCGCGCCCCTGCCTGACGGGTCGCACGCCTTTGAAGCCACTTTTGGGGCACTGGAGGGTGTCAAAATTGGGCAAGAGTAGGCTTGTTGGAAAGGTCTGTGAGTCTACTTTCCAACCCAACTGGAATTTTTGCATTTGGAGTTCATTTGCCCTATCAAAAATCAAATCTCTCAAGACTACTTTCTGCAATTCAAAAAAGTGGCGGAAAGTCATTTTTTGCTAGTTTTTTGACTTTCTGGAGGCCCAAAACTTCACCAAATCTCAAGTCCATCCATGAGCATGTGTAACTTTGCATGAAAAATCTGGAAATGCTGAGTTTTTTTCAAATGGAGTTGCCATGATGAAGGTTCGCGCGGGGAGTGAGACCTGTTAATGGGAAAAACCTGCAAATTGCACAAAAAATTCACAAATGACAAAATTTTCTCCAAATTTCTTGAAATTTGGGCTGGGAGTCCCCAATCAAGTACCATGCTCAGTAAAAGAGGCTTTGACCAAAATTTGGAGTGGATCGGGCCTTTTCCGTCGTTTTAGTGCCTTGGCCAACCTCCTTGGATCCGGCGATTGTAATTTTGACATTTCTCTAAAACCATGACACCTGTGCAAAAAGTGAAGGAGGTTTTTCTTCCTTGTCATGTTATGGACAAAAACCTCTCTCAGTTTTGCAAAATTCATCTTTGATTTCTCTGAAACATCATTTGAGTACAACTTGCCCCGATGTGTGAAACAAGGAATTTTGTCGAAATGGAGCGAAATGAAGGGGATAAGGGGCTTCTAAATTCTTGGGGAAATTTTTGGGAGTGGGGAGGGATGTTAGGAAGTAGGGGAAAGTGGAATATCAGAGATTGAGTGAGGGGAAGGGGTCCAAAAGGGC
This sequence comes from Pinus tabuliformis, assembly GCA_031772625.1. NCBI lineage: Eukaryota > Viridiplantae > Streptophyta > Pinopsida > Pinales > Pinaceae > Pinus > Pinus tabuliformis. The sequence goes on from CM062816.1 coordinate 1,572,099,618, forward strand.
AAAACACAGGCCCAACCTAGAAAATTGCCAGGTTGTAGCTAAAAACTAGGGTTTGTGCAAAAATGAGGAATTTGGGGGATCTAAGGGATGGGAAGCATTTGATAGGGTATTTTAAGGATAGGTGAAAGTGTATGAACATCTGGATACAAGTTTTGCCGATGAATTGACCGTCCAAGAGAAATTGGCTTCAAAACCCTAGGAGAGGGAAATGACCTTGCCTGGGCGCAACTGAAGCATGGACAAGGTGTAAAATGACTCATTAGACACTGAGATGATAATTACAACCCTATGAATGATGATAGACTCAGCTGAATTGTGACATAGATTGGCATTTGGGCAACTTTTAGAAGGAGTGAAAGCAAACCCTAGACCTAATGCCTAGTGACCAAATTTTGCTTGAAGACTCTTTGAAATAACAAAATTTGACCTTGACACTTCAAAATCACTTTGTAAGAGCACATTTGATCACTGGAGGAAGCCTGGAAAGACTGAAACTAACAGCTCCTTTGCCTTTGTTCCTCCTTCATTGTTCCTTGTTGTTTCTTCTTTTCCTGTTGCCCCTGTTTCATTGTTCCTTGCTGCTGCTCCTTTGAATTTCATCTTTTGTTTCTTTGTTGCCTCTTCACTACATTTTTTCATTCTTTGCCTTATTGTTGCTCCTACATACCTTGTTGCTCATTTTCTTGTTGTTCCTTGTTTTTCTCCTTTTCCATCAATGACAATATTGCCAACAATCCCCCCCCTTTGGCATTGATGGAAACACATTTTTCCTCCCCCTTTCATTCTGAGAAGTGTCTTCCTTCCTCTAATTACCTCCCCCTTTGACATCAATGGAAAGAGGGTTACAAATGTCTTGTATATTGTAAAATATTCCTTAGTCTAGCTGTCATCATTGCATTAATGCTCTATAACCTGCAATGTCTTGTTCTACATAAACAATGTTGACACTATCATTGAATGAATGCCACACCAGATGGCTTATTAGGGTTGCTCCAGATTGAATGAATGTTTCTCCATAAACATTGCTTCAAATAAGCTTCAACAAATTTTAACACTGTAAGATATTGTTGTGAGAACACTCTGAAAGCAAGAATATTGTTGAGAGAACACTTTGCATACTATTGCAAGAACTCATTGAATAAGCACATTGTAGGGTACATTGCAAGCATACATCACCACACCATAAGAAAGAACAATATCACCATAAGAACATGGTAATCAATATGAACATTGCACACCAACATTCCATGCTTACAATTCTTTTTCTATGCATATAATCATCAATTTGTAGATAAAATTATATAGAGATCTACACAAAAGCCTTCCTTACTTCTAGTGTAAACCTAATTTTGATCGTATGAGAACTTCAAATAATAAAGAGAAGATTTCTATTGATGAGCCATGAATCTCATTTAAAGCATATTGGTGAGGGATCTAGAAATAAACGACCTTCAACATAGAAGGCACTTGGCATTTTGTTTTTTGTTTACCGGGAAGCAGGAAGCAATGGTGACCATACAATGCGACCATCTCCAAAATAAAGAGACAAAATTTTTCATGTCTATGTTAATAATCACACCAATTTCCAAAGTATATTACGATCCCTAGTTATTTTGGTTTTCTTTGTGTTATTTATCTTTCTTGTATAACAACTATCTCTTCAGCACTTTCTAGCACCAAGGTTACCTTCAATCTCAGTAAATGGTCCTTCGACCATTCAAATAAATTGTGCTATACTTCAACAACTGAAACACCATCCTTATCTAATGATAATTCGATAGTAGTTGCATCTATGAATTTAACAAGATTATGCCCAGGAGTTATTTGAATACAATATTAATCTATAATAATATGGCTAGCTTGGTTAGTAAACACAATGTATTCAACTCATCATCTGCTAAATTTGCCCCATAGTGCACAAAAAGAATTTTGACCCACTGATAAAGGAAAATCGACCCTTTATTGAGAAGAACTTGGTCAGGATAGTAGAGAGGAAGCTTGGTTGATAAAATAGAAAGAATCTCAACTTCCTTGGCTGGAACATTGACTCCTTCAAACCAAAACAAGCATTGGTTTCAATCAAATTTTGGATTTAATGTGCATTCAAATAGTTGCGTCTAGTATATTATAATGCAGCAAGGATATTCAAATGAGTCAGTTTGCTTATCATATTGGCACATATTATAGTGTATGGTGATCGACAGTAAAATATTCATTGGCTAAGTTAAATTCATTAGAAATATATTCATTTGTGTTGTAAGGGAAGAAGACATTGTGGCTAAACCAATTATCTGAGTCTCAGTTTATAACATCCCGGTGACAACGACTTCATCCTTTAGCACGACAATCATGATAGTAGGGTAATGGATGAGTGCAACAACATAGGCTGGCTGGTCGAGTGAGATGCATAACCAAACATCTATTAAACCACAATCTCCTTGTAAGGGTACTTCGACATTAAATGCCACATCTACAACTACCAATCCCAACATTCACAGGGCTTCCATGAATTTCTACATAGACTCTTCTAACAATGGTCACAAAACATGGATGATATCAGCTCGGTGGAGGGAATGCGTTCTCTACTTTCTGGGCCAACGCAACTTTAAACTTCTGAATTATTGTTTCGACTTCAGCCAGAACATAATCAAACATTATTTCACATATCATCTCGCATGGTTGGCTTGTTGAAAATCTTGACGCCAAGGCCTTAAGAAAGAACGACTCATGGGATCACCACTTTTATGAACAACCAGGAATTAAGAACTTGTGCTCACAAAAATTGTGCAATTCTTCTTCACGATGGCCAGATTCAGGCGTTATACTAGGATCAATATAATGAAAACAACCATGCCACAAAAGCCCAAATGAAGCCACAACACTCTGCCCATGGGAGGCATGCCAAAAAGGACAAAAATTCCAGATGAAGCTACAAAATATCATTGACAAGTAATTATGACCCAAATTAGACGTCCCACCATAAAAAATTATCTTGCACCACTCAATTTGATTCATGGGCACATGTAATGCCCCACCATTCATAGGGAGAATGGTTTTTCAGGTTACATTTATTGATTGGTCTCATTCAATCCCCCTTTTTTTTCTTTAATAAAAACGAAGCCTACAAGAGAAATAGTCAGAGCTAATGGAAAGACACCCAACAATGCCATCATAAATCTCGTATGAGTCATGGTGCCTGATTAGATAATTTTTTAACTTCATAGTAACAAAAATTACGTATAGACAAAGTGCAATAGTAGTCATGTTTTTTAATCTCAGTCCTTAACCTCATTTTTAAGCCAGGCCATGGAGTCTGAGGCATATCAATTCATCTCATTGCATCGTAGGCATATCAATTAATACCAATTCATGGATGTTGCTTCAATGACCATTTCCCTGGTTTGACATCTACTGCCATCTATTCTTGCATGATGAGGATAGTGAAAATTACATAATGCATACCCCAGAATTGTCATAAGGCTTCAGATTTGGTAGGTAGAGTAACATTCAATTTTTCAGTTTTCCTTTAATGCCCATCATGCATACTTTGCAATCAACACAATCCTCTCATCCATTTCCTTGGCATAATATGCCACTTGTTCACACTACAATTCTATCACTGCATGCTTAGATCTGCACTGTCATTTCGTTATCATACCTCTAAGGCATCTGTCATACAGTCACACCTCTCAAACTATTATTTATGGCACATTTGGTTACATATTTTCGTTGGCATAGATAATATTGGTCCATTGTATAGTCTGACATTAACATTCGACATTCATAATGTTCCATAACGCTCCAACCTAATTAACTAAACTCTTCATGATCATGGCAAGGCTTCCAGAACGACCTCTATTGTTAGGATTCCAATAACGTATAAAATGCACTTTCATGAGATTTGCTATTTATTCTCTTGTGCATCTTACACATTGTAAGTATTTGCAGTTTATGCTCCATAGTACGATTGGAAATATATATTTTTTGAATAATGAATGCTTGGAATAGGTTTTTTTTCGTTCATCTTCATTTTCATTCTGGTTGTCACTCTCATTGTCTCAGTAGGGCTATTGGAATAGCATGACAAATCCATCATGATTATCATAGTGCACCCATGTAGGTGACTATTCAACTCCCATTGCTCTCCAATCATGTTCTTTCAGCATTTTGACTAGCGGGAAATTTTCAAGAATAACATTATGAAGCATAACCTGCCTATTTCCATTCACCATTCTCCATTTTTATTCCCAAAACTATATGGATGGAAAAAACATAAGAAAAAATGATGTATTGGTTTGTGGAGGAATTTGGAGGAAGATTTCATCCTTGGTTGAGATATCATATGTCTTTTGCTAAGACTTCTTTCTTTTTTCATCATTTGAATCATCAAATTGTATGTACTTTTCTTCCCAAATAGTATTTCTCAAAATGTTTTCTGGTATATCTTCTCTTGCAAAAAACATTCTAAGTCTCAAATATGTATGGGCAGTTCATTGCACAAACCATTTATCATAGAATTAGTTTCTGACTTAATACCAACGAATTCAAAATGGGTTGCACCATAGTATTTCAAAGCTTTTCCATACTGGAATTTTACATCATCTCGGATATGCCTATAAGAATTGTGGAGAATACCACAATTCTTATAGGAATATATATTAGATACCAAAGACTCTGCCAATGATTTTCCGTCGTGCCCCAATTTGTAATTGATCACAACAATATTGGTGAAATCCTTAACTTTTCTAAATGTTATAATTGTTGTTTCGAAAGAAGATTCAATGGATTTTAAACCTCTATTGGATAGCTTCCGACCCAATTCATTAAATAACCCACCCTTCTTTCGAGTTGTTGGTTGAAATCTTCTACTCCATGGATGATAATTCCAAACAATATTGTTGTTGATCTAGCTCCAACCACTCATAAACTTAGTACTCCTTAGATGTTAAAACATGCAATATATTCAATTCATTTTTTTGCATCTAAAGCAATATTACCGATAGAGGTTGCAATTCACTTTCATGTTGAACTTGCTTTCCATCTTTTTGTAGATGTCTTTAACATTTATTTAACTTCTGTTAATTTCTCTGGATCCACTTAGATTTTCTTTAGAGTTTATGGGACTTCTCTCCCCCTGATATATTGTTGCTCCTGTGACACTACATGAATTCTTCTTTTGTTTTCTTACGCAACTCCCCTTGAGGAAATGATAGTTTCATTTTACTATTGATGTCTCAAGTTGCTCCTTTTTCTTCCTCTTCCATACCTTAGTTGGATTCCTTAGGTTGTTGTGTGTATTTCCTTTTGGCTCATTGTTTCGTCTGCTTGGAGTTAGTTTTGTTTTCTGTTTATAACTCATTAGTGTATATGAAATTTTGTGGTCATTAGCTTTGTTCTTCTTTGAAAACAATTTACATTTAACGAGTTTGTGACCATATTCCTTACACAGATAAAAATAGCCATGGAAAGAGTTTATGTACCTAGTCATTGACGTTCTCCTTTGTTTTCTTGTTGGATAATAGTTTCTTGTTTGTTGCATGTTTTGCTGAATAATATTGATCTTCTTCTTCTTACAGTTTGCTGCTATGTGTTCGCCATGAGATATATTCTCTCCTTTGAAATTTTTCAAATTTTCTCAATTCATCTCTAGGAGAAAATGACCTTCTTGTATATTGATCAGAAAATTATTCCCGATGACTTTTTAATGTTGAAAAATGAAATTCAAATGATGTTTTTGGAATAGTCTCATTGCGTAGATTTCTTCCTTCTGAATCCAACACAATTTGAATGGGTAAACATGGACTCTGGATAAAAGAGATATTATAAAAAGAAAATCGCCCAATATCCTTACAAAAGGAGGCATTTTCTTATTAAATTGGACTTTAGAAGAATTTAATGTGCTTTAATAAAAAAAATTGGAGTCCATGGAATTGATTCTATGACCTCTCCTCCATAAAGGAGCATGCCTTAACTAGTTGGGTTGTGTATTAAGTCTTGTAATGTGGTGAGAGCAATATGTATTTATCAACGTGGATGTTTTGGATATGGTTTAAAGAAGGGGAGGAGCCCACCAAATCTAGTGGCTCCACTTGACGTAGATCTCCAAACAAGAGTACCCTCCAAGATAACACTATGGATATCAACGAATCCACCAAATAGCCATTAATCAAAGGTTATCCGTGGGAGTTAATACAAAGGATAACACTTATGGAGATTATGCCAATCCACACAAAATCAAATTGCCGATCAGTACATCTGGACTGTTGTGTAGACAGCCACGGTGGGCAAAGATAAAGCCATTGGTTTCAACGTATTCATCCAGCCTCCATGTGCTCCAAATAAAGCTATCCGCTATTGAAACTCCAAGATATATATATATCTTCTATTTTTAATTCATCATTCTAAATTCGATGTATATAATATGGTTTATATTTTAAATGGATATGGAGGAGCGACTATGGCATGTTTAAATGGATATGGAGGTGAAATTCCAGGGATATGCAAGGTTATTTAAAAATGTTGGTTTATCAAAGCGAGCCAAGAAGTTAGGGATAGGGAGTCGAACACAAGATTTCTCCTCTACATAAAGCCTTTAACCAGCGCGCCACAAGAATAGACTTGTGAGGAAGGCAGAGAAAATTCTTTGTAATGTAGGTATATTGCAACATTCCACTGACTAAAGTTGGCACCTCGCTAACTTTCACTGAACTGCCAAATTTGGAGGCAGATTTAGCAGTCACAGACAGAGAGTTGATTTTTTGGAGGCCCAGAGGTCACTTTGTCAGAACAGGGTTGTGTTTATAAGCAATTTGCATCGTCTCGATGTTCTAAACTCATCTGTGCTATCTGTTTCTACATTTGATCTGCATAATTATGAAGGAGTAGTGCCATCAAGAAGCTCAAGGTAGCTCTAAGCATTGATTGAAGGAATCAAGTCCAAGGGAGCTTGGATCTATTTGCAGCCATGACAGGGATATAGATGGTATTCTAAGCCCATTGGTTTAGTACAATAACCTTTGGAGTTAAGTGTGGAACTTGTATAAGAATTATTGCCATAATCCCAAAGACCCAAGTCAAGTTGATAAGAGCTCACGGAGACGTAGCCCCCGAGATTTGGGTGAACTCCTAGATTAAATTTGTTTTTCTGTGAGGTTGTTTATTTTTTGCAGTATATGATTGTTATATGTGTTTAATATCAGCATAAGAAAAAGGACTTAAAGCACTTAAACAGTTAAAACAAAGACATACACCTATCTCAAGTATTTAATTCCACAAAATGTCAACATAAGCTAGATCATATATTTGTTAAGTTTTAGAGTGGGAGGTTCTTGTAAGTATAACAAGATGTTAAACCCCCATTTCAGATCATATATGACCATTTCTTCACCTTATTTTTTGGTTCTTGATGTTGTTGCGCATTTTTATTTGTTTCTTTACAAAATATGTTATTGTTGGACTCTTCTTCTATAGGTCTTTTTAGAGTTGATTCATTATATTTTATGGTTTCCTTTGATCTACTACATTTTTCTGAGTTTTTCATAGAGACAACCTCCTCTTCTAACTACTTACACAACATGTTCTTTTCATCTAAATCACATGATTTAACTCAACTAACCTCGACCTCTAACCTTGCACATTGTACCTCTTTCTCCTTTAGCTTACTATTCCTCATCTCTTCTATTCTTCTTGCTTCTTCAAGCTGTGTCCTTAGGCTAATGATTCCATTCTTGTATTCATGCTCTCTTTCATCACATATTTGCACCAGTTTCTTCAAATCTTTGTTTTCATTCTTCAATATTTCTATTTCAGTCAAGGCTATGTCAAGCTTGGCTTGTTCTTCAGTTGTTTTTTTTCATGGAAATAAGGTCCATTCACACTAGAAGAGACCTCATTTAAATGAATACTTTCCTTTTGAGAGGAAATTTTCTTTTTCCTCTTTATCTTCTCCTTCTTGAAAGTGCAACTACTAGTGTCTCCTTCATGCACGAGATGCAATTTATCCCAGATTTCTTTTCCAGAATTTAATTCTATTACCGTATCAATATCCTTAGTATGAAGATTATTAAGCATAACACATTTTTCCTTAGCATTCCATTGTTGTTATTACAGAGAGAGAGAGTCTTTACAGTGGCTATCACATACTAATTTCCACACACCAAGTCCATAAATTATTAGTTCAGAATTTACCTTATCTCTCCATTCATTAATGTTTGATGTACTGAGCACAAGTACAATTTGACAGTCCATGACTCAACTAGAACTACCTTCAAGTTGTTAGGCTTACAATGAAAGAACTGGCTCTGATACCAATTGATGAAAACTTGACTAAACTAGGGGTGAATCAGTTTAGTATATTCGTGGACATTAAAATTATTTTCATTAAACTTATTAACTAAAACGTTACATGATCACCTTAGCAAATATCGACCAACAAATTGAATATGTGAACAACAACTAATAATCAAACCAAAACATCACATGAATACATAATAAAAACATACATTAACACCAAATTTATGTGGTGTCCCATAACGGGAGAAAACCACGATTTTATTATTGGTGTGATCCAAAGGCAAGCCCCTACTTCTTATTACATCTGATTTTTTGTAGGCTCCAACCTATAGGATGTTGATACCTCAATTTTCTACAAGCTACAATTCCAAGGAAGCTCCAACTCCTATATGTTTTATGTATGTCAGACCAGGGAGTAACTCCTCAACACAATTTGATTTGTATATTACATTCCTTCAGGTTGGTCTTTATTCTATACATGAGGGAGAGACGATTCACTTCATCTCCCAATGACTATTCATATTAATTATCATTTATTTACATTATATTCACCCAATCCTGATGATTAGGTGTCAACATTCCCCCCCTTAATCTGAAGGGATGTTGGTGAGTCCAAGCATCATTCTCAATCGTTCAAATTTTCTCTTCCAAGTGCTTTGGTGAAGATGTCTGCAATTTTCTCATTAGTGGAACAATGATGAATATGGATTGTTTTGGCCTCAACATGATGCCGAATCAGATGATATTTAGTATTGATGTGCTTCGTTCGATCATGGAACTTTGGGTTCTTGGCCAACTTTATTGCAGAGGTATTTTCAATCATGAGTGGAGTTGATTGTACTTGTTTTACCTGCAAATCTTCAAGAATTTTCCTGAGCCACACAATTTCTTTTGTTGCTTCCGCTACTGCCACGTATTCTGCTTCTATTGTGGTATTTGCTGGAACTAATCATTTGCATGATCTCCAGGAGACAGCTCTTGATCCAAGACTCATAGCATATCCTAAAGTAGATACCCCAGTTTCTTTGTCTCCATCGAAGTTTGAATCAGAGTATCCAATCAAGCTGAAGTCATCCACCTGTGTATACTTGATTCCAAATTCTTGAGTTCCCTTCAGGTACCTTAGAACTTTTTTTGTAGTAGACCAATGTCCCTCACAAGGCTTTTTCATAAACTTGGAGAGGATTCCAACAACAAACGAAATGTCTGGTCTTGTAGTAGTTAGGCAGTTGAGACTTCCTACAAGTTGTATATACTTTGTTGCATCCTCAAATTCTTTTCCTTCAATAGATGTGAGCTTTAAGTTTTGTTCCATTGGAGTGGTAAGAGGATTACATTCTGTCATGCCAAACCTATTCAACAAATCTCCAATGTACTTCTTTTGAGAAAGAAATATGGACTTCGGATGTTGGGTTACTTCAATACCAAGATAGTAATGAACATAGCCCAAATCAGTCATTCCAAAACTTTTCCCCAATTCCTTCTTTATGGATGCAATGTAGCTTTCGTTGTTTGTTGTCATCAAAAGATCATCTACATATACCACAAGATATACAGTTGTTTTGCGAACTTTCTTGACAAATAAAGTTGCATTATCAAGATCGTTATGTTTGAAATTGAGTTTCAGAAGATGCTCAGTTAGTTTTTCATACCAGGCTAGCGGTGCTTGTTTGAGGCCATACAAGGACTTCAAAAGTTTGCATAATTTTGTTCATGTCCTTTCACAACAAATCCTTCAGGTTGGGACATAAAAACATTCTCTTTTAGATCTCCATTCAAGAAAGCAGCTTTTACATCCATTTGATGGACTTTCCAACCGTTCTGAGCTGCTAGGACAAAGAGTGTCCGGATAGTAGCCCATTTTGTTGTGGGGGCAAAAGTCTCCTCATAATCGACCCCTTCCTTCTGTGCAAAACCATTTTCCACAAGCGTAGCTTTGTGCTTGTCAAGTGAGCCATCAGCTTTATACTTGTTCTTGTAGACCTACTTGCAGCCAATTAGTTTGGTTCCTAATGGAGGATCAACCAGCTTCCAAGTGCCATTCTTTATGAGGGCATCATACTCCTTTTGCATCGCTTCTTTCCATTCATCATGAGAAGCAGCTTCTTTGAAGGAAGTTGGTTCAAAATATGTAGACAAGTTCAATTCACAATCATAAGAAACATCCATATCAATAGGTGAATTAGAGTCATCTACATCACCTCCATCTTGTCGGTTTGAATTTCTAGTTCCTGTCTTTCCAACCTCATCAAGATGAACACTTTCAAGTATCTTTGTCAGCCACTTTGGGGGACCTTTCTCATATGGTCCAGGCTGCTCCATTGATTGAGTTGGGACTGAATCAAGATTGAGTCTCCCAATTCTATCAATCACATCACTTAAAGCATCATCCGTTTTTGGAGTTTCATGCAGGGGAGAGTGTTCTTCAAAAGAAGATTCCACATGTTGATCTAGTATATGAATCCCCCCTTCAAGATGTGGAATCTGATTATCAAATTCTTGAAATGATTTTTCTTTTGCGAATCTATCCAAGTGATCAAGTTGCCACTCAACAACATTGTCAGTTTTGGATGATTCAAGAAAAATTACATCTCTAGATACAACAAACTTTTTATTTACTTCATCATAGAGATGATATGCTTTGGAGGTGTTTGAATACCCTAGTAAGATACATTTACAACTTCTAGCACCAAGTTTGTTTCTATGTACCTTTGGTATCAAGGCATAACAGGTGGAACCAAATACCCTGAGATGCTTCACCAAAGGAACATGTCCATACCACATTTAATATGGAGTCTTGTTTCTAATAGCATTAGATGGAAATATATTCTTTATATATACAGCACATAGAACAACATCAGCCCAAAACATTATCTTTACATTTTTTAAGAAGAGCATGGATCATACCATATTTAAGATTGTTATACTCATTCTTTCAGCTACACCATTCTGTTGGGGATTATAAGGCAAAGTTGTTTGATGTTTGATCCCATGTTGGCAAAGATAGTTTTCAAATTCATTTGATGTGTATTCTTTTCCATTATCAGTGTGAATAGACCCAATATGAGCATCATCTTCAATCCATTTATGAAAGTTCTTGAATGTTTTAAAAGCATCAGATTTGTTCTTCAATAAATAAACCAAACACATTTTGGTGTATTCATCAATAAATGTCATCATATATTTATTTCCATTTGTAGAAGGAACAGGCACTGGATCACATAAATTTGAATGAATGAGTTCAAGTTTTCTATGTGCTCTTGAATGTGAATCATGAAAAGACTGTTTGCTATGCTTTTCTAGAATGCAAGCATTGCATTGCTTAAATTTCCTAGTAATTGTAGGCAAACCAGCAACACCATTTTTCTTCAACAAGCAGAGGTTGTCATAGTTCAAATGTCCAAGTCTAGCATGCCATAATAAACTTGATGGAAGTGCACCTTCTTCATGATAAGAATTTTATGAGAAATGTTGTGCACGAGCAGAGGTACCTTGCAGCTTGAGAAGCCTTTCTTCTTCTATTCCCCTCATGAAAAGTGAGTGGTCATATGCTTTTCTCACCTCAAGCTTGTCATCAACCATATGAATAGAGTGACCTTGCCGGCAGATGTGGACCAAGGACAACAAGTTTCTCTTCAACTGTGGGAGATAGAGAACATGATGCAAAAGAAACTCTGGAAGACCAGGCAATTGAAGCCTGATTGTGCCAAGCCCTGATGGCTTGATTTTTGATTGGTCTGCAAAGTATACTGCTCCATCAACATTGTCAGTAAATTCTTCAAAAAAATATTTTCTATGAGTCATGTGGTAGGTTGCTTCTGAATCAAGCAACCAATCATTTTTCCAAGAAGCAAGTGAAGCATTAAATAAATCTTCATTTACTCCAATATTACATTGTGCCACAACATAGTGAGCGGATTCAAGTGCTTTACCTTTGTCTGTATCATCAATTTTACCTTTCTGTTGGTTTCTTTGCTGCTCAATTTTGTCCCATGGTAACTTGCATGTAGAGGCATCATGTGATCCATTTCTTTTGCAGCGTATGTAGTGCAAATCTGCCTTTTCTCCTTGAGAATGTCTGCCCCCCTTGCCTCTAAAATATCTTCCTCTTCCTCTTCGACCATTTGTTCCTCTGGAAGAATCTTGAGTAGGATTCTTTTCTTTATGAGCAAGACACACAGCCTCTTCAGAAGATTCAAGGGCTATCTTCTTTCCAAAAGATTTCTCTCTTTCAGCAAACTTTTTCACAAGAGAGTCAAAGGTGATATCTTTGAGATTTCTATTTGCTTGTAATGACTCAAGATAATTGGAGTAAGTAGGATAAAGTGCCCTGAGAAAAGTGATAAGAGGAATATCCAATTCAACCTTAGTGGATTTCATATCATGAATTATAGATTTTACTTCGGATGCAAGAGCAAGAGGATAATTATTTTGCTATTCAAGAGTGAAGATTTTAATCATGAGTTGAACAAGTTCAAGTGTAGAATGTGAGTCATAGAGTTCTTTCAGCGTTTGTAAGGCTTCAAAAGCAGTTGAAAATGGCGAAATATGGTGACTCACCTCTTCATTTACAGATGTTATGAGTAATGCATAAACTTTGTTGTTCTTGTTTTCCCAAATGATGAGCTATTTGTCTGAGGTAGGTTGTTCTGGCTCTTTGTCTCCATCTCCAACACACACTCCTTTCCACAACTCATTGAAAATAAGGGTGTGTTTTTATCATTCGGGACCACTCAGGATAGTTCTCCTTGCTAGTGAGAACTATTCCCACAATGGATATGATTGAATGCATTGTAAAATCTTGTACCAAGCCTCCGACGATGTCCAGGATACCAGCAACAATGCTCTCAATGCAGTAGCCACACCATGCTCTCAACGTAGCAGTGTGGAATGAGCATATCTCTAGCAGCATGGAATGAGCAACATTTCAGCACTCCATCCTGAAACACGACAGAGATGGCCTTCAGTCCGCTTAGAATAGTTATGCAACAATACAATTATGCTCTGGTTATAAGAAATACCACATGGACATTATGGCAGAGAGCCTAGAGAGTGCAGAGAAGAGAGGGACATAATATGGAAGAAAACTAATACAAGGAGTCACAACACAAAAGCTAACTTTGGGAGCTGGCTCTGATACCATGTCAAACCAGGAGATAACTCCTCAACACAAATTGATTTCTATATTACATTCCTTCAAATTGGTCTTTATTATATACATGAGGGAGAGACTGTTCACTTCATCTCCCGATGACTATTCATATTACTTATTATTTATTTACATTATATTCACCCAATCTTGATGATTAGGTGTCAACAATGTAGGCTACAACACACAGGAGGCTCCTACCTCAACAAGCTCAAACTTTGTGTTTATCAAGCCACTACTTGAGAGGAGACTACCATCCCTTGATAAAAACAAGAAATAACTATGTGTTGGTTTACCTTGTCATAAATTCTACAATCTCCAACTTCATTTCTGCATCTTCTTGCCTTCAAATATGCTTCACATAAGCTTCATATGTGTTAGGTAACTAATGCATAATAGCTCAATCAGCTCTCACACATTCTCTAACCTCTCAATGCCTTCCAAATCACATCTTTTATAAAGATATTTTGTTGATTGTTTGTATCCCACATAGGAATATGAAGTGAATAGACTTGACTCTTTGCCTTCCACTCATTCGCTTCCAAACTCTTCATATCTTGAATATTAAAACACAAAAATAAATAATTCATCCAATATTAATTGCAGCCACATGTAATGATTAAATGCATCAACCTAATGTCAACATCAAATAGCAATATTTATCATTAATGCATCACAAGAATCTTTGTGACATCTTTGCATTTTCCTTAGAGTCTTGCCTTTGCATCATAACAATTCATCTCAACCAACAATTTCACATCACAACAAATCCTTCAATATATCAATCTCTGCAACATTATAAAAACATTTCAATGTGCGACAACTCCTCCTCCTCCTTCTCCTCCTTAGCATTGTTGATCTTATTCAATAGTCTATACATTGCTTTTTTTTTCTCCTTTCCCTATTGTTGCTCCTTCATTGTTATTTTTTGTTGATCCTTTTTCTATTGATCCTCCTTCATTGTTCCTTGTTGTTGCTCCTTTTTCTGTTGATCCTCCTTCATTGTTCCTTGCTGTTGCTCCTTTGCATCTCATTTTTTGCTGCAGCCTCTTCATTGCATTTTTTCCTTCTTTTCCTTTCTATTGCTCCTGCATAGATTGTGTCTATTTTTCTTGATGTTCCTTGTGCTTCTCCTTTGCCATCAATGACAATATTTCCAACATCTGGTCACAGTCTCTTAAGTGAGAAATCTCGGTTGTAGTTGCATGGAGGAAGGCTTCTGCATGCGGTTGGATCCTTCTTGCTGCATGCACAACTTAGCATGTGTGTGGTTTGGCTGTAAGGTTAGGTAAAAAGAAAGTTCTGGTTTAGGGAAAGATCACTAGGGGTTGTTGTCTAACACCTGGGTGATCAGGTGTCCCTGTGAGGTTACAGTAAGTTTCTGGTTAGCAGACCCCACTTCCATAACTAGAGCTTGGATGCTGGGTCATGTCATATTAGTAACAACTAGCTCATGTTTATCCTGGAGATCTTGTAAAAGCGGGTAAATGTGGGGTGGCTAGTTACATATAATGAATAGAATTTTACTAAATATGGGTGTAACACCCATTCAATGAAGCTTCCCATTTTGTGGTACCTCATTGTTTGGCTATTGAAATTATTGATGCATGAGATATTAATTGGTCAACGAAACTACTATTAGAAATGAAAAGCTTCCATCATGTTGAATTCTACAGCGATTGGAGTTCTTGCAACGGAATGATGAGAAACACTACCATGAGCACTTCTCCTCAACACTAGTAACGAAGTTCAACAACCACCTTGTAAATTTGACATTGCTAAGGAGTACATGGGGTTTTCACAGTCCCCTTATAAATAAATCGTAAACTAACGGGCCTTTTATATAACACGGACGATGTACATCCATGAAAATAATCTAGAATTTTGTATTTATGCCATGGTTGGAATGAGCCAAGTTTCTTTGGTTTTACTTACTGAGAGTAATACTAATTGC
Source organism: Pinus tabuliformis (assembly GCA_031772625.1). Classification (NCBI taxonomy): domain Eukaryota; kingdom Viridiplantae; phylum Streptophyta; class Pinopsida; order Pinales; family Pinaceae; genus Pinus; species Pinus tabuliformis. Next base: position 1,572,115,013 of record CM062816.1, read on the forward strand.
ACCCAGATTGATGAAGTACTATATAGTGCAAATATGTTTGTATGTATAGATCTATTTAATCTTGGATCAAAATTTCATTTTCTTTGCTGCTTTTGTGAGAGAAGTCTAAGGAAGTGACTTTTTTTCGCCCAAAAAAGAATGGAAATTTTGGCACGATTTTGAATAAACACAGTTTTTTTTTTGGAAATCTAGGTTAGAGTTGTCAAGATTTATAATTTGTTTTTTTTTTGGAAATCTAGGTTAGAGTTGTCAAGATTTATAATTTTGGCTCTTCCAGGGGTTCTTGATGGCACTGAATCCATTTCCACCATCAAAAAATGATTTAAACACTCCCAGGATCAAAATTCTTGAAAAAAAATCACTAGATTACAATGAAAGATTCTCCTTTGGGTGAAATCATCACCTCCTTAGACAACACCCTTTGCAAAGCATTGAAACAGTAATAAAATCAAATGCACTTTCTAGAAAAAGGAAATTTGTCCAAGATGATTAAGATGGATCTATGATCCTTAATATAAATACACAATGTAAATACTTTGGTTTCCAGAAATGAAAAAGCATAAATCCATAAAAATTGCATGTCAAGAAACTGCATGTATTGAAATATTCCATAAAATTCTGTTCACAATTAAATTAAAATTTTAAAAACATTATTCCACAGTAAAAATAAATTTCTTTTTTCCCTGAGTTGAAGTTGAGGGATTGGACCACTTCAGTTATACATGTAAAAAAAAACATATTTTTTATTTTCCAACAAATTGATCTGGACATAAGCTACTTTCCCATTATTACTGCAGTAATCCATCTTTGCCACCTGGTTCACATGCGGTAACCACTCTGATTACTGACGGAGTAATCCATCTTCGCCACGTGGGATGTAACCACAGGAAGGCGCGCGGCTTCATCAAGATACTCACGACCTTGAATTTGATGCGGAGTCCATGGCGGGAGCGCCTGCTGACTGGGAATAGCTGCGCACAAATTTATTTGTTCCAGCCATGCCTCTTTACTGGAGTTAATGCAACCCTGTTCTTCTTGGTCCACATAAATTCTAAATAAATCTGATAAATTCTCCCTTATACGGAAAGCTGGATGCCCTCCGGGAACCTGAATTGCTGACGAAATAGCTTCGAACTCGAAGCACTGAGTAGCAGACGAAGAAATTGGATCCCCATCAGGAGCTCCAACCCCAACAACAGCACTATAACTTGCATCTCCATCACCCACAACAGCACTATAACTTGCACTATGATTCCCTACGTGAAAAATTGGATCCTTCATGGGAACCTGAAGCGCTGAAGAAACGGCTTTGAAGCTTTGAGGAGGAGGATCATCGACTTTCACCTCAGGAGCAGATACGCATGGTAGCTCATCTTCCACACAGATATGCATGGTAGCACCAGTGAGTGAGTAAAGTTCGTGAGATTTCTTGAAAAGTCCACAGAGTCTCTTTCTATAACAATTACTACCTGTAGTTGGGTTCTCAACATTAAACATCTTCCCCGTTGTAGCTTAACTCAAAACTGCAAACCCTGCGCTGTTTTAAAAAGATAACCAACTTCCGAGTGAAAGAATGATAGAGAAAGATTGGAAATTTAATAGAGAAGAGTTCTCTAAATAGCTTTCTCAAATCTTTTCTCTAGAAGTGTCTGTCTATATATAGTCATTTATAGACAAGTTTATCTGGGTTATAATTTTATGCTTTTTCAGTAAATTTGTTTACGTTTTCTTTAAGTTTATCTATGTCATAACTGTATGATTTTTCTCTAAATATAAAAAAGTTTATAGACCAGTTTATCTGAGTTTCTGTAAACTTGTCTATTTTTCCTCTAAATTTATCTCATCATTTGTTTCTCTATGTTATAACAGTAGGTATAGTGAAAATTGGAATTTTTGCTATTTTAATAATAGTAATTTTATAATTAATCTTTCAAAATATTTTTATTGAAAACTTCTTTATAGCAAATACATGAAATGTGTATTTTTATTTAAAAATTGAATGATATTTTTAAAATGAAATTTTTATTTTTATTTAAAAATTTAATGATATTTTTAAAATGAAATTTTTATTTTTATTTAAAAATTTAATGATATTTTTTAAATATTATTATAAGAAATATGGAAAAAATATTATAATAAGAAATAACTATCACGGATGACATGGTTACGATCCTTGGATCTTTTGATCATTGCCTCTCGACCTTGGAAACCGCCATGCGTCCCACTCAGGTCAACAATTAAATAAATAAAGAATCCAGAAGTTGTTCTCTCTCAATTTTCAAACCCTTGTATTACAGTGCATCTGAATTATTCCTCGCATTTGCCTGGATTTTTATTGAAGACCGGAGATCACGGTTTCGATTCCCTGGGGTAGTACTCCGCCCTCGCGAATAATATGTTCTCTAACTCATTAAATTGGATGCGTTTGTTGACCCAAAAAAAATGGAAAATTGAAGCTCTTTCTGCGATATTGGAATATTTTGAGAGTTTTAATTTGGTATTTTCGGCTATACAATTAAAAAATTGTATGCTTCAATTAGGTAATTGGATTGTTATTCTCCAATCTAGAAAATTGTATCCTCCAATCTAGGTAATTGAATTGTTATTCTCCAATCTAGAAAATTATATATTTGTTGTGCATAAGATATAAGGATAAATGCCGTGCACAAGGTAAAATCATGATGGTCAAATAACTCTGGTCTAAAAACACATTAAATAATTACATGCACCACATACATTAAACTAGGTTGCTCATAAACAACCTCTTAATGTCTAATATCATAATGTGGCCTTAATCCAATTACTAATCAATCTATTTCTTACATCTCTTCATTCTCTAACAAGAAAGGTTGCATCCCAGCAAGTCCTTGCCCTGAGTAATTAGGTTCAATTGAGCAAAGATGGAGAAAAAGGTGAAAGAGCCTACAGGGCTTCCTCCCACGTGCATGATCTGTTTTGCTTATGAGCCTACCAGATATCGATCTAGAGATGTAGAGATTTCTATTTTTAGAGATCTATCTATGCATATGATGGGTTGTAAGGTCTTGCTTACTTACTTGAATTAGTCCCTTCGATATTTGTTTCATATGGCATATCCTTTAGGTTCTATTTTTTCGTTTCGAGAAAGGATTATGGCTCACCCATAAAGGAAGGTGAGTTCCCTCTTCCTGGAAGAATCTGCAGGATTTTTTGCGAGTGATGTTCGTTTTTTAAGTTTTTTTTTTTTTAATTTGTAAAAAAAAGTTCTTTGTGTTTTTTTAGCGTCTTTTCAAATTTGTAGAAAAAAATTCTTTGTTCTAATTAGGAGAGGCTAAGTAAAGAATCCCAACCTTGCTTTTCGAGGTTGTACAAGCTACAACACACAGATTAAAGAATCCAAACCTTGCTTTTCGAAGCTGTACAAGCTACAACACCTTTTTTACAGTTATTATGTTGCTTTGTATTATCTTCAATTACAGAAGATATGCCCTGCAATATTGAAAATATTGTCATGAGCCATAATCACTCTGTGTTTGTATATATAACATGACTCTCTGATATAAATAGTTAGTTCGTCCTCCTATAGTATTTCTCTTTGAATAATAGAGAAGAAGTCGATCTTAGTCAATCTTAGCTCTAATTAGCAGTAGTTAAGAAGGAGCCTCAACATATCAACATAATTACTTTTTATTTAATCAAATCGTATCATTGTTTTGTTTAATGAAATCATTGTTAGATCATAACATACATAACACACAATGGATTTATACTCAGAGACTTAGACGGCAATAGCAGAGAATAATTCGCAAAGACACACAAATGGAGAAATAACAAGATTACTTAGTCAGAAACAGCGAAATAGATAAAACAATCACTGGAGAACAGAAATCACTTTGCATTACATAACAGGTTTGGGCCTTGCCTTGTTTTCCTTGGCCAGAGAAATTACAAATTTATAGAGGCAGAAGAAGGATCTAGAATCCTATGTGTGATTCAGATGGAGATCTGGAATGATCTAGAAACCACTGGCGGTGTAGGAGGATCTAGAATCCTGCATGTGATTCTAGAAACTAATGGCGGTGTAGAAAGATCTAGAATCTTGGAGATCTAGAAAGATCTGATCTAGAATCCTCCGTGAATTTGGCTTCACACTTAACATTCTCCCACTTGAAGCCAAATAATAGTCATCAAGTCACATCGAGTCCTACCATGCCTCTACATAACTCATGTTTATTTCGTGGTAGAATCTTAGTGAGCATATCAGCAGGGTTCTTATCTGTATGGATCTTTTCCAAGGATAATTGTTCTTACTCCAACACATGTCAGATCCAATGGCACCTTAAGTCAATGTGCTTGGTTTTTGAATGAAATGCTAGGTTTTTCGCCAAGTGAATGGCACTCTGACTATCACAATATAACACATACTTGTCCTGCTTTATTCCCATCTCTCCTAGGAATCAATGCATCCACGATATCTCTTTACAAGCTTCTATTGCAGCTATGTACTCTACTTCTGTTGAAGAGAGGGCTACTATTCTTTGTAGCCTTGACACCCAAGATACTGTTGCACCTGCAAATGTATACCAATAACCTGTAGTGGACTTTCTGGTATCCATATCTCCAGTGATATCTGCATCTATAAATCCTTCAAGCACAGTCTCATCATGACCAGAACATAAACAATAATGACTAGTACCCTTGATATACCTTAAAATCCATTTTATTGCTTGGCAATGTTGTTTGCCTGGATTGGCAAGGAACCTACTTACTACTCCCACTGAATATGCAATGTCTGGTCGTGTGCATACCATGGCATACATCAAAATGCCAACTGCTGAAGCATAAGGAATCCTGCTCATCTCTTCTTTCTCCTTGTCATCACTAGGACATAATTCAGTACTCAAGTTGAAGTGGGTTGCAAGTGGTGTACCAACTGGCTTGGCATCCTTCATATTAAACCTGTCAAGCACTTTCTTGATATATTTTTCTTGTGACAACCACAACCTTTTGTTATTTCTGTCACGCATAATCCGCATGCCCAATATCTGTTGTGCTGGTCCCAAATCCTTCATTGCAAATTTTCTACCCAAATCTTTCTTCAACCTATTGATCTTATTCTTATCATGCCCAACAATCAACATGTCATCCACATATAACAATAATATGATATACTTTCCCTGATCATACCTCTTGATATAGAAACAATGGTCATCTTCCAACCTCTTAAAACCATGTTCCAACATGAATGAATCAAATTTCTTGTACCATTGTCGAGGTGCCTGTTTCAACCCATAGAGACTCTTCTTCAACCTACAAACAAGGCCTTCTTTGCCTTTTTCTGTGAAGCCTTCTCGCTGCTCCATATAAATTTCTTCCTCCATTTCACCATGCAGGAAAGCAGTTTTTACATCTAACTGTTCACATTCTAGGTCTAAAGCAACAACTAGACCAAGAATGACTCTAATGGATGACATTTTAACAACAGGTGAGAAAATTTCAATGAAGTCAATACCTTCTTTTTGGGCAAAACCTTTCACCACCAGTCTTGCTTTATACCTCTCCTTCTTTTCGTCACCTTCATGCTTAATCCTGTAAACCCATTTGTTTTGTAGAGCCTTTCTACCTTTTTGGAGGTTTACCAACTCCCAAGTTTTATTTTCCTGCAAAGAGTTCATTTCTTCTTCCATTGCTTTCTTCCATTCTTTACTGTGCTTGACTTTACAAGCTTCTTGAAAACAATTAGGTTCACCTTCATCAGCCAACAAAATATAATTTGAAGGAGGATACCTTTGTGAAGGCTTATGAGGCCTAGAAGATCTGCGAACCAACTGTGGTGGTGCATTATCAGGTTGAATCTCCTGTAAAGGTTCCTGCAAAATTCCTCCTTCTTGTTGTTCATTATTTTCCACTTGTTGTTCTTCATGCCCCTGAATTTGTTGTTCATTTGCTCGTATTAGTGGTATGTTTTCCTGCTGCTCTTCAAACCTGTCAATAACTTTCTTGACCTCCAACTCACCTACAGTCCTCTTGAACATTTCTGAATCATTAAATATAACATCCCTGCTTCTAATAATTTTATGTTTGACTGGATCCCATAGACGATAACCAAGATCTTCATCCGCATATCCCAAATAAATGCATTTCATAGATTTATCATCTAGCTTAATTCTATTTTCTTTGGGAATATGTACGAATGCTTCACATCCAAAGATTATCAAGTGAGAATAATTCAAATTCTTACCAGTCCAAACTTCTTCAAGGATACCGCAATCCAAGGCTGTAGTTGGAGATCTATTTATGAGGTAGCAAGTGGTCCTGACTGCTTCAGCCCAAAAATTCTTCTCCAAACTGGAATTGGACAACATACTTCACACCTTTTCCATAATGGTGCGATTCATCCTTTCTGTGACACCATTTTGTTGAGGAGTACTAGGCATGGTCTTCTCATGCTTTATGCCAAACCTGTTACAATATTCCTTAAATGCGTTTGAGCAATATTCTCCACCATTATCTATTCTTAAACACTTCAACAATTTGTTAGTCTCTCTTTCAAAACAATATGGAAATTTTGAAATATTCCAAACACTTCACTTTTATTTTTCACAGGATATGCCCAAACCTTCCTGGATGCATCATCTATAAATGTTACAAAATATGATGCTCCTCCTAATGATTTGATGTTAACAGGCCCAAACACATCCGAGTGTACCAATTCTAACACATTTTTCTTTCTATCATGGCCACCTCTAAGGAATGAAACCCTTCTTTTTCTACCATATATACAATGCTCACAAAGATCAAGATTGTAGGATTTCAAACCTGGCAATAATTTTTTGTCAACAAGGATTTTTAACCCTTCTCGCTCATGTGACCCAAACGCTTATGCCACAGATCTGCTAAATTTCCTTCTTTTGTGATAGTAGCCAAATCTGATTTTCCTATCTGTGTCTTCAATGTGTATAATGTTCCTGTCTTGGGTCATTTGGCCACGACCAATGCACCTTTGCTAATTTTCCAACCTCCTTTTCCAAAGCTTGTCGAATAGCCTTCATCATCCAGTCGTCCCATAGAGATTAAACTCATGCGCATTTCTGGTACATGCCTGACCTGTTTCAACAATATATCTTGTCCATCTTTCATCTTGATCTGGAAATCTCCCACTCCAAAAATACTGCAAAAATGATTATTGCCCAAATGCACTCTACCATAATCACCAGGATTATATGAAACAAAACTATCTTTGCATGGGTTTATATGGTGAGATGCCCCAGAGTCAAGGATCCAATCATAGCCACTGCTAGATGTATATACACATGCATCCTCTACTGAAACAGTAAACAACACATCACCATCTGTGGCTACAGCAGTAGTCTCACTTTCATTTGTGTTGGATGACTTGTGATTTGTACTAGACGGTCTCTGATCCTTTTTTCCTTTATTCCAGAATCGACATTCTTTCTTCATGTGCCCGAGTTTCCCACAATGAAAGCAGATGATCCTTCCTCTCCTTGATTTTGATCAGCCTCTTGATCTTGATCGCACTTTCCGGCCTCGATCTATTCTCCTACCATGATTAGCTAGAGCTAGAGCCTCCCCTCCCTGGTTTTCCGCAATTGACTTGCGTCGCAGCTCCTCATTCATTAAACTACTGCGGACATCATCAAAATTCAGGGTCCCTGTAGTTGTTGAAGTGCTCATAGCTACAACTAAATTTTCCCAGCTATCTGGCATAGAACACATTAGCAAAATAGCTCTAATTTCATCATCTAAAATGAATTTCATAGAGGCAAGTTGATTAGTAATAATAGTAAATGCATTCAAGTGCTCAGCAACTGAAGCACCCTCCTTCATTTTGAGATTATAAAGCTTCTTCATCAAGAAAACTTTGTTTGAGGTCGTGTTCTTCTCATATAGATCATGGAGCTTCTTCCATAATCCTTCTGTCGTCTTTTCTCCAGACACATTGAAATAAACATTCTTTGCTAAATATTGGCGGATTCTTGCAATCGCCTTTCTATCTAGCTTATTCCACTCTTCATTTTTCATCGATGAGGGTTTCTTTGTTGTGCCCTCAATCGGAAAATACTGATCCTTTAAAATCAGTGTATCCTCCATCTGTGATTTCCATAGGGCAAAATTAGCCCCGCTCAACTTCTCCATATCTGTAAGTGTTGTCTCCATTTTCAATCAAATTCACGCCCCAAAACAAAAAAACTCCACTTAAAAATAAAAATTTACTTATTACTCTTTAAAATTTAGTAATAATGACCTTCCTCCTTTTAAAATACCCTTTTCAAAATTCCTGCTCCTTTTTAAAATACACTTTTCAAAATTCCAACATATAATTATATATGTTTCATAATAAATATAAAAACATATATAATGTTTTATCCTTTTCACATTTCACACATACATATGTTGGTTTGAGAAAAAAAACTTGACATATATGTGCAAGATTGATGTAAAAAAAAACTTACGAACACCACGTTTCAACTCCAATCTCCACGGATCTCCATTTTCCAAACTCCAGAAACACATTTCAACATATGTCCGCGACCTTGTTTTTCTTGCAGCAACTATCTTTTAGTTCCAACATTCCTCAGCTATTTCCTGGACAAATCCTTCAATAGCTCCAGGGGTAACAACCAACATTTTAACGAACACTCCTAGAGCAAGGCGATGGCACTAAGGGACTTGCACAGTGCAAATTCGAACTTGGCTCTGATACCAATTGTTAGAACAGAGCATACATAACACACAACGGATTTATACTCAGAGACTTAGACGGCAATAGCAGAGAATAATTCACAGAGACAGAAAAATGGAGAAACAACAAGATTCCTTAGTCAAAAATAGCGGAATAGATAAAACAATCACTGGAGAACATAAATCACTTTGCATTACATAACAGGCTTGGGCCTTGGCTTGCTTTCCTTGGCCAGAGAAATTACAAATTTATAGAGGCAGAAGAAGGATCTAGAATTCTATGTGTGATTCAGATGGAGCTCTGGAATGATCTAGAAACCACTAGCAATGTAGGAGGATCTAGAATCCTGCATGTGATTCTAGAAACTAATGGCGGTGTAGAAAGATCTAGAATCCTGGAGATCTAGAAAGATCTGATCTAGAATCCTCCGTGAATTTGGCTTCACACTTAAGAATCATTTCCTAATTTCATTGGTTAGTGAAGAGACTTTGAAAGGGCTGCTTTGAATTTGAATAGGACTTATTTCTTTATCAGACTGCCTTAACTTAGACGCTTGGCTAGTGAAACAATAGCTAGATAACCACATATGTCATAGTAATGGCTTTGAAAAACAGGAAAATCGGGAAGGAAGAAAGGAAGCAAGGGCTATTCCAGGAAGAAAGCGAGCATGTTTTCCTGTCTACTGATAGTGCTACTGGGCCGGGTAAACTGCTCTGGCTCGGATGCTACCTTTGCTGCTAGAACTGGGCACTTGGCTATACTAATGATTATTAGAAATATGAAAGGTGTCTAGTGGTAATAAAAGTATAAATGACAATGTCTAGTTGTTGGTTGAGCCTACTATATTGAGGTATAGCCCATGTTAGTATAATCTGTTAGTATTGTATATCAAAAAATATAACGCTTCATCATTCCTTCTAGTCAATGTAGGAACGTGTGTTCCTTGAGGTTGGTTGGATAGCTACAACAGCTTGCCCCCTTGTTGTTTGCTCGCTACTAGCAATTTACCCATTTCACAACAGGACAAATCTTGCTCCCTGCATGATCCAATGAATAAATATATAATCTTAGACATTGAAACTAAGCCACGGGATACCCTCCTTGTAGGCCACATGTACAATGTGGGTGGCGCGGTTCTTCACAAAGCTCTTTGTTTGGAAAGTATGCTCCCATCTCAACTCTAAAGTGACTTAGATTACAAACTACTCACATTGTTTTATAAAACGATATTAAAAGTGGAATTGTGATCAATCAATTCAATTCACTGCGACTCTTTCCCTTTATAACCACTACCCTCATTGCTCCCTTCTGCTTGTCAGTTCTTGAATGCATTATGACACGTCCAAGCTTAGTCATTGTCTACAACATAGCTAAATAACTGCAAAAAAGAATTGCATTAAATGAGATGACATGCAGAAGGTAGGCAGACAGACAACAAGATGCAGAAGTTAAGCAGACAAGAAAATGCAGATGAAAAATACCGTGAAACCAACAATAATTTGGATGATGAAGATTACATCTTCTTGAGCATTGTTAAAACATTGGAGCTGGAAAATTTGGAATTGCTTTATTGCTTTAATCCTAGGTTAAGAAGATGATATTCCCTGCACCTTGATTTTCTCGGTTGTAAACGTTTGTGCAACCTATGCAATGATATGACGCTGCTGAAGCCAATCATGATTTTATGCCAAGATAATCTATTTAGGAGGTGCTTCCCAATTCAAGTTAGTGGGCAGAGGCTTTATTGATTATGAAATGTTCAACTAAGTGCATCTTATGCAAACGCCAGAAATCACAATGAAGCTGTTGTCTGGGCAAGGTTATGTCGAAACTTGCCCACCAGAGATATGGCCACCACCCATTGCAACCCTAGTAATATGGCCACCACCTATTGCAGCACCAGCAGTAGCGACAACGAAATTGAATCTGAAAGCCTTGTTGATAGAATCTCCTCATCATCTGTTCAACCGAGGGGAGCAACATAGAATTGTGAGAAATATCTTAGGGTTTCTGCATTCCTCTGTTATTCTGGCGAGCCATCTTATCTTATTATGTACTCTCCATTGTAGCCCACTTGAATTTGAATTTGGTTGCTTTAGGAAAACTATCTTCTCTCACAAAAATCTAAACATTTCATCCCATGACCTATTCATTCATTGATAAACTTGAAAAATAAGAATAAAGGTAATAAAATTGAAAATTAAAAATAAAAGTAAAGGTAATTTATATCATGTCACCACAAACCAAAGTAATTTGGCTATTTGGCTTTGTCCCAGGAATGAGCAAGCCAGGTGTCGAAAGTATTGATTCGTCCAGAGTATCGATTCCCAATTTATTTGGCTTTATCCCAGGGAATGAAGTATAAAGTGTGATAAAGTTCTCTGAAAGAGAGATAGTCTCAAAGATGGTCGATGAGAGGGGAGAGATCAATTAGAGCATTTAATAGGTGATCCTTAGCACCTCCCTAAATAGACAATGATCCCAATACGCCGGAAAGCAAGGAGGTTGCCAAGAAATAAAAAAGATAGGACCAGCAGCTTACGAGTATGAAAGACATGTACATCAGTGTAAGAACATCCCAAAACAATGCATGTGAAAAGTAGGACACTTGCCTTTGCCTTGGCTTTGCGCCTTGACCAGGTTTACATTCAATATTATGTACCCATGTTCCTATACATATATCGGCCTGCTCTGGGCGGAAAGGGCTTTGCATAAACAAGTCAGTTTTAGGCTCAAGCAAGTTGCATCATCGTATAGAGAAACAACAACAGTACGAGAAACGGAGTTTGGAGGTTTCGCACTCAAAAAATGAGAGGAGAGAAAATGAAAAATATAGAGTTAGTTTCAATTTTCAATATAGTTTTAACTAAATTTCCAACCCAAATTTTATTAAAAAACTAAATAATTTAAATACCAAACTGATGTTTAACAAATTGAATATTAAATATATACATTCTTAGGCTTCCTAGTCAATTAAGTGTATGCATTCTTATGCATTTTGGGCCTTCAGCTAATTATTGTTTCTTTAAAAAAATCCAAATATATATGTATAGATATATAAAACTATAAACAATAACTAGAATTTGCAATTAAATGTGAACTTCTTGAGCCACATATAGAATAGTGTTTAAACTATGAAATTTAACAATATACATGTTAAAGGAAAACAAATCAACTAAAAAAAGAGACAATGGTACAGAATGATCAACTTCCTATATAATTGGCATAGGCCTCTACGTTATTGAATAAATACATGCATGAAATCTACAACAAAGAGTGAAAATAGAATGACTTGCAAAAGAGTGAACTATGACCTATAAAATATTTCCCATAAAATATATGCACCCTTTAACTAAAACGACTGTAGAAAATAATGTTTCCGTCTGGTCTCGTTTCTTACACATTTTTTATGGGGAACGGTGGCAGCCGTCCCGTTTCTCGTAACATAGTAACAAACGTGATAGGCTGGCCTACTTGCCTAAACTTAGGGTTACCTACTCTCCTTGCGAGATCACCATGCACTATGCCTCGCCTCCAGCCACCTACATATATCCCCCATATAGCCAGTGGGCTAAATCATACTTCCACCAGCCACCTAGCCATCTAGCCATGCAATACGTACTAGGAGCAGGACCAACCAAACTCAAATCATCCAACAGTTGGGTCAGAAGCAATAGATGGAAATGGGCTAGCTCGTAGCATTGGAGATGGGAGCTCTTATCTCTCGAATGAAGGGCAGCTTGCAAGGATATTTGCTATGGATTGAATCGGTCGATTCAATAGGTAGCCCGTGAAGCTTTTGAAGAAGGGTAGCCTAGTGTGTAAGCACAACAATGAAGGTGAACCCTCGAACGACCAATCGAACTAAGCCTTTGGGTGCATCTTTATTTCTTCAAGTCTACGGGGTCATAATTTCCATCAACCGCCAATGTTGTTGTGGGTCATCATTTCAGTCAACTGCCTATGCTGCTGGTGTGACTATAGTATGCCACAGAAGCCATAGAGAAAGTTAATTATCCTTACATTTGAATTCGGTATGCATAGCTATTACAAAGAAACGTATGCATAGGTGTTGCAGAGAAAGGTAATGGTAGCAGAGAAAGGTAATGGTAGCTGTTGCAGAGAAACTATTTCAGAGAAAGGTAATCGCCATTCTGATAGAGACCTCCTCTCGCCACGCACATCTTCATGTAGGCCCTCCTCTCACCACGCGCATCTTCAGGCCCTTGTCTCACCACGTGCATCTTCAGGCCCTCCTCTCACCACGCGCATCTTCATGTAGGCCACCTGTCTGTCTAAAATAAGACAATGTTTGTCTCCACAAAATTTGATATCAGTGAACATCCCAAGCATTAAATGCCTAACATTAATGCTAACATTAAGTTGATCTATCAATGATCTAACATTGATAGGAAAAAAATAAATATATATAACCTATGTTTTTGCCTCCCCGCCTTGGGAAGAGGCCAAATAAGATAGTAAATCACTATATACCTAAAAACTTTCATTAGACTTCATGAACTCGCATTAACAAATAACTCAACTAATATTAACATCGTGGTTTTCGATTACTATAGTCCCATGCCAAGGGACTAATAATGTTGTTCAATATAGTGACTCGCTCATCAAAACAAATCCTTATTATAACAGCTTCATAAGAGATCACGTTCAAAAATAAGAAATCAATGATCAAGGGTAACGTAAGCGGAGCAAGGAAGAGGGTAGGGGAGGGTACTAGAGAGGGGAAGGGAGATGGAAAGAGGAGAAAGGACCTCATCCCAAACAATGTTTCGAACTATGGAGTCATACTCCTCGACCATTGCATCAACCCAAACTGGTTGTTGCACTACTTCCTGAAAGGAAGATGGCTCTGTCACAACACATGCACCGATAAGTGCCATGTATCAAGTGTACCTCTTTGGTGACCTCCTTTGTCTATGCTGAGAAGAGGGTGCTCCCACATTCTCCTATGCATCATCCAACAATTTGCCAGCCTCTCTAGCACTTTCTTCCCTCGACTCTGCCTTAGTGGATATCTTCACTCTCGAAACCTCTGCATGTGGCTACTCCACATCAATATAAGGCTCCTCAACCTTAGGAACTAAGAGTTCCTCCTCCACATGCAGCTCAAGCTCCCTCTTAAGGGATACTCGCATGGCCTTCTCCTCATCAAACTTGACATCCCTGTGAACCACTATCATCCGACTAGTTTGCATGTACACCAGATAGTTGTGGGGAGTATCAGTGTACTCCACAAAGATCCCCAACTCTATTATTGGCTCAAGCTTCTTCTGTGCATCTTTGGACACATGGCAATAAACCGATGACCAAAAATATTGAAGTGACCAACATTTGGCCTCTTACTAAAATAAGCTTCCTCCGGTGTTTTACTCTCAAGTATCAGATGTGGACTAAGTTTAAACATAAACCATTGTGTTGAATGCCTCGACCCACAAGTGTAGTGGTAGGCCTTGATCATGAAATGTCGCCCTTGATGCCCCTACTATGCTCTTGTTCTTCCTCTCAGCAACCCCATTCTATTGAGGGTTATGAGGTTCCATCAACTCTCGTTTAATCCCTTCCACTGCACAAAAGTTCTTAAACTCTTTGGAGACATATTCTCCACCGTTATCACTCCATAGAGCTTTAACCTTCTTTCCTAACTCTTTCTCGACCAATTCTTTAAATTCACAAAACTTTGTTAATGTATGATCCTTTCTCTGCATGAAAAATATCCAACATTTATGAGAATAGTCACCTACAAATATAACATAATACCTATGTTTGGATATGGATGTTGTTAGAAACATATAAGTGGAATCTCTCCAAAATAGAATCTTCTCGACTGTCTTGTCTCCAAAGGAAGGCTTGGTGTATTTTCCCAAAGAATACTCTTGCATGTATCAACTTTCTCAATCGTACCTTTGGGAAGACCGATAGATATTTGTTGCAATATCGTCAAATGCCCATGATGCAAGTGGCCCAATCACCTATGCCACAATTCATTGACATCTCGGCTCAACATATTTTCCACTTTTGAACTCAAAGCAACATAATCCTCTACCTCTATCTTATAGAGATTTTGAACTCGAATCCCTATCTTCTTTACTTGACCCGTGGCTATGTGTCGAAAAAATGCCTTTCCTTTTGAAAAGATCACATCATAGCCTCTATCCTCAAGCATGGAAACCGATACAAAGTTCTTTGTCAGTTCGGGTACATGCATAAAATTCTTCAAGGTGAGTGGAGCCACATGCTCCCTCTGAAAAGTAATAGTGCCCACACTAGTAACACTATACTTACTGTCATCACCCATCTTGATATGCATATTGAGATCTTTCTCCTCTAGTTCACTGAATAACTCTTTGTCACTAGTCATGTGGAAAGAATCTCCATTGTCTAAGTACCAGACACTTCCCATCATTGAAGACATCATGCATGCAATGAGGGAAAAGTCCAATTCAAATTGGGAGGCCAAAACCTCACCCGCCGCTCCTCCTGAGGACTTCTCCATGGACTTCTTCAATGGACAATTTGTAGAAAAGTGACCCATATTGTGACAATGAAAGCATTTAACTTTTTTCATGTCCTTCTTCTTACCTCCATAATAAGAATCTGATTTGGAATGAGAAATTTTACCTTTCCCCTTCCCTGCCTTAATCGCTAAGGCACAGTTCTCTTTATCATTGGTCTTTGATGAAGAGTCGTCTCTAGTGTTCCTCCTGATCTCATCCTGCATCAAATTTGACCATTGACAAAGTCCTGATAACTATTCCAACTCTTTGGGAGTCCAAGAAGAGCAAGGCTCACCATATCCTCCTTAGCAACTGTGATTCCAACACTTCCAAGTTCATCGCGACATTGAGTGAACTTGGTCAAGTACTTTGGAATCATCTCGCCTTTCTGCGTCTTGATTTTATGATGTTTATCCTTTAGTGCCAACTTCCTTTGATCATTTCTATTCTGATACAAGTCCGTCAATGTTTACCACATAGCATGTGGAGTTTCCTTACCATGGAGACTTGAGACAATGTGGTCTCGAACTCCCTCAAGGATTATCCACCTTGCCTTTGCCACACACTTCTTCCATTTGGCCAAGTTTTGTGCATTCGTAGTTGCTGGCTTGGGGACTTCTTGATACAATGAATTCCTTCAAGCCATTATCTTCTAGCACAACCTCCATCATGTCCCTCCAGGCTATAAAATTTGAGCTATCTTCTAAGGCATACTCCAGCCTCAACCCATGGAACGTCATCTACCGATCCTAAAGTATGTATGCAAATTCGACTTTCTCCTGTAACCCAAAAACTCAAAACTTCGAAATCTGCTCTAGAGAGCTGATTTTAAATCAGTGATATCTCCCTCATCCAAACTCTGATTCCGCCGATTTATTTTTTGAATTTGGGTATATTTTCCCAAGGAATCCAAATATGCAATTTGTTTCTGAAAATTTTGCAAAGAAATTCTCAGGACTTCTCTGCAAATTCTTGGCCCAAAAACAATCTTGCTCTGATACAATGTAGAATATCTTGTAGATTCACAAGCTCATGTAATCTACTAAAACAAGAGACAAGAATCTACTTCTACTCTTTATAGTAGAAGCCCATAAACATCGAGAAAACAATAGTTAATAGAGGAAGAAAATCAAAGGAACATAACATAATAAATATCTGAGGAAAGTCACAGCTCAAAACCCCACTATCTGTGTTGTATTAACAGGAAAATCAAGATGAAATTACAATGCTTGTTGTTATGAAACCAGCTCAAGAAAAGATAGAAAAGATAGATCAACGCCTTAGAATTCAGCCTCTTCGAGGGGGAAACCTCCTTTACATTACATAAATGAACAATTCTTGGATGATACAAATGACAAAACCTCCTTTCTATATATAGGAGTCTAAGGAGTCACAATATAATCCAGCCGACCTAACAATAATAATATAAAGCCACAAAAATAACAATAGAGGGATTCTATGGGGCACAGAAATAACAATATGGGGGTAATAGGGGCACAACAATATAAATAAGGGGTATAACTACAATAGTAATGGGGTAATCACTAGTATTATAGGGACCCAACATGCCCCTCTCCTTCAAAAAAGTGTTGTCCTCAACGCTTGAGTAGTTCTGGATACTTCTGCATAAAATTCTCATCCTCCCATGTGGAATCTTCAGCGGATAAGTTCTTCCACTTGATAAGATACTCTGAAATTGATCGATTTCGTAGCTGTCGAGTTCTTGTTTCTGTGACTGCTTCCGGTTCCAATATAATTTTTCCTTCCTCGTCAAGTTCTGGCAATATTGTTTGAACTGGGAGCTTGTCGCCTATAACCTTCTTTAAACATGAAACATGGAAAACTGGGTGCAATCGAGAAGCTGCAGGAAGCTCCAATTTGTATGCCATAGTACCAATCTTTTGCAACACCTTGTACGGACCATAATACTTTGGTGATAATTTATTATCCTTCTTAGCTTGCTTTAGGGACATTTGCTTATATGGTTGTAGCCGTAGGAATACCCAATCACCTACATCAAAACTTCTTTCACTGCGATGTTGATCTGCCTGTTGTTTCATTCTATTTTGTGCCAACACGAGGTTATCCTTTAAGAGTTGGAGGACTTGTTGTTGATGTTCGATGTGATGTTCCACTGCCTGAACCTTAGAATTTTCTCTTAAATATGATGTGATGGATGGTGGTTGATACCCATAAAGTGCCATAAATGGGGTCATTTTTGTTGCTGTATGGAAGGAAGTGTTATACCACCATTCAGCCAGAGGCAACCATTTGACCCATTGTGTCTGTTTATCAGATACAAAGCAACGAAGATATCCTTCCAAACATTTGTTTACTATCTCAGTTTGCCCATCAGATTGAGGATGATAAGATGAGCTATGAGCTAACTGAGTACCAAGACAAGAAAATAATTCTGTCCAAAAATTTCCAGTGAAAATGGGATCTCTGTCACTTACAATAATCTTTGGGTTTCCATGTAGCTTTTGAATTGTTTCCATAAATGCAGTAGAAACTGTACTGGCTTTAAATGGATGTGATAATGCACAAAAGTGTGCATACTTGGTAAGTCTGTCAACTACCACCATGATGACACTCTTTCCCTCAGACTTGGGTAAACCTGTGATAAAATCCATTGAAACCTCCTCCCAACGTTGGCTTGGAATGGATAAAGGTTGTAATAGACCCGGTGTCTTAATTGTTTCAACTTTATTTTGTTGGCAAACCAAACATTCCGCCACAAACTTTTGAATATCTGATTTAAGGCCATCCCAAAAAAATTCCTTCTTAACCCTGTGGTAAGTTTTTAAAAATCCTGAGTGCCCTCCTAAGGGAGAAGTGTGCAATTCCATAAGAATCTTTTGTTTTAGCTGGGAATTCTTACAGAGGTATAAGCGATCTTTGTACCATAACGAATCATTTTGCCAGCTAAATGTATCAGACGTACTGGAATCTTGTTGTAGCTTTCGAATAAGTGCCCACACTTCTTCGTCATTCTTCCATTCCTCCCTTGCTTCGTTTATCCAATCTGGTTGGATAATAGAAATGGCGCACAACAATGCTTCCACATCCTCATCCTTTCTTGAGAGTGCATCTGCCACCACATTTTGCTTCCCTTTTTTGTAGATGATTTCAAAGTCATAACCCAACATCTTTGTGACCCACTTTTGTTGCTCTTCAGAGGATAATCTTTGTTCTAAAAAGTATTTAAGGCTATCATGATCCGTTTTTACCTTGAAGTGTCTTCCCATTAGGTAGGGTCGCCATTTCTTAAGTGCATGGAGTATTGCCAACATTTCCTTCTCATAAATAGCTTTGCTTAAAAACTTTCCCTTGATTGGACGACTTTCAAAAGCAATGGGTCTTTCATCTTGCATTAGAACAGCACCAATTCCATTTCCTGAAGCATCACATTCCACAATAAAGGTTTTTGTGAAGTCCGGTGTAGCTAAGACCGGTGCTTGGCACATTGCCTCTTTAAGATGTTCAAAGGCCTTTGTTGCTTCCGGAGTCCATGAAAATGCATCTTTCTTCAATAATGTTGTTAGAGGTGCTGCTATTCTCCCATAATTCTTAACAAACTTGCGATAATACCCTGTCAACCCAAGAAATCCTCGCAGATGCTTTATGGATGTGGGGATTTTCCATTCCTTAATGGCTTTAATTTTGCTAGGGTCTACCTTAACTCCTTCATGAGATACAATATGACCCAAATATTCCACCTCCTGGACTCCAAAGAAACATTTGGATCTTTTTGCATATAATTGTTTCTCCTCCAATAGTTGTAGCACCCTGTCAACATGTTCAACATGATCCTTCCAAGACTTGCTGTAGATTAGTATATCATCAAAAAATACTAACACAAATTTTCTAAGGAATGGTTTGAAAATTGAATTCATCAAACCTTGAAATGTTGAAGGTGCATTGGTAAGGCCAAAAGGCATGACCAAAAATTCATAATGACCCTCATGAGTTCTAAATGCCGTTTTCGGAATGTCTTCAATCTTCATTCTGATTTGATGATATCCCGAACGAAGATCCAACTTGGTGAAGTAAATTGATCCATGCAATTCATCCAGTAATTCATCAATGACAGGAATGGGGAACTTATCTTTAATAGTGAGCTTGTTGAGCTCCCTATAATCCGGACACATGCGCCATGATCCATCCTTCTTGTGCACCAATACTACTGGAGCAGAGAAAGAACTTTGACTCGGTTGAATTATACCAGCCTCTAGCATTTCTGCAACCATACGTTCAATTTCACTTTTTTGGACATAGGGATATCTGTACGGCCTGATGTTTGGAGGAACACTTCCTGGAATCAGATGAATAGCATGATCATGATCACGCATAGGTGGGAGACCTTTGGGAGTCTCAAATACCTTGGAATGATTGTCCAGGACTTTTTGGAGATCTGGAGAAATAGATGATTCCAATGTGGAAACATCTAGCGAACATAATTGTGCAATTACACCTCTTTGCTCCTTTTTTAGAAGCTTTGTCATACCATTAGAGCTGATTATCTTTCCTGGTTTCCCTGCAATACCCCTTAATTCAACTTCCTTTCCTTCCGTAGAAAATTTGATGAAAAGTTCTTGAAAATTAAAAGCTATTGTACCCAAGGATTGTAGCCATTGGACTCCTAGTACAACATCAGCACCTCCCATTGGAATGGAAAGCATTGGGCTAGTCAATACATATTCTCCCATGGATAGCTTGATATTATGGCACTTTCCAGAGCAATTTATTGTTCCTCCATTTGCAATCATCACTTGACACTCTGGTGCTGGATATAGGAAGCAATTCAATTCTTTTGCTACCTTACAATGAATAAAATTGTGGGTGCTTCCTGAATCAATCAACACTATTACCTTTTTCTTCTTGATTTGTCCTTCTATCTTGATGGTTTGAGGAGTGGTAATTCCCGCCAATGCATTACAAGATATGGTCGGATTTATTTGTTCTTCATCTAGGCTTTGTTCCTGGAGTATATCCTCTTCTTTTGACCTTTCTTGCTCCTTTTCTTCTTCCTCTTCACAATCTATGTAGAATAATTTCTTCTCAGCACACTTATGACCTTTAGTGTATTTGCTATCACAACTGTAACAAAGCCCTTTTGCTCTTTTTTCTTCCAATTGTTGTGGTGTCAACCTTATAGGTTGTGGAAGACTAGGGGCAACAACACTTCCGTCTTTATAGTTGTGAGTGGTATGCTTCCTGGTTGCCATAATTTTGCTTTCCATTTTTCTTGCTAACCTGAATGCCTTCTCTAATGAATCAGGTTCCCAAAGGCGAACATCATGTTGGATATTATCCTTTAAAGACCCTATGAACACATCAATCCTATGCTCCTCTGGAATATCTTTTACCCTTATGTTCAATTTTTGGAACTCCTCAATGTGCTCCATTATTGAACCCTTTTGTTTGAGACTTATCAATTGGCTAAAAAAAGTGTTGCTTTTTGTATCCTCATAATGTGCTATCAATTCTTCCGTAAAAATTGCCCAAGTGATAAATTTTTTACGAGAGCAAAGCCATTGATACCATACAAACTGATTTGGTTCCAAATATACAGTTGCCATACGTACCTTTTGTGTGTTTTGCACATTATTGAGATCGAAGAATTGCTCCATCTGTAATATCCATGTGGCGGGATCCTTGCCATCAAACTTCCTCATATCGATTTTTGGAATATGGTGGGTCTTCGATCCAACATTAGAGTCTATGGAATCATGATTAACATTTCTTTTGTTCTCATCATGAGTTTCCTTTACTACCTTTTCACCATTAGTAAGTATTTCTTGTAGAAAATTTGTCAAATTTGTCTTCAAATCTGCCATGTCTGTCTTCAAATCTTCCATGTCTGTCTTCAAATCTGCCATGTCTCTCTTCAAATCTGTCTTCGAATCCTCCATCTTAGCTTCCATGCCCTTTATCTTAGATTCCACGCCATTTATCTTAGATTCCACGCCACTTATCTTAGCTTCTGTTAGCTTTTGTGAGCGTGACATTTGTTGCACTTGTTCTTGTAATTTTGATATATCATGTAGCATTTCTTCCTCTTCTTCATGAGTCATGCTAGAGCTTTCAGGTTCCTTACTAGGTGTTTGCATTTTCTTTCCTCGGGGCATCAGTTACCGATAATAATGCTTTACTATGCCCTTTGAATTCTGTTAAACCAAGCTTACACAAAAATTTAAAAAAAAACTACACACCTTTTTTCACTTTATAGAAGCCTGATATTGAATCTGATGTATCTCTGTAATTTGGATCATCCAGTTCTGAAATTGCAACCTGTAGTAGCCTTCTGTGTCCTCTTTCCAATGCCACAAGTCTGACCCAAATTGGATTCTCCAAGGAAGAGTTATGTGAAATCTCCCACAGTGACTTGCTTTTAGACTAGTTCAGTAGAGCGAACTTGTACGACGTGCCACGAGTCACTGTTTCAACCTTTGGATCTGAAACACACATACAAGAAACTACAGTCCGTCCTCTTTCTGTACCTTCTTACGAAATTTCAATCCGATCCCAGAGAGAAAGTTATGACGATTTTCCCCAGGTCACCTGTTTTGAATGTAATTCAGGAGTCTGCAAAAAGACCAACTTCCTCAGATCATATCTCCGCAAATATCGCGCGAAAAGCTCTGAAATTCGGACCCAAGGTTCAGCGCGATTTCTTCTCAAATGGGTTTTTTTGCGACTTCTGAAACGTCACAGAAAAAAGTTATAGCGAAAATTCCACGATGACCTGTTTGGAGCAGCGAAACCCTAGAATCCAAAGCTCTGATACCAAATGTTATGAAACCAGCTCAAGAAAAGATAGAAAAGATAGATCAACGCCTTAGAATTCAGCCTCTTCGAGGGGGAACCTCCTTTACATTACATAAATGAACAATTCTTGGATGATACAAATGACAAAACCTCCTTTCTATATATAGGAGTCTAAGGAGTCACAATATAATCCAGCCGACCTAACAATAATAATATAAAGCCACAAAAATAACAATAGAGGGATTCTATGGGGCACAGAAATAACATGGGGTTAATAGGGGCACAACAATATAAATAAGGGGTATAACTACAATAGTAATGGGGTAATCACTAGTATTATAGGGACCCAACACTTGTTCTCTCTAGAACAATCCTAGCACTCAACAAACTCAATCTCCAACTCATAAGAAAGCTCAAGGCCAAATCTTAGCCAATTCACAAGCTCTCCAAGTCTCTATTCCAATGTGTAATTCCTATGAAGGATAGCTTGTATTTAAAGGGAAATAAAGCCTCTAAAAATAGCGCAATCCCTCAAGGATCAGTTCCTGATTGCATGCACTATCAGTGCAACTCAGAAAAATCTAAAACAAATAGTACGTTGTCCGTGCACTCTAGTCTCAACTGGGTCTTTCTCAGAATCAACATGCATGAGTTTCTAATGGTGGAATCTTCAGTTAACTAGAGTAGCACTAATTAGGTCACTAGTGTCCCAACTGACTGTTTACTCACTATTAGTTCCTGAAACTGATTGGAACTAATTTAACTGGACTTAACTCAATAAACTGCATTAACTAATTACAACTCATTCATAGCTCATCCTTAACTCCTATAAGTTAGGGAGAACATATACATGTCATCTAAAAGACTTCCAATTCGAATTTTCCTAAATTAATTGAATTAATTAAACTCAATTAATTATTTTCAAATTTCTATGACAAAAGAATTCTATTTTAATTCATAGTTTAATTCAAGGACAAATTAAACTCGAATTTCTTGTTGTAATTTTCAAAGCTATTCTACATACAAATACCTTTCCAACAATGCAAGAAGTGTGTCAATCAGAGTCCGTATGCAAAAGCTAATTCAATCAGAAGTTGACCTTCATGTTTTCACCGCCATGGTTGGAGAGGATGCCATGTCAATCCCCATTATTAATGGAAAAGGGGCTAGCCACATGTTCATGACATAGAAGAATCTATAAGAGTCTATATTCTAACTGAGTTGAGGTAGTCAAACCTAACCACTAGTAGACTATTGTGTTGTGGTATAACTCAGCCACTAGGATAGAAAATAGAACACACATATATGATTTTTGCACTATAGCAGCCCACGGGCCACATGCCATACTTCCTTATACTTGCAGCCATATTTCTATTCAGAGAAAGAGAGTGGAGTGACCTTGCCTTCTCTCTTGGAAGGATTTCCTAGAGCATACATTGTGTTGTATGTGTGTGTGAGATTTTATTTTTTCACTCTCTATTTTTTGCATAATTTTCATTCGCGTGCATGTATTATTAACAGTAGATCTATAGGTCAAATCTAATAAAACTGTAATAGTGTAGAATTTCATATTTTTAATATAATATTATCGGATTTATTGTGACGAATTGTCCACTGGAATATCCATGAAAGTTTATAGATCAACATATTAGCTTGCTATTGGAATAGTTCGACAAGAAATGCGCTGATAATTTTACAACTTTAAACAACAAGATCGAGAATTCGCAGGCTAACTAATCCTGCTACAGGATCATGCCATTTTAGTTTAGTGTAGGCAAGGGCGTCTACAAGGTGTCTACAAGAAAATTTCCTACTCTTGGATGCCTGAATGCCTGAATGGAGTATATAGAATATCATATTTATTGTAACTTAAAACAGCTAGCTTCACCTAGCTCAACACCTAAGAATCCAACCCCTGTTTCTTCATCTAAAAGTTGATGTAGCTTGGTTGTGTATATGTTTTGTCTGTGTTTTGGTCTTAGTCTTCGGTGAAATTTTGGCCCTTTAGAAGTTTCAAGTGTTTAGTTGTTCAGATTGGATTGTAGCTCTGGCCAATAGACCTGGTAAGGGTGAGGCCTATGGTCTAATGTTGTCACCCACATCACAATGTAACTCTTTAAATTAATGAAAATGTTGACTTATAAAAAATATATATACAAATTATTAAATAACAAATAACATTTCAAAATACATTAACTCATTTACTAGTATACTACTATAGTTATGCTACTTAATACAATTTTAAAAAAACTACTAGTTAATATAGCTAAAAAACTGATAGAAAATATGATCAAATTCTAGAAAGATCAAATAGAAAGGTTTATAGTGTAACGACCCGGAGTTGATTTTTCATGTAAATAAATTAAACCAAATTCATGGGACATGTGTTCCAATTTGAATGGAGGGAAACAAATTATAGTGGGCATCACTCGTATTTAATTAATGGCTATGGAAATTGGCATTGGTATTGGCAAAGGCAAAAGGCAATAAATGGAAATTAATTAAAAGAAATAAAGGAAAATAAGAGAAAAAGAAGATGAAGAGAAAAAAATATCCATGCAAAGGAAAATGAAGGAAATTGAAAGAAAATAAAAGGAAAAGGAAAAAAAAGGAGAGGGAGAACATTTTATGCTTCTCTTAGCCACTCTTAGTCATTCTTACACACTTATACTCTTGGAGCTTTCTAGTATTCACTTGGACATAGAAGCATTCTCACTTGGAGAGAGAGAGAACTTGGACATAAGAAAGCAAGAAAGCAAAGAATTTGTGAGCAGCGAAGAAGAAGGTTGGAAAAGCAGTTATAGAAGAAGAAATTTGCAATTAATAGGTAGCATTTGTGATTCACTGGCTGATATTTGAATGCATGGGACATGCATTTAATTATTTGGTAACTTTTCTATAACTAGCATGAGATTTGTTAGGATTGATAGTGGTTTCGGCCTTGCCTTGCCATTTCCTAGATAGCCATGTTGTAGTGGGTTCCCTATTTTGGTTAAGCTTTAGATGGTCGGTAGATTTTGGATCCTGGTGGAGGTGGTCTTAGGAAAATTCCCAAGGGTCGATGGTGGAGATGGTTTTCCTCCTAGAACTCTTGACGAATGGGTGGAGATAGGAAAATTCCTCTAGGTATGATGATGGAAGTCCCTAACTTGGTTGGCTTTATGCATATGTTATTATGTCTTATTTCTTATTGAGACTAATGTGCACATGTATTGGTTATTTTGTTGATTTTATGATTGGTTTGTCTTGAGTTCATTTTGGTTAAATGTTGGTTATCAACATGGCATATTCTTATTGTATTATGTGATGCTTTTATGGATCTTTCTTATAGATTGATAAGTAATTGAATGGTTATGTGAATGCATGGTCTAACTAGTGTTTGATTCAAGTAGCTCGAGAGGGCATTGAGCCCTCTTGATGATTCTCTGATGAAGCTAAGGGGACAGTGAACAGATATGCATTCATGACTTGTAGTTACTATTTTTACCATGTGTTTGACGAAATGTTTATCATGTGTTTGGAAATTTTGGAAAAGATCTTAGCCTTAGTATTTATTATACGAACTTATCATCATCTTAAATTGAACTGGAAATTTATGGGTTGTTCTAGGTAGTTGATTTGTGGCTAGCACTAAAAATATGGAACATGGCTTCTAGTGATGAAAACTTGACTAAAATGAGAGGGGGGTGAATCAGTTTAGTATATTCATGGACATTAAAATTATTTTCATTAAACTCATTAACTGAAACATTACATGAGAAACTTAAGAAATAATGACCAACAAATTGACTATGTGAACAACAAGTAATAAGCAAACCAAAACATCACATGAACACATATTGACACGAGATTTATGTAGAAACCCATAACGGGAGAAAACTACAATTTTATTATTGTTTTTGTTAGGGTTAGTATTTTTCATTATCGATTGTTTCTCATATTCTTTTACTTTTAGTTTTTAAATAAGTTGAGCCTATGACCATTGTTTTTGTCATAGGTTCGAAGGTCATTGTTCGACATCGCCGAATTTTTGTCATCAAGTGGTTCATTCAAAGTGTGAAACAGTGTCAAGTCATTGGGAGTCATGGTTGCACATATTCATATAGTCAAGTCAAGGGGTATGTGTCAGTTCTGTGTCTGTCAAAAATTGTTCAATTGAGTCCATCATGGCCGAAATACTGGTGCTCAAGGAATATGGTCTTTAAAAAAATAATTTGCATTTCATTCCCTAATCTTAGGTACCCTTGATTCCCTAATTGTACAACCTAATTTCTCATGATTCATTTATTAATATCCCTTCCCAAAAACTTACACCCATACCCTTGTTTCCCTTCTTACCACCTACCCATCATTCACATTACTTTCATTTATCCACCTCCCCCTTTTTATCCTAAATATATTTCCCCAAAAGACCATAATACCCCGCATGTATGACATAACCCCACCCCTCAACTATCTAAAGAATGTTATACTTCCTAACATTCCAATCATTTCCCATGCTCAATTGATCATATCACTCTAAGTGGAGCGCTTCATGAAATCACACTACAAGAAAAAACATGTGCAATTCAAATCAATCTAAGATGACCGCCTTAATCCCTACAAAGTATCTTCATGCTGAGTCTAGGCTAGTAAACCATCAAAGTCGAAGCTTTAGGATCGATCCACAACAAAGATAGTGACAAAGAAAAAATCTATAGTAATTGTAAAGCCATCCCTGTGCACCAGTTCTACCCAGTTATTTGTTGCACACAGTGTTGCACAGTCATTGTGCAGCGATCCTCTAGTGCTACACAGTATTGACACGTCTTGGATTTCCACCTTCTACTAATCCTGAGGGAGGGGTCTTACCACTTCACCTAATCTTTGTTAATAAGCATAATTCAGGTTTAATCAAGTCGTGTTATTCCCTTGTTTCGAAATCATTGTGCATGCCCTGTGTGAGGCAGACTTTAATTCAAAAATTGGAATTGGAGCTTTGTAATTGAAATGTGATTGTTTTCATATGTTGAGTTGGTTTAGGTAAAGGTCCACAGGTTCTATTAATTTTCAGTAGTATTTCAATACATTAGTAGACCCTCTTTCCCATTTTGCAGCATGTCTATAAAGCATAGTTTGTTGTTATTGTCTTCAAATGTAAAGCCTAGGGTTGTTGTCAATCGCATAAACTCTTGTTATTTTTGTCCAAAAATAGAGACTATTATTTTTACTATTATCCACGTATCCTTCCACGAAAGCCAAAGGAAAGCTTTCCCTCTGTGTACAAAGATAGATGGCTCCCATTGTAAATAAAAAGGAGGGGAAATTATACGAATTGAGCCAAAAATGCTAGACCTAGTGAACTATAATCCAACAATTAGAGTAGCCTTTGAAAACTCAGGATGTGTCCCCTTTTGTGAGAAAATACAAGAAGTAGGTCACCATATGCAACTGGGTAGTATGTTTGCCTTGAATCTCAAGGAGGGAAAAGTTAAATTAGGGAACCTAGAGCTATTTATTTCAAAAAAACTTATTGTGGATGCCACAACTATCCCTGCAAATGGAGAAACGTGGAGGGAGATGATTTGAACATGTCATGTTTCAAAGAGTTTGTAAAGCCACAGTTCAAAGATAAATTTGACACTACTTTTCCTAGCACACACCTCCAGAGCCATTATATCCAGCTACTCAAGGTTATTCAAATATATTTCACCTATGAGGGTAGGTTCAATAGAGTTTCTCAATACCACCTCAGAATTTTGGTACATTTCACTTCTAAATAGACCATGAATCTACCACACTATTTGTTCAAGAGCCTATGGAGGAAGGGGGAGAAAGTGCAAGCTAAGAAGGATAGTCACATGTCTAGCCTATTTCATTTTTCTTTGATAAATATTTTGGTTATGTATGAGCTTGAAAAGAAAAAAATCTCATGGCAAAGTTTTTTTTTTTTTCTTGGTCTAGGTCTTCTACCTCAAGCAGACATTCCACCCATGGATGTTTGTGAGGAGAAGGAAGAGACTGAAAATGAGCGAGTGGCCAAGACAATGGTGAATAAAGCAGGTTAAGGTAAGAAGCCAAGTAAAAAAGGAAAGGAGAAGGTTCAAGCACAAGAGGTTCATGTGTCATAGGTTCAAGAAGCAAAAGCTCAAGTAATAGAGTTGCAAACACAGGAGGCTGTTCAAGTTGCTAAGGAATATGCACAGTTTTTATTGAGGCCTAGAACTAGGTCAAAGGGTAAGAAGGTTGTTGAGGAGCCAACTCCTCAACAAATTGATGACATTCCAAAAGGTAGACAAGTGGTAAGTATAGAGGAAGAATGGGATGTTAAAATGAAGGAAGAAAGTGATGAGGTTTCTAGGTTCAAGGATGCTCTTGAAAAGGCACAACTTAAGATTACCTTCTTGAAGAGGCAAACCAAAGAGCTTGCACACACAACTTCATTAGTAGCCCAAGAAAAAGAGTCATCAAAGGAACCACCTAAGCCTACTGCATAGGAAAAAGGTAAATAGGTCATAGATGTTGAGCAGTTGGAGGAGCCCAAGGTGAAGTCTAGAAGGCCTGCAACTAGAGCATCAAAACTTAAGCAAGGGTGAGTCTAGAAGATGAAGCAAATATCTCAGTCACCAGACATACCTGGATTTGATAAATGGTGAGAGTATCAAAGGTATATAAAAGAGCTTGAGGAATGTCAAATGATGATGATGCAAATATTCCAGGACAATAAAGACTTCAAAAGAGTTGTTAATCAATTGATTCTAGATGCCGACAATTGAAGCATGTGAAGCACTTGACAGGGAAAAATTCCTCCTTAAGTGGTCTCTCCCTACAAGGAGACAACTAAAACAATATTACATCATAAATTTGGTCTTAAAGAGGAGGTTAGGGGTCACGAAGTAGAAGCTATTGAAAGCTTGAAGGTTGAGGAATAAATACAAAGAAGCAATTGGAGTGCCTGCATCTGGGAACACACCTAGGCTAAGACCTAAGCTACAGACAACATCAAAGTCACCTCAACCAACATTGAGAAAAGAAGGTGACACCTCATCCAAAGGCACTAAGACCAAGACATCTCCCAACAAGCCTTCAGCCAGTAAAAGAAAGAGGAGGTAATGGTTTACTTCCTGGTTTTTCAAATTTTGATGATTGCTGGAAACTTCCAATGTTGCGCAATAGAGCTCATTAAATATTTGTGAAGGTTGTATGGACCACGTTTTGGCATTGTGAAGGTTTCTTTTGTAGTATGAAGTTTTGATTGAATAGTTGGGGCCATCTTATGTAATTTGAATTAGGAAAGGAGGTGCAATTAGTATTTTTGAAATTCGTTGTGCAATACTAGGCAACTGTTACACAAAGTTTTGTATGGTTTTTAAAGGTTTCCACATGTCATGGGGAGAATGGAGGAGTTTTTTTCTTTGTTAGGAGCCTATTTAGCACCTAGTCACAGGCCAACTATCTTCTAGCACATGGGAAGGTGTGAGGACCCAACTATAGGTCCTCTAACTACTACTACATTCATTCAAATAAATTTCTCTAATTTTCATAACAAGGAAAATTCCAGGTTCATAAAACATCATAAGCATCAACATAAATTAATTTAATCTACAACATGTATAACTTGTAAAAATTTACATAACTAAAATAAATGACGAATAATACATGTTCCAATAGCTTAGTTGAGATGCTCTTGATCTCCATGCTCCTCTTGATTACCTGACTGGATTTGCCTCCTACCCAACTAGGAAGAAATCCCTAGCCCAGGGAGCCTCCATAGGTTCCCTAGCCCTTCAAGTCCAAGTCCAACCAGATGTAGTGCGTCCAAATTTAACAAACACTCTCAAGATCCAAGTTTGATCTTCCTCCTCTTTCTCCACATCCCTCCTCCAAAACAAAATCCTACAAAACCAAACCAAACTAAAACCAAGACCAAGGATCCCCTCTCCTCCCATCATCCTTCCCCTTTTATGCCCCCTTCTCTTCTCCACCTCAACCACCTATCATTAATGTTATAACTACCCCCTCATTCTTACATTTGACTTATCTTCTCCTAATTATATTTGAGAGGACATTTTGGGGATGAGATATGAATATATAATTTGGTAATTAATTGGAGAGGATCATGTCTTCTCACATGTAAATTTGAGAGGACGTTTTGGAGATGAGATATAAATATATAATTTGGTAATTAATTGGAGAGGACCATGCCTTCTTCCAAGTAAATTTGAGAGGACAATTTGGGGATATGGATATTTAAATTGGAATAAATGGAATTAGACCATATCCTATAAAAAATTAAATTTGAGGAGGTAAGTTAGGAATTGAATAATAACAAAATTTATATCAGTAATAAATTTACAGTTTCACCAATGTAAGTATGTACCAATATTTCTTGATAATTATAAGTCAATATTTTAAGGAAATTTAAACACTATTAAAATTTTCATGATAATATTAAGTAGGGCATTACATACACTCCTCCTTCAGAAAACTTCGTCTCAAAGTTAGAGTGTAAAATATACAAGGAGTTCGAAGCAGTTTGGCAATAAGGCATAACAAAAAGAGAGGGAGTTATAGTAGTAGAGTTTGATAATTCAGACAATGACATCACGTTCCATCAAGAGTCTCCAAGTGATCTATATCCTCCTATCCTTCTTGACCTACTTCCTTTCCCACCCTATCCATCCTCTACTACTATATACGGTGGCACCAGATATACTAATCTAGCCACTTATAAAACCAATAAGGCGGAAGCATTGACTATATCGACCTAACTTCCCCAGTAGGAAACTAGCAATCGTTATCACACGTCTATGGGAGCATCTCCACCACTACCCTCCCACGATTCCAGGTTTGGAGGTTACACGGTGGAAAATACTTCCACCCCTCCTCGCAACTAGGGTTAATGCCCTAAAATGGACCACACTAGAACGCTGATTGGACTTGTCATCGAATAATCCTATGAGGTAGTCTTTCCACCTATCATTTACATTTTACCCATGTCATAAGAGTGCATATCAGGTAGATACCAAATGTAATAGAACAATGTACATCATACCTTTCCTCACTAGATGTCTTGACCTTCCCAATGGAAGAGTAGATCTTGGTTATCATATAGTTCTTTCCAATCTGTGGGTTAGTTCTCATCCATGCATATTTATAACAACAAAATAGATATAGATACATGGTCTTAAACATCATCTTATTAAGTCTAGTATCTACGTATCAATTTTGTAGTTCATACTGGAAATAAATCTTACATTAAATAAATCATAATTTCACTAAGGCACTCATTAGATAAACCATATCCACTTAAGCCATACATGAAGCAACAATAAATCTAACAAGTCATGCACTAGATAAATCATAACCAAGTAAGTCATACATTAGGTCATACATCGAACATTTCAATCATCAATACCTAATCCATCTAATGATTTATGTCAGTAGTTTCACTTATCCAACTAAATGCATCAATATTACATAGTGTTCATAAATAAATAACATGGAACTGCAAATAGAGCCTTAGCATAGGTAGCTATCTAAGTCAAGATGGACATCATAAATGGTTAAAAGTGGGGTAATTGCGACATATAGTCTTTGCGTCCTCTCGGGCAACAGATCTTGGGTTAGACTTGTCCCATTGTATCTTAACTTGGTCCACCAAGTGATGCCTAAGCTATCAAACCCTATGGTATAATATGCATAGAGGTTTGATCATTATGGTTCCCACGTCTGAGACCTATAACT
Source organism: Pinus tabuliformis (assembly GCA_031772625.1). Taxonomy (NCBI): domain Eukaryota; kingdom Viridiplantae; phylum Streptophyta; class Pinopsida; order Pinales; family Pinaceae; genus Pinus; species Pinus tabuliformis. The sequence continues at coordinate 1,572,146,711 of CM062816.1, forward strand.
CCCTCTAGTCAATTTTGTGGGATTCATCAGAAACATAATGTTATAGGACATAAACATAAAAACATCACAAGTTTTTTGCAAGTGGGGTGGTGGTTCAAGACAATACGACACTGGTCTAATTTTCTCTTTGATTCTAAAAGGTCCTATAAATCTAGGTGGTAACTTCATACCTTTCTCAAACTGAATAGTGTTAGGAATAACTAAAAATAAAAACAAAACTCAGTCCCCCACTTTAAAACTTCGATCGGTACTATGTTCATCAACATAACTCTTTTTCCTGTCTTGTTCTTCCTTTAAACTTCATTGAATCTATCTTACCTATTCCTCCATTTTTTGAAACAATCCTATCGTGACTATTACTGTGTCTTCCATCCTTTCATTGACTCAATGGTGTCCTGCATGGCCTCCGATATAGAGCTTGACAAGGAGGCATCCTAATTGAATTATGGTGATTTTTGTGATGGAAAACTCTGCCAATGATAAGTATCTTTCCTACCGAGTCTAATTATCCATGACATACATTATAGGCATATACTCTATAACCCGATTTACTCTTTTAATCTTTCCATCTATTTATAGACGATATGCAGTGCTAAGGTTTAACTAAGTCCCCAACACTAACTGCAACTTGTCCAAAATGTGTATGTAAAGTGAGAGTCCTTATCAAAATGATCTTTGTGGGTAACCCATGTAGCTAGATAACTTCACCTATGAATACTCAAGCCAAAATTGGAGCAGTATCTTAGACAAGGTAGTTAGCCACCTAGAGATACCAAATACATGGCCAAAATAGAATATGTTAAAGTTGTTTCTCCAGGAAGAGAGAAACTCATCTAGGGCATGTGTCCAACACTTGTTTGGCACTTTTCCTATTTTAGGACATGTGTCCTAGCATGTCCCTTACCTGACATGTAGGATATGGACACACCTCCCTTGAGGGTTGTATCTTGTTACTTGGCTTGTAATCTGTTGAGGCCTCGAAAATCGCTGCCACAACAAAGGGGAAACCACCCGGTCCGGACCTTAGTATAGCTCCTTTTCCGTTTGGAATAGTGGCTCCGACTGGGGATAATGGGACCAGTTTCCCAATAATAGATAAAAGTGGGATGGACGAGTAACTTATGAGGTATGATAGTGATAAGTGAACAACTAAAACTATCAGCGAAATATATATTAACTATAATCTAATCCCGGGACTTATCAATCTTTCAAAGCGTAGCGTTTGATAATCTGTGCTTTAAGGCAGGCATATAGATGACTCTAACACTAAAGCATAGACGTTTAAACCATTTAAGATTGCTATGCATAATTAGTTATGCAGAGCGATAATAGCGAATTACTACACATTGTCATTCATATCATTGCTACATGCATGATTAAAAGAAAGGCATATCACAAAACATCCAATAGTGGAATGAAATGAAGATTTGTTGTTACAGTGCATACATGTATTCAACAATAGCAAAAGATAATAACACAGAAATTCATATGAAAGGAAAGAGGACAGATGCAGATAAAAGTACCATGTAAGCTGCTCAACAATCCATTATATAAATCGCTATGTTGCAGTCCTTCCTTCAAACCACAAAGCATTCCAAACAAGAGACAATAGTGCACAAATGCATAAAACAGCCTTCTCGTCAAATTAAGGACTATTGGTCGAGTTTCACAAAAGAATATAGGCTGAAGCACAGTAGTGCAAACTTCAGCCTTTAAGTCTATTACAAAATTTTACGACCCTTTCCAAAACAATGAAAGGGTCTATAAATACTAATCTAATCTAAATATCTAAGAAAAACTGAACAGCTATGAAATTGGCATTAATAAATATTTCTCCATCTTTATTGGAGATCTGGCAGTCGGCAGCAATGCTTCATTCGGTGGGTTCTTTGCCTTTAAACCTCAACTGACATATCGCCATCATTGGCTCTATTTCCAGTGGAGTGTTGAGACGCGACGTGAGCTGGGCATCATATGTGGCATCCTGAATGTCGGGGATAAGGCACTTGAGAGCATCTGTTAAACACTTAAGAGCCGACCTTTGAGTGTGCGGCTTGATTAGAAAGAGCCAATATGCGTCGGAGGTTAAAGTATTTACTCCAGCGATTAACTTTATCTTTTCCTCCAGTCCATGATAACTTGTTTGTTCAATCATGTTCGCCGTGGTTATGCTTCCAGGTGTACACTGAGAGATCATGTTCGCCAAATAGAGTGTATTGTTGACCAAATCAATCATATTGTTGGCAATCATTTTACACCTTGAAGCTGCCCTTTCCGCTTTCATCATCTGAGTGTTCCATTCCGTGAAGAGTATGTCTTTGAATGGCTCATAGATCCTAGGCAAGTTTGCCTCTTTCCCCACATCAGTATCTTGCCAATCAAGATATGAGGTTATGGTTTCTTCGGTCTGATCTAGCTCATTTCTGGCTTTTTCAATTTGCTGACATACTGCTGTGGATACTTCACATAATGGCTCAGCCTCAGTTAGTTGTTGGCACAAGAGTCTAACCTGAGAGATTAATGCATTATTTATTTGAGCTGCCTCTGCTCTGAAATCTTCGACTTTCTTGGTTCCCTTGATATCTTCGAGCTGTGCTAATAGTTGAGCGATTTGCTCATCCTTTGACTTCGTCATTAGCTCGTTTGCTGCTCTCAATTGTGCCAATGCCTATGTTAATTCTTTCTGCTTTTGGATTGCGTTCTGATCAATCCTCTGTTTTTCAGTTTGCAGTTGCTGGGTTAATACATTGTTTGCTTGCTTTTGTGCCAGCAACTGCTCTTCTACATGTGCCGCTTTGTTTCGTGCCTTGGCTACTTCTGCTTGCAATGCACAAATTTCCTAGTCCTTAGTCTTTAACAAAAGACTTACCTCTGATGCTTTATCAATAGTCGCTACAGAATAAGCTCCCGCATACTGCGATAGCTTGGTTAGATCATCAGAGGGGTCCAATTCTTCCTTCCAGACTACATTCCCTGTGACTGTCTGTTCAGGAAAGATGGAAGGTTGATCAAGCCTTCGTCTCTTCCTTGAGTGCTTAACAACTGCTTTGTGCCTAGGGCTGTAGAAAACGTCCAGGGGAGGAATATCTTCCACCTGGAGCACAATCTAATCGGAAGGGTCTTTGGTGATTACCTCGAGATCCTTTGAAGTGGGTGGGCTGCTGGTTCCGCTTAGAACCTGAGAAGAAGTGGTGTCTGGTGCGTCTTTGGAGCCTTCCTTTCCACTGATAATGGAATCGAATTGATTCCATTGTTTCAGCAATTCAGGATCTATGGAGGTCTGGGATTTACTCTTCTCCTTTTCTTGTTCCAACCTCTTTCTGCTGCTTATCCATTTGCTCCTTTCTCTGCTTCTCTGCCTGCTGCTTCTCTTGCCTTTCCTCCTGATGTTTCTTTTGTTCTTTATTTATAACAGGAGGTTGGCTTGCTGTTTCTGACCGGGCTCGCTTGAGGAGGATGCTGAGGTTAATGACGATAAATCCAGAGGCAAAGTTTGCAACCTCTGCTCTCTAAGTTTATTGAACTCAGTTAAATTCTCATCATTGTATCTCATCTTGGCAAGCTGCTTGGTTTGGCTTATTGAATCGGCAGCTACGAACAGGTCATCAAACTCATCCTCTTGATGGTCAATCTTAGTCAGTTTGGCCTGTTCTAGGGCATTGTAGGCAGTTTTATGTGGATCATAGAGTCTGGCTGGCATAGTGGGCAGGGATAAAGCTTGCATCTTTATAGCCTCATTTTCTGCATGTTGAAGATTATGCAGAGTAAAAACACCCATCCTCAAGGGAAAAGGGGGCCAGCCCCTCTTCTTTTCTTTCTTGAGTGTTTGGGTTACACTCTCGGCCATAATTTGGTAGGATATCTCTCGGGCTAACAGTTTGTCTGGAACATATAGAGGGAGAACATGCGGCTTGGCTTGGCTTCCATAAACCCTAATATAGGTAAAGTGCTCTTCTCCAAACCATCCTGCTACAGCTGGTAAGTCGAAGGAAGCGAGATAGGAAATTTTGGGAATAGGCCGATCAAAAATGGAATAATGAATGGGAACCATAAAACCATTGCAAATTTGATACAAATGGTCCTTGTAAGAGGACTTCCATAATTTCCGATGATACAAATGAATGGGCGAAGGATCTTGGGTGGTCCATCTCCAACCGAGGATGGGAAACTCAGAGTTAAAACACAATGTGTCCATAATGTAGGCGCTATAATAAAATGGGGGGATTTTCCTTTCGGTGACTACAGATTTAGCTCTAAAATCCCAAACAGCTACAGTCAATTTATCAGAAAGAATGGTGGCCCAATCCATGATAAAACTATTAACAGCTGCTTCCATTAGGGGAACCATTTCTATATCGAAATTGGCAGAATCATGTAATCCCCATAGCCTACACATCATAATTCCCGCATAGCAATAGGGAGAAGCCAAGGAATCGATGGAGTACTTACCCGAGCTTTCGTGCTTGTGTTTGGCCGGGTTCTGCCTCCAATCCCGAATGGGCTCGGATGGTACTTCATTTTCAGCTGCAAACTTCTCCACGAAGTCTTTGTTGTAGATTTTCTCTGGCTCAGGCAAATGATACATTTCCCTCAGGTGCTCTGGCTTGAACGACCCGAAAATCCGTCCGTCTCTTGTGTGGAACGTTCTGTCAATGATTGGAATTTCCTCAATTGCCCATCGCACTACATCAGTGTAGGGAAGGACTTGCTCTCTGGCAGCTATTCTGTGAAGAAAGGAATTGGCCAACTCTTTGAGAGTTGTGTCGGACCTTTTGAGTGGGTCCGTAGTAGCCACTGTCACTGAAACTTTTGGTTGTTCGGCCTCTAATAGATTATATGTGCCCTGCCATGTAGTCTTGTTAAGACCAGTGCATGTAGTATCTGAAATGAGGCCTTTTTTCTTATCTGCGGCTGCTTGACCTGCTATAGGTGTAACAGTAGAGCCCGTAGCCCTCTTGGATCTTTTCCCCATCATGCTTAAGCTTCTCTCAAAAGACGAATTCTACACAACTGCAAGAGAAATCGTAATAACACAATAACAATGACGCTTCTCGGAGGGATAGATATATCATTTGAAGCGTGCCAAGATTAATTTTCAAAAGTGGCTGCGGATCCAATTGCTGAGAGGATATTGCAGATGCATTAATGGTGATTTGAGGCCTACTACCCATTAAATGTGATGATTACACCGTTATCCGGGTGAATGACTCACTTAAGCATGCAATAGATATTCTGGCGGTTAAACGCAGGTGTTCATTAATCGAAGGGGAAAAATCTTTTAAATACACACGCATTACCTTATCCCTTGCATTAACGGCATTTTGGGATTCACGCTTTGTCAACCGGATATGAATATAAAATTAAAGCTTTAAGTGATGGCTTTTAAGATTGTCGACCACCGATGAGCGATATCGCATCGCTTCAGGGAATAGGTGCTGCACAATTATCACCAAATGATCGTGCCGACAGCCGATAAGCGATATCGCATCGGGCTAGCGCATGGAAACAGAAGTAGGTGCATATAAAATGGTTTGGGGTTACCGATTACGATATCGCATCGCATCGGGGGTAGGAACCGGGTGCCTTACCGAAGTGCGTGGAATTCTGCCGACGGCCGATAGCGATATCGCATCGGGTCGGGATTTAAATCATGAAGCGGCTTCACATGAGGTATCGCCGATAGCTTATCGTCCATATAGCGTCGCGTCGGGGCATGAGTTATGTGCCGAGACTTAGTGTGTATGTAACATTGCCGATCGCCGATAGCGATATCGCATCGGCGGAGACCAAAATGCCATTTTAATGCATCTCTCATGTTGTTGCGATATGCGATCTTGCGATCACTTTATCGCAATAATAAAAGATTATTTATTATTTGAAACATTAATGTCCTAAAGAGGCTTAAATACCTGAAAGCTCATTTGATTATGCGGCCTTTTTTGAACATGCAAGCATTGATGCCAAAATTTTAAAAGGGACCCATTCCATATGTTAATTTTTTGAAAAATAAGAATGATATGAAATGGGGGGTTGTTGTAGGGCACAACATAATCCTAAATCAATTAATATTTTTTTCCTTCCATTAATGTTACAAATGGGTAGGTACTGTTTGCAAAAACTGATGAAGTGTAGTTACTTTATCCTATTCATTATTTTAAAGGCTTCAATTTTTTGTCTACTGGAACCATATTATTGAATTGACTCAAGTGCATGAGTTAAATTGTCCTTCATTTTAGTGTTGACAAATTGGGCTTCTGTCCGTTGATTATTCTAGAATGTAATAATCCCTGTCATTCATGACAGGTATATTTGAGTATCTATGTAGATGGATGCATTTTACTATTGAATGGAAAACAATGGTATTTACAATGTACTTAAAGTTGAGTTAATCAACTGTGGGATTCACCTGAGGAATTCATATTCAGAAACAGGGAAGCACTTGAGAGTGAGTATGTTAGTTCCAATCTTCATCATTCGATCGATTTAATATTTGGCTACAAACAACATGGAAAGCTATTTGTAGAGGTATCATTCTTTTGTATGATCTATTCATGCGACATTTTGCATTGAAATTTAAAACAACATTTTTGTTTGTCAACATTTGATTCTAAAGCTCTAAATTGTTTATGGGATAGCAGGCTGCCATTGTGTTTTACCATGTAACTTATGAAGGTGCAGTTGATATAGAAGCAATAGAAGATCCATTACAACAGGATGTTGTTGAAGGTCAAATTGAAAATTTTGGGCAGACACCTATCCAACTTTTTTGGAAAAAGCATCCTAAGCGAAGGCTACCCATGCCGATTGCCCATCCATTATACTATGCACCAAGCTCAATTACACTGACTTCAATAGTTTCTGCAGGCTTTCAAGAACTGACAGTAATAGTATTTGTTGGTGTGATGGAGTTAACTATTGCACTTGTAAACCAGGACTTATCATGTCTGTCAAAATGTGGCTTACCTCACAATTACAGACTGGAGGCAACTTCACCTTTTCGTCTTTAGAGGTTTTGTAGAAAATATAATGCTTACACAACTTAATTTCGGTTTCGCAATTGGATCTTATTTCAGAGCATGTTTTTCCATAAAATAATATGAGTTATTCATTTCCTTGGTACCTAATAGGAGGTGAATGTGGACTGGCCAAATAGCATTACTAGACAATTTGTATGAAGTCTTGTTTTATATTTGTTATATTGAATAGTTGTGATGAAAGTAAAATATCTTATCAAATCTGATCTTATCGGTACATATTACTCTTGACAGGAACCATTTTTTTATTGGTTCAGATCTTAGTATTCCTCGTAAAATTGGTGGTCCCTTGGCTGAGAACCTTGAGCTTGGGACATAGTGTTTTGCTACCCTACAAGCCCAGTCATCGAGCTTTCTGCTGAGTTGTGGAAATTGGGATAACAATTTCAAAGTTATATATTTGAATGATGGATGCATGGTTCAAATCATAAGCCAACACAAATAACTGGTCAGCTATGTTTCAGGTATTTGACAACTATATTTTCTAGAAATCCTTTTGGACATTTTTTCCTGCTTTTAATTTTTAAAGTCTAGAGTACAACACTTATTTTTCTATCTCCAAATTCTCTGCCATTATTCTATGTCTGGGACTTGATCATCTTTATTAACCTAGTGATCCGGCTATGTGGTTCTCATGTCTTCTTCAACTATTAAATTCTAACATCTATAGTCCTTGGGCTTTGCATTTTTTCCTAGAGTCCACAATGCAATATTAACAACGAACATTATCTAAAATGGGCAAAGACTAAGCTTTTTATTCTCAAGGAGGATGGATATTTTGTACTTATTTTCCTTGGTATCTATCATTAAGTGGGTGCTGGTTTGACTTGATTATTCTACATACCTAGTTATGTTGTACATCAACCTACATTTTCTTCTGCTAGTTTATCTGAGTCCAAATGTTTGCTTCCTATAGTATATTTTCCTGATTTTTTAGTTTCATTTCAAGAGAGTGATCTCCTTGAATATCAACTGGAATATTAAAATTTTCTTTCTTAATTTCAGTGGCAATGGATGGGAGTATTGCAGTTATTGGCAGTCATGATACGACAATTATGGTATGGGAAGTTACTTCGTCTAATAGAATTGTCAATAAGAAGGTCCGAGATGCACAAAATATCCCAGATCGGATTCAGAAAGATCATATTTTATCAGACAACCCTTGCCACATTCTTTGTGGAAATGATTATGTTTTCACTTGAGTAGTTGTCTGCGTGGAGCTTGACCTTATTGTCAATGGATCTAAAGATTCCAGTTGTATTCTTCATACTTTATGGCATGGTAGGTATGTAAGGTCTATTTATCATCCTATTGGCCCAAACAGTTAATTAACCAAGAACCAATGAAACTGAATGTAAGGCACAAGTAAAAAAAAACACAAGATTTTTACATGGTAAAACCTTGACAAGGTGTCAAGGAAACATCCATGAGGCAAGGGATTGTATTTTCTATTAAACCAACAATGATTCTCCTTATTACAATAGTTTGGGAATTCATCATTTTATAGGAGGCTCCTCCGTTACATAACAGTTGTTTCATTATAAAACCAACTTGGCAGTAAATACAATTTTACACATATTTACAATTAGTTGTCAAATTTGAACAAACACCACCTCAGAAAATTTTTTCCTAATCCCTTTCCCATGCCCATTCATCATCTCTTCTGCAAGCCAAGAGAAGTTAAACACCATCGCAACTTCTCTACTGTAACTGGCTTCGTAAATATGTTTGCACAATTTTCCTGTGTATGGAACTTCTTAAGAGCTACTTTTCCACCATCGATCACATGTCTCAGAAAATGGTACCTTACATCAATGTGCTTGGTCTTGTTGTGATAAGTTGGATTTGTAGCCAAGTGAATAACACTTTGACTGTCACAGAGCACATTCACTCTCTCCTGCATCCTTCCAATCTCATCAAGTAGACCCTTTAACCAGATTGCTTCTTTACTGGCATCTGAAGCAGCTATATTATGCTTCGATAGTGGAAAACAAAACTATTTCTTCAAGCTTTGACATCCAACTAATTGCTCCACCTGCAAGAGTAAAGAAAACTTATAGTAGATCTCCTTTTTTCCAAATCACCTGCATAATCAACATCTACATATCCACAAACTAATCCTTCACTACCATTAAAGATGATTCAATGGTCACTTGTGCCTCTTAGATATCAAAGCACCCATTTCACTACTTGCCAATGTTCTTCACCTGGATTTGCCATGAACCTACTGACAACTCCAACTGCATGTGAAACGTCGGGTCTTATATATACCATCGCATACATTAAGTTTCCTACAACATTTGCATATGGTACATGAGACATATACTGCTTTTCTTCATGAGTTCTAGGACTCAAAACTGACGAAAGCTTAAAATGGGAAGCTAATGGAACATTAACAGGTTTCACATTGTCCATACAGAACTTTTCAAGTACTCTTTCCACATACTTCTGTTGTGATAACCAAATCTTACCATTTTTTCCGTCTCTGTGTATCAGATCCATGTCCAAGATATGTTTTTCTGCTCCAAGATCCTTCATATCAAACACTCTAGAAAGCTGATTCTTTAACTTGTTGATCTCTTCCATGCTTTTTCTTGCAATAAGCATATCGTCAACATACAAAACTAAGATAATGAATATGCCACTGAAACTCTTGAAGTATACACAATGATCATACACACTTAGACTAATAAAGTTTTGGCTCACCATGAAGAAGTCAAACTTCTTGTACCATTTCCTGGGAGACTACCTTAGGCCATAGAATGATTTCCTAAGCTTGCAAACAAATATTCTACTATGACCTTGTACAAAACCTTCTCACTGTTCCATATATATCTCTCCATCCAAATCACCATGTAGAAAAGTTGTTTTAACATCTACCTGTTCTAACTCAAGGTTAAGTAATGCAATTAGTGCCAACACAGTATGAATAGAAACAAGTTTCACAACTGGTGAAAAAATCTCATGAAAGTCGATACCTTCAACCTGGGAATACTATTTTGCTACCAGTCTCACCTTATACCTTTGGATACTTCCATCAACTTTCTATTTAATTTGAAGACCCATTTGCATCCAACAAGACTTATCCCTTCAGGAAGTTATACAAGATCCCAAGTATTGTTCTTGGCTAAGGAATCCATTTCTTCTTCCATAGTCGTTTTCCATTTTCCCTATCTGTATCATCTATTGCTTCCTAATAACAATAATGTTCCCCATATTCAGTAATAAAATCAAAAGATGAAGCAGAATCTTCATATCTTTTTAGAGTTTTTCTTTCCCTTGTAGACCTTCTTAGAGTGACTGGTTGTTGAACTGGTTCAGAAAATTCAATAGCTTCCTTTGTATCCTCAACGCCTTTTCCTCCGGAAGTCTCTCCTTCCTTTCGAATTTCAAAGAAAGGTCTAGCCTCCAACTAAATTTGTTGATTTGGCGATACCTGTTCCTATTCAATTCTTTCAACATTTGATTTTAAAAGAGAAGATTCATCAAATGTTACATCTATCCTAATGACTATCTTTTGTGACGTAGGATCCCACAACCTGTACCCTTTCATCGCATAGTCCTACCCAACAAAGACATAACATTTCGATTTTGGATCTAATTTTGAACGCTGATTTTTAGGAATAAGAGCATACGCATCACAACCAAATATTCTTAAATGTGAATAATCACAAGACTGACCTGATCAAATTTCTTCATGAATTTTACAATTAATTGCTACTAAAGGTGATTTGTTAACTAAATAACAAGTAGTGGACACTGCTTCTACCCACAACTTCTTTTGCAGGTTAGCATTGTTGATCATGCTTCTGGCTCTTTCCATAAGAGTTTGATTCATATGTTCAGCAACACCATTTTGCTGAGGAGTATAAACAACAGTTTTGTGTCTAACAATTCCTTCATCCTTACAGTGTTGTTCAAATTCTAGAGAAGTAAATTCACCACCGTCAATTCTTGAACATTTAATTGATTTGTCGGTTCTTTTTTCTACCATTGCTTTAAATTGTTTAAAGACATTGAATACATTAGCTTTCTTTTTTAGCATAAAGACCCAAGCTTTATGGAAGAAATCATCAATAAAAGTTAAAAAAATATAGAGCACCTCCATATGATACAATAGGAGATGATGCTCACAGAGCAGAATGAATATAGTCTAAAATTTCTTTACTATTATGACTTCCAATTTTAAATCTCTATTTACACTATTTTCCATACACACAATGTTTACACAAATCCAACTTCAAGGATTTCAAAACAGGAAGTGATTTACATTTCATCGGTACCTGAAGACCTTTCTCACTCATGTGACCCAATTGTTGATGCCATAGGCGAGTACCTTCTTCTTCTTTCTCTGACACAATCATTGCTTCACTGATCTGAGTACTTCCTTTGAGTCTGTAAATATTTCCAACCTTTTCTACTTTCATAACAACTTGGGTGCCTTTAGAGACTTTTAACACTCCATTCTGACCTATAAACTTATAACCATCTGAATCTAACACTCCCAAAGAAATCAATTTTTTCTTCAAATCAGATACATGTCTAACACTAATTAATGTTCTAAATGTGTTATCATACATTTTAATCCTAATATTTCCCATCCCGACAGTCTGACATGATACATTATTACCCATAAACATAGAACTACCATTTACATCTTCATATGAAGTAAATCAATTTCTATGTGGACACATGTGATGAGAATCACTAGAGTCTAATAGCCAACTTTAAAAATCCTGAGAGACATTACACACAGGTCAACTTTCATCTATCATACATAATTCTTCAGCAGATAAAACTTCGTCTATCATACCTGAATCAACCAAATTTGATTCCTTCTTTGGATTATCAGACTCTTTTCATTTCCAATATTCTTTCTTGAGGTGTCCAATTTTATTGCAGTGTCAACATTTTGCCTTACACTTCTTTCCCTTTGATTTTGATTTGGAAGACCCCCTTGCTTTTTCTCCTCTCTCCTTTGACCGTCCTCTGGCTATCATGGCTTCTGGTGCAATTGTCTCGATACTGGATTTCCTCCATACTTCTTCAGATAAGAGATCTCCCACAACTAATTTAAATTTCAAAGAATCAGCAGTGCTCAAACTAATTGAAGTTACGAAGTGGTCCCACGACTCAGGCAAAGAACACAACAAGGTTATAGCTTTGTCTTCTTCCTAAATTTTAACTTCCATATTTGTCATATAAGTGTATTAAAAACATTTAAATGTTCTGCAACTTTTGTACCCTCCTTCATCCGAACACTGTACAATTTCCTTTTCAAATAAATTCTATTGTTTAACAACTTTTTCATATATAGTTTTTCTAGTTTTTCCCATAAACCTGCAATTGTACTCTCTTCAACAATGTTGAAGACAACTTCATCCGCCAGGCATAACCTGATGGTACTGAGAGCTCGAGCATCCAAGTCCTCCCAATTTGATTCTGTCATGCTAGCAGTTTTCTTCTTTGCCTCGTCTAGAGCTTTGTACAACACCTGTTGCACCAAAAAATCCCTAACTTCAGTTTCCATAGAGAAAAATTTTTATTTCCGGTGAATATCTCCAACTCAAACTTTGCATTCATCATCTTGGCCATTTCTTTCCTCCTAGGTTTCAGTCTGTGAACTAGGGTTTCTTAACAATAAAATTGGTTTGTCTTCTTCCAACAAGGGTTTTCCAATTTTTCTATCCACAAAATCAATTTCAAAATTTTGTTCCTTAAAAAAAATAATTTTTCAAATTGACTGAAAAATAAATAAAAGAAAAAGAAAAAAAATCTACAATAGTTTTCTGGAAGAATTCCCTTTAATTTATGTTTCCTTGACAAAAAAACCTTTTTTTTCAATGAGCCCTTTTCTTAAAATATTTCAAAAATCCTGAGACTGCCTCGAATACATAGAAATTTATGTACTTATTTTTTAAAAACTTCAGATCATATGCTCAACATAATTAAAAAAGAAACTGATTTGTTTTCTTCAACTCACAGTTTTCCAATCTGTCCACTCCAAACAAAAAAAACCAGAATTCATTTTTTTTTTTATAAAAATGCCTCTGATGTTTCTTTCTCCTCTGCATTGGACCTTTGATTTTTTTCAGCAGAAGCCTCTAAAAAAAGCAATGGGCTAGATAATCAGATTAATCAGCCTCTATGCAGTTTTCTCCCTCACATTCAGCGGCAATCCCTCTTCAACAAAAAAAAGGTGGAACACGGGCTATGGTGTAATCTGCTCTGTCAGGCAGTGAAACGACAACGTCTTTCATCATATTTCTACCAAACACTTTCACCTTTTCTTATGCAACATATCCCCTTCTTCACACAGAAATAGCCCAATCGTAGTGTATTTGAGGGTTTCTTTCGCCTTTTCTTATGCATCATCTCCCCTTCTTTCACAGAAATGACCCAACCGCAACGCTTTCACCTTTTCTTATGCTCTTCGAGAGCTCGGGCTCCCAATATTCACGATGTCTCCTCAATTCAACTTGGCTCCAATACCAATTGTTGGCCCAAACAACAAATTAACCAAGAACCAAGAATTATATAGATGAAACTGAATGTAAGACTCAGGTAAAAAAAACACAAGATTTTTACGTCGTAAAACCTTGACAAGGTGTCATGGAAACATCCACGGGGAAAGGGATTGGATTTTCTATTAAACCAACAATGATTCTCCTTATTACAATATTTCAAGCATTCATCATTTTATAGGAGGCTCCTCCGTTACATAACAGTTGTTTCGTTATAAAACCAACTTGGCAGTAAATACAATTTTACACATATTTACAATTAGTTGTCAAATTCCAACACATCCAAATGGAAGTGCACTATCCAAGATGGTAGTATCACGACATGGTCGACTTGTATTATATTCTAATGATGATTTGAATCTGCTTCTTTACTCAATCAATAGGAAACTTCTTGCAACTTCTGAAACAAATGGTCGTATTATTTGCATGGAGCTTAGCAGTTGTGGTGAATTCTTGGTTTGTTCAGTGGATAAAGCACATATAATATTATGATCTATGCATTCACTTGAAATTGTAAGTGATATGATGCAATGGGAAAATTTATTTTGTCATTGAGTGTGAAATCAGAACATTGTTTCTTAGTCGGGACACAATATGGGAGCCTCCTCGCTATTCATTAGAAACTCCCCAGCAGCATAAGAGTAGTCTTCTTCAAAAAATAAAATCAAGGACGTTTGCAATAGGGTCACTAAGTTGGTGATTTATGGATTCAACAAACAACATAGAATGGCCAGCTGAGCAATGGGATATAGTTGCTTCAAGTCTTTTATTTCAAACTATCAAATCATAGGCATTTGTAGCACAGTGTAGCTAAGTTGGAAAATCAGTTTTGGAGTGATAAAATGGATCCAGCATTCAGCATACATTAGACCAACGAATCCATTGCTTACAATCGATTCAAGTTATTTTATCAAAGCTTCAAATCTCAAGAGTTTCCATGGTAACTATGTTGGCAGCTTTGTTCTCAAGTAATACAATGGATCTGGTATCCAAAATACATTGGTCATTTGAGCCATGATTCACAGTTTCTTAAGGTCCTTTTTCTTTTCTCATATTTGTTTTCTCGCCCAAATGATCATATGTTTGATTAGTATGGTGTAGATGGGCATTTATTTCTGATGTTATTTTAACAGCAGATGATTTCCACATGCCCCGGTTTACTCATGCAAATTTTGTTCTGAAGAAAAAAATACAAATCAAGTGAATCTCTTATTCTAATGCACTAATGGAAATATTCGTTTAAATATTGGTTGATGTACAAGATACCAAAATGTGACAGATATATACAACCTTAACTAACATTATAGTTTAGTTTGGTTGAGAAGGTCATTTTTCAGAACGTCATCTAGTTCCTTCCCTTGGATAATTTTTTTTCTCTCCTCTTTCATATGGTAGAGAACAATAAATGAAGTTGAAGAAACTTGGATTGTATTCACTTCACATGGCTTATGTTTTTTTTTTCTCTTATATAATTTGTACTTGATCCTTGCAGAGGTGGAACTACAACATGTTCTGAAAGGTTCATAGATTGATACATAAATGTGCCTTAAGACCGTTTGACTTGGTATTGGAAGATTAGCATAAGCTTCTAAAAGGACAAATGAGTGACCATGCTACATAAATTTAGTCTACACAGTGAAATTATTTTGTGGATGTTGGCAAGAGAGAATGATTTGGCTACCTTTTGTATCATTCCAAGTGAAAATAGAACTGGAATGACCTGCTGAGCTGTTGCGTGATGCCTGAAACTTAACCTAGATACTTGTAACAATTTAACAATCAACTGTACATTTGTCTACTATAATTTATTGCCAAATTCTACAAATTATTTTAATCCATGGTGCAAGTATGTCTCTATGTCTTTGGTCAGCATTTCAAACTCTGGCTAGGGGTGCATGTGTATGGAGATATGTATCATGTGGATTAATTTTTTTATTTTTTTTTTACTCCCATCTTTTTCAGGAATTCTCATAGATGTTGGATGTTGTACACTATTGTTTGGCCAGTTTTCACCCTTATTTAAAAACAATCTTGCAGACTAGAGAATCTAGCTAGTAGTCTCTGCAGTTGATGTAAATATTAATTCTTTGAAGTCACAAGAAACTTCAAATCTAGCCAAATTGTTGCTATTATAATTATTGGATTGTTTATATGAAGTTCTCACCAATCAGAATTGTCCATAATATCTTCATTTTCAATAGACTTTTTAGACAAGGTAAAGTATAAAACTAAAGTGTTGTTCTACATTGGACTTTAAAGTGCAGATTTTTACTTTATAAGATGCATTGAGTACAAGTCCTGTTACTCATGTAGTTAATTGAATGGAAAAATTATACTAATGATGTCTATCTATAACTGAAGCCAACAAGACTGGCATTAATGCATCACACGCAACTAACAAGACTGGCATTAATGCAATGCACGCAACTAAAGAGATTTACTCAAAAAATCTAAGTCCATTTATCATAAACGAGAGGCATAAGTTTCCCCAAATCAACATATGCCTTCTTTTGTTGCAGTTTACTTGCAAAGAGAACTCATGAAAAATGTTCTCATTTTCTTTGTGATGAATGTAGCGTTCTATGGCATGATGACATTACCATGTGGTCATTTTTTTTTGCTGCCGATCATGAATTTCGAACAAAGCTTTGGTCCCTTTATGATCCTAGCACTGGAAAAACTATGTCCTTGGATCCAAAAACAACGATTGAAGTCCCGGAAGATAGATTTGGACTATATTCTTATGACATTGTGGACCCTGATCTGATTATTCTTGGAGACCATATTGATGCTACTATAAATTCAGGAAATTCTGGGGAACCTGCTTTCAATGACAAGGGCTAGTGTGTGGGAATTGCATTTCAATCACTTAAACATGAAGATGCAGAAATTATTGGATATGTTATACCAACTCCGGTTATTACACACTTTATCACAAATTATGAACGCTCGGGAGACTAGACAAAATTTCCCATACATGGAATAGAATGGCAGAAAATGGAGAATCCTGATTTGCATATTGCAATGGGAATGTTGTCTAACTAGAAAGGTATTCATGTAGGAAGGGTAGAACCAACAGCTCCAACAGGTACCTGTTGGTTGGGATAAGCTTGTCGTTTCTATAATATCTGTGGAAACTGGAAAAGTAGTTGCAAGAACTAACAAGGCTCTAGTTCGAAGTGGGAGTTGCCAGTGATCCGAAGCTGTGTCAGAATCTGTGCACTTTTTGCAAGATGATGCATCAAAAGGTCTCGAGGAAAAATTGTTCAAGTTTGTTGTTTCAATGGGATCTTCTCGCTCAGGCATTCTTAGAGAAGCTACAATAAACTTGGGTGACTATTTGAGTTCAAATTTTCCAGTTTCCATTGCTCTGCCACTGAAGAAGTGCAATCATGGAACTATTGTGAGTGTCAAAATTCAGTGCCTTAATCGAAGAGCAGGATCTAGAAAGTTTGAATGATGTAAAGAAGGTGCCATTGAATAGGATGATCAGAATTCTGTTTCAGATGATATCAATAAGAGATATGAAGGTTCTGATCATATACTCGCTGGAGTGTTGGATCCTCATCTGGAAGTCACTTGGGTTATAGTTTTCAGCAGACTAAGGATGGAGCTTCTTCACCTGCAACCTCACGACATAGCTCAGCCTCGACAAAGTTTTTATCATTTGGAAGTAGTATAGAAAATAGCTTACCCGGACGACAAGATTCAACTAGCTCTCGAGATGGCAGTGTAACAAATAGGACAGGAAATGGCCAGAATTCGTCTAAATCAATCCCTTCATCTTTCAATGGAATGGGTACTGGTGTAATGGTTAACCCGTAAAATAGTTACAGAGTGATCAACTCAAGGTTCTCAAGGGAGCATAGAAAATGTTAACAGGGGCATGCATCTGACAACTTTTATGAGAGGCGATGACCATTCTAAAGGTTCCTTGGAAGCTACCGAGGCCACAATTCAAGAACTCTGTAAAGAAGCAATGATGTGGGAAAGGTAGAACCAACAACTCTAGTAGCAAAATTCTTGACATCGTAAGATATTCTTCTCAGTTTTGATGGAATTGATATTGCTAATGATGGAATTGTTCCTTTCAGGTGTGGTGAGCGCATAGGTTTTAGCTACCTGTTTTCAAAGAAGTACACAGGAGAGCATGCCAAAGTCAAAATTATATGTGATTTTGAGTATCATGAATTTGATATCGAGCTTTCTACTCACAAATGCCTAGTTCTTGCACATATAAAGGGGAAGGCTCCATCTTATTACATCATAGCTAGATTTGTATTTTCAGTTTTGTCTGTGCCATACCTTCATTTTGAATATGGAAAGGATTAAACTGTTGGACAAGCTACTGCTTTCTATGGCACGAACAAAATATGAATGGTTGGTGGTGATTTCTTGAGTCCTGGTTGCAGATATAAATATTGGTTGTGAGTATATTGTAAATACATAGGTCCTGGCTTCCAATGGAGTGCATGTAAAAATCTCAGGCATCTTGCAGACATGGTGGAAAACTGTGAGGATGACTTTCTGAGATATGACCTGGAGAATCAATAGATTGTTGTTTTGGCAACAAAAAAAAAATCGAAGGAAGCAACTCCTGATATTCTTGCAACACATTGCATAGCTTCAACTATATCTAATGATTTGAAAAGATGAATCAATTTTCCAGAGGTGATGTTCCTTACATTCTGATCTGGTTATTCAAATGAATACTTTTTACTACTTCCACGACATGATAGGAAAGATGTTAGGTTGGGGATATCAAGAGGGTACTACTCTCTTTGGTTTTGGCTATGACCTTCGATAAAGTAACAAGCTTCAAGGTCCAGATTTTGAACCTAAGCTCTGATACCACGTGTGAGGACCCAACTATAGGTCCTCTAACTACTACTACACTCATTCAAATAAATTTCTCTAATTTTCATAAGGAAAATTTCAAGTTTATAAAAAATCATAAGCATAACATAAACTAATTTAATCTACAACATGTATAACTTGTAACAATTTACAAAACTAAAATAAATGACAGATAATACCTATTCCAATAGCTTAGTTGAGATGCTCCTGAGCTCCATTCTCCTCTTGACTACCCAATTGGATTTGCCTCCTAGCCAACTAGGAAGTAATCCCTAGCCCAACGAACGTCCACAGGTTCCCTAGCCCTCTGAGCCCAAGTCCAACTAGATGTAGTGTGTCAAAATTTAACAAACACTCTCCAGATCCAAGTTTGACCTCCCTCCTCTTTCTCCACATCCCTCCTCCAAAACAAGATCCTCCAAAACAAAACCAAATCAAAACCAAGACCAAGGATCCCCTCTCTTCCCATCATCCTTCCCCTTTTATGCCCCCTTCTCTTCTCCACCTCAACCACTTATGATTAATGTCATAACTACCCCCTCATCCTTACATTTGACTTATCTTCTCCCAAGTAAATTTGAGAGGACATTTTTGGGATGAGATATGAATATATAATTTGGTAATTAATTGGAGAGGACCATGCCTTCTGCCAAGTAAATTTGAGAGGACATTTTGGGGATCAGATATGAATATATAATTTGGTAATTAATTGGAGAGGACCATGCCTTCTCCCAAGTAAATTTGAGAAGACATTTTGGGGATATGGATATTTAAATTGGAATAAATGGAAGGAGGTCATATCCTATCAAAATTTAAATTTGAGGAGGTAAGTTGGGAATTGAATAATAACAAAATTTATATCAATAATAAATTTATAGTTTCACCAATGTAGGTATGTACCAATATTTCTTGATAATTATAAGTCAATATTTTAAGGAAATTTAAACACTAGTAAAATTTGCATGATAAGAGTAAGTAGGGCATTACAAAAGGCATGCCAATGGGAGCTGCTAAGAAAATATTCAATGTCATGATAATGTGTTCCTAGATTAGAATTGTTATCTAGATAGGATAAGAAGATAGAGTTAAATCAATTTTTTTGTATTTTTCACTAAAAAAAAGGGATACTTTTAAGATTTACTTATTTACTATTGATAAAAAACAATTAGTTTATGTTTTATGGTTGGCTCGATCCATGCAATGGATAACTCATGCATTGAACTTGGTCATGGAATTTTTGAGGATGTAAACTTATTTATTTCCATGTAATACAAGGTAGAAGGGGTTGGTTGTTTGGTGAACTGATTGGAGCATAACTGTGTGTGGTGTGATCTATTTTCAATAAATAAAATACTCAGTGCAGAACTTTTCCAGTTATCATTTAGAGATTCTTGTGGTACCTTATTTCAAATCTATGTTTCTCTTGTGTACTACTTGCTTTTAACTGATTTTTATTCTGTCTATTTTTGAAAGGTGCAATGGAACAACTTTTCTATGATTCATCATGCATGCTCTAGTACAACTATGTTTTACTATTTCATATGCAATGAAATGTATTATGCTTATGTTTATCTCGTTCTTCTAAGTACTCAATCATAAAATTAGTAGACATAATTCTCATATGCTCTATTACATGTGAATGAGTGTTTTTATATGTTTTATTTCCCAATTTACTGCAATCATTATCAATTCGAAGTATGTACTTGAAAAGCCTTTGTCTCAGTAGTTGTTTGATACATGCACTAGTATAATGAGTTAATAATATTTATGGTCACATGCACTAATTTCCTATATTCCTCCACCAAGATTCCACTAAATTTTACAAATCTTCTTTAGATCTGGTCTCTGTCAAATTATGATCTTTAGAGTTCTCTGTCTTTAGATTTGAGTGAGGGAAACCCCTTTGGCTAGAAAGGACTAGTTTCTAGTCCAAAGTCATCTTGTGGTTACCTCTATGGCCATTTCCTCAGCCTAAAGGGGTTTACTGAGTGTTAACAATTTTGATGCAAAGGCAAGCTCCTACTCATTATTACATCTGATCTTTTGGAGGCTCCAACCGACAAGAAGTTGTTACCTCAATTTTCTGCAAGATGCAACTGCAAGGAAGCTCCAACTCCCATGTGTTTTATGTATGTTACAACACACAGGAGGTTCCTACCTCAACATGCTCCAACCTGATGTTTATCAAGCCACTACTTGAAAGGAGACTACCATCCCTTGATGCAAACAAGAAATAATTATGTGTTGGTTTACCTGGTCATCAATTATGCATATCTCCAACTTCATTTCTACATCTTCTTTCCTTCAAATCTATTTCACATAAGCTTCATATGTGTCGGGTAACTAATGCATAATAGCTCAATCAGCTCTCGCACATTATCCCACTCTCTAACCTCTCAATGCCTTCCAAAATCACATATTTTATAAAGATATTTTGCTGGATGTTTGTATCCCACATAGGAATATGAAGTGAATCGGCTTGACTCTTTTCCTTCCACTCATTCATTTCCAAACTCTTCATATCTTGAATATTAGAACACAAAAATAAATAATCCATCGAATATTAATTGCAGCCACATGTAATGATTAAATGCATCAACTTAATGTCAACGTCAAATAACAATATTTATCATTAATGCATCACAACAATATTTGCAACATATTTTCCCTTTCCTTGGAGTCTTGCCTTTGCATCAAACTAACTCGGCTCAACCAACAATTTCACATTACAACAAATCCTTCAATATATCAATCTTTGTAACATTATCAAAACATTTCAATGTATCACAACTCCTCCTTCTTCTTCTGCTCCTTTGCATTGTTGACCTTTTTCATTTTTTTGTTTCTCCTTTTCCTGTTGTTGCTCCTTCATTGTTCTTTGTTGCTACTCCTTTGCCTTTATTGCTCCTTGATTGTTCCTTGTTGTTTCTCCTTTTCCTGTTGCTCCTCTTTCATTGTTCCTTGCTACTGCTCCTTTGAATTTCATCTTTTGTTTCTTTGTTGCCTCTTCACTACACTTTTGCCTTATTTTCCTTATTGTTGCTCCTACATACCTTGTTGCTCATTTGCTTGTTGTTCCTTGTTTTTCTCCTTTTCCATCAATGACAATATTGCCAACAATCTCACCCCTTGGCATTGATGGAAACATATTCGCCCCACCCTTCCCCCCCCCCCCCTTTCATTCTGAGAAGTGTCTTCCTTCCTCTGATTACCTCCCCCTTTGACATCAATGGAAAGAGGGTTACAAATGTCTTGTATATTGTAAAAGAGTCCTCAGTCTAGCTGTCATCATTGCATTAATGCTCTATAACCTACAATGTCTTGTTCTACATAAACAATGTTGACACTATAATTGAATGAATGCCACTCCAGATGGCTTATTAGGGTTGCTCCAGATTGAATGAATGTTGCTCCATAAACATTGCTCCAAATAAGCTTCAGAAAATTTTAACATTGTAAGATATTGTTGTGAGAACACTCTGAAAGCAAGAATATTGTTGAGAGAACACTTTGCATACTATTGCAAGAAATCATTGAATAAGCACATTGTAGAGCACATTGCAAGAATACATCATCGCACCATAAGAAAGAACAATATCACCATAAGAACATTGAAATATGAATATGAACATTGTGCACCAACATTCCATGCTTACAATTCTTTTTCTATGCATATAATCATCAATTTTTGTAGATAAAATTATATAGAGATCTACACAAAAGCCTTCCCTACTTCTAGTGTAAACCTAATTTTGAGCATATGAGAAGTTCAAATAATAAAGAAAATCTTTCTATTGATAAGCCATGAATCTCATTTAAAGCATATTGGTGAGGGATCTAGAAATAAAGGACCTTCAACATAGAAGGCACTTGGCATTTTGTTTTTTGTTTTCCAGAAAGCAAGAATCAATGGTGACCATACAATGCAACCATCTCCAGAATAAAGAGCCAAATTTTTTCATGTCTATGTGAATAATCACACAAATTTCAAAAATATATTACAATCCCTAGTTATTTTGGTTTTCTTTGTGTTATTCATCTTTCTTGTATAACAAATATCTCTTCAACACTTTCTAGCACCAAGGTTACCTTCAATTTCAGTAAATGGTCCTTCGGCCATTCAAATAAATTGTGTTATACTTCAGCAACTGAAACACCATCCTTATCTAATGATAGTACAATAGTAGTTGCATTTATGAATTTAGCAAGATTATGCCCACGAGTTCTTTGAATACAATATTAATCTCTAATAATATGTATAGCTTGGTTAATAAACACAATGTATTCAACTCATCATCTGCTAAATTTGCCTCATAATGCACAAAAAGGATTTCGACCCACTGATAAATGAAAATCGACCCTTTATTGAGAAGAACTCGGTCAGGATAGTAGAGAGGAAGCTTAGTTGATAAAATTGAAGGAATCTCAACTTCCATGGCTGGAAATTTGACTCCTTCAAACCAAAACAAGCATTGGTATCAACGTTCAAATCTTGGATTTAATGTGTGTTCAAATAGTTGCGTCTAGTATATTATAATGCAACAAGGATATTCAAATGAGTCAGTTTGCTTATCATATTGGCACATATTATATGTAGTGTATGGTGACCGACAGTAAAATATTCATTGGCTAAGTTAAATTCATTAACAATATATTCATTTGCGCTATAAGGGAAGAAGACATTGTGGTTAAACCAATTATCTGAGTCATAGTTTTTAACATCTTGGTGACAACGACTTTAGCCTTTGGCACGACAATCATGATAGCATGGTAATGGATGAGCCTAACAACATAGGCCGACTGGTCGAATGAGATGGATAACCAAACATCTATCAAACCACAATCTCCTTATAAGGGTACTTCGACATTCAAATGCCGCATGAGCATATTAAATGATTCTGCAACTACCAATCCCAGCATTCACAGGGCTTCCATGCATTTCTGCATAGACTCTTTCCACAATGGTCACAAAACATGGATGCTATCAGCTTGGTGGAGGGAATGTGTTCTCCACTTTCTGGGCCAATGCAACTTTAAACTTCTGCATGACATGTTTCGACTTCCGCCAGAACGCAATCAAGCATTCTTTCACAGATCATCTCATATGGTTGGCTTGCTGAAAATCTTGACACGAGGGCCTTATGAAAGAACGACTCATGGGATCACCGCTTTTATGAACAATCAGGCATCAAAAACTTGTGCTCATAAAAATTGTGTAATTCTTCTTCTTCACGATGGCCATATTCAGGCGTTATACTAGGATCAATGTAATGAAAAAACTCATGCCACAAAAGCCCAAATGAAGCCGCAACACTCCGCCCATAGGAGGCATGCCAAAAAGTAAAAAAATTCTAAATGAAGCTACAAAATATCATTGACATGTAATTATGACCCAAATAAGACGTCCTACCATAAAAAATTATCTTGCACCACTCAATTTGATTTATGGGCACATGTAATGCCCCACCATTCACGAGGAGAATGGTTTTTCAGGTTACAGTTACTGATTGGTCTCATTCAATCTCCCTTTTTTCTTCTTTAATAGAAATGAAGCCTACAAGAGAAATAGTCAGAGCTAATGGAAAGACACCCAATAATGTCATCATAAATCTCGTATGAGTCATGGTGCCTGATCAAATAATTTTTTAACTTCACAGTAACAAAAATTACGTATAGATAGAGTGCACCAATAGTCATGTTTTTTCGACATCAATCCTTAACCTCATTTTTAAGCCAGGCCATGGAGTCTCAAGCATATCAATTCATATCATTGCAGCGTAGGTATATCAATTAATACTAATTCATGGATGTTGCTTCAACGACCATTTCCTTGGTTTGACATCTACTATCATCTATTCCTGCATGATGAGGATAGTGAAAATTACATAATGCATACCCTGGAATTGTCATAAGGCTTCAGATTTGGTAGGTAGAGTAACATTCAACTTTCCAACTTTCCTTCAATGCCCATCATGCATACTTTGCAATCGACAGAATCCTCTCATCCATTTCCTTGGCATAATATTCCACTTGTTCGCATTGCAATTCTATCATTGCACACTCAGATCTGCACTATCATTTCGTTATCATACCTCTAAGGCATCTGTCATACGGTCACACCTCTCAGACTATTATTTATGGCACATTTGATTACATATTTTCGTTGGCATTGATAGTATTGGTCCATTGTATAGTCTGACATTAACATTCCACAATCATAATGTTCCATAATTCTCCAACCTAATTAACTAAGCTCTTCATGATCATGACAAGGCTTCCAGAACAACCTCTATTGTTAGGATTCCAATAATGTATAAAATGCACTTTCATGAGATTTTCTATTTATTCTCTTGCGCATCTTACACATTGCAAATAATTGCAGTTTATGCTCCATGGTATGATGGAAATATATATATTTTTGAATAATGAATGCTTGGAATAGGTTTTTTTTTTCATTCATATTCATTTTCATTCTGGTTGTCACTCTCATTGTCTCGGCGAGGTTGTTGGAATAGCATGACAACACCATCATGATTATCATAGTGCACCCATGTAGGTGACTATTCAACTCCCATTGCTCTCCAATCATGTTCTTTCAGCACTTTGACTAGCGAGAAATTTTCAAGAATAACATTATGAAGCATAACCTACCTATTTCCATTCACCATTCTCCATTTTTATTGCCAAAACTATATGGATGGAAAGAACAAAAGAAAAAAATGATGTATTGGTTTGTGGAGGAAGTTGGAGGAAGATCGCATCCTTGGTTGAGATATCATATGTATTTTGCTGAGACTTCTTTCTCTTCTCATCATTTGAATCATCATATTGTATGGACTTTTCTTCCCAAATAGTATTTCTCAAAATGTTTTCTGCTATATCTTCTCTTGCAAAAAAAAAAAAAAAACTAAGTCTCAAATATCTATGGGCAGTTCACTGCATAAGCCATTTATCATAGAATTAGTTTCTAACTTAATAACACCGAATTCAAAACAGGTTGCACCAGAGTATTTCAAAGCTTTTCCGTACTGGAATTTCACATCATTTAGGATATGCCTATAAGAATTGTGGAGAATGCCACAATTCTTATAGGAATCTGTCTTAGATACCAAAGACTCTACCAATGATTTTCTATTATGCCCCAATTTGTAATTGATCACAACAATATTGGTGAAATCCTTAACTTTTCTAAATGTTATAATTGTTGCTTCAAAAGAAGATTCAACAGGTTTTAAACCTCTATTGGATAGATTCTGACCCAATTCATTAAATACCCCACCCTTCTTCCGAGTTGTTGGTTGAAACTCCTATGCTCCATGGATGATAATTCCAAACAATATTGTTGTTGATCCAGTTCCAACCACTCAAAAACCTAGTACTCCTTAATTGTTAAAACATTTAATATATTCAAATCATTTTTCTGCTTCTAAAACAATATTACCGATAGAGGTTACAATTCACTTTCAAGCTGACCTTGTTTTCCATCCTTTTGCAGATGTCTTAACATTGATTTAAACTTCCATTAATTGCTCTGGATCCGCTTAGATTTTCTTTAAAGTTTATGGGACTTCTCTCCCCCTGAGATATTGTTGCTCCTCTGACACTACATGAATTCTCCTTTTGTTTTCTTGCACAACTCCCCCTGAGGAAATGATAGCTTTATTTTAGTATTGAAGTCTCATGCTGCTCCTTTTTCTTCCTCTTCCATAGCTTAGTTGGCTTCCTTATGTTGTTGTGTATTTCTTTTTGGCTCATTGTTTGATCTGCTTGGAGTTAGTTTTGCTTTTTTTTTTATAACTCTTTAGTGTATATGACAACCTGTGGTCATCAGCTTTGTTCTTCTTTGAAAACAATTCACATTTAATGAGTTTGTGACCATATTCCTTGCATAGATAACAATAACCATGGAAAGAGTTTATGTACCTAGTCGTTGACGTTCTCCTTTGTTTTCTTGTTGGATAATATCTTCTTGTTTGTTGCATGTTTTGCTGAATAATATTGATCTTCTTGTTCTTACAGTTTGCTGCTATGGGTCCACCATGAGATATATTCTCTCCTTTGAAATTTTCCAAATTTGCTTGATTCATCTCTAGGAGCAAATGATCTTCTTGTATATGACCATTTCTTCACCTTATTTTTTGGTTCTTGATGTTGTTGCTGGTTTTTATTTGTTTCTTTACAAAACATGTTGTTGTTGGACTCTTCTTTTGTAGGTCTTTATAGAGCTGATTCATTATATTTTATGGTTTCCTTTGATCTACTACATTTTTCTGAGTTTTTCATAGAGAAAACCTCCTCTTCTAACTACTTACACAACATGTTCTTTTCATCTAAATCACGTTTAACTCAACTAATCTTGACCTCTAACCTTGCACATTGTACCTCTTTCTCCTTTATCTTACTATTCCTCCTCTCTTCTATTCTTCTTGCTTCTTCAAGATGTGTCCTTATGCTAATGATTCCATTCTTGTATTCATGCTCTCTTTCATCACATATTTGCACTAGTTTCTTCAAATCTTTGTTTTAATTCTTCAATCTTTCTATTTCAGTCAAGGCTATGTCAAGCTTGGCTTGTTCTTCAGTTGTCTTTTTTTCATGGAAATAAGGTCCATTCGCACTAGAAGAGACCTCATTTAAATGAATACTTTCCTTTTGAGAGGAAATTTTCTTTTTCCTCTTTATCTTCTCCTTCTTGACAGTGCAGCTACTAGTGTTTCCTTCATGCGTGAGATGCAATTTATCCCAGATTTCTTTTGCAGAATTTAATTCTATTACTGTATCAATATCCTTATTATGAAGATTATTAAGCATAACACATTTTTCCTTAGAATTCCATTGTTGTTCTTGCACAGAGGGAGAGTCTTTACAGTAGCCATCACATACTAGTTTCCACACACCAGGTCCATAAACTATCAGTTCAGATTTTACCTTATCTCTCCATTCATTAATGTTTGATGTACTAAGCGCAAGTAAAATTTGACAGTCCATGACTCAACCAGAACTACCTTCAAGTTGTTAGGCTTACACCGAAAGAACTGGCTCTGATACCAATTTGTGAAAACTTGACTAAACTGAGAGGGGGGGTGAATCAGTTTAGTATATTCATGGAAATTAAAATTATTTTCATTAAACTCATTAACTGAAACATTACATGAGCATCTTAGCAAATAATGACCAACAAATTGAATATGTTAACAAACACTAATAATCAAACCAAAACATCACATGAGTACATAATAACAACACACATTAACACCAGATTTATGTGGTGTCCCATAACAAGAGAAAACCACAATTTTATTATTGGTGTGATCCAAAGGCAAGCTCCTACTCCTTATTACATTTGATTTTTTGTAGGCTCCAACCTATAGGAGGTTGATACCTCAATTTTCTGCAAGCTACAACTGCAAGGAAGCTCCAACTTCCATATGTTTTCTGTAGGCTACAACACACAGGAGGTTCCTACCTCAACAGGCTCAAATCTTATGTTTATCAAGCCACTATTTGAAAGGAGACTACCATCCCTTGATATAAACATGAAATAACTATGTGTTGGTTTACCTTGTCATAAATTCTACAATCTCCGACTTCATTTCTGCATCTTCTTTCCTTCAAATATGCTTCACATAAGCTTGATATGTTCCAGGTAACTAATGCATAATAGCTCAACCAGCTCTCACACATTCTCTCATTCTCTAATCTCTCAATTCCTTCTAAATCACATCTTTTATAAAGATATTTTTTTGGTTGTTTGTATCCCACATAGGAATATGAAGTGAATAGGCTTGACTCTTTTCCTTCCACTCATTCATTTCCAAACTCTTCATATCTTGAATATTAAAACATAAAAAAAAATAATCCATCCAATATTAACTGCAGCCACATGTAATGATTAAATGCATCAACCTAATGTCAACATCAAATAGCAATATTTATCATTAATGCATCACAACAATCTTTGCGACATCTTTGCATTTTCCTTGGAGTCTTGCCTTTGCATCACAACAATTCATCTTAACCAACAATTTCACATCACAAAAAATCCCTTCAATATATCAATCTCTACAACATTATAAAAACATTTCAATGTATCACAACTCCTCCTCCTTCTTCTGCTCCTTTGCATTGTTGATCTTATTCAATAGTCTATACATTGCTTTTTTGTTTCTCCTTTACTTGTTTCTTCTCCTTCATTGTTATTTATTGTTGCTCCTTTGCCTTTGCTTCTCCTTCATTGTTCCTTGTTGTTGCTCCTTTGTCTATTTCTCCTCTTTCATTGTTCCTTGTTGTTTCTCCTTTGCATCTCATATTTTGCTACTTCGTTGCCTCTTCATTGCATTTTTTCCTTCTTTGCCTTCTTGTTGCTCCTGCATAGATTGTTTCTTTTTTGATTGATGTTCCTTGTGCTTATCCTTTTCCATCAATGACAATATTTCCAACATCTGGTTGCAGTCTCTTAACTGAGAAATCTTGGTTGTAGTTGCCTGGAGGAAGGCATGTGCGTGCGGTTGGATCCTTCTGGCCGTGTGCACAACTTAGCATGTGTGTGGTTTGGCTGTAAGGTTAGGTAAAAAGAAATTTCTAGTTCAGGGAAAGATCACCAAGGGTTGTTGTCTAACACCTGGGTGATCAGGTGTCCCTGTGAGGTTACAGTAAGTTTCTGGTTAGAAAACCCCACTTCCATAACTGGAACTTGTATGTTGGATCATGTCATATTAGTAACAATCAGCTCATGTTTACCCTGTAGAGCTTGTAAAAGTGGGTAAATGTGGGGTGGGGAGTTACATACAACGTATAAAATTTTACTAAATATGGGTGTAACACCCATTCAATGAAGCTGCCCATTTTGTGGTACCTTACTGTTTGGCTATTGAAATTATTAATGCATGAGATATTAGTTGGTCAGCTAAACTACTATTAGAAATGAAAAGCTTCTATCATGTTGAATTCTATAGTGATTGGAGTTCTTGCAATGGAATGATCAAAAACACTACCATGGGCATTTCTCTTCAAGACTTGTAACAAAGTTCAACAACCACCTTGTAAATTTGACATTGTTAATGAGGACATAGGGTTTTCATAGTCCCCTTATGAATAATTCGTCAACTAACGAGCCTTTTATATAACACGGGCGATGTACGTCCATGAAAATAATCTAGAATTTTGTATTTATGGCATGGTTGGAATGAGCCAAGTTTCTTTGGTTTTACTTACTGAGAGTAATACAAATTGCACCCAGATTGATGAAGTACTATATAGTGCAAATATGTCTGTATGTATAGATCTATTTAATCTTGGATCAAAATTTCATTTTCTTTGCTGCTTTTGTGAGAGAGAAGTATAAGGAAGTGGCTTTTTTTCACCCAAAAAAGAATGGAAATTTTGGCACGATTTTGAATAAAGGCAGTGGTTTTTTTGGAAATCTAGGTTAGAGTTGTCAAGATTTATAATTTTGGCTCCTGCAGGGGTTCTTGATGGTGCTGAATCCATTTCCAGCATCAAAAATGATTTAAACACTCCCAAGATCAAATTTCTTGAATAAAATCACTGGATTACAACGAAGGATTCACCTTTGGGTGAAATCATCACCTCCTTAGACAATGCCCTTTGCAGAGCATTGAAGCAGTAATAAAATCAAATGCACTTTCAAGGAAAAGGAAATTTGTCAAACAACATGGTTAAGATGGATCTATGGTCCTTAATATAAATACACAATGTAAATGCTTTGGTTTCGAGCAATGGAAAAGCATAAATCCATAGAAATTGCATGTCAAGAATCATATGTTTCGGTCTTTATGGACCATGAAACAACCCTTTCCAATTGGGCACCCCTTTATAAATACCTCATGATCTAAACTACTGAAAACCCTACAAACCTGGAGGGTGGGAACCCTAGTGAATGGCTCCATAAAAGAACATAAGTTGTGAATATTAAATATAATAAAAGTTGAAACCAAAAACATAAATAAATTGTGATTTTCAAATAGTTACACTATTAACTAAATTATAATTTTATTTTAAATTATTATTATTATAATTATAAAAAAATTAATACATAATTATATGTAATAAAATTATTAATTGTGGAGATTCACTTTCATTTATTATGGAGATTTTTAATTTGTAGATAAATTTTGTCACAATAATATGGGCCAATATCGTGACTTATCAATACCATATGACATTTTTATAATTAGTCAATTTAATTAAAATGCAAAAAGGATAAAACCAGTTTAAAAATAAATGTCAAACTTTGATTTCTGAACTTTGCTATGAATATTCTATAATAGTTTGTGGATGCTAAAGCTATGAATACTTTATTATATTACATGAAGACTAAATCTCTATTGTCCACCTAAATAATTAAATTAAAATTTTGGAACCCCTAATTTGACATAAGTTATATGTGTGTGTTTCGTATATATGTGTGTGTTTCTGTCTGTGTCTAAACACTTACATCATGATATATTTCACATTGTCAAAAAAAAACTAAATTAACACTAGATCTCCAATTATTATCATCGATTATAAAAGAATTATACAAATTAAACATATATAAATTAAAAAACACAAACATATAACTAGTTTATTTTCGAACAAATTGATCTGGACCTAAGCTACTTTTCATTTATTACTGCAGTAAACCATCTTTGCCACATGGTTCACATGCGGTAACCGCTCTGATTATTGACGAAGTAATCCATCTTGGCCACGTGGGATGTAACCACAGAAAGGTGCGGGGGCTTCATCAAGATACTCACGACCTTGAATTTGATCCGGAGTCCATGGCGGGAGCGCCTGTTGACTGGGAATAGCTTCGCACAAATTTATTTGTTCCAGCCAGGCCTCTTTACTGGAGTTAATGCAAGCATGTTCTTCTTGGTCAACATATGAAAAGTTGGATCCTTCATGGGAACCGGAAGCGCTGAAGAAATGGCTTTGAAGCATTGAAGAAACGTGGACCATTGGAAGATTGTGCATTTTTGTTGTTAACATGTACGCATGGTAGCACCAATGAGTGAGTAAAGTTCGTGAGATTTCCTGAAAAGTCCACAGAGTCCCTTTCTATAATAATTACCACCTGTAGTTGCGTTCTCAACATTAATCATCTCAAGTAAGTATATCTAATGTATTACAACAAAAGAAGCATGGAACAACCCAATATGTATAATTTTTAAAATGAAGAATGTATCAACCCAATATTTATTCGATACCATTTGTTTAAAAGATATGTTAGTGTTTTGGATGGTGGATTTCTTTGGAATTTTTAAAATGAAGCATATATCAATCTAAGATTTATTAAGATTTATTAAGGAATCATTTTTTTTTTTACATACAATTTATTTACCCATAGGCATATATATTTCAATTTTAGGTGGATAAAGGTTGGTTAAATTTTTCTTTTCAATATTAATGAATGCCTATGATTAAATTTAGGGCGAATATATCAAGGATATGCTTGGTCTTAGTGCTAAATCCATGACTCAGGCCTTGGGGAGCACGCTTTCATTCCACAACTGGTTGACAGTTTCATTCACCACCGATCCTGGAAAGGACGTTTTCGTTCGACAACTGGCTGACGGTTTCATTCATCTTTGATCCTGGAAAGGAGCTTTCAATTGGCACACTTTCATTTGACAATTGGTTGATGGTTTCATTCATCATCGATCATGGAAATGATAGTTTCATTCGACAATTGGTCGATGGTTTCATTCGTCGTCGATCATGGAAAGGATGGTTTCATTCAACATGCTTTCATTCGACAACAAGCTGATGGTTTCATTCACCGTTGGAAAGGATTTCCTCTGGCACTACGAAAGGTCGTGCCCCTAACCCTCAGAAGTTTTACAACCAGTAAGGGAGAGGGATGGAACCATTAACCAGTCCAACCATTACACTGATTAAACAATAATAACCTCTGAGGGTTTCAGATATGACTCATTGAGAGCCAGAGTATTTGGAATTCGAAAGGAAAATATAGTGGAAAGCCATCAGTAAAATGGGAATGTTAGTTTTCCAACCGGGAAGTGGGGAATGGTACTTACCTTGGAAGCTGAAGAACATGATGTTGCTCTGGAACTCTATGGATTGACCTGCACAACAAAAAAAAACTAGTTATTGATGATTTAATTTAGTATCTCATAATAAAGCAAGGAAATAATTGAACTGACATGAAAATACTACCTAAGTTGTTGTAAGCGAGGTAGTCCCATTTGAAGAAGCCTGAAAACTGAGAACATTACTTACGAATTGTGCTAGCAGTAAAATCAAAATACCTTGAACAAATAGACACCGAATAGGGCATCAAATTTATTGTAGACCAACATCATGGTATTGTTGTGATTTTTCCACTAGAGGGAAGCAGGAAAATATGAATTGGAGATCAAGGTTTTAAAATACCTAGAACAACCAAACACCAAATAGGGCATGAGCTCTATTGTAGAACAACATCGCGATATCTATGTGCTTGTTCCATCTCAGGGAAGAAGAAAAATATGAATTATAGAGCAAGGTTTCTGTGTGAGCAAGGGTGAGAATGAGCTCGTTCAACGGCAATCCCGACATGTGGTTTACCTGGTCATAAATTATTCATATCTCCAACTTCATTTCTACATCTTCTTTCCTTCAAATCTATTTCACATAAGCTTCATATGTGAAAGGTAACTAATGCATAATAGCTCAATCAGCTCTCGCACATTTCAATGTATCACAACTCCTTCTTCTTCTACTACTCCTTTGCATTGTTGATCTTATTCATTAGTGTATACATTGCTTTGCTATTTCTCCCTTACCCGTTGTTGCTCCTTCATTGTTCTTTGTTGTTGCTCCTTTGCCTTTGTTTCTCCTTCATTGTTCCTTGTTGTTTCTTCTTTTCCTGTTGCTCCTCTTTCATTGTTCCTTACTGCTGCTCCTTTGAATTTCATCTTTTGTTTCTTTATTGCCTCTTCACTACAATTTTTCATTCTTTTCCTTATTGTTGCTCCTACATACCTTGTTGCTCATTTGCTTGTTTTTCCTTGTTTTTCTCCTTTTCCATCAATAACAATATTGCCAACAATCCCCCCCTTTGGCATTGATGGAAACACATTTTTCCTCCCCCTTTCATTCTGAGAAGTGTCTTCCTTCCTCTGATTACCTCCCCCTTTGACATCAATGGAAAGAGGGTTACAAATGTCTTGTATATTGTAAAAGATTCCTTAGTCTAGCTATCATCATTGCATTAATGCTCTATAACCTGCAATGTCTTGTTCTACATAAGCAATGTTGACACTATCATTGAATGCGATCATTTCCAAAATAAAGAGACAAAATTTTTCATGTCTATGTTAATAATCACACCAATTTCCAAAGTATATTACGATCCCTAGTTATTTTGATTTTCTTTGTGTTATTCATCTTTCTTGTGTAACAACTATCTCTTCAGCACTTTCTACCACCAAGGTTACCTTCAATCTCAGTAAATGGTCCTTCAACCATTCAAATAATTTGTGCTATACTTCAACAACTGAAACACCATCCTTATCTAATGATAATTCGATAGTAGTTGCATCTATGAATTTAACAAGATTATGCCCACGAGTTCTTTGAATACAATATTAATCTATAATAATATGGCTAGCTTGGTTAGTAAACACAATGTATTCAACTCATCATCTGCTAAATTTTCCCCATAGTGCACAAAAAGAATTTTGACCCACACATAAAGGAAAATCGACCCTTTATTGAGAAGAACTTGGTCGGGATAGTAGAGAGGAAGCATGGTTGATAAAATAGAAGGAATCTCAACTTCCTTGGCTGGAATTTTGACTCCTTCAAACCAAAACAAGCATTGGTTTCAATCAAATTTTGGATTTAATGTGCATTCAAATAGTTGCGTCTAGTATATTATAATGCAGCAAGGATATTCAAATGAGTCAGTTTGCTTCTCATATTGGCACATATTATAGTGTATGGTGATCGACAGTGAAATATTCATTGGCTAAGTTAAATTCATTAGCAATATATTCATTTGTGTTGTAAGGGAAGAAAACATTGTGGCTAAACCAATTATTTGAGTCTCAGTTTATAACATCCTGGTGACAACGACTTCAGCCTTTAGCACGAAAATCATGATAGTAGGGTAATGGACGAGTGCAAAAACATAGGTTGGCTGGTCGAGTGAGATGCATAACCAAACATCTGTTAAACCACAATCTCCTTGTAAGGGTACTTTGACATTAAAATGCCACATCTGCAACTACCAATCCCAACATTCACAAGGCTTCCATGAATTTCTGTATAGACTCTTCTGACAATGGTCACAAAACATGGATGATATCAGCTCGGTGGAGGGAATGTGTTCTCTACTTTCTGGTCCAACGCAACTTTAAACTTCTGAATGACTTGTTTCGACTTCAACCATAACATAATCAAACATTATTTCACATATCATCTCACATGGTTGGCTTGCTGCAAATCTTGACGCCAGGGCCTGAAGAAAGAACGACTCATGGGATCACCACTTTTATGAACAACCAGGAATTAAAACGTGTGCTCACAAAAATTGTGGAATTCTTCTTCACAATGGCCAGATTCGGGCATTATACTAGGATCAATATAATGAAAACAACCATGCCACAAAAGCCCAAATGAAGCCACAACACTTTGCCCATAGGAGGCATGCCAAAAAGGACAAAAAATCCAGATGAAGCTACAAAATATCATTGACATGTAATTATGACCCAAATTAGACATCCTGCCATAAAAAATTATCTTGCACCACTCAATTTGATCTATGGGCACATGTAATGCCCCACCGTTCACAGGGAGAATGGTTTTTCAGGTTACAATTACTGATTGGTCTCATTCAATCCCCCTTTTTTTTCTTTAATAGAAACAAAGCCTACAAGAGAAATAGTCAGAGCTAATGGAAAGACACCCAACAATGCCATCATAAATCTCGTACGAGTCATGGTGCATGATTAGGTAATTTTTTAACTTCACAGTAACAAAAATTACGTATTGAAAAAGTGCAATAGTAGTCATGTTTTTTTATCTCAATCCTTAACCTCATTTTTAAGCCAGGCCATGGAGTCTCAGGCATATCAATTCATCTCATTGCAGCGTAGGCATATCAATTAATACCAATTCATGGATGTTGCTTCAATGACCATTTCCCTGGTTTGACATCTACTGCCATCTATTCTTGCATGATGAGGATAGTGAAAATTACATAATGCATACCCTAGAATTGTCATAAGGCTTCAAATTTGGTAGGTAGAGTAACGTTCAATTTTTCAGTTTTCCTTTAATGCCCATCACGCATACTTTTCAATCGACACAATCCTCTCATCCATTTCCTTGGCATAATATGCCACTTGTTCGCACTACAATTCTATCACTGCATGCTTAGATCTGCATTGTCATTTCATTATCATATCTCTAAGGCATCTGTCATATGGTCACACCTCTCAAACTATTATTTATGGCACATTTAATTACATATTTTCGTTGGCATAGATAATATTGGTCCATTGTATAGTTTGACATTAACGTTCGACATTCATAATGTTCCATAACGCTCCAACCTAATTAACTAAGCTCTTCATGATCATGGCAAGGCTTGCAGAACGACCTCTATTGTTAGGATTCCAATAACATATAAAATGCACTTTCATGAGATTTTCTATTTATTCTCTTGTGCATCTTACACATTGTAAGTATTTGCAGTTTATGCTCCATAGTATGATTGGAAATATATATTTTTTGAATAATGAATGATTGGAATAGGTTTTTTCGTTCATCTTCATTTTCATTCTGGTTGTCACTCTCACTGTCTCAGTACGGCTATTGGAATAACATGACAACTCCATCATGATTATCATAGAGCACCCATGTAGGTGACTATTAGACTCCCATTTCTCTCCAATCATGTTCTTTCACCACTTTGACTAGCGGGAAATTTTCAAGAATAACATTATGAAGCATAACTTGCCTATTTCCATTCACCATTCTCCATTATTATTCCCAAAACTATATGGATGGAAAAAACATAAGAAAAAAATGATGTATTGGTTTGTGGAGGAAGTTGGAGGAAGATTGCATCCTTGGTTGAGATATCATATGTCTTTTGCTAAGACTTCTTTCTTTTTTCATCATTTCGATCAACAAATTGTGTGTACTTTTCTTCCAAAATAGTATTTCTCAAAATGTTTTCTGGTATATCTTCTCTTGCAAAAAACATTCTAAGTCTCAAATATGTATGGGCAGTTCATTGCACAAGCCATTTATCATAGAATTAGTTTCTGACTTAATACCACCGAATTCAAAATGGGTTGCACCATAGTATTTCAAAGCTTTTCCGTACTGGAATTTCACATCATCTCGGATATGCCTATAAGAATTGTGGAGAATACCACAATTCTTATAGGAATCTATATTAGAGACCAATGACTCTACAAATGATTTTCTGTCGTGCCCCAATTTGTAATTGATCACAACAATACTGGTGAAATCCTTAACTTTTCTAAATGTTATAATTATTTTTTCGAAAGAAGATTCAATGGATTTTAAACCTCTATTGGATAGCTTCCGACCCAATTCATTAAATACCCCACCCTTCTTCCAAGTTGTTGGTTGAACTCTTCTGCTCCATGGATGATAATCCAAACAATATTGTTGTTGGTCTAGCTCCAACCACTCAAAAACTTAGTACTCCTTAGATGTTAAAACATGCAATATATTCAATTCATTTTTCTGCATCTAAAGCAATATTACCGATAGAGGTTGCAATTCACTTTCATGTTGAACTTGTTTTCCATATTTTTGTAGATGTCTTTAACATTTATTTAAACTTCCTTTAATTTCTCTGGATCCACTTAGATTTTCTTTAGAGTTTATGGGACTTCTCTCCCCCTGATATATTGTTGCTCCTATGACACTACATTTATTCTTCTTTTGTTTTCTTGCGCAACTCCCCTTGAGGAAATGATAGTTTCATTTTACTATTGAAGTCTCAACCTGCTCCTTTTTCTTCCTCTTCCATACCTTAGTTGGATTCCTTAGGTTGTTGTGTGTATTTCTTTTTGGCTCATTGTTTCGTCTACTTGGAGTTAGTTTTGTTTTCTGTTTATAACTCATTAGTGTATATGAAAATATGTGGTCATTAGCTTTGTTCTTCTTTGAAAACAATTTACATTTAACGAGTTTGTGACCATATTCCTTGCACAAATAACAATAGCCATGGAAAGAGTTTATGTACCTAGTCGTTGACATTCTCCTTTGTTTTATTGTTGGATAATACCTTCTTGTTTGTTGCATGTTTTGCTGAATAATATTGATCTTCTTCTTCTTACAGTTTGCTACTATGTGTTCGCCATGAGATGTATTCTCTCCTTTGAAATTTTTCAAATTTTCTCAATTCATCTCTAGGAGAAAATGACCTTCTTGTATATTGATCAGAAAATGATCCTTTATGACTTTTTAATGTTGAAAAATGAAAGTCAAATGATGCTTTTGGAATAGTCTCATTGCGTAGATTTCTTCATTCTGAATCCAACGCAATTTGAATGGGTAAAAATGGACTCCGGATAAAAGAGATATTGAGCCCACCAAATATGGTGGCTCCATTTGACGTAGATCTCCAAACAAGAGTACCCTCCAAGATAGCACTATGGATATCAACGAATCCACCAAATAGCCATTAATCAAAGGTTATCCGTGGGAGTTAATACAAAGGATAACACTTATGGAGATTATGCCAATCCACACGAAGTCAAACTACCGATCAGTACATCTGGACTGTTGTGTAGATAGCCACGGGGGTCAGAGATAAAGCCATTGGTTTCAACGTATTCATGCAACCTCCATGCGCTCCAAATAAAGCTATATATATATATATATATATATGTTATTTTTAACTCATGATTCTACATTTGAGATATATAATATGGTTTAGATTTTAAATGGATATGGAAGAGCGACTATGGCATGTTTAAATGGATATGGAGGTGAAATTCCAAGGATATGCAAGGTTACTTAAAAATGTTGGTTTATCAAAGCGAGCCAAGAAGTTAGGGATAGGGAGTCGAACGCAGGGTTTCTCCTCTACATAAAGCCTTTAACCAGCGCGCCACAAGAATAGACTTGTGAGGAAGGCAGAGAAAATTATTTTTAATGTAGGTATATTGCAAAATTCCGTTGACTAAAGTTGGCGCCTGGCTAACTTTCACCGAATTGTCAAATTTGGAGGTAGATTTAGCAGTTGCAGACAGAGAGTTGATTTTTGGGAGGTCCAGAGGTCACTTTGTCAGAACAAGGTCATGTTTATAGGCGATTTGCATCGTCTCGATGTTATATACTCGTATGTGCTATCTGTTTCTACATTTGATCTGCATAATTCTGAAGGAGTATTGCCATCAAGAAGCTCAAGGTAGCTCAGAGCATTGATTGAAGGAATCAAGTCCAAGGGAGCATGGATCTATTTGCAGCTATGACAGGGATATAGATGGTATTCTAAACCCATTGGTTTAGTTCAATAACCTTTGGAGTTAAGTGTGGAACTTGTGAAAGAATTATTGCCATAATCCCAAAGACCCAAGTCAAGTTGATAAGAGCTCACGGAGACGTAGCCCCCGAGATTTGGGTGAAATCCTAGATTAAATTTGTTGTTATGTGTGGTTGTTTATTTTTTGTAGTATATGATTGTTATATGTGTTTAATATCAACATAAGAAAAAGGACTTAAAGCACTTAAACAGTTAAAACAAAACATACACCTATCTCAAGTATTTAATTCCACAAAATGTCAACATAAGCTAGATCATATATTTGTTAAGTGTTAGAGTGGGAGGTTCTTGTAAGTATAACAAGATGTTAAACCCCCATTTCAAATCATATATGACCATTTCTTCACCTTCTTTTTTGGTTCTTGATGTTGTTGCGCATTTTATTTGTTTCTTTACAAAATATGTTATTGTTGGACTCTTCTTCTATAGGTATTTTTAGAGTTGATTCATTATAATTTATGGTTTCCTTTGATCTACTTCATTTTTCTGAGTTTTTCATAGAGACAACCTCCTCTTCTAACTACTTACACAACATGTTCTTTTCATCTAAATCACATGATTTAACTCAACTAACCTCGACCTCTAACCTTGCACATTGTACCTCTTTCTCCTTTAGCTTACTATTCCTCATCTCTTCTATTCTTCTTGCTTCTTCAAGTTGTGTCCTTAGGCTAATGATTCCATTCTTGTATTCATGCTCTCTTTCATCACATATTTGCACCAGTTTCTTCAAATCTTTGTTTTCATTCTTCAATATTTCTATTTCAGTCAAGGCTATGTCAAGCTTGGCTTGTTCTTCAGTTGTTTTTTTTCATGGAAATAAGGTCCATTCACACTAGAAGAGACCTCATTTAAATGAATACTTTCCTTTTGGGAGGAAATTTTCTTTTTCCTCTTTATCTTCTCCTTCTTGAAAGTGCAACTACTAGCGTCTCCTTCATGCACGAGATGCAATTTATCCCAGATTTCTTTTGCAGAATTTAATTCTATTACCGTATCAATATCCTTAGTATGAAGATTATTAAGCATAACTCATTTTTCCTTAGCATTCCATTGGTGTTATTACAGAGAGAGAGAGTCTTTATAGTGGCTATCACATACTAATTTCCACACACCAAGTCCATAAACTATTAGTTCGGAATTTACCTTATCTCTTCATTCATTAATGTTTGATGTACTGAGCACAAATACAATTTGACAGTCCATGACTCAACTAGAACTACCTTCAAGTTGTTAGGCTTACACTGAAAGAACTGGCTCTGATACCAATTGATGAAAACTTGACTAAACTAGGGGGTGAATCAGTTTAGTATATTCGTGGACATTAAAATTATTTTCATTAAACTCATTAACTAAAACGTTACATGAGCACCTTAGCAAATATTGACAAACAAATTGAATATGTGAACAAAAACTAATAATCAAACCAAAACATCACATGAATACATAATAAAAACATACATTAACACCAAATTTATGTGGTGTCCCATAACGGGAGAAAACCACGATTTTATTACTGGTGTGATCCAAAGGCAAGCCTCTACTTCTTATTACATCTGATTTTTTGTAGGCTCCAACCTATAGGATGTTGATACCTCAATTTTCTACAAGCTACAATTCCAAGGAAGCTCCAACTCCCATATGTTTAATGTATGTCAGACCAGGGAGTAACTCCTCAACACAAATTAATTTGTATATTACATTCCTTCAGATTGGTCTTTATTCTATACATGAGGGAGAGACGGTTCACTTCATCTCCCAATGACTATTCATATTACTTATCATTTATTTACATTATATTCACCCAATCCTGATGATTAGGTGTCAACATTCCCCCCCTTAATCTGAAGGGATGTTGGTGAGTCCAAGCATCATTCTCAATCGTTCAAATTTTCTATTCCAAGTGCTTTGGTGAAGATGTCTGCAATTTGCTCATTAGTGGAACAATGATGGATATGGATTGTTTTGGCCTCAACATGATGTCGAATCAGATGATATTTAGTATTGATGTGCTTCGTTCGATCATGGAACTTTGGGTTCTTGGCCAACTTTATTGCAGAGGTATTTTCAATCATGAGTGGAGTTGATTGTACTTGTTTTACCTACAAATCTTCAAGAATTTTCCTGAGCCACACAATTTCTTTTGTTGCTTCCGCTACTGCCACGTATTCTGCTTCTATTGTGGAATTTGCTGGAACTAATCATTTGCATGATCTCCAGGAGACAGCGCTTGATCCAAGACTCATAGCATATCCTAAAGTAGATACCCCAGTTTCTTTGTCTCCATCAAAGTCTGAATCAAAGTATCCAATCAAGCTGAAGTCATCCACCTGTGTATACTTGATTCCAAATTCTTGAGTTCCCTTCAGGTACCTTAGAACTTTTTTTGCAGTAGACCAATGTCCCTCACAAGGCTTTTGCATAAACTTGGAGAGGATTCCCACAGTAAGATACATTTACAACTTCTAGCACCAAGTTTGTTTCTATGTACCTTTGGTATCAAGGCATAACAGGTGGAACCAAATACCCTGAGATGCTTTACCGAAGGAACATGTCCATACCACATTTCATATGGAGTCTTGTTTCTAATAGCATTAGATGGAAATATATTCTTTATATATACAGCACATAGAACAGCATCAGCCCAAAACATTATCTTTACATTTTTGAAGAAGAGCATGGATCGTACCATATTTAAGATTGTTATACTCATTCTTTCAGCTACACCATTCTGTTGGGGATTATAAGGCAAAGTTGTTTGATGTTTGATCCCATGTTGGCAAAGATAGTTTTCAAATTCATTTGATGTGTATTCTTTTCCATTATTAGTGTGAATAGACCCAATATGAGATTGTGCATCATCTTCAATCCATTTATGAAAGTTCTTGAATGTTTGAAAAGCATCAGATTTGTTCTTCAATAAATAAACCCAACACATTTTGGTGTATTCATCAATAAATGTCATCATATATTTATTTCCATTTGTAGAAGGAACAGGCACTGGATCACATAAATTTGAATGAATGAGTTCAAATTTTCTATGTGCTCTTGAATGTGAATCATGAAAAGACTGTTTGCTATGCTTTTCTAGAATGCAAGCATTGCATTGCTTAAATTTCCTAGTAATTGTAGGCAAACCAGCAACACCATTTCTCTTCAACAAGCAGAGGTTGTCACAGTTCAAATGTCCAAGTCTAGCATGCCATAATAAACTTGATGGAAGTGTACCTTCTTCATGATAAGAATTTTATGAGAAATGTTGTGCACGAGCAGAGGTACCTTGCAGATTGAGAAGCCTTTCTTCTTCTATTCCCCTCATGACAAGTGAGTGGTCAGATGCTTTTCTCACCTCAAGCTTGTCATCAAGCTTATGAATAGAGTGACCTTGCTGGCAGATGTGGACCAAGGACAACAAGTTTCTCTTCAACTATGGGAGATAGAGAACATGATGCAGAAGAAACTCTGGAAGACCAGGCAATTGAAGCCTGAATGTGCCAAGCCCTGATGGCTTGATTTTTGATTGGTCTGCAAAGTATACTGCTCCATCAACATTGTCAGTAAATTCTTCAAAAAAATCTTTTCTATGAGTCATGTGGTAGGTTGCTTCTGAATCAAGCAACCAATCATTTTTCCAAGAAGCAAGTGAAGCATTAAATAAATCTTCATTTACTCCAATATTACATTGTGCCACAACATAGTGAGCGGATTCAAGTGCTTTACCTTTGTCTGTATCATCAATTTTACCTTTCTGTTGGTTTCTTTGCTGCTCAATTTTGTCCCATGGTAACTTGCATGTAGAGGCATCATGTGATCCATTTCTTTTGCAGCGTATGTAGTGCAAATCTGCCTTTTCTCCTTGAGAATGTCTGCCCCCCCTGCCTCTGAAATATCTTCCTCTTCCTCTTCGACCATCTGTTCCTCTGGAAGAATCTTGAGTAGGATTATTTTCTTTATGAGCAAGGCACACAGCCTCTTCAGAAGATTCAAGGGCTATCTTCTTTCCAAAAGCTTTCTCTCTTTCAGCAAACTTTTTCACAAGAGAGTCAAAGGTGATATCTTTGAGATTTCCATTTGCTTGTAATGACTCAAGATAATTGGAGTAAGTAGGATAAAGTGCCCTGAGAAAAGTGATAAGAGGAATATCCAATTCAACCTTAGTGGATTTCATATCATGAATTATATATTTTACTTCGGATGCAAGAGCAAGAGGATCATTATTTTTCTATTCAAGAGTGAAGAGTTTAATCATGAGTTGAACAAGTTCAAGTGCAGAATGTGAGTCATAGAGTTCTTTCAGCGTTTGTAAGGCTTCAAAAGCAGTTGAAAATGGCGAAATATGGTGACTCACCTCTTAATTTACAGATGTTATGAGTAATGCATAAAATTTGTTGTTCTTG
Organism: Pinus tabuliformis; assembly: GCA_031772625.1. Classification (NCBI taxonomy): domain Eukaryota; kingdom Viridiplantae; phylum Streptophyta; class Pinopsida; order Pinales; family Pinaceae; genus Pinus; species Pinus tabuliformis. Next base: position 1,572,190,068 of record CM062816.1, read on the forward strand.
TTTTCCCAAATGATGAGCTCTTTGTCTGAAGTAGGTTGTTCTGGCTCTTTGTCTCCATCTCCAACACACACTCCTTTCCACAACTCATTGAAAATAAGGGTGTGTTTTATCATCCGGGACCACTCAGGATAGTTCTCCTTGCTAGTGAGAACTATTCCCACAATGGATATGATTGAATGCATTGTAAAATCTTGTACCAAGCCTCCGACGATGTCCAGGATACCAGCAACAATGCTCTCAATGCAGCAGCCACACCATGCTCTCAACGTAGCAGTGTGGAATGAGCATATCTCCAGCAGCATGGAATAAACAACAGTTCAGCACTCCATCCTGAAACACGACAGAGATGGCCTTAGTCCGCTTAGAATAGTTATGTAGCAATACAATTATGCAGTGGTTATAAAAAATACCACATGGACAGTATGGCAGAGAGCCTAGAGAGTGCAGAGAAGAGAGGGACAGAATATGGAAGAAAACTAATATAAGGAGTCACAACACAAAAGCTAACTTTGGAAGCTGGCTCTGATACCATGTCAGACCAGGCAATAACTCCTCAACACAAATTGATTTCTATATTACATTCCTTCAAATTGGTCTTTATTATATACATGAGGGAGAGACTGTTCACTTCATCTCCCGATGACTATTCATATTACTTATTATTTATTTACATTATATTCACCCAATCTTGATGATTAGGTGTCAACAATGTAGACTAAAACACACAGGAGGCTCCTATCTCAACAAGCTCAAACTTTGTGTTTATCAAGCCACTACTTGAGAGGAGACTACCATCCCCTGATAAAAACAAGAAATAACTATGTGTTGGTTTACCTTGTCATAAATTCTACAATCCCCAACTTCATTTATGCATCTTCTTGCCTTCAAATATGCTTCACATAAGCTTCATATGTGTTAGGTAACTAATGCATAATAGCTCAATCAGCTCTCACACATTCTCTAACCTCTCAATGCCTTCCAAATCACATCTTTTATAAAGATATTTTGTTGATTGTTTGTGTCCCACATAGGAATATGAAGTGAATAGACTTGACTCTTTGCCTTCCACTCATTCGCTTCCAAACTCTTCATATCTTGAATATTAAAACACAAAAATAAATAATTCATCCAATATTAATTGCAGCCACATGTAATAATTAAATGCATCAACCTAATGTCAACATCAAATAGCAATATTTATCATTAATGCATCACAACAATCTTTGTGACATCTTTGCATTTTCCTTAGAGTCTTGCCTTTGCATCATAACAATTCATCTCAACCAAAAATTTCACATCACAACAAATCCTTCAATATATCAATCTCTACAACATTATAAAAACATTTCAATGTATCACAACTCCTCCTCCTCCTTCTCCTCCTTAGCATTGTTGATCTTATTCAATAGTCTACACATTGCTTTTTTTTTCTCCTTTCCCTGTTGTTGCTCCTTCATTGTTATTTTTTGTTGCTCCTTTGCCTTTGCTTCTCCTTCATTGTTCCTTGTTGTTGCTCCTTTTTCTATTGATCCTCCTTCATTGTTCCTTGTTGTTGCTCCTTTGCATCTCATTTTTTGCTGCAGCCTCTTCATTGCATTTTTTCCTTCTTTGCCTTTCTATTGCTCCTGCATAGATTGTGTCTATTTTTCTTGATGTTCCTTGTGCTTCTCCTTTACCATCAATGGAAATATTTCCAACATCTGGTCACAGTCTCTTAACTGAGAAATCTCAGTTGTAGTTGCATGGAGGAAGGCGTGTTCATGCGGCTTGATCCTTCTGGCTGCATGCACAACTTAGCATGTGTGTGGTTTGGCTGTAAGGTTAGGTAAAAAGAAAGTTATGGTTTAGGTAAAGATCACTAGGGGTTGTTGTCTAACACTTGGGTGATCAGGTGTCCCTGTGAGGTTACAGTAAGTTTCTGGTTAGCACACCCCACTTCCATAACTAGAACTTGGATGCTGGGTCATGTCATATTAGTAACAATTAGCTCATGTTTATCCTGGAGATCTTGTAAAAGCGGGTAAATGTGGGGTGGCGAGTTACATATAATGAATAGAATTTTACTAAATATGGGTGTAACACCCATTCAATGAAGCTTCCCATTTTGTGGTACCTTATTGTTTGGCTATTGAAATTGTTGATGCATGAGATATTAATTGGTCAACGAAACTACAATTAGAAATGAAAAGCTTCCATCATGTTGAATTCTACAGTGGTTGGAGTTCTTGCAATGGAATGATGAGAAACACTACCATGGGCACTTCTCCTCAAGACTAGTAATGAAGTTCAACAACCACCTTGTAAATTTGACATTGCTAACTAGGACATGGGGTTTTCATAGTCCCCTTATGAATAACTCGTAAACTAACGGGCCTTTTATATAACACGGACGATGTACATCCATGAAAATAATCTAGAATTTTGTATTTATGCCATGGTTGGAATGAGCCAAGTTTCTTTGGTTTTACTTACTGAGAGTAATACTAATTGCACCCAGATTGATGAAGTACTATATAGTGCAAATATGTCTATATGTATAGATCTATTTAATCTTGGATCAAAATTTCATTTTCTTTGCTGCTTTTGTGAGAGAGAAGTCTAAGGAAGTGACCTTTTTTTCGCCCAAAAAAGAATGGAAATTTTGGCATGATTTTGAATAAACGCAGTTTTTTTTTCGGAAATCTAGGTTAGAGTTGTGGAGATTTATAATTTGTTTTTTTTTTGGAAATCTAGGTTAGAGTTGTCAAGATTTACAATTTTGGCTCTTCCAGGGGTTCTTGATGGCACTGAATCCATTTCCACCATCAAAAAATGATTTAAACACTCCCACTATCAAATTTCTTGAAAAAAAATCACTAGATTACAATGAAAGATTCTCCTTTGGGTGAAATCATCACCTCCTTAGACAACACCCTTTGCAAAGCATTGAAACAGTAATAAAATCAAATGCACTTTCAAGGAAAAATAAATTTGTCCAAAATGGTTTGATGAAGCATGGTTAAGATGGATCTATGGTCCTTAATATAAATACACAATGTAAATACTTTGGTTTCGAGAAATGAAAAAGCATAAATCCATAGAAATTGCATGTCAAAAAACTGCATGTATTGAAATATTCCATAAAATTCTGTTCACAATGAAATTATAATTTTAAAAACATTATTCCACAGTAAAAAAAAAAAAATTCCCTAAGTTGAAGTTGAGGGATTGGACCACTTATGTTATACATGTAAAAAAAACATATTTTTTATTTTCCAACAAATTGATCTGGACATAAGCTACTTTCCAATTATTACTGCAGTAATCCATCTTTGCCCCCTGGTTCACATGGGGTAACCACTCTGATTATTGACGGAGTAATCCATCTTCCCCACGTGGGATGTAACCACAGGAAGGCGCGGGGCTTCATTAAAATACTCACGACCTTGAATTTGATGCGGAGTCCATGGCGGGAGCGCCTGCTGACTGGGAATAGCTGCGCACAAATTTATTTGTTCCAGCCATGCCTCTTTACTGGAGTTAATGCAAGCCTGTTCTTCTTGGTCCACATAAATTCTAAATAAATCTGATAAATTCTCCCTTATACGGAAAGCTGGATTCTCTCCGGGAACCTGAATTGCTGACGAAATAGCTTCGAACTCGAAGCACTGAGTAGCAGACGAAGAAATTGGATCCCCATCAGGAGCTCCAACCCCAACAACAGCACTATAACTTGCATCTCCATCCCCCACAACAGCACTATAACTTGCACTATGATTCCCTGCGTTGAGGAGGAGGATCATCGAGGAGCAGAACGTGGACCATTGGAAGATTGTACGCATGGTAGCTCATCTTCCACCAGATACGCATGTCCACAGAGTCTGTTTCTATAATAATTACTACCTGTAGTTGGGTTCTGAACATTAAACATCTCAAAGATTGGAAATTTAATAGAGAAAGATTGGAAATAGTTGGGTTCTGAACATTAAACATCTCAAAGATTGGAAATTTAATAGAGAAAGATTGGAAATTTAATAGAGAAGAGTTCTCTAAATAGCTTTCTCAAATCTTTTCTCTAGAAGTGTCTATCTATATATAGTCATTTATAGACAAGTTTATCTAGGTTATAATTTTATGCTTTTTCAGTAAATTTGTTTACGTTTTCTTGAAGTTTATCTATGTCATAACTGTATGATTTTTCTCTAAATATAAAAAAGTTTCTCTATGTTTTCTCTAAACTTATTTATTTATAGCCATTTATAGACCAGTTTATCTGAGTTATAACTTCATGTTTATTTCTGTAAACTTGTCTATTTTTCCTCTAAATTTATCTATGTCAAAACTGTATGTTTCTCTATGTTATAACAGTAGGTATAGTGAAAATTGGAATTTTTGCTATTTTAATAATAGTAATTTCATAATTAATTTTTCAAAATATTTTTATAGAAAACTTCTTTATAGCAAATACATGAAATGTGTATTTTTATTTAAAAATTGAATGATATTTTTTAAATATTATTATAAGAAATATGGAAAAAATATTATAATAAGAAATAACTATCACGGATGACATGGTTACGATCCTTGGATCTTTTGATCACTGCCTCTCGACCTTGGAAACCGCCATGCGTCCCACTCAGGTCAACAATTAAATAAATAAAGAATCCAGAAGTTGTTCTCTGTCAATTTTCAAACCCATTTGCCTCGATTTTTATTGAAGACCGGAGATCACGGTTTCGATTCCCTGGGGTAGTACTCCGCCCTCGTGAATAATATGTTCTCTAATTCATTAAATTGGATGCGTTTGTTGACCCAAAAAAAAATGGAAAAATGAAGCTCTTTCTGCGATATTGGAATATTTTGAGAGTTTTAATTTGGCATTTTCGGCTATACAATTAAAAAATTGTATCCTTCAATTAGGTAATTGGATTGTTATTCTCCAATCTAGAAAATTGTATCCTCCAATCTAGGTAATTGAATTGTTATTCTCCAATCTAGAAAATTATATATTTGTTGTGCACAAGATATAAGGATAAATGCCGTGCACAAGGTAAAATCATGATGGTCAAATAACTCTGGTCTAAAAACACATTAAATAATCACATGCACCATATACATTAAACCAGGTTGCTCATAAACAACCTCTTAATGTCTAATATCATAATGTGGTCTTAATCCAATTACTAATCAATTTATTTCTTACATCTCTTCATTCTCTAACAAGAAAGGCTGCATCGCAGCAAGTCCTTGCCCTGAGTGGGGACCTTCAAGAAAATGCATCTATACCACGTAGGAGTACCCAAATACAATCTAAGATCAACAGAAAGTGAGACTTTAAATCCATGTATTATGTGTAATGCAATCTAAGACCAACACATAGTCAGGGTTTAAATCCATGTATTTTGTGTAACATTCCGGGTGTCATGTGACTTAGCTTAGCTTTATGGGAATCAAAGCAGCGACTTGCACAAAAAGACCAACACATAGTCAGGGTTTAAATCCATGTATTTTGTGTAACATTCCGGGTGTCATGTGACTTAGCTTAGCTTTATGGGAATCAAAGTAGCGACCTGCACAAAAATCAGCCATAGCACCGACTTAGAACCATATGTAAGTAGCAAAAGTCAGTCCGTGTAAAGTAAAGTATCCTCAAAGCAATGAATGTAGTTGAATCCAAAGTAGAGAAAGCAACTAGAGTGATAGTGGTTAAAGCCATCGGCATGATCGGTAGAATTAGGTTCAATTGAGCAAATATGGAGAAGAAGGTGAAAGAGCCTATAGGGCTTCCTCCCACGTGCAAGATCTGTTTTGTTTACCGGACATCGATCTAGAGATGTAGAGATTTCTATTTTCAGAGATCTATCTATGCATATGATGGGCTGTAAGGTCTTGCTTACTTGAATTAGTCCCTTCGGTATTTGTTTCATATGGCATATCCTTTAGGCTCTATTTTTTCATTTCGAGAAAGGATTATGGCTCACCCATAAAGGAAGGTGAGTTCCCTCTTCCTGGAAGAATCTGCAGGATTTTTTGTGAGTGATGTTTGTTTTTTAAGTGTTTTTTTATATTCGTAAAAAAAAGTTCTTTGTGTTTTTTTAGCATCTTTTCAAATTTGTAGAAAAAAAGATCTTTGTTCTAATTAGGAGAGGCTAAGTAAAGAATCCCAACCTTGCTTTTCGAGGTTGTACAAGCTACAACACACAGATTAAAGAATCCAAACCTTGCTTTTCGAAGTTGTACAAGCTACAACACCTTTTTTACAGTTATTATGTTGCTTTTTATTATCTTCAATTACAGAAGATATGCCCTGCAATATTGAAAATATTGTCATGAGTCATAATCACTCTGCGTTTGTATATATAACATGACTCTCTGATATAAATAGTTAGTTCATCCTCCTATCTATAGAAATAGTATTTCTCTTTGAATAATAGAGAAGAAGTCGATCTTAGTCGATCTTAGCTCTAATTAGCAGTAGTTAAGAAGGAGTCTCAACATATCAACATAATTACTTTTTATTTAATCAAATCGTATCATTGTTTTGTTTAATGAAGTCATTGTTAGATCAGAACATACATAACACACAACGGATTTATACTTAGAGACTTAGACGGCAATAGCAGAGAATAATTCACAAAGACACGCAAATGGAGAAACAACAAGATTACTTAGTCAGAAATAGTGGAATAGATAAAACAATCACTGGAGAACAGAAATCACTTTGCATTACATAACAGGCTTGGGCCTTGGCTTGTTTTCCTTGGCCAGAGAAATTACAAATTTATAGAGGCAGAAGAAGGATCTAGAATTCTATGTGTGATTCAAATGGAGATCTGGAATGATCTAGAAACCATTGGCAATGTAGGAGGATCTAGAATCCTGCATGTGATTCTAGAAACTAATGGCGGTGCAGAAAGATCTAGAATCCTGGAGATATAGAAAGATCTGATCTAGAATCCTCTGTGAATTTGGCTTCACACTTAACATTCTCCCACTTGAAGCCAAATAAGAGTCATCAAGTCACACCGAGTCCTACCATGCCTCTACATAACTCATGTTTATTTCGTGGTAGAATCTTAGTGAGCATATCAGCAGGGTTCCTATCTATATGGATCTTTTCCAAGGATAATTGTTCTTACTCCAACACATGCCGGATCTAATGGTACCTTAAGTCAATGTGCTTGGTTTTTGAATGAAATGCTAGGCTTTTCGCCAAGTGAATGGCACTCTGACTATCACAATATAACACATACTTGTCCTGCTTTATTCCTATCTCTCCTAGGAATCAGTGCATCCACAATATCTCTTTACAAGCTTCTATTGCAGCTATGTACTCTGCTTCTGTTGAAGAGAGGGCTACTATTCTTTGTAGCCTTGACACCCAAGATACTGCTGCACCTGCAAATGTATACAAATAACCTGTAGTGGACTTTCTGGTATCCATATCTCCAGCGATATCTGCATCTATAAATCCTTCAAGCACGATCTCATCATGACCAAAACATAAACAATAATGACTAGTACCCTTGATATACCTTAAAATCCATTTTACTGCTTGGCAATGTTGTTTGCCTGGATTGGCAAGGAACCTACTTACTACTCCCACTGAATATGCAATGTCTGGTTGTGTGCATACCATGGCATACATCAAAATGCCAACTGCTGAAGCATAAGGAATCCTGCCCATCTCTTCTTTCTCCTTGTCATCACTAGGACATAATTCAATACTCAGCTTGAAGTGGGTTGCAAGAGGTGTACCAACTGGCTTGGCATCCTTCATATTAAACCTGTCAAGCACTTTCTTGATATATTTTTCTTGTGACAACCACAACCTTTTGTTATTCCTGTCACGCATAATCCACATGCCCAATATCTGTTGTGCTGGTCCCAAATCCTTCATTGCAAATTTTCTACCCAAATCTTTCTTCAACCTATTGATCTTATTCTTATCATGCCCAACAATCAACATGTCATCCACATATTGTTGAGATTGCAACAAGATGATGGAGCTTAGTGAAAAGAGTCGCCTTCACTAAGTGGGCCCGCAGGCTATTTTTGGCGCAAGTCTATTTTTAGACTATGTCTATTTTTAGACATATGGATCATGTCTATGTTTATGGATGATTGATCAAGTTGGGAAAATAGATGGACTTCTATTTTTGATGAAAGTGTGAGTGATCACAGTGTGAGTGATCAAGTCTATTTTTAGACTGGCTGTCAAAAATAGAAAAGTCAAATATTATTATCTCACAATAATATTTGGACTATAAAATCTTATTCTCTTGGAGCACTTCAGTTTGAGCTACGGAAGTGGCACATGCAGCTGTCAGAAGGAAATTCGTTTTTCTTATGAGTCATTTGAGTTGTTGCATGCATGACTTCAGTTAGGACTCAAATGAGTTGAGTTTAGTGGACTGGAGGTACAGTTGATGGAGTTGTGTTCAGTTTAACTTAGTTAAACTGGTTGTAGTTAGTCTAACTGCAGATAGACTAATGATGAGTTGTTAAACTAATTATTAACTCATAATACAACTAAAGAATACATCAGTTAACTCAGTTGCATGTCAGTGCATGTTCAGTTCAACAGGGACAGGTGGTAGAGAATCATATTGCTATCAGTTGTGACTATAGTTGTGCACCAGATCTTGCACAATCAAAGGATTGAGTATGCCAATGAGTTTGCTCACGTATTTGGCCCGCATTTTAGCCTTTGCTCACGTCCACAAAGAGCGAGTGACTATTTTGCAGGTGAAAATCGAGTTTGGGAAGCAATTCTCATCAGTTCTTGAGCAGGTATTGAGCAGTGGAGGCAGGCAAGCAGTGGAAGAGATTTGGAGATCAGATCTGAGCTGTATTGTGTGTAACAGAGGTGGAGATACTTGTGAGAAGTATTATGCTGTGTAATGTTACATGACTCAATCATTAATATACAGATAGTGTGGGGTTTTTAGCGAGATGCTTTCCCCGTGATACATACTGTGTTAATGTGTGAATGCTCTTGATGTTTTATTGTTATTGATGCTGCTATATTCTTGATCAACGTAGAGGAGCTTATGTATTGTGTATGTTTTCCGCATTAGTACATGATCAGGATAATCTCCATTGAATATGTGTTAAATTATTCAAAATTTCTACACATATAACAATAATATGATATAATTTCCCTGATCATACCTCTTGATATAGACACAATGGTCAGCTTCCAACCTCTGAAAACCATGTTCCAACATGAATGAATCAAATTTCTTGTACCATTGTCGAGGTGCCTGTTTCAACCCATAGAGACTCTTCTTCAACCTACAAACAAGGCCTTCTTTGCCTTTTTCTATGAAACCTTTTGGCTGCTCCATATAAATTTCTTCCTCCAATTCACCATGAAGGAAAGCAGTTTTTACATCTAACTATTCACATTCTAGGTCTAAAGCAGCAACTAGACCAAGAATGACTCTAATGGATGACATTTTAACAACAGGTGAGAAAATTTCAGTGAAGTCAATACCTTCTTTTTGGGCAAAACCTTTCACCACCAGTCTTGCTTTATACCTCTCCTTCTTTTCGTCACCTTCATGCTTAATCCTGTAAATCCATTTGTTTTGTAGAGCCTTTCTACCTTTTGGGAGGTTTACCAACTCCCAAGTTTTATTTTCCTGCAAAGATTTCATTTCTTCTTCCATTGCTTTCTTCCATTCTTTACTGTGCTCGACTTTACAAGCTTCTTGAAAACAATTAGGTTCACCTTCATCAGTCAACAAAATATAATTTGAAGGAGGATACCTTTGTGAAGGCTTATGAGGCCTAGAAGATCTGCGAACCAACTGTGGTGGTGCATTATCAGGTTGAATCTCCTGTAAAGGTTCCTGCAAAATTCCTCCTTCTTGTTGTTCATTATTTTCCACTTGTTGTTCTTCATGCCCCTGATTTGTTGTTCATTTTCTCGTATTGGTGGTATGTTTTCCTACTGCTCTTCAAACCTGTCAATAACTTTCTTGACCTCCAACTCACCTACAATCCTCTTGAACATTTCTGAATCATTAAATATAACATCCCTGCTTCTAATAATTTTATGTTTGACTGGATCCCATAGACGATAACCGATCTTCATCCGCATATCCCAAATAAATGCATTTCATAGATTTATCATCTAGCTTAATTCTATTTTCTTTGGGAATATGTACGAATGCTTCACATCCAAAGATTATCAAGTGAGAATAATTCAAATTCTTACCAGTCCAAACTTCTTCAAGGATACCGCAATCCAAGGTTGTAGTTGGAGATCTATTTATGAGGTAGCAAGTGGTCTTGATTGCTTCAGCCCAAAAATTCTTCTCCGAACCGGAATTGGACAACAAACTGCGCACCTTTTCCATAATGGTGCGATTCATCCTTTCTGCGACACCATTTTGTTGAGGAGTACTAGGCACGGTCTTCTCATGCTTTATGCCAAACCTGTTACAATATTCCTTAAATGAGTTTGAGAAATATTCTCCACCATTATCTATTCTTAAACACTTCAACAATTTGTTAGTCTCTCTTTCAAAACAACATGGAAGTTTTGAAATATTCCAAACACTTCACTTTTATTTTTCATAGGATATACCCAAACCTTCCTGGATGCATCATCTATAAATGTTACAAAATATGATGCTCCTCCTAATGATTTGATGTTAACAGACCCAAACACATCCAAGTGTACCAATTCTAACACATTTTTCTTTCTATCATGGCCACCTCTAAGGAATGAAACCCTTCTTTGTATACCATATATACAATGCTCACAAAGATCAAGATTGTAGGATTTCAAACCTGGCAATAATTTTTTGTCAACAAGGATTTTTAAACCCTTCTCGCTCATGTGACCCAAATGCTTATGCCACAGATCTGCTAAATTTCCTTCTTTTGTGATAGTAGCCAAATCTGATTTTCCTATCTGTGTCTTCAATGTGTATAATGTTCCTGTCTTGGGTCCTTTGGCCATGACCAATGCACCTTTGCTAATTTTCCAGCCTCCTTTTCCAAAGCTTATCGAATAGCCTTCATCATCTAGTCGTCCCATAGAGATTAAACTCATGCGCATTTCTGGTACATGCCTGACCTGTTTCAACAATATATCTTGTCCATCTTTCATCTTGATCTAGACATCTCCCACTCCAATAATACTGCAAAAATGATTATTCCCCAAATGCACTCTACCATAATCACCGAGAATATATGAAACAAAAATATCTTTGCATGGGGTTATATGGTGAGCTGCCCCAGAGTCAAGGATCCAATCAAAGCCACTGCTAGATGTATATACACATGCATCCTCTACTGAAACAGTAAACAACACATCACCATCTGTGGCTACAGTAGTAGTCTCACTTTCATTTGTGCTGGATGACTTATGATTTGTACTAGACGGTCTCTGATCCTTTTGTCCTTTCTTCCAGAATCGACATTCTTTCTTCATGTGCCTGAGTTTGCCACAATGAAAGCAGATGATCCTTCCTCTCCTTGATTTTGATCAGCCTCTCGATCTTGATCGCCCTTGCCGGCCTCGATCTATTCTCCTACCATGATTAGCTAGAGCCTCTCCTCCTTGGTTGTCCGCAATTGACTTGCGTCGCAGCTCCTCATTCATTAAACTACTGCGGACATCATCAAACTTCAGGGTCCCTGTAGTTGTTGAAGTGCTCATAGATACAACTAAATTTTCCCAGCTATCTGGCATAGAACACATTAGCAAAATAGCTCTAATTTCATCATCTAAAATGAATTTAACATAGGCAATTTGATTAGTAATAATATTAAATGCATTCAAGTGCTCAGCAACTGAAGCACCCTCCTTCATTTTGAGATTATAAAGATTCTTCATCAAGAAAACTTTGTTTGAGGTCGTGTTCTTCTCATATAGATCATGGAGCTTCTTCCATAATCCTTCTGTCGTCTTTTCTCCAGACACATTGAAATAAACATTCTTTGCTAAGTATTGGCGGATAGTTGCAATCGCCTTTCTATCTAGCTTATTCCACTCTTCATTTGTCATCGATGATGGTTTCTTTGTTGTGCCCTCAATCGGCAAATATTGATCCTTTAAAATCAGTATATCCTCCATCTGTGATTTCCATAGGGCAAAATTAGCCCCGCTCAACTTCTCCATATCTGTAAGTGTTGTCTCCATTTTCAATCAAATTCATGCCCCAAAACACAAAAACTCCACTTAAAAATAAAACTTTACTTATTACTCTTTAAAATTTAGTAATAATGACCTTCCTCCTTTTAAAATACCCTTTTCAAAATTCCTGTTCCTTTTTAAAATATACTTTTCAAAATTCCAACATAATTATATATGTTTCATAATAAATATAAAAACATATATAATGTTTTATCCTTTTCACATTTCACACATACATATGTTGGTTTGAGAAAAAAAACTTGACATATATGTGCAAGCTTGATGTAAAAAAAAACTTACGAACACCACGTTTCAACTCCAATCTCCACGGATCTCCATTTTTCAAACTCCAGAAACACGTTTCAATTTGTTTGCTCGCTACTAGCAATTTACCCATTTCACAACAGGACAGATCTTGCTCCCTGCATGATCCAATGAATAAATATATAATCTTAGACATTGAAACTAAGCCACGGGATACCCTCCTTGTAGGCCACATGTACAATGTGGGTGGCGCGGTTCTTCACAAAGCTCTTTGTTTGGAAAGTATGTTCCCATCTCAACTCTAAAGTGACTTAGATTACAAACTACTCACATTGTTTTGTAAAACGATATTAAAAGTGGAATTGTGATCAATCAATTCAATTCACTGCGACTCTTTCCCTTTATAACCACTACCCTCATTGCTCCCTTCTGCTTGTCAGTTCTTGAATGCATTATGACACGTCCAAGCTTAGTCATTGTGTACAACATAGCTAACTAACTGCAAAAAAGAATTGCATTAAATGAGATGACATGCAGAAGTTAAGCAGACAGACAACAAGATGCAGAAGTTAAGCAGACAAGAAAATGTAGATGAAAAATACTGTGAAACCAACAATAATTTGGATGATGAAGATTACATCTTCTTGAAAATTGTTAAAAAATTGGCGCTGGAAAATTTGGAATTGCTTTAATTCGGGTTAAGAAGATGATATTCCTGCACCTTGATTTTCTCGGTTGTAAACGTTTGTGCAGCCTATGCAATGATATGACGCTGCTGAAGCCGGTCATGATTTTCTGCCAAGATAATCTATTTAGGAGGTGCTTCCAAATTCAAGTTAGTGGGCAGAGGCTTTATTGATTATGAAATGTTCAACTAAGTGCATCCTATGCAAATGCCAGAAATCACAATGAAGCTGCTGTCTGGGCAAGGTTATGCTGAAACTTGCCCACCAGAGATATGGCCACCACCCATTGCAACCCCAGTAATATGGCCACCACCCATTGCAGCACCAGTAGTAGCGACCACGAAATTGAGTCTGAAAGCCTTGTTGATAGAATCTCCTCATCGTCTGTTCAACCGAGGGGAGCAACATAGAATTGTGAGAAATATCTCAGGGTTTCTACATTCCTCTGTTATTCTGGCGAGCCATCTTATCTTATTATGTACTCTCCATTGTAGCCCACTTGAATTTGAATTTGGTTGCTTTAGGAAAACTATCTTCTCTCACAAAAATCTAAACATTTCATCCCATGACCTATTCATTCATCGATAAACTTGAAAAATAAAAATAAAAGTAATAAAATTGAAAATTAAAAATAAAAGTAAAGGTAATTTATATCATGTCACCACAAACCAAAGTAATTTGGCTATTTGGCTTTGTCCCAGGAATGAGCAGGCCAGGTGTTGAAAGTATTGATTCGTCCAGAGTATCGATTCCCAATTTATTTGGCTTTATCCCAGGGAATGAAGTATAAAGTGTGATAAAGTTCTCTGAAAGAGAGATAGTCGACGAGAGGGGAGAGATCAATTAGAGCATTTAATAGGTGATCCTTAGCACCTCCCTAAATAGACAACGATCCCAATACGCCGGCAAGAAAGGAGGTTGCCAAGAAATAAAAAAGATAGGACCAACAACTTACGAGTATGAAAGACATGTACATCAGTGTAAGAACATCCCAAAACAACGCATGTGAAAAGTAGGACACTTGCCTTTGCCTTGGCTTTGCGCCTTGACCAGGTTTACATTCAATATTATGTACCCATGTTCCTATACATATATCGGCCTGCTCTGGGCGGAAAGGGCTTTGCATAAACAAGTCAGTTTTAGGCTCAAGCAGGTTGCATCATCGTATAGAGAAACAACAGTGGTACGAGAGACGGAGTTTGGAGGTTTCGCACTCAAAAAATGAGAGGAGAGAAAATGAAAAATATAGAGTTAGTTTCAATTTTCAATATAGTTTTAACTAAATTTCCAACCCAAATTTTATTAAAAAACTAAATAATTTAAATACCAAACTGATGCTTAACAAATTGAATATTAAATATATACATTCTTAGGCTTCCTAGTCAATTAAGTGTATGCATTCTTATGCATTTTGGGTCTTCAGCTAATTATTGTTTCTTTAAAAAAATCCAAATATATATATATATATATATATATAATATATAATAATAACTAGAATTTGCAATTAAATGTGAACTTCTTGAGCCACATATAGAATAGTGTTTAAACTATGAAATTTAACAATATACATGTTAAAGGAAAACAAATCAACTAAAAAAAGAGACAATGGTACAGAATGATCAACTTTCTATATACTTGGCATAGGCCTCTACGTTATTGAATAAATACATGCATGAAATCTACAACAAAGAGTGAAAATAGAACGACTTGCAAAAGAGTGAACTATGACCTATAAAATATTTCCCATAAAATATATGCACCCTTTAACTAAAACGACTGTAGAAAATAATGTTTCCGTCTGGTCTCGTTTCTTACACGTTTTTTATGGGGAACGGTGGCAACCGTCCCGTTTCTCGTAACATAGTAACAAACGTGATAGGCTGGCCTACTTGCCTAAACTTAGGGTTACCTACTCTCCTTGCGAGATCACCATGCACTATGCCTCGCCTCCAGCCACCTACATATATCCCCCATATAGCCAGTGGGCTAAATCATACTTCCGCCAGCCACCTAGCCATCTAGCCATGCAATACGTACTAGGAGCAGGACCAACCAAACTCAAATCATCCAACAGTTGGGTCAGAAGCAATAGATGGAAATGGGCTAGCTCGTAGCAGTGGATATGGGAGCTCTTATCTCTCGAATGAAGGGCAGCTTGCAAGGATATTTGCTATGGATTGAATCGGTCGATTCAATAGGTAGCCCGTGAAGCTTTTGAAGAAGGGTAGCCTAGTGTGTAAGCACAACAATGAAGGTGAACCCTCGAACGACCAATCGAACTGAGCCTTTGGGTGCATCTTTATTTCTGCAAGTCTACGGGGTCATCATTTCCGTCAATCGCCAATGCTGTTGTGGGGTCATCATTTCGGTCAACTGCCTATGCTGCTGGTATGACTATAGTATGCCACAGAAGCCACAGAGAAAGTTAATTATCCTTACATTTGAATTCGGTATGCATAGCTATTACAAAGAAACGTATGCATAGGTGTTGCAGAGAAAGGTAATGGTAGCTGTTGCAGAGAAACTATTTCAGAGAAAGGTAATCGCCATTCTGATAGAGACCTCCTCTCGCCACATGCATCTTCATGTAGGCCCTCCTCTCACCACGTGCATCTTCAGGCCCTCGTCTCACCACGCGCATCTTCAGGCCCTCCTCTCACCACGCGCATCTTCATGTAGGCCACCTGTCTGTCTAAAATAAGACAATGTTTGTCTCCACAAAATTTGATATCAGTGAACATCCCAAGCATTAAATGCCTAACATTAAGTTGATCTATCAATGATCTAACATTGATAGGAAAAAAATAAATATATATAACCTATGTTTTTGCCTCCCCGCCTTGGGAAGAGGCCAAATAAGATAGTAAATCACTATATACCTAAAAACTTTCATTAGACTTCATGAACTCGCACTAACAAATAACTCAACTAATATTAACATCGTGGTTTTCGATTACTATAGTCCCATGCCAAGGGACTAATAATGTTGTTCAATATAGTGACTCGCTCATCAAAACAACTCCTTATTATAACAGCTTCATAAGAGATCACGTTCAAAAATAAGAAATCAATGATCAAGGGTAACGTAAGCGGAGCAAGGAAGAGGGTAGGGGAGGGTACTAGAGAGGGGAAGGGAGATGGAAAGAGGAGAAAGGACCTCATCCCAAACAATGTTTCGAACTATGGAGTCATACTCCTCGACCATTGCATCAACCCAAACTGGTTGCTGCACTACTTCCTGAAAGGAAGATGGCTCTGTCACAACACATGCACCAATAAGTGCCATGTATCAAGTGTACCTATTTGGTGACCTCCTTTGTCTGTGCTGAGAAGAGGGTGCTCCCACATTCTCCTGTGCATCATCCAACAATTTGCCAGCCTCTCTAGCACTTTCTTCCCTCGACTCTGCCTTAGTGGATATCTTCACTCCCGAAACCTCTGCATGTGGCTACTCCACATCAATATAAGGCTCCTCAACCTTAGGAACTAAAAGTTCCTCCTCCACATGCAGCTCAAGCTCCCTCTTAAGGGATACTCACATGGCCTTCTCCTCATCAAACTTGACATCCCTGTGAACCACTATCATCCGACTAGTTTGCATGTACACCAGATAGTTGTGGGGAGTATCAGTGTACTCCACAAAGATCCCCAACTCTATTGTTGGCTCAAGCTTCTTCTGTGCATCTTTGGTCACATGGCAATAAACCGATGACCCAAAAATATTGAAGTGACCAACATTTGGCCTCTTACTGAAATAAGCTTCCTCCGGTGTTTTACTCTCAAGTATCAGATGTGGACTACAGTTTAAACATAAACCATTGTGTTGAATGCCTCGACCCACAAGTGTAGTGGTAGGCCTTGATCATGCAATGTCGCCCTTGATGCCCCTACTATGCTCTTGTTCTTCCTCTCAGCAACCCCATTCTGTTGAGGGTTATGAGGTTCCATCAACTCTCGTTTAATCCCTTCCACTGCACAAAAGTTCTTAAACTCTTTGGAGACATATTCTCCACCGTTATCACTCCATAGAGCTTTAACCTTCTTTCCTAACTCTTTCTCGACCAATTCTTTAAATTCACAAAACTTTGTTAATGTATGATCCTTTCTCTGCATGAAAAATATCCAACATTTATGAGAATAGTCACCTACAAATATAACATAATACCTATGTTTGGCTGTGGATGCTGTTAGAAACATATAAGTGGAATCTCTCCAGAATAGAATCTTCTCGACTGTCTTGTCTCCAAAGGAAGGCTTGGTGTATTTTCCCAAAGAATACTCTTGCATGTATCAACTTTCTCAATCGTACCTTTGGGAAGACCGATAGATATTTGTTGCAATATCGTCAAAGCCCCATGATGCAAGTGGCCCAATCACCTATGCCACAACTCATTGACATCTCGGCTCAACATATTTTCCACTTTTGAACTCAAAGCAACATAATCCTCTACCTCTATCTTATAGAGATTTTGAACTCGAATCCCTATCTTCTTTACTTGACCCGTGGCTATGTGTCGAAAAAATGCCTTTCCTTTTGAAAAGATCACATCATAGCCTCTATACTCAAGCATGGAAACCGATACCAAGTTCTTTGTCAGTTCGGGTACATGCATAAAATTCTTCAAGGTGAGTGGAGCCACATGCTCCCTCTGAAAAGTAATAGTGCCCACACTAGTAACACTATACTTACTGTCATCACCCATCTTGATATGCATATTGAGATCTTTCTCCTCTAGTTCACTGAATAACTCTTTGTCACTAGTCATGTGGAAAGAATCTCCACTGTCTAAGTACCAGACACTTCCCATCATTGAAGACATCATGCATGCAATGAGGGAAAAGTCCAATTCAAATTGGGAGGCCAAAACCTCACCCACCGCTCCTCCTGAGGACTTCTCCATGGACTTCTTCAATGGACAATTTGTAGAAAAGTGACCCATATTGTGACAATGAAAGCATTTAACTTTTGTCATGTCCTTCTTCTTACCTCCATAATAAGACTCTGATTTGGAATGAGAAATTTTACCTTTCCCCTTCCCTGCCTTAATCGCTAAGGCACAGTTCTCTTTATCATTGGTCTTTGATGAAGAGTCGTCTCTAGTGTTCCTCCTGATCTCATCCTGCATCAAATTTGACCATTGACAAAGTCCTGATAACTATTCCAACTCTTTGGGAGTCCAAGAAGAGCAAGGCTCACCATATCCTCCTTAGCAACTGTGATTCCAACACTTCCAAGTTCATTCCGACATTGAGTGAACTTGGTCAAGTACTTTGGAATCGTCTCGCCTTTCTGCGTCTTGATTTTACGATGTTTATCCTTTAGTGCCAACTTCCTTTGATCATTTCTATTCTGATACAAGTCCGTCAATGTTTACCACATAGCATGTGGAGTTTCCTTACCATGGAGACTTGAGACAATGTGGTCTCGAACTCCCTCAAGGATTATCCACCTTGCCTTTGCCACACACTTCTTCCATTTGGCCAAGTTTTGTGCATTCGTAGTTGCTGGCTTGGGGACTTCTTGATACAATGAATTCCTTCAAGCCATTATCTTCTAGCACAACCTCCATCATGTCCCTCCAGGCTATAAAATTTGAGCTATCTTCTAAGGCATACTCCAGCCTCAACCCATGGAACGTCATCTACCGATCCTAAAGTATGTATGCAAATTCAACTTTCTCCTGTAACCCAAAAACTCAAAACTTCGAAATCTGCTCTAGAGAGCTGATTTTAAATCAGTGATATCTCCCTCATCCAAACTCTGATTCCGCCGATTTATTTTTTGAATTTGGGTATATTTTCCCAAGGAATCCAAATATGCAATTTGTTTCTGAAAATTTTGCAAAGAAATTCTCAGGACTTCTCTGCAAATTCTTGGCCCAAAGAACAATCTTGCTCTGATACCATGTAGAATATCTTGTAGATTCACAAGCTCATGTAATCTACTAAAACAAGAGACAAGAATCTACTTCTACTCTTTATAGCAGAAGCCCATAAATATCGAGCAAACAATAATTAATAGAGGAAACAAATCAAAGGAACATAACATAATAAATATCCGAGGAAAGTCACAGCTCAAAACCCCACTATCTGTGTTGTATTAATCAGGAAAACAAGATGAAATTACAATGCTTGTTGTTATGAAACCAGCTCAAGAAAAGATAGATCAATGCCTTAGAATTCAACCTCTTCGAGGGGGCAACCTCCTTTACATTACGTAAATGAACAATTCTTGGATGATACAAATGACAAAACCTCCTTTCTATATATAGGAGTCTAAGGAGTCACAATATAATCCAGCCGACCTAACAATAATAATATAAAGCCACAAAAATAACAATAGAGGGATTCTATGGGGCACAGAAATAACAACATGGGGGTAATAGGGGCACAACAATATAAATAAGGGGTATAACTACAATAGTAATGGGGTAATCACTAGTATTATAGGGACCCAACATGCCCCTCTCCTTCAAAAAAGTGTTGTCCTCAACGCTTGAGTAGTTCTGGATACTTCTGCATAAAATTCTCATCCTCCCATGTGGAATCTTCAGCGGATAAGTTCTTCCACTTGATAAGATACTCTGAAATTGATCGATTTCGTAGCTGTCGAGTTCTTGTTTCTGTTACTGCTTCCGGTTCCAATATAATTTTTCCTTCCTCGTCAAGTTCTGGCAATATTGTTTGAACTGGGAGCTTGTCGCCTATAACCTTCTTTAAACATGAAACATGGAAAACTGGGTGCAATCGAGAAGCTGCAGGAAGCTCCAATTTGTATGCCATAGTACCAATCTTTTGCAACACCTTGTACGGACCATAATACTTTGGTGATAATTTATTATCCTTCTTAGCTTGCTTTAGGGACATTTGCTTATATGGTTGTAGCCGTAGGAATACCCAATCACCTACATCAAAACTTCTTTCACTGCGATGTTGATCTGCCTGTTGTTTCATTCTATTTTGTGCCAACACGAGGTTATCCTTTAAGAGTTGGAGGACTTGTTGTTGATGTTCGATGTGATGTTCCACTGCCTGAACCTTAGAATTTTCTCTTAAATATGATGTGATGGATGGTGGTTGATACCCATAAAGTGCCATAAATGGGGTCATTTTTGTTGCTGTATGGAAGGAAGTGTTATACCACCATTCAGCCAGAGGCAACCATTTGACCCATTGTGTCTGTTTATCAGATACAAAGCAACGAAGATATCCTTCCAAACATTTGTTTACTATCTCAGTTTGCCCATCAGATTGAGGATGATAAGATGAGCTATGAGCTAACTGAGTACCAAGACAAGAAAATAATTCTGTCCAAAAATTTCCAGTGAAAATGGGATCTCTGTCACTTACAATAATCTTTGGGTTTCCATGTAGCTTTTGAATTGTTTCCATAAATGCAGTAGAAACTGTACTGGCTTTAAATGGATGTGATAATGCACAAAAGTGTGCATACTTGGTAAGTCTGTCAACTACCACCATGATGACACTCTTTCCCTCAGACTTGGGTAAACCTGTGATAAAATCCATTGAAACCTCCTCCCAACGTTGGCTTGGAATGGATAAAGGTTGTAATAGACCCGGTGTCTTAATTGTTTCAACTTTATTTTGTTGGCAAACCAAACATTCCGCCACAAACTTTTGAATATCTGATTTAAGGCCATCCCAAAAAAATTCCTTCTTAACCCTGTGGTAAGTTTTTAAAAATCCTGAGTGCCCTCCTAAGGGAGAAGTGTGCAATTCCATAAGAATCTTTTGTTTTAGCTGGGAATTCTTACAGAGGTATAAGCGATCTTTGTACCATAACGAATCATTTTGCCAGCTAAATGTATCAGACGTACTGGAATCTTGTTGTAGCTTTCGAATAAGTGCCCACACTTCTTCGTCATTCTTCCATTCCTCCCTTGCTTCGTTTATCCAATCTGGTTGGATAATAGAAATGGCGCACAACAATGCTTCCACATCCTCATCCTTTCTTGAGAGTGCATCTGCCACCACATTTTGCTTCCCTTTTTTGTAGATGATTTCAAAGTCATAACCCAACATCTTTGTGACCCACTTTTGTTGCTCTTCAGAGGATAATCTTTGTTCTAAAAAGTATTTAAGGCTATCATGATCCGTTTTTACCTTGAAGTGTCTTCCCATTAGGTAGGGTCGCCATTTCTTAAGTGCATGGAGTATTGCCAACATTTCCTTCTCATAAATAGCTTTGCTTAAAAACTTTCCCTTGATTGGACGACTTTCAAAAGCAATGGGTCTTTCATCTTGCATTAGAACAGCACCAATTCCATTTCCTGAAGCATCACATTCCACAATAAAGGTTTTTGTGAAGTCCGGTGTAGCTAAGACCGGTGCTTGGCACATTGCCTCTTTAAGATGTTCAAAGGCCTTTGTTGCTTCCGGAGTCCATGAAAATGCATCTTTCTTCAATAATGTTGTTAGAGGTGCTGCTATTCTCCCATAATTCTTAACAAACTTGCGATAATACCCTGTCAACCCAAGAAATCCTCGCAGATGCTTTATGGATGTGGGGATTTTCCATTCCTTAATGGCTTTAATTTTGCTAGGGTCTACCTTAACTCCTTCATGAGATACAATATGACCCAAATATTCCACCTCCTGGACTCCAAAGAAACATTTGGATCTTTTTGCATATAATTGTTTCTCCTCCAATAGTTGTAGCACCCTGTCAACATGTTCAACATGATCCTTCCAAGACTTGCTGTAGATTAGTATATCATCAAAAAATACTAACACAAATTTTCTAAGGAATGGTTTGAAAATTGAATTCATCAAACCTTGAAATGTTGAAGGTGCATTGGTAAGGCCAAAAGGCATGACCAAAAATTCATAATGACCCTCATGAGTTCTAAATGCCGTTTTCGGAATGTCTTCAATCTTCATTCTGATTTGATGATATCCCGAACGAAGATCCAACTTGGTGAAGTAAATTGATCCATGCAATTCATCCAGTAATTCATCAATGACAGGAATGGGGAACTTATCTTTAATAGTGAGCTTGTTGAGCTCCCTATAATCCGGACACATGCGCCATGATCCATCCTTCTTGTGCACCAATACTACTGGAGCAGAGAAAGAACTTTGACTCGGTTGAATTATACCAGCCTCTAGCATTTCTGCAACCATACGTTCAATTTCACTTTTTTGGACATAGGGATATCTGTACGGCCTGATGTTTGGAGGAACACTTCCTGGAATCAGATGAATAGCATGATCATGATCACGCATAGGTGGGAGACCTTTGGGAGTCTCAAATACCTTGGAATGATTGTCCAGGACTTTTTGGAGATCTGGAGAAATAGATGATTCCAATGTGGAAACATCTAGCGAACATAATTGTGCAATTACACCTCTTTGCTCCTTTTTTAGAAGCTTTGTCATACCATTAGAGCTGATTATCTTTCCTGGTTTCCCTGCAATACCCCTTAATTCAACTTCCTTTCCTTCCGTAGAAAATTTGATGAAAAGTTCTTGAAAATTAAAAGCTATTGTACCCAAGGATTGTAGCCATTGGACTCCTAGTACAACATCAGCACCTCCCATTGGAATGGAAAGCATTGGGCTAGTCAATACATATTCTCCCATGGATAGCTTGATATTATGGCACCTTCCAGAGCAATTTATTGTTCCTCCATTTGCAATCATCACTTGACACTCTGGTGCTGGATATAGGAAGCAATTCAATTCTTTTGCTACCTTACAATGAATAAAATTGTGGGTGCTTCCTGAATCAATCAACACTATTACCTTTTTCTTCTTGATTTGTCCTTCTATCTTGATGGTTTGAGGAGTGGTAATTCCCGCCAATGCATTACAAGATATGGTCGGATTTATTTGTTCTTCATCTAGGCTTTGTTCCTGGAGTATATCTTCTTCTTTTGACCTTTCTTGCTCCTTTTCTTCTTCCTCTTCACAATCTATGTAGAATAATTTCTTCTCAGCACACTTATGACCTTTAGTGTATTTGCTATCACAACTGTAACAAAGCCCTTTTGCTCTTTTTTCTTCCAATTGTTGTGGTGTCAACCTTATAGGTTGTGGAAGACTAGGGGCAACAACACTTCCGTCTTTATAGTTGTGAGTGGTATGCTTCCTGGTTGCCATAATTTTGCTTTCCATTTTTCTTGCTAACCTGAATGCCTTCTCTAATGAATCAGGTTCCCAAAGGCGAACATCATGTTGGATATTATCCTTTAAAGACCCTATGAACACATCAATCCTATGCTCCTCTGGAATATCTTTTACCCTTATGTTCAATTTTTGGAACTCCTCAATGTGCTCCATTATTGAACCCTTTTGTTTGAGACTTATCAATTGGCTAAAAAAAGTGTTGCTTTTTGTATCTTCATAATGTGCTATCAATTCTTCCGTAAAAATTGCCCAAGTGATAAATTTTTTACGAGAGCAAAGCCATTGATACCATACAAACTGATTTGGTTCCAAATATACAGTTGCCATACGTACCTTTTGTGTGTTTTGCACATTATTGAGATCGAAGAATTGCTCCATCTGTAATATCCATGTGGCGGGATCCTTGCCATCAAACTTCCTCATATCGATTTTTGGAATATGGTGGGTCTTCGATCCAACATTAGAGTCTATGGAATCATGATTAACATTACTTTTGTTCACATCATGAGTTTCCTTTACAACCTTTTCACCATTAGTAAGTATTTCTTGTAGAAAATTTGTCAAAATTGTCTTCAAATCTGCCATGTCTGTTTTCAAATCTGTCTTCAAATCTATCTTCAAATCTGCCATGTCTGTCTTCGAATCCTCCATCTTAGCTTCCATGCCCTTTATCTTAGATTCCACGCCATTTATCTTAGATTCCACGCCACTTATCTTAGCTTCTGTTAGCTTTTGTGAGCGTGACATTTGTTGCACTTGTTCTTGTAATTTTGATATATCATGTAGCATTTCTTCCTCTTCTTCATGAGTCATGCTAGAGCTTTCAGGTTCCTTACTAGGTGTTTGCATTTTCTTTCCTCGGGGCATCAGTTACCGATAATAATGCTTTACTATGCCCTTTGAATTCTGTTAAACCAAGCTTACACAAAAATTAAAAAAAAAACTACACACCTTTTTTCACTTTATAGAAGCCTGATATTGAATCTGATGTATCTCTGTAATTTTGGATCATCCAATTCTGAAGTTGCAACCTGTAGTAGCCTTCTGCGTCCTCTTTCCAATGCCACAAGTCTGACCCAAATTGGATTCTCCAAGGAAGAGTTATGTGAAATCTCCCACAGTGACTTGCTTTTAGACTAGTTCAGTAGAGCGAACTTGTACGACGTGCCACAAGTCACTGTTTCAACCTTTGGATCTGAAACACACATACAAGAAACTACAGTCCGTCCTCTTTCTGTACCTTCTTACGAAATTTCAATCCAATCCCCAGAGAGAAAGTTATGACGATTTTCCCCAGGTCACCTGTTTTGAATGTAATTCAGGAGTCTGCAAAAAGACCAACTTCCTCAGATCATATCTCCGCAAATATCGCGCGAAAAGTTCTGAAATTCGGACCCAAGGTTCAGCACGATTTCTTCTCAAATGGGTTTTTTTTGCGACTTCTGAAACGTCACAGAAAAAAAGTTATAGCGAAAATTCCACGATGACCTGTTTGGAGCAGCGAAACCCTAGAATCCAAAGCTCTGATACCAAATGTTATGAAACCAGCTCAAGAAAAGATAGAAAAGATAGATCAACGCCTTAGAATTCAGCCTCTTCGAGGGGGCAACCTCCTTTACATTACGTAAATGAACAATTCTTGGATGATACAAATGACAAAACCTCCTTTCTATATATAGGAGTCTAAGGAGTCACAATATAATCCAGCCGACCTAACAATAATAATATAAAGCCACAAAAATAACAATAGAGGGATTCTATGGGGCACAGAAATAACATGGGGTTAATAGGGGCACAACAATATAAATAAGGGGTATAACTACAATAGTAATGGGGTAATCACTAGTATTATAGGGACCCAACACTTGTTCTCTCTAGAACAATCCTAGCACTCAACAAATTCAATCTCCAACTCATAAGAAATCTCAAGGCCAAATCTTAGCCAATTCACAAGCTCTCCTAGTCTCTATTCCAATGTGTAATTCCTATGAAGGATAGCTGATCCTTGAGGGATTTTTCTATTTTTAGAGGCTTTAAATTACAAGCTATCCTTCATAGGAACACATTGGAATAGAGACTTGGAGAGCTTGTGAATCTAAGATCCTTGAGCTTTCTTATGAGTTGAGATTGAATTCTAGGATTGTTCTAGAGAGAACAAGTGTCCTATAATACTAGTGCCCCATTACTATTGTAGTTATACCCCCCCTATTAATGTTAGTGCATAGAATCCCTCTATTGTACAATTATTAGGTCGGCTGGATTATATTGCTCCTTAGACTAAATATAGCAATTGTATCATCCAAGAATTGTTCATTTAAATGTAAAGGATCGAAGACTTAATTCTAAGTTGATCTATCTTTTCATCTTGAGCTGCATAACATGGTATCAGAGCTATTCTAGTTTCGACTCAGTGCAACTCAGAAAAATATAAAATAAATAGTACATTGTCCGTGCACTCTAGTCTCAACTGGGTCTTTCTCAGAATCAACATGCATGAGTTTCTAATGGTGGAATCTTCAGTTAACTAGAGTAGCACTAATTAGGTCACTAGTGTCCCAACTGATTGTTTACTCACTATTAGTTCCTCAAACTGATTGGAACTAATTTAACTGGACTTAACTCAATAAACTGCATTAACTTATTACAACTCATTCATAGCTCATCCTTAACTCCTATAAGTTAGGGAGAACATATACATGTCATCTAAAAGACTTCCAATTCGAATTTTCCTAAATTAATTGAATTAATTAAACTCAATTAATTATTTTCAAATTTCTATGACAAAAGAATTCTATTTTAATTCAGAGTTTAATTCAAGGACAAATTAAACTCGAATTTCTTGTTGTAGTTTTCAAAGCTATTCTACATACAAATACCTTTCCAACAATGCAAGAAGCGTGTCAATCGGAGTCTGTATGCAAAAGCTAATTCAATCAGAAGTTGACCTTCATGTTTTCACCGCCATGGTTGGAGAGGATGCCATGTCAGTCCCCATTATTAATGGAAAAGGGGCTAGCCACATGTTCATGACATAGAAGAATCTATAAGAGTCTATATTCTAACTGAGTTGAGGTAGTCAAACCTAACCACTAGTAGACTATCGTGTTGTGGTATAACTCAGCCACTAGGATAGAAAATAGAACACACATATATGATTTGTGCACTATAGCAGCCCACGGGCCACATGCCATACTTCCTTATACTTGCAGCCATATTTCTATTCAGAGAAAGAGAGCGGAGTGACCTTGCCTTCTCTCTTGAAAGGATTTCCTAGAGCATACATTGTGTTGTATGTGTGTGTGAGATTTTATTTTTTCACTCTCTATTTTTTGCATAATTTTCATTCGCGTGCATGTATTATTAACAGTAGATCTATAGGTCAAATCTAATAAAACTGTAATAGTGTAGAATTTCATATTTTTAATATAATATTATCGGATTTATTGTGACGAATTGTCCACTGGAATATCCACGAAAGTTTATAGATCAACATATTAGCTTGCTATTGGAATAGTTCGACAAGAAATGCGCTGATAATTTTACAACTTTAAACAACAAGATCGAGAATTCGCAAGCTAACTAATCCCTGCTACAGGATCAGGCCATTTTAGTTTAGTGTAGGCAAGGGCATCTACAGGGTGTCTACAAGAAAATTTCCTACTCTTGGACGCCTGAATGCCTGAATGGAGTATATAGAATATCATATTTATTGTAACTTAAAACAGCTAGCTTCACCTAGCTCAACACCTAAGAATCCAACCCTTGTTTCTTCATCTAAAAGTTGATGTAGCTTGGTTGTGTATATGTTTTGTCTGTGTTTTGGTCTTAGTCTTCGGTGAAATTTTGGCCCTTTAGAAGTTTCAAGTGTTTAGTTGTTCAGATTGGATTGTAGCTCTGGCCAATAGACCTGGTAAGGGTGAGGCCTATGGTCTAATGTTTGCATCCACATCACAATGTAACTCTTTAAATTAATGAAAATGTTGACTTATAAAAAATATATATACAAATTATTAAATAACAAATAACATTTCAAAATACATTAACTCATTTACTAGTATACTACTATAGTTATGCTACTTAATACAATTTTAAAAAAACTACTAGTTAATATAGCTAAAAAACTGATAGAAAATATGATCAAATTCTAGAAAGATCAAATAGAAAGGTTTATAGTGTAACGACCTGGAGTTGATTTTTCATGTAAATAAATTAAACCAAATTCATGGGACATGTGTTCCAATTTGAATGGAGGGAAACAAATTATAGTGGGCATCACTCGTATTTAATTAATGGCTATGGAAATTGGCATTGGTATTGGCAAAGGCAAAAGGAAATAAATGGAAATTAATTAAAAGAAATAAAGGAAAATAAGAGAAAAAGAAGATGAAGAGAAAAAAAAAATATCCATGCAAAGGAAAATGAAGGAAATTGAAAGAAAATAAAAGGAAAAGGAAACAAAAGGAGAGGGAGAACATTTTATGCTTCTCTTAGCCACTCTTAGTCATTCTTACACACTTATACTCTTGGAGCTTTCTAGTATTCACTTGGACATAGAAGCATTCTCACTTGGGGAGAGAGAGAACTTGGACATAAGAAAGCAAGAAAGCAAAGAATTTGTGAGCAGCGAAGAAGAAGGTTGGAAAAGCAGTTATAGAAGAAGAAATTTTCAATTAATAGGTAGCATTTGTGATTCACTGGCTGATATTTGAATGCATGGGACATGCATTTAATTATTTGGTAACTTTGCTATAATTGGCATGAGATTTGTTAGGATTGATAGTGGTTTCAGCCTTGCCTTGCCATTTCCTAGATAGCCATGTTGTAGTGGGTTCCCTATTTTGGTTAAGCTTTAGATGGTCGGTAGATTTTGGATCCTGGTGGAGGTGGTCTTAGGAAAATTCCCAAGGGTCGATGGTTTTCCTCCTAGAACTCTTGACGAATGGGTGGAGATAGGAAAATTCCTCTAGGTATGATGATGGAAGTCCCTAACTTGGTTGGCTTTATGCATATGTTATTATGTCTTATTTCTTATTGAGACTAATGTGCACATGTACTGGTTATTTTGTTGATTTTATGATTGGTTTGTCTTGAGTTCATTTTGGTTAAATTTTGGTTATCAACATGGCATATTCTTATTGTATAATGTGATGTTTTTATGGATATTTCTTATAGATTGATAAGTTATTGAATGGTTATGTGAATGCATGGTCTAACTAGTGTTTGATGCAAGTAGCTCGAGAGGGCATTGAGCCCTCTTGATGATTCTCTGATGAAGCTAAGGGGACAGTGAACAGATATGCATTCATGACTTGTAGTTACTATGTTTACCATGTGTTTGACGAAATGTTTATCATGTGTTTGGAAATTTTGGAAAAGATCTTAGCCTTAGTATTTATTATACGAACTTATCATCATCTTAAATTGAACTGGAAATTTATGGGTTGTTCTAGGTAGTTGATTTGTAGCTAGCACTAAAAATATGGAACATGGCTTCTAGTGATGAAAATTTGACTAAAATGAGAGGGGGGTGAATCGGTTTAGTATATTCATGGACATTAAAATTATTTTCATTAAACTCATTAACTGAAACATTACATGAGAAACTTAAGAAATAATGACCAACAAATTGACTATGTGAACAACAAGTAATAAGCAAACCAAAACATCACATGAACACATATTGACACGAGATTTATGTAGAAACCCATAACGGGAGAAAACTACAATTTTATTATTGTTTTTGTTAGGGTTAGTATTTTTCATTATCGATTGTTTCTCATATTCTTTTACTTTTAGTTTTTAAATAAGTTGAGCCTATGACCATTGTTTTTGTCATAGGTTCGAAGGTCATTGTTTGACATCGCCGAATTTTTGTCATCAAGTGGTTCATTCAAAGTGTGAAACAGTGTCAAGTCATTGGGAGTCATGGTTGCACATATTCATATAGTCAAGTCAAGGGGTATGTGTCAGTTCTGTGTCTGTCAAAAATTGTTCAATTGAGTCCATCATGGCCAAAATACTGGTGCTCAAGGAATATGGTCTTTAAAAAAATAATTTGCATTTCATTCCCTAATCTTAGGTACCCTTGATTCCCTAATTGTACAACCTGATTTCTCATGATTCATTTATTAATATCCCTTCCCAAAAACTTACACCCATACCCTTGTTTCCCTTCTTACCACCTACCCATCATTCACATTACTTTCATTTATCCACCCCCCCCCCCTTTTTATCCTAAATATATTTCCCCAAAAGACCATAATACCCCACATGTATGATATAACTCCACCCCTCAACTATCTAAAGAATTTTATACTTCCTAACATTCCAATCATTTCCCATGCTCAATTGATCATATCACTCTAAGTGGAGCGCTTCATGAAATCACACTACAAGAAAAAACAGGTGCAATTCAAATCAAACTGAGATGACCGCCTTAATCCCTACAAAGTATCTTCATGCTGAGTCTAGGCTAGTAAACCATCAAAGTCAAAGCTTTAGGATCGATCCACAACAAAGATAGTGACAAAGAAAAAATCTATAGTAATTGTAAAGCCATCCTTGTGCACCAGTTCTACCCAGTTATTCATTGCACACAGTGTTGCACAGTCATTACGCAACGATCCTCCAGTGCTACACAGTCTTGAAACTTCTTGGATTTCCACCTTCTACTAATCCTGAGGTAGGGGTCTTACCACTTCACCTAATCTTTGTTAATAAGCATAATTTAGGGTTAATCAAGTCGTGTTATTCCCTTGTTTCGAAATCATTGTGCATGCCCTGTGTCAGACAGACTTTAATTCAAAAATTGGAATTGGAGCTTTGTAATTGAAATGTGAGTGTTTTCATATGTTGAGCTGGTTTAGGTAAAGGTCCACAGGTTCTATTAATTTCCAATGGTATTTAAATACATTAGTATACCCTCTTTCCCATTGTTCAGCATGTCTATAAAGCATAGTTTGTTGTTATTTTCTTCAAATGTAAAGCCTAGGGTTGTTGTCAATCACATAAACTCTTGTTATTGTTGTCCAAAAATAGAGACTATTATTTTTACTATTATCCACGTATCCTTCCACGAAATCCAAAGGAAAGCTTTCCCTCTGTGTACAAAGATAGATGGCTCCCATTGTAAATAAAAAGGAGGGGAAATTATACGAATTGAGCCAAAAACGCTAGACCTAGTGAACTATAATCCAACGATTAGAGTAGCCTTTGAAAACTCAGGATGTGTCCCCTTTTGTGAGAAAATACAAGAAGTAGGTCACCATATGCAACTAGGTAGTATGTGTTCCTTGAATCTCAAGGAGGGAAAAGTTAAATTAGGGAACCTAGAGCTATTTATTTCAGAAAAACTTATTGTGGATGCCACAACTATCCCTGCAAATGGAGAAACGTGGAGGGAGATGATTTGAACATGTCATGTTTCAAAGAGTTTGTAAAGCCACAATTCAAAGATAAATTTGACACTACTTTTCCTAGCACACACCTCTAGAGACATTATATCCAGCTACTCAAGGTTATTCAAATATATTTCACCTATGAGGGTAGGTTCAACAGAGTTTCTAAATACCACCTTAGAATTTTGGTACATTTCACTTCTAAATAGACCATGAATCTACCACACTATTTGTTCAAGAGCCTAGGGAGGAAGGGGGAGAAAGTGCAAGCTAAGAAGGATAGTCACATGTCTAGCCTATTTCATTTTTCTTTGATAAATATTTTGGTTATGTATGAGCTTGAAAAGAAAAAAATCTCATGGCAAAGTTTTTTTTTTTTTTTTTCTTGGTCTAGGTCTTCTACCTCAAGCAGACATTCCACCCATGGATGTTTTTGAGGAGAAGGAAGAGACTGAAAATGAGCGAGTGGCCAAGACAATGGTGAATAAAGCAGGTTAAGGTAAGAAGCCAAGTAAAAAAGGAAAGGAGAAGGTTCAAGCACAAGAGGTTCATGTGTCATAGGTTCAAGAAGCAAAAGCTCAAGTAATAGAGTTGAAAACAGAGGAGGTTGTTCAAGTTGCTAAGGAATATGCACAGTTTTTATTGAGGCCTAGAACTAGGTCAAAGGGTAAGAAGGTTGTTGAGGAGCCAACTCCTCAACAAATTGATGACATTCCAAAAGGTAGACAAGTGGGAAGTATAGAGGAAGAATGGGATGTTAAAATGAAGGAAGAAAGTGATGAGGTTTCTAGGTTCAAGCATGCTCTTGAAAAGGCACAACTTAAGATTACCTTCTTGAAGAGGCAAACCAAAGAGCTTGCACACACAACTTCATTAGCAGCCCAAGAAAAAGATTCATCAAAGGAACCACCTAAACCTACTGCACAGGAAAAAGGTAAATAGGTCATAGATGTTGAGCGTTTGGAGGAGCCCAAGGTGAAGTCTAGAAGGCCTGCAACTAGAGCATCAAAACATAAGCAAGGGTGAGTCTAGAAGATGAAGCAAATATCTCAGTCACCAGACATACCTGGATTTGATAAATGGTGAGAGTATCAAAGGTATTTAAAAGAGCTTGAGGAATGTCAAATGATGATGATGAAAATATTCCTGGACAATAAAGACTTCAAAAGAGTTGTTAATCAATTGATTCTAGATGCCGACAAGGAATTAATTGAAGCCTGTGAAGCAATTGACAGGGAAAAATTCCTCCTTAAGTGGTCTCTCCCTACAAGGAGACAACTAAAACAATATTACATCATAAATTTGGTCTTAAAGAGGAGGTTAGGGGTCACGAAGTAGAAGCTATTGAAAGCTTGAAGGTTGAGGAATAAATACAAACAGGAAATTGGAGTGCCTGCATCTGGGAACACACCTAGGCTAAGACCTAAGCTACAAACAACATCAAAGTCACCTCAACCAACATTGAGAAAAGAAGGTGACACCTCATCCAAAGGCACTAAGACCAAGACATCTCCCAACAAGCCTTCAGCCAGTAAAAGAAAGAGGAGGTAATGGTTTACTTCCTGGTTTTTCAAATTTTGATGATTGCTGGAAACTTCCAATGTTCCCCATAGAGCTCATTAAATATTTGTGAAGGTTGTATGGACCACGTTTTGGCATTGTGAAGGTTTCTTTTGTAGTCTGAAGTTTTGATTGAATAGTTGGGGCCATCTTGTGTAATTTGAATAAGGAAAGGAGGTGCAATTAGTATTTTTGAAATTCGTTGTGCAATGCTACGCAACTGTTACACATAGTTTTGTATGGATTTTAAAGGTTTCCACATGTCATGGGGAGAATGGAGGATATTTTTCTTTGTTAGGAGCCTACTTAGCACCCAGTCATAGGCCAACTATCTTCTAGCACATGGGAAGGTGTGAGGACCCAACTATAGGTCCTCTAACTACTACTACATTCATTCAAATAAATTTCTCTAATTTTCATAACAAGGAAAATTCCAAGTTCATAAAACATCATAAGCATCAACGTAAATTAATTTAATCTACAACATGTATAACTTCTAAAAATTTACATAACTAAAATAAATGATGAATAATACCTGTTCCAATAGCTTAGTTGAGATGCTCTTGATCTCCATGCTCCTCTTGACTACCTGACTGGATTTGCCTCCTACCCAACTAGGAAGAAATCCCTAGCCCAGGGAGCCTCCATAGGTTCCCTAGCCCTTCAAGTCCAAGTCCAACTAGATGTAGTGCGTCCAAATTTAACAAACACTCTCCAGATCCAAGTTTGATCTCCCTCCTCTTTCTCCACATCCCTCCTCCAAAACAAAATCCTACAAAACCAAACCAATCTAAAACCAAGACCAAGGATCCCCTCTCCTCCCATCATCCTTCCCCTTTTATGCCCCCTTCTCTTCTCCACCTCAACCACCTATCATTAATGTCATAACTACCCCCTCATCCTTACATTTGACTGTTGGAAATAATACTGAGAGGGGGGGGGGGGGTGAATCAGTATTATCAGATCAATCAAACTTTTCAATTTCATACTCAGAAACATATACGCTACTTCAATTAAGTGAACCCGCGTGTACACGCTACTGTGTCTAATGAAACTCGCGTATATCCAGAGATCTTATAATTCAGTTAGCTTAATCTTCAGTAAATGCATCAGATCATTATTAAGCATATTAACAGTAAACAGGTGCAGAATAACAGAACAGAACATCACATAAGAGCCACACACATGAACACAAAGATATAAGGTGGAAACCCAATGTGGGTGAAAACCACCTGCTGCAAGTCATCTCAATCTTCTTCTTAATAAGAAAATCCTTTTACAATATTTGTACTGGTGCAGTCTTATACCAGTACGGGAGCTACAACCCCCTTTGCTCTTGTACTAGCCGATCCATTTACTAGTACGCAGGCTACTACCTGCTACAATGCTCCAAAGATCTCCTTTAGCTTTTGTACTAGCTTAGATACTAGTACGTAGGTGCTTGCCTACAATCTTCTCACCTCCAGGTAGCACGTTTCATCAATTTTCAGACTGGATACACTGAAGCACAACACATAATCTGCAAGGCCACTTTTCATCCAATTTTCATACTGGACCCATAACTATCATTGAAGCTCAAAACAATCATCAAACTCTGAATCACTGAAACCCTGTTAACAACAGTCACCAGAACACAGAGCAGACACAGAACTCTGTAATAACCATCAGATCCATCTGCAACTTCAAATATCAAGCTTTACAATGTATACGCTACTTCGATGAATCAAACCCGCGTGTATACGCGCTTTTGCCAAAGACAACCCGCGTACAGATCTAAAAATAATTTCTCATAACTTGCAGCTGTACCAGACATCAGTCATACTCATAACATTTATAGAACAATACATGCGTCAGTATGTAGATCTAGAATAAGCATCATAAAGATAGTTCATTTCAAACCATTTGATCCCGATCTCTCCTTAGATCTAGTTCTCCATCAACGGTGAGATCTCTCCTTAGCTCAGATCAAGCAATGCATCATCAACCCATAACCCTGCATACTGGATCTAATGCTTTATCAGATATTCAAGACATTTCAGATGCACTTGCCTAATGGTTTCCTTCTCCTTATATAGCCTTAGGCCTTGTTCAATACCAAGGGCCAAAACCATAGAGATTCAATACCATCAACTTCAAAACTAGGGATCAACACGTCCGCCGAGACGCCAAGGTCCAAAACCATAGGCACAACTTCCAAGGAATAACCGCCATGGACCAAAGGTACTTTTCCACATACACGCGCTTTTGCTGAAGCCAACCAGCGTGTACACGCGACTTGGGCTTAACGAACCTGCGTGTATGAACTTTCTCTTCTTCTTATAGTCTGATCATCAATTCCTTGCTGCTGACCTTCTGTCTGATCATCAATTCCTTGCTGCTGACCTTCTGTACTATGATTTGTCATCAGTGAGGTTTGCCATCAAGGACAACACTTATCTCATAATGCCAACATTGACTTATCTTCTCCTAAGTATATTTGAGAGGACATTTTGGGGATGAGACATGAATATATAATTTGGTAATTAATTGGAGAGGATCATGTCTTCTCCCATTTAAATTTGAGAGGACATTTTGGAGATGAGATATAAATATATAATTTGGTAATTAATTGGAGAGGACCTTGCCTTCTTCCAAGTAAATTTGAGAGGACAATTTGGGGATATGGATATTTAAATTGGAATAAATGGAATTAGACCATATCCTATAAAAATTTAAATTTGAGGAGGTAAGTTAGGAATTGAATAATAACAAAATTTATATCAGTAATAAATTTACAGTTTCACCAATGTAGGTATGTACCGATATTTCTTGATAATTATAAGTCAATATTTTAAGGAAATTTAAACACTATTAAAATTTGCATGATAAGATTAAGTAGGACATTACATACACTCCTCCTTCAGAAAACTTCGTCTCAAAGTTAGAGTGTAAAATATACAAGGAGTTCGAAGCAGTTTGGAAATAAGGCATAACAAAATAGAGAGGGAGTTATAGTAGTAGAGTTTGATAATTCAGACAATGACATGAAGTTCCATCAAGAGTCTCCAACTGATATATATCCTCCTATCCTTCTTGACCTACTTCCTTTCCCACCCTATCCATCCTCTACTACTATATACGGTGGCACCAAATATACTAATCTAACCACTTATAAAACTAATAAGGCAGAAGCATTGACTATATCGACCTAACTTCCCCAGTAGGAAACTAGCAATTTTCATCACACATCTATGGGAGCATGTCCACCACTACCCTCCCACGATTCCAGGTTTGGAGGTTACACGGTGGAAAATACTTCCACCCCTCCTCGCAACTAGGGTTAATGCCTTAAAATGGACCACACTAGAACGCTGATTGGACTTGTCATCAAATAATCCTGTGAGGTAGTCTTTCCACCTATCGTTTACATTTTACCCATGTCATAAGAGTGCATATCAGGTAGATACCAAATGTCATAGAACAATGTACATCATACCTTTCCTCACTAGATGTCTTGACCTTCCCAATGGAAGACTAGATCTTGGTTATCATATAGTTCTTTCCAATCTGTGGGTTAGTTCTCATCCATGCATATTTATAACAACAAAATAGATATAGATACATGATCTTTAACATCATCTTATTAAGTCTAGTATCTACGTATCAATTTTGTAGTTCATACTGGAAATAAATCTTACATTAAATAAATCATAATTTCACTAAGGCACTCATTAGATAAACCATATCCACTTAAGCCATACATGAAGCAACAATAAATCTAACAAGTCATGCACTAGATAAATCATAACCAAGTAAGTCATACATTAGGTCATACATCGAACATTTCAATCATCAATACCTAATCCATCTAATGATTTATGTCAGTAGTTTCACTTATCCAACTAAATGCATCAACATTATATTGTGTTCATAAATAAATAACATGGAACTGCAAATAGAGCCTTAGCATAGGTAGCTATCTAAGTCAAGATGGACATCATAAATGGTCAAAAGTGGGGTAATTGCGACATATAGTCTTTGCGTCCTCTCGGGCAGCAGATCTTGGGTTAGAATTATCCCATTGTATCTTAACTTGGTCCACCAAGTGATGCCTAAGCTATCAAACCCTATGGTATAATATGCATAAAGGTTTGATCATTATGGTTCCCACGTTTGAGACCTATAACTCCCTCTAGTCAAGTTTGCGGGATTCATCAGAAACATAATGTTATAGGACATAAACATAAAAACATCACTAGTTTTATGCAAGTCTGGTGGTAGTTCAAGACAATACGACACTAGTCTAATTTTCTCTTTGATTCTAAAAGGTCCTATAAATCTAGGTGGTAACTTCATACCTTTCTCAAATTGAATAGTGTTAGGAATAACTAAAAATAAAAACAAAACTCAGTCCCCCACTTTAAAACTTCGATCGGTACTATGTTCATCAACATAACTATTTTTCCTGTCTTGTTCTTCCTTTAAACTTCATTGAATCTATCTTACCTATTCCTCCATTTTTTGAAACAATCCTATCGTGACTATTACTGTGTCTTCCATCCTTTCATTGACTCAATGGCGTCCTGCATGGCCTCCGATATAGAGCTTGACAAGGAGGCATCCTAATTGAATTATGGTGATTTTTGTGATGGAAAACTCTACCAATGATAAGTATCTTTCCTACCGAGTCTAATTATCCATGACATACATTATAGACATATACTCTATAACCCGATTTACTCTTTCAGTCTTTCCATCTATTTATAGACGATATGCAGTGCTAAGGTTTAACTAAGTCCCCGACACTAACTACAACTTGTCCAAATTGTGTATGTAAAGTGAGACTCCTTATGAAAATTATCTTTGTGGGTAACCCATGTAGCTAGATAACTTCACCTATGAATACTCAAGCCAAAATTGGAGTAATATCTTAGACAAGGTAGTTAGCCACCTAGAGATACCAAATACATGGCCAAAATAGAATATGTTAAAGTTGTTTCTCCAAGAAGAGAGAAACTCATCTAGGGCATGTGTCTAACACTTGTTTGGCACTTTTCCTATTTTAGGACATGTGTCCTAGCATGTCACTTACCTGACATGTAGGATATCAACACACCCCCCTTGAGGGATGTATCCTGTTACTTGGCTTGTAATCCTAAATCAATTAATATTTTTTTCCTTCCATTAATGTTACAAATGGGTAGGTACTGTTTGCAAAAACTGATGAAGTGTAGTTACTTTATCCTATTCATTATTTTAAAGGCTTCAATTTTTTGCCTACTGGAACCATATTATTGAAATGACTCAAGTGCATGAGTTAAATTGTCCTTCATTTTAGTGTTGACAAACTGGGCTTCTGTCCGTTGATTATTCTAGAATGTAATAATCCCTGTCATTCATGACAGGTATATTTGAGTATCTATGTAGATGGATGCATTTTACTATTGAATGGAAAACAATGGTATTTACAATGTACTCAAAGTTGAGTTAATCAATTGTGGGATTCACCTGAGGAATTCATATTCAGAAACAGGGAAGCACTTGAGAGTGAGTATGTTAGTTCCAATCTTCATCATTCGATCGATTTAATATTTGGATACAAACAACATGGAAAGCTATTTGTAGAGGTATCATTCTTTTGTATGATCTATTCATGCGACATTTTGCATTGAAATTTAAAACAACATTTTTGTTTGTCAACATTTGATTCTAAAGCTCTAAATTGTTTATGGGATAGCAGGTTGTCGTTGTGTTTTACCATGTAATTTATGAAGGTGCAGTTGATATAGAAGCAATAGAAGATCCATTACAACAGGATGTTGTTGAAGGTCAAATTGCAAATTTTGGGCAGACACCTATCCAACTTTTTTGGAAAAAGCATCCTAAGCGAAGGCTACCCATGCCGATTGCCCATCCATTATACTATGTACCAAGCTCAATTACACTGACTTCAGTAGTTTCTGCAGGCTTTCAAGAACTGACAGTAATAGTATTTGTTGGTGTGATGGAGTTAACTGTTGCATTTGTAAACCAGGACTTATCATGTCTGTCAAAATGTGGCTTACCTCACAATTACAGAGTGGAGGCAACTTCACCTTTTCGTCTTCAGAGG
The DNA here is from genome assembly GCA_031772625.1 of Pinus tabuliformis. NCBI lineage: Eukaryota > Viridiplantae > Streptophyta > Pinopsida > Pinales > Pinaceae > Pinus > Pinus tabuliformis. Next base: position 1,572,228,348 of record CM062816.1, read on the forward strand.
TTTTGTAGAAAATATAATGCTTACACAACTTAATTTCGGTTTCGCAATTGGATCTTATTTCAGAGCATGTTTTTCCATAAAATAATATGAGTTATTCATTTCCTTGGTACCTAATAGGAGGTGAATGTGGACTGGCCAAATAGCATTACTAGACAATTTATATGAAGTCTTGTTTTATATTTGTTATATTGAATAGTTGTGATGAAAGTAAAATATCTTATCAAATCTGATCTTATCGGTACACATTACTCTTGACAGGAACCATTTTTTTGTATTGGTTCAGATCTTAGTATTCCTCGTAAAATTGGTGGTCCCTTGGCTGAGAACCTTGAGCTTGGGACATAGTGTTTTGCTACCCTACAAGCCCAGTCATCGAGCTTTCTGCTGAGTTGTGGAAATTGGGATAACAGTTTCAAAGTTATATATTTGAATGATGGATGCATGGTTCAAATCATAAGGCAACACAAATACCTGGTCAGCTATGTTTCAGGTATTTGACAACTATATTTTCTAGAAATCTTTTTGGACATTTTTTCCTGCTTTTAATTTTTAAAGTCTAGAGTACAACACTTCTTTTTCTATCTCCAAATTCTCTGCCATTATTCTATGTCCTGTACTTGATCATCTTTATTAACCTAGTGATCTGGCTATGTGGTTCTCATGTCTTCTTCAACTATTAAATTCTAACATCTACAGTCCTTGGGCTTTGCATTTTTCCTAGAGTCCACAATGCAATATTAACAACGACCATTAGCTAAAATGAGCAAAGCCTAAGCTTTTTATTCTCAAGGAGGATGGATATTTTGTACTTATTTTCCTGGTATCTATCGTTAAGTGGGTGCTGGTTTGACTTGATTATTCTACATACCTAGTTATGTTGTCCATCAACCTACATTTTCTTCTGCTAGTTTATCTGAGTCCAAATGTTTGCTTCCTATAGTATATTTTCCTGATTTTGTAGTTTCATTTCAAGAGAGTGATCTCCCTGAATATCAACTGGAATATTAAAATTTTCTTTCTTAATTTCAGTGGCAATGGATGGGAGTATTGTAGTTACTGGCAGTCATGATACGACAGTTATGGTATGGGAAGTTACTTTGTCTAATAGAATTGTCAATAAGAAGGTCCGAGATGCACAAAATATCCCAGATTGTATTCAGAAAGATCATATTTTATCAGACAACCCTTGCCACATTCTTTGTGGAAATGATTATGTTTTCACTTGAGTAGTTGTCTGCGTGGAGCTTGACCTTGTTGTCAATGGATCTAAAGATTCCAGTTGTATTCTTCATACTTTATGGCATGGTAGGTATGTAAGGTCTATTTATCATCCTATTGGCCCAAACAGTTAATTAACCAAGAACCAATGAAACTGAATGAAACTGAATGTAAGGCACAAGCAAAAAAAAAACACAAGATTTTTACATGGTAAAAGCTTGACAAGATGTCAAGGAAACATCCACGAGGCAAGGGATTGTATTTTCTATTAAACCAACAATGATTCTCCTTATTACAATAGTTTGGGCATTCATCATTTTATAGGAGTCTCCTCCATTACGTAACCGTTGTTTCATTATAAAACCAACTTGGCAGTAAATACATTTTTACACATATTTAGAATTAGTTGTCAAATTTGAACAAACACCACCTCAATTTTTTTTTTCCTAATCCCTTTCCCATGCCCATTCATCATCTCTTCTGCAAGCCAAGAGAAGTTAAACACCATCGCAACTTCTCTACTGTAACTGGCTTCGTAAATATGTTTGCACAATTTTCCCGTGTATGGACCTTCTTAAGAGCTACTTTTCCACCATCGATCACATGTCTCAGAAAATGGTACCTTACATCAAATTGCTTGGTCTTGCTGTGATAAGTGTGATTTGTAGCCAAGTGAATAACACTTTGACTATCACAGAGCACATTCACTCTCTCTTGCATCCTTCCAATCTCATCAAGTAGACCCTTTAACCAGATTTCTTCTTTACTGGCATCTGAAGTAGCTATATTATGCTTCGATAGTGGACAACAAAACTATTTCTTGAAGCTTTGACATCCAACTAATTGCTCCACCTGCAAGAGTAAAGACAACCTATAGTATATCTCCTTTTGTCCAAATCACCTGCATAATCAACATCTACATATCCACAAACTAATCCTTCACTACCATTAAAGATGATTCAATGGTCACTTGTGCCTCTTAGATATCAAAGCACCCATTTCACTACTTGCCAATGTTCTTCACCTGGATTTGCCATGAACCTACTGACAACTCCAACTGCATGTGAAACATCAGGTCTTATATATACCATCGCATACATTAAGTTTCCTACAACATTTGCATATGGTACATGAGACATATACTGCTTTTCTTCATGAGTTATAGGACTCAAAACCGACGAAAGCTTAAAATGGGAAGCTAATGGAACATTAACAGGTTTCACATTGTTCATATAGAACTTTTCAAGTACTCTTTCCACATAATTCTGTTGTGATAACCAAATCTTACCATTTTTTTTGTCTCTGTGTATCAGATCCATGTCCAAGATATGTTTTTCTGCTCCAAGATCCTTCATATCAAACGCTCTAGAAAGTTGATTCTTTAACTTGTTGATCTCTTCCATGTTTTTTCTTGCAATAAGCATATCGTCAACATACAAAACTAAGATAATGAATATGCCACTGAAACTCTTGAAGTATACACAATGATCATACACACTTAGACTAATAAAGTTTTGGCTCACCATGAAGAAGTCAAACTTCTTGTACCATTTCCTGGGAGACTGCCTTAGGCCATAGAATGATTTCCTAAGCTTGCAAACAAATCTTCTACTGTGACCTTGTACAAAACCTTCTCACTGTTCCATATATATCTCTCCATCCAAATCACCATGTAGAAAAGTTGTTTTAACATCTACCTTTTCTAACTCAAGGTTAAGTAATGCAATTAGTGCCAACACAGTATGAATAGAAACAAGTTTCACAACTGGTGAAAAAATCTCATGAAAGTCGATACCTTCAACCTGGGAATACTATTTTGCTACCAGTCTCGTCTTATACCTTTGGATACTTCCATCAACTTTCTGTTTAATTTGAAGACCCATTTGCATCCAACAAGACTTATCCCTTCAGGAAGTTATACAAGATCCCAAGTATTGTTCTTGGCTAAGGAATCCATTTCTTCTTCCATAGTCGTTTTCCATTTTTTGCTATCTGTATCATCTATTGCTTCCTAATAACAATAATGTTCCCCATCTTCAGTAATCAAATCCAAAGATGAAGCAGAATCTTCATACCTTTTCAGAGTTTTTCTTTCCCTTGTAGACCTTCTTAGAGTGACTGGTTGTTGAACTGGTTTAGAAAATTCAACAGCTTCCTTTGTATCCTCAACGCCTTTTCCTCTGGAAGTCTCTCCTTCCTTTCGAATTTCAAAGAAAGGTCTAGCCTCCAACTAAATTTGTTGATTTGGCGATACCTGCTCCTATTCAATTCTTTCAACATTTGATTTTAAAAGAGAAGATTCATCAAATGTTACATCTATCCTAATGACTATCTTCTGTGACGTAGGATCCCACAACCTGTACCCTTTCATCGCATAGTCCTACCCAACAAAGACATAACATTTCGATTTTGGATCTAATTTTGAACGCTGATTTTTAGGAATAAGAGCATAAGCATCACAACCAAACATTCTTAAATGTGAATAATCACAAGACTGACCTGATCAAATTTCTTCACGAATTTTACAATTAATTGCTACTAAAGGTGATTTGTTAACTAAATAACAAGTAGTGGACACTGCTTCTACCCACAACTCCTTTTGCAGGTTAGCATTGTTGATCATGCTTCTGGCTCTTTCCATAAGAGTTTGATTCATATGTTCAGCAACACCATTTTGCTGAGGAGTATAAACAACGGTTTTGTGTGTCTAACAATTCCTTCATCCTTACAGTGTTGTTCAAATTCTAGAGAAGTAAATTCACCACCGTCAATTCTTGAACATTTAATTGATTTGTCGGTTCTTTTTTCTACCATTGCTTTAAATTGTTTAAAGACATTGAATACATTAGCTTTCTTTTTCAGCATAAAGACCCAAACTTTATGGGAGAAATCATCAATAAAAGTTAAAAAATATAGAGCACCTCCATATGATACAATAGGAGATGATGCTCACAGAGCAGAATGAATATAGTCTAAAATTTCTTTACTATTATGACTTCCAGTTTTAAATCTCTGTTTACACTATTTTCCATACACACAATGTTTACACAAATCCAACTTCAAGGATTTCAAAACAGGAAGTGATTTACATTTCATCAGTACCTGAAGACCTTTCTCACTCATGTGACCCAATTGTTGATGCCATAGGCGAGTACCTTCTTCTTCTTTCTCTGACACAATCATTGCTTCACTGATCTGAGTACTTCCTTTGAGTCTGTAAATATTTCCAACCTTTTCTGCTTTCATAACAACTTGGGCGCCTTTAGAGACTTTTAGCACTCCATTCTGACCTATAAACTTATAACCATCTGAATCTAACACTCCCAAAGAAATCAATTTTTTCTTCAAATCAGATACATGTCTAACACTAGTTAATGTTCTAAATGTGTTATCATACATTTTAATCCTAATATTTCCCATCCCAACAGTCTGACATGATACATTATTACCCATAAACATAGAACTACCATTTACATCTTCATATGAAGTAAATCAATTTCTATGTGGACACATGTGATGAGAAGCACTAGAGTCTAATAGCCAACTTTCAAAATCCTGAGAGACATTACACACAGGTCAACTTTCATCTATCATACATAATTCTTCAGCAGATAAAACTTCATCTATCGTACCTGAATCAACCTGATTTGATTCCTTCTTTGGATTATCAGACTCTTTTCATTTCCAATAGTCTTTCTTAAGGTGTCCAATTTTATTGCAGTGTCAACATTTTGCCTTACACTTCTTTCCCTTTGATTTTGATTTGGAAGACCCCCTTGCTTTCTCTCCTCTCTCCTTTGACCGTCCTCTGGCTATCATGGCTTCTGGTGCAATTGTCTCGATACTGGATTTCCTCCATACTTCTTCAGATAAGAGAGCTCCCACAACTAATTTAAATTTCAAAGAATCAGCAGTGCTCAAACTAATTGAAGTTACGAAGTGGTCCCACGACTCAGGCAAAGAACACAACAAGGTTATAGCTTTGTCTTCTTCCTAAATTTTAACTTCCATATTTGTCATATAAGTGTATTAAAAACATTTAAATGTTCTGCAACTTTTCTACCCTCCTTCATCCGAACACTGTACAATTGCCTTTTCAAATAAATTCTATTGTTTAACAACTTTTTCATATATAGTTTTTCTAGTTTTTCCCATAAACCTGCAATTGTACTCTCTTCAACAATGTTGAAGACAACTTCATCTGCCAGGCATAACCTGATGGTACTGAGAGCTCGGGCATCCAAGTCCTCCCAATTTGAATCTGTCATGCTAGCAGTTTTCTTCTTTGCCTCGTCTAGAGCTTTGTACAACACCTGTTGCACCAAAAAATCCCTAACTTCAGTTTCCATAGAGAAAATTTGTTATTGCCGGTGAATTTCTCCACCTCAAACTTTGCATTCATCATCTTGGCCATTTCTTTCCTCCTAGGTTTCAGTCTGTGAACTAGGGTTTCTTAACAATAAAATTGGTTTGTCTTCTTCCAACAAGGGTTTTCCAATTTTTCTATCCACAAAATCAATTTCAAAATTTTGTTCCTTAAAAAAAATAATTTTTCAAATTGACTGAAAAATAAATAAAAGAAAAAGAAAAAAAATCTACAATAGTTTTCTGGAAGAATTCCCTTTAATTTATGTTTCCTTGACAAAAAAAACCTTTTTTTTCAATGAGCCCTTTTCTTAAAATATTTCAAAAATCCTAAGACTGCCTCGAATACATAGAAATTTATGTACTTATTTTTTAAAAACTTCAGATCATATGCTCAACATAATTAAAAAAGAAACTGATTTGTTTTCTTCAACTCACAGTTTTCCAATCTGTCCACTCCAAACAAAAAAAACCAGAATTCATTTTTTTTTTATAAAAATGCCTCTGATGTTTCTTTCTCCTCTGCATTGGACCTTTGATTTTTTCGGCAGAAGCCTCTAAAAAAAACAGTGGGCTAGATAATCAGATTAATCAGCCTCTATGCAGTTTTCTCCCTCACATTCAGCGGCAATCCCTCTTCAACAAAAAAAAGGTGGAACACGGGCTATGGTGTAATCTGCTCTGTCAGGCAGTGAAATGACAACGTCTTTCATCATATTTGTACCAAACACTTTCACCTTTTCTTATGCAACATATCCCCTTCTTCACACAGAAATAGCCCAGCCATAGTGTATTTGAGGGTTGCTTTCGCCTTTTCTTATGCATCATCTCCCCTTCTTTCACAGAAATGACCCAGCCGCAATGCTTTCACCTTTTCTTATGCTCTTCGAGAGCTTGGGCTCCCAATATTCACGATGTCTCCTCAATTCAACTTGGCTCCAATACCAATTGTTGGCCCAAACAGCTAATTAACCAAGAACCAAGAATTATATAGATGAAACTGAATGTAAGACTCAGGTAAAAAAACACAAGATTTTTACGTCGTAAAACCTTGACAAGGTGTCATGGAAACATCCACGGGGAAAGGGATTGGATTTTCTATTAAACCAACAATGATTCTCCTTATTACAATATTTCAAGCATTCATCATTTTATAGGAGGCTCCTCCGTTACATAACAGTTGTTTCGTTATAAAACCAACTTGGCAGTAAATACAATTTTACACATATTTACAATTAGTTGTCAAATTCCAACACATCCAAATGGAAGTGCACTATCCAAGATGGTAGTATCATGACATGGTCGACTTGTATTATATTCTAATGATGATTTGAATCTGCTTCTTTACTCAATCAATAGGAAACTTCTTGCAACTTCTGAAACAAATGGTCGTATTATTTGCATGGAGCTTAGCAGTTGTGGTGAATTCTTGGTTTGTTCAGTGGATAAAGCACATATAATATTATGATCTATGCATTCACTTGAAATTGTAAGTGATATGATGCAATGGGAAAATTTATTTTGTCATTGAGTGTGAAATCAGAACATTGTTTCTTAGTCGGGACACAATATGGGAGCCTCCTCGCTATTCATTAGAAACTCCCCAGCAGCATAAGAGTAGTCTTCTTCAAAAAATTAAATCAAGGACGTTTGCAATAGGGTCACTAAGTTGGTGATTTATGGATTCAAAAAACAACATAGAATGGCCAGCTGAGCAATGGGATATAGTTGCTTCAAGTCTTTTATTTCAAACTATCAAATCATAGGCATTTGTAGCACAGTGTAGCTAAGTTGGAAAATCAGTTTTGGAGTGATAAAATGGATCCAGCATTCAACATACATTAGACCAACGAATCCATTGCTTACAATCGATTCAAGTTATTTTATCAAAGCTTCAAATCTCAAGAGTTTCCATGGTAACTATGTTGGCAGCTTTGTTCTCAAGTAATACAATGGATCTGGTATCCAAAATACATTGGTCATTTGAGCCATGATTCATAGTTTCTTAAGGTCCTTTTTCTTTTCTCATATTTGTTTTCTCGCCCAAATGATCATATGTTTGATTAGTATGGTGTAGATGGGCATTTATTTCTGATGTTATTTTAACAGCAGATGATTTCCACATGCCCCGGTTTACTCATGCAATTTTCGTTCTAAAGAAAAAAATACAAATCAAGTGAATCTCTTATTCTAATGCACTAATGGAAATATTCGTTTAAATATTGGTTGATGTACAAGATACCAAAATGTGACAGATATATACAACCTTAACTAACATTATAGTTTAGTTTGGTTGAGAAGGTCATTTTTCAGAACGTCATCTAGTTCCTTCCCTTGGATAATTTTTTTTCTCTCCTCTTTCATATGGTAGAGAACAATAAATGAAGTTGAAGAAACTTGGATTGTATTCACTTCACATGGCTTATGTTTTTTTTTTCTCTTATATAATTTGTACTTGATCCTTGCAGAGGTGGAACTACAACATGTTTTGAAAGGTTCATAGATTGATACATAAATGTGCCTTAAGACCGTTTGACTTGGTATTGGAAGATTAGCATAAGCTTCTAAAAGGACAAATGAGTGACCATGCTACATAAATTTAGTCTACACAGTGAAATTATTTTGTGGATGTTGGCAAGAGAGAATGATTTGGCTACCTTTTGTATCATTCCAAGTGAAAATAGATCTGGAATGACCTGCTGAGCTGTTGCATGATGCCTGAAACTTAACCTAGATACTTTTAACAATTTAACAATCAACTGTACATTTGTCTACTATAATTTATTGCCAAATTCTACAAATTATTTTAATCCATGGTGCAAGTATGTCTCTATGTCTTTGGTCAGCATTTCAAACTCTGGCTAGGGGTGCATGTGTATGGAGATATGTATCATGTGGATTTTTTTTATTTTTTTTTTTACTCCCATCTTTTTCAGGAATTCTCATAGATGTTGGATGTTGTACACTATTGTTTGGCCAGTTTTCACCCTTATTTAAAAACAATCTTGCAGACTAGAGAATCTAGCTAGTAGTCTCTGCAGTTGATGTAAATATTAATTCTTTGAAGTCACAAGAAACTTCAAATCTAGCCAAATTGTTGCTATTATAATTATTGGATTGTTTATATGAAGTTCTCACCAATCAGAATTGTCCATAATATCTTCATTTTCAATAGACTTTTTAGACAAGGTAAAGTATAAAACTAAAGTGTTGTTCTACATTGGACTTTAAAGTGCAGATTTTTACTTTATAAGATGCATTGAGTACAAGTCCTGTTACTCATGTAGTTAATTGAATGGAAAAATTATACTAATGATGTCTATCTATAACTGAAGCCAACAAGACTGGCATTAATGCATCACACGCAACTAACAAGACTGGCATTAATGCAATGCACGCAACTAAAGAGATTTACTCAAAAAATCTAAGTCCATTTATCATAAACGAGAGGCATAAGTTTCCCCAAATCAACATATGCCTTCTTTTGTTGCAGTTTACTTGCAAAGAGAACTCATGAAAAATGTTCTCGTTTTCTTTGTGATGAATGTAGCGTTCTATGGCATGATGACATTACCATGTGGTCATTTTTTTTGCTGCCGATCATGAATTTTGAACAAAGCTTTGGTCCCTTTATGATCCTAGCACTGGAAAAACTATGTCCTTGGATCCAAAAACAACGATTGAAGTCCCGGAAGATAGATTTGGACTATATTCTTATGACATTGTGGACCCTGATCTGATTATTCTTGGAGACCATATTGATGCTACTATAAATTCAGGAAATTCTGGGGAACCTGCTTTCAATGACAAGGGCTAGTGTGTGGGAATTGCATTTCAATCACTTAAACATGAAGATGCAGAAATTATTGGATATGTTATACCAACTCCGGTTATTACACACTTTATCACAAATTATGAACGCTCGGGAGACTAGACAAAATTTCCCATACATGGAATAGAATGGCAGAAAATGGAGAATCCTGATTTGCATATTGCAATGGGAATGTTGTCTAACTAGAAAGGTATTCATGTAGGAAGGGTAGAACCAACAGCTCCAACAGGTACCTGTTGGCTGGGATAAGCTTGTCGTTTCTATAATATCTGTGGAAACTGGAAAAGTAGTTGCAAGAACTAACAAGGCTCTAGTTCGAAGTGGGAGTTTCCAGTGATCCGAAGTTGTGTCAGAACCTGTGCACTTTTTGCAAGATGATGCATCAAAAGGTCTCGAGGAAAAATTGTTCAAGTTTGTTGTTTCAATGGGATCTTCTCGCTCAGGCATTCTTAGAGAAGCTACAATAAACTTGGGTGACTATTTGAGTTCAAATTTTCCAGTTTCCATTGCTCTGCCACTGAAGAAGTGCAATCATGGAACTATTGTGAGTGTCAAAATTCAGTGCCTTAATCGAAGAGCAGGATCTAGAAAGTTTGAATGATGTAAAGAAGGTGCCATTGAATAGGATGATCAGAATTCTGTTTCAGATGATATCAATAAGAGATATGAAGGTTCTGATCATATACTCGCTGGGAGTGTTGGATCCTCATCTGGAAGTCACTTGGGTTATAGTTTTCAGCAGACTAAGGATGGAGCTTCTTCACCTGCAACCTCACGACATAGCTCAGCCTCGACAGAGTTTTTATCATTTGGAAGTAGTATAGAAAATAGCTTACCCGGACGACAAGATTCAACTAGCTCTCGAGATGGCAGTGTAACAAATAGGACAGGAAATGGCCAGAATTCGTCTAAATCAAGCCCTTCATCTTTCAATGGAATGGGTACTGGTGTAATGGTTAAACCGCAAAATAGTTGCAGGAGTGATCAACTCAAGGTTCTCAAGGGAGCATAGAAAATGTTAACAGGGGCATGCATCTGACAACTTTTATGAGAGGCGATGACCATTCTAAAGGTTCCTTGGAAGCTACCGAGGCCACAATTCAAGAACTCTGTAAAGAAGCAATGATGTGGGAAAGGTAGAACCAACAACTCTAGTAGCAAAATTCTTGACATCGTAAGATATTCTTCTCAGTTTTGATGGAATTGATATTGCTAATGATGGAATTGTTCCTTTCAGGTGTGGTGAGCGCATAGGTTTTAGCTACCTGTTTTCAAAGAAGTACACAGGAGAGCATGCCAAAGTCAAAATTATATGTGATTTTGAGTATCATGAATTTGATATCGAGCTTTCTACTCACAAATGCCTAGTTCTTGCACATATAAAGGGGAAGGCTCCATCTTATTACATCATAGCTAGATTTGTATTTTTAGCTTTGTCTGTGCCATACCTTCATTTTGAATATGGAAAGGATTATGACTACGACATTCTAGTAAAACTGTTGGACAAGCTACTGCTTTCTATGGCACGAACAAAATATGAATGGTTGGTGGTGATTTCTTGAGTCCTAGTTGCAGATATAAATATTGGTTGTGAGTATATTGTAAATACATAGGTCCTGGCTTCCAATGGAGTGCATGTAAAAATCTCAGGCATCTTGCAGACATGGTGGAAAACTGTGAGGATGACTTTCTAAGATATGACCTGGAGAATCAATAGATTGTTGTTTTGGCAACAAAAAAAAAAATCGAAGGAAGCAACTCCTGATATTCTTGCAACACATTGCATAGCTTCAACTATATCTAATGATTTGAAAAGATGAATCAATTTTCCAAAGGTGATGTTCCTTACATTTTGATCTGGTTATTCAAATGAATACTTTTTACTACTTCCACGACATGATAGGAAAGATGTTAGGTTGGGGATATCAAGAGGGTACTACTCTCTTTGGTTTTGGCTATGACCTTCGATAAAGTAACAAGCTTCAAGGTCCAGATTTTGAACCTAAGCTCTGATACCACGTGTGAGGACCCAACTATAGGTCCTCTAACTACTACTACACTCATTCAAATAAATTTCTCTAATTTTCATAAGGAAAATTTCAAGTTTATAAAAAATCATAAGCATAACATAAACTAATTTAATCTACAACATGTATAACTTGTAACAATTTACAAAACTAAAATAAATGATGGATAATACCTATTCCAATAGCTTAGTTGAGATGCTCCTGAGCTCCATTCTCCTCTTGACTACCCAACTGGATTTGCCTCCTAGCCAACTAGGAAGTAATCCCTAGCCCAGCGAACTTCCACAGGTTCCCAAGCCCTCTGAGCCCAAGTCCAACTAGATGTAGTGTGTCAAAATTTAACAAACACTCTCCAGATCCAAGTTTGACCTCCCTCCTCTTTCTCCACATCCCTCCTCCAAAACAAGATCCTCCAAAACAAAACCAAATCAAAACCAAGACCAAGGATCCCCTCTCTTCCCATCATCCTTCCCCTTTTATGCCCCCTTCTCTTCTCCACCTCAACCACTTATGATTAATGTCATAACTACCCCCTCATCCTTACATTTGACTTATCTTCTCCCAAGTAAATTTGAGAGGACATTTTTGGGATGAGATATGAATATATAATTTGGTAATTAATTGGAGAGGACCATGCCTTCTGCCAAGTAAATTTGAGAGGACATTTTGGGGATCAGATATGAATATATAATTTGGTAATTAATTGGAGAGGACCATGCCTTCTCCCAAGTAAATTTGAGAAGACATTTTGGGGATATGGATATTTAAATTGGAATAAATGGAAGGAGGTAATATCCTATCAAAATTTAAATTTGAGGAAGTAAATTGGGAATTGAATAATAACAAAATTTATATCAATAATAAATTTATAGTTTCACCAATGTAGGTATGTACCAATATTTCTTGATAATTATAAGTCAATATTTTAAGGAAATTTAAACACTAGTAAAATTTGCATGATAAGAGTAAGTAGGGCATTACAAAAGGCTGCCAATGGGAGCTACTAAGAAAATATTCAATGTCATGATAATGTGTTCCTAGATTAGAATTGTTATCTAGATAGGATAAGAAGATAGAGTTAAATCAATTTTTTTGTATTTTTCACTAAAAAAGGGATACTTTTAAGATTTACTTATTTACTATTGATAAAAAACAATTAGTTTATGTTTTATGGTTGGCTCGATCCATGCAATGGATAACTCATGCATTGAACTTGGTCATGGAATTTTTGAGGATGTAAACTTATTTATTTCCATGTAATACAAGGTAGAAGGGGTTGGTTGTTTGGTGAACTGATTGGAGCATAACTGTGTGTGGTGTGATCTATTTTCAATAAATAAAATACTCAGTGCAGAACTTTTCCAGTTATCATTTAGAGATTCTTGTGGTACCTTATTTCAAATCTATGTTTCTCTTGTGTACTACTTGCTTTTAACTGATTTTTATTCTGTCTATTTTTGAAAGGTGCAATGGAACAACTTTTCTATGATTCATCATGCATGCTCTAGTACAACTATGTTTTACTATTTCATATGCAATGAAATGTATTATGCTTATGTTTATCTCGTTCTTCTAAGTACTCAATCATAAAATTAGTAGACATAATTCTCATATGCTCTATTACATGTGAATGAGTGTTTTTATATGTTTTATTCCCCAATTTACTGCAATCATTATCAATTCGAAGTATGTACTTGAAAAGCCTTTGTCTCAGTAGTTGTTTGATACATGCACTAGTATAATGAGTTAATAATATTTATGGTCACATGCACTAATTTCCTATATTCCTCCACCAAGATTCCACTAAATTTTACAAATCTTCTTTAGATCTGGTCTCTGTCAAATTATGATCTTTAGAGTCCTCTGTCTTTAGATTTGAGTGAGGGAAACCCCTCTGGCTAGAAAGGACTAGTTTCTAGTCCAAAGTCATCTTGTGGTTACCTCTATGGCCATTTCCTCAGCCTAAAGGGGTTTACTGAGTGTTAACAATTTTGATGCAAAGGCAAGCTCCTACTCATTATTACATCTGATCTTTTGGAGGCTCCAACTGACAAGAAGTTTTTACCTAAATTTTCTGCAAGATGCAACTGCAAGGAAGCTCCAACTCCCATGTGTTTTATGTATGTTACAACACACAGGAGGTTCCTACCTCAACATGCTCCAACCTGATGTTTATCAAGCCACTACTTGAAAGGAGACTACCATCCCTTGATGCAAACAAGAAATAATTATGTGTTGGTTTACCTGGTCATCAATTATGCATATCTCCAACTTCATTTCTACATCTTCTTTCCTTCAAATCTATTTCACATAAGCTTCATATGTGTCGGGTAACTAATGCATAATAGCTCAATCAGCTCTCGCACATTATCCCACTCTCTAACCTCTCAATGCCTTCCAAAATCACATATTTTATAAATATATTTTGCTGGATGTTTGTATCCCACATAGGAATATGAAGTGAATCGGCTTGACTCTTTTCCTTCCACTCATTCATTTCCAAACTCTTCATATCTTGAATATTAGAACACAAAAATAAATAATCCATCGACTATTAATTGCAGCCACATGTAATGATTAAATGCATCAACTTAATGTCAATGTCAAATAACAATATTTATCATTAATGCATCACAACAATATTTGCAACATATTTTCCCTTTCCTTGGAGTCTTGCCTTTGCATCAAACTAAATCGGCTCAACCAACAATTTCACAATACAACAAATCCTTCAATATATCAATCTTTGTAACATTATCAAAACATTTCAATGTATCACAACTCCTCCTTCTTCTTCTGCTCCTTTGCATTGTTGACCTTTTTCATTTTTTTGTTTCTCCTTTTCCTGTTGTTGCTCCTTCATTGTTCTTTGTTGCTACTCCTTTGCCTTTATTGCTCCTTGATTGTTCCTTGTTGTTTCTCATTTTCCTGTTGCTCCTCTTTCATTGTTCCTTGCTACTGCTCCTTTGAATTTCATCTTTTGTTTCTTTGTTACCTCTTCACTACACTTTTGCCTTATTTTCCTTATTGTTGCTCCTACATACCTTGTTGCTCATTTGCTTGTTGTTCCTTGTTTTTCTCCTTTTCCATCAATGAAAATATTGCCAACAATCTCACCCCTTGGCATTGATGGAAACATATTCGCCCCACCCCCCTTTCATTCTGAGAAGTGTCTTCCTTCCTCTGATTACCTACCCCTTTGACATCAATGGAAAGAGGGTTACAAATGTCTTGTATATTGTAAAAGAGTCCTCAGTCTAGCTGTCATCATTGCATTAATTCTCTATAACCTACAATGTCTTGTTCTACATAAACAATGTTGACACTATAATTGAATGAATGCCACTTCAGATGGCTTATTAGGGTTGCTCCAGATTGAATGAATGTTGCTCCATAAACATTGCTCCAAATAAGCTTCAGAAAATTTTAACATTGTAAGATATTGTTGTGAGAACACTCTGAAAGCAAGAATATTGTTGAGAGAACACTTTGCATACTATTGCAAGAAATCATTGAATAAGCACATTGTAGAGCACATTGCAAGAATACATCATCGCACCATAAGAAAGAACAATATCACCATAAGAACATTGAAATATGAATATGAACATTGTGCACCAACATTCCATGCTTACAATTCTTTTTCTATGCATATAATCATCAATTTTTGTAGATAAAATTATATAGAGATCTACACAAAAGCCTTCCCTACTTCTAGTGTAAACCTAATTTTGAGCATATGAGAAGTTCAAATAATAAAGAAAATCTTTCTATTGATAAGCCATGAATCTCATTTAAAGCATATTGGTGAGGGATCTATAAATAAAGGACCTTCAACATAGAAGGCACTTGGCATTTTGTTTTTTGTTTTCCAGAAAACAAGAATCAATGGTGACCATACAATGCAACCATCTCCAGAATAAAGAGCCAAATTTTTTCATGTCTATGTGAATAATCACACAAATTTCAAAAATATATTACAATCCCTAGTTATTTTGGTTTTCTTTGTGTTATTCATCTTTCTTGTATAACAAATATCTCTTCAACATTTCTAGCACCAAGGTTACCTTCAATTTCAGTAAATGGTCCTTCAGCCATTCAAATAAATTGTGTTATACTTCAGCAACTGAAACACCATCCTTATCTAATGATAGTACAATAGTAGTTGCATTTATGAATTTAGCAAGATTATGCCCACGAGTTCTTTGAATACAATATTAATCTCTAATAATATGTACAGCTTGGTTAATAAACACAATGTATTCAACTCATCATCTGCTAAATTTGCCTCATAATGCACAAAAAGGATTTTGACCCACTGATAAATGAAAATCGACCCTTTATTGAGAAGAACTCGGTCAGGATAGTAGAGAGGAAGCTTAGTTGATAAAATTGAAGGAATCTCAACTTCCATGGCTGGAAATTTGACTCCTTCAAACCAAAACAAGCATTGGTATCAACGTTCAAATCTTGGATTTAATGTGTGTTCAAATAGTTGCGTCTAGTATATTATAATGCAACAAGGATATTCAAATGAGTCAGTTTGCTTATCATATTGGCACATATTATATGTAGTGTATGGTGACCGACAGTAAAATATTCATTGGCTAAGTTAAATTCATTAACAATATATTCATTTGCGCTATAAGGGAAGAAGACATTGTGGTTAAACCAATTATCTGAGTCATAGTTTTTAACATCTTGGTGACAACGACTTTAGCCTTTGGCACGACAATCATGATAGCATGGTAATGGATGAGCCTAAAAACATAGGCCGACTGGTCGAATGAGATGGATAACCAAACATCTATCAAACCACAATCTCCTTATAAGCGTACTTCGACATTCAAATGCCGCATGAGCATATTAAATGATTCTGCAACTACCAATCCTAGCATTCACAGGGCTTCCATGCATTTCTGCATAGACTCTTTCCACAATGGTCACAAAACATGGATGCTATCAGCTTGGTGGAGGGAATGTGTTCTCCACTTTCTGGGCCAATGCAACTTTAAACTTCTGCATGACATGTTTCGACTTCCGCCAGAACGCAATCAAGCATTCTTTCACAGATCATCTCATATGGTTGGCTTGCTGAAAATCTTGACACGAGGGCCTTATGAAAGAGCGACTCATGGGATCACCGCTTTTATGAACAATCAGGCATCAAAAACTTGTGCTCATAAAAATTGTGTAATTCTTCTTCTTCATGATGGCCATATTCAGGCGTTATACTAGGATCAATGTAATGAAAAAACTCATGCCACAAAAGCCCAAATGAAGCCGCAACACTCCGCCCATAGGAGGCATGCCAAAAAGTAAAAAAATTCTAAATGAAGCTACAAAATATCATTGACATGTAATTATGACCCAAATAAGACATCCTACCATAAAAAATTATCTTGCATCACTCAATTTGATTTATGGGCACATGTAATGCCCCACCATTCACGAGGAGAATGGTTTTTCAGGTTACAGTTACTGATTGGTCTCATTCAATCTCCCTTTTTTCTTCTTTAATAGAAATGAAGCCTACAAGAGAAATAGTCAGAGCTAATGGAAAGACAACCAATAATGTCATCATAAATCTCGTATGAGTCATGGTGCCTTATCAAATAATTTTTTAACTTCACAGTAACAAAAATTACGTATAGATAGAGTGCACCAATAGTCATGTTTTTTCGACATCAATCCTTAACCTCATTTTTAAGCCAGGCCATGGAGTCTCAAGCATATCAATTCATATCATTGCAGCGTAGGCATATCAATTAATACTAATTCATGGATGTTGCTTCAACAACCATTTCCTTGGTTTGACATCTACTATCATCTATTCCTGCATGATGAGGATAGTGAAAATTACATAATGCATACCCTGGAATTGTCATAAGGCTTCATATTTGGTAGGTAGAGTAACATTCAACTTTCCAACCTTCCTTCAATGCCCATCATGCATAATTTGCAATCGATAGAATCCTCTCATCCATTTCCTTGGCATAATATTCCACTTGTTCGCATTGCAATTCTATCATTGCACACTCAGATCTGCACTATCATTTCGTTATCATACCTCTAAGGCATCTGTCATACGGTCACACCTCTTAGACTATTATTTATGGCACATTTGATTACATATTTTCGTTGGCATTGATAGTATTGGTCCATTGTATAGCCTGACATTAACATTTCACAATCATAATGTTCGATAATTCTCCAACCTAATTAACTAAGCTCTTCATGATCATGACAAGGCTTCCAGAACAACCTCTATTGTTAGGATTCCAATAATGTATAAAATGCACTTTCATGAGATTTTCTATTTATTCTCTTGCGCATCTTACACATTGCAAATAATTGCAGTTTATGCTCCATGGTATGATGGAAATATATATATTTTTGAATAATGAATGCTTGGAATAGGTTTTTTTTTCATTCATATTCATTTTCATTCTGGTTGTCACTCTCATTGTCTTGGCGAGGTTGTTGGAATAGCATGACAACGCCATCATGATTATCATAGTGCACCCATGTAGGTGAGTATTCAACTCCCATTGCTCTCCAATCATGTTCTTTCAGCACTTTGACTAGCGAGAAATTTTCAAGAATAACATTATGAAGCATAACCTGCCTATTTCCATTCACCATTCTCCATTTTTATTGCCAAAACTATATGGATGGAAAGAACAGAAGAAAAAAATGATGTATTGGTTTGTGGAGGAAGTTGGAGGAGGATCGCATCCTTGGTTGAGATATCATATGTATTTTGCTGAGACTTCTTTCTCTTCTCATCATTTGAATCATCATATTGTATGGACTTTTCTTCCCAAATAGTATTTCTCAAAATGTTTTCTGGTATATCTTCTCTTGCAAAAAAAAAAAAAAAACTAAGTCTCAAATATTTATGCGCGGTTCACTGCATAAGCCATTTATCATAGAATTAGTTTCTAACTTAATAACACCAAATTCAAAACAGGTTGCACCAGAGTATTTCAAAGCTTTTCCATGCTGGAATTTCACATCATTTAGGATATGCCTATAAGAATTGTGGAGAATGCCACAATTCTTATAGGAATCTGTCTTAGATACCAAAGACTCTACCAATGATTTTCTATTATGCCCCAATTTGTAATTGATCACAACAATATTGGTGAAATCCTTAACTTTTCTAAATGTTATAATTATTGCTTCGAAAGAAGATTCAACAGGTTTTAAACCTCTATGGGATAGATTCTGACCAAATTCATTAAATACCCCACCCTTCTTCCGAGTTGTTGGTTGAAACTCCTATGCTCCATGGATGATAATTCCAAACAATATTGTTGTTGATCCAGTTCCAACCACTCAAAAACCTAGTACTCCTTAATTGTTAAAACATTTAATATATTCAAATCATTTTTCTGCTTCTAAAATAATATTACCGATACAGGTTACAATTCACTTTCAAGCTGACCTTGTTTTCCATCCTTTTACAGATGTCTTAACATTGATTTAAACTTCCATTAATTGCTCTGGATCCGCTTAGATTTTCTTTAAAGTTTATGGGACTTCTCTCCCCCTAAGATATTGTTGCTCCTCTGACACTACATGAATTCCCCTTTTGTTTTCTTGCACAACTCCCCCTGAGCAAATGATAGCTTTATTTTAGTATTGAAGTCTCATGTTTCTCCTTTTTCTTCCTCTTCCATAGCTTAGTTGGCTTCCTTATGTTGTTGTGTATTTCTTTTTGGCTCATTGTTTGATCTGCTTGGAGTTAGTTTTGCTCTTTTTTTATAACTCTTTAGTGTATATAAAAACCTGTGGTCATCAGCTTTGTTCTTCTTTGAAAACAATTCACATTTAATGAGTTTGTGACCATATTCCTTGCATAGATAACAATAACCATGGAAAGATTTTATGTACCTAGTCGTTGATGTTCTCCTTTGTTTTCTTGTTGGATAATATCTTCTTGTTTGTTGCATGCTTTGTTGAATAATATTGATCTTCTTGTTCTTACAGTTTGCTGCTATGGGTCCACCATGAGATATATTCTCGCCTTTGAAATTTTCCAAATTTGCTTGATTCATCTCTAGGAGCAAAATGATCTTCTTGTATATGACCATTTCTTCACCTTATTTTTTGGTTCTTGATGTTGTTGCTGGTTTTTATTTGTTTCTTTACAAAACATGTTGTTGTTGGACTCTTCTTTTGTAGGTCTTTATAGAGCTGATTCATTATATTTTATGGTTTCCTTTGATCTACTACATTTTTATGAGTTTTTCATAGAGAAAACCTCCTCTTCTAACTACTTACACGACATGTTCTTTTCATCTAAATCACGTTTAACTCAACTAATCTTGACCTCTAACCTTGCACATTGTACCTCTTTCTCCTTTATCTTACTATTCCTCCTCTCTTCTATTCTTCTTGCTTCTTCAAGATGTGTCCTTATGCTAATGATTCCATTCTTGTATTCATGCTCTCTTTCATCACATATTTGCACTAGTTTCTTCAAATCTTTGTTTTAATTCTTCAATCTTTCTATTTCAGTCAAGGCTATGTCAAGCTTGGCTTGTTCTTCAGTTGTCTTTTTTTCGTGGAAATAAGGTCCATTCGCACTAGAAGAGGCCTCATTTAAATGAATACTTTCCTTTTGAGAGGAAATTTTCTTTTTACTCTTTATCTTCTCCTTCATGACAGTGGAGCTACTAGTGTTTCCTTCATGCGTGAGATGCAATTTATCCTAGATTTATTTTGCAGAATTTAATTCTATTACTGTATCAATATCCTTATTATGAACATTATTAAGCATAACACATTTTTCCTTAGAATTCCATTGTTGTTCTTGCACAGAGGGAGAGTCTTTACAGTAGCCATCACATACTAGTTTCCACACACCAGGTCCATAAACTATCAGTTCAGATTTTACCTTATCTCTCCATTCATTAATGTTTGAAGTACTAAGCGCAAGTAAGAATTGACAGTCCATGACTCAACCAGAACTACCTTCAAGTTGTTAGGCTTACACCAAAAGAACTGGCTCTGATACCAATTTGTGAAAACTTGACTAAACTAAGAGGGGGGTGAATCAGTTTAGTATATTCATGGAAATTAAAATTATTTTCATTAAACTCATTAACTAAAACATTACATGAGCATCTTAGCAAACAATGACCAACAAATTGAATATGTTAACAAACACTAATAATCAAACCAAAACATCACATGAGTACATAATAACAACACACATTAACACCAGATTTATGTGGTGTCCCATAACGAGAGAAAGCCACAATTTCATTATTGGTGTGATCCAAAGGCAAGCTCCTACTCCTTATTACATTTGATTTTTTGTAGGCTCCAACCTATAGGAGGTTGATACCTCAATTTTCTGCAAGCTACAACTACAAGGAAGCGCCAACTTCCATATGTTTTCTGTAGGCTACAACACACAGGAGGTTCCTACCTCAACAGGCTCAAATCTTATGTTTATCAAGCCACTATTTGAAAGGAGACTACCATCCCTTGATATAAACATGAAATAACTATGTGTTGGTTTACCTTGTCATAAATTCTACAATCTCCAACTTCATTTCTGCATCTTCTTTCCTTCAAATATGCTTCACATAAGCTTGATATGTTCCAGGTAACTAATGCATAATAGCTCAAACAGCTCTCACACATTCTCTCATTCTCTAATCTCACATCTTTTATAAAGATATTTTTTTGGTTGTTTGTATCCCACATAGGAATATGAAGTGAATAGGCTTGATTCTTTTCCTTCCACTCATTCATTTCCAAACTCTTCATATCTTGAATATTAAAACACAAAAAAAATAATCCATCCAATATTAACTGCAGCCACATGTAATGATTAAATGCATCAACCTAATGTCAACATCAAATAGCAATATTTATCATTAATGCATCACAACAATCTTTGCGACATCTTTGCATTTTCCTTGGAGTCTTGCCTTTGCATCACAACAATTCATCTTAACCAACAATTTCACATCACAAAAAATCCTTCAATATATCAATCTCTACAACATTATAAAAACATTTCAATGTATCACAACTCCTCCTCCTTCTTCTGCTCCTTTGCATTATTGATCTTATTCAATAGTCTATACATTGCTTTTTTGTTTCTCCTTTACTTGTTTCTGCTCCTTCATTGTTATTTATTGTTGCTCCTTTGCCTTTGCTTCTCCTTGTTCCTTGTTGTTGCTCCTTTCTCTATTTCTCCTCTTTCATTGTTCCTTGTTGTTTCTCCTTTGAATCTCATATTTTTCTACTTCGTTGCCTCTTCATTGCATTTTTTCCTTCTTTGCCTTCTTGTTGCTCCTGCATAGATTGTTTCTTTTTTGATTTATGTTCCTTGTGCTTATCCTTTTCCATCAATGACAATATTTCCAACATCTGGTTGCAGTCTCTTAACTGAGAAATCTTGGTTGTAGTTGCCTGGAGGAAGGCATGTGCGTGCGGTTGGATCCTTCTGGCAGTGTGCACAACTTAGCATGTGTGTGGTTTGGCTGTAAGGTTAGGTAAAAAGAAATTTCTAGTTTAGGGAAAGATCACCAAGGGTTGTTGTCTAACACCTGGGTGATCAGGTGTCCCTGTGAGGTTACAATAAGTTTCTGGTTAGAAAACCCCACTTCCATAACTGGAACTTGTATGTTGGATCATGTCATATTAGTAACAATCAGCTCATGTTTACCCTGTAGAGCTTGTAAAAGTGGGTAAATGTGGGGTGGGGAGTTACATACAACGTATAAAATTTTACTAAATATGGGTGTAACACCCATTCAATGAAGCTTCCCATTTTGTGGTACCTTACTGTTTGGCTATTGAAATTGTTAATGCATGAGATATTAGTTGGTCAGCTAAACTACTATTAGGAATGAAAAGCTTCTATCATGTTGAATTCTACAGTGATTGGAGTTCTTGCAATGGAATGATCAAAAACACTACCATGGGCATTTCTCTTCAAGACTTGTAACAAAGTTCAACAACCACCTTGTAAATTTGACATTGTTAATGAAGACATAGGGTTTTCATAGTCCCCTTATGAATAATTCGTCAACTAATGAGCCTTTTATATAACACAGGCGATGTACGTCCATGAAAATAATCTAGAATTTTGTATTTATGCCATGGTTGGAATGAGCCAAGTTTCTTTGGTTTTACTTACTGAGAGTAATACTAATTGCACCCAGATTGATGAAGTACTATATAGTGCAAATATGTCTGTATGTATAGATCTATTTAATCTTGGATCAAAATTTCAT
The DNA here is from genome assembly GCA_031772625.1 of Pinus tabuliformis. Classification (NCBI taxonomy): domain Eukaryota; kingdom Viridiplantae; phylum Streptophyta; class Pinopsida; order Pinales; family Pinaceae; genus Pinus; species Pinus tabuliformis. The sequence continues at coordinate 1,572,251,054 of CM062816.1, forward strand.
TTTCTTTGCTGCTTTTGTGAGAGAGAAGTATAAGGAAGTGGCTTTTTTTCGCCCAAAAAAGAATGGAAATTTTGGCACGATTTTGAATAAAGGCAGTGGTTTTTTTGGAAATCTAGGTTAGAGTTGTCAAGATTTATAATTTTGGCTCCTCCAGGGGTTCTTGATGGCACTGAATCCATTTCCACCATCAAAAATGATTTAAACACTCCCAAGATCAAATTTCTTGAAAAAAATCACTGGATTACAATGAAGGATTCACCTTTGGGTGAAATCATCACCTCCTTAGACAATGCCCTTTGCAGAGCATTGAAGCAGTGATAAAATCAAATGCACTTTCAAGGAAAAGGAAATTTGTCAAACAGCATGGTTAAGATGGATCTATGGTCCTTAATATAAATACACAATGTAAATGCTTTGGTTTCGAGAAATGGAAAAGCATAAATCCATAGAAATTGCATGTCAAGAATCATATGTTTCTATCTTTATGGACCATGAAACAACCCTTTCCAATTGGGCACCCCTTTATAAATACCTCATGATCTAAACTACTGAAAACCCTACAAACCTGGAGGGTGGGAACCCTAGTGAATGGCTCCATAAAAAAACATAAGTTGTGAATATTAAATATAATAAAAATTGAAACCAAAAACATAAATAAATTGTGATTTTCAAATAGTTACACTATTAACTAAATTAGAATTTTATTTTAAATTATTATTATTATAATTATAAAAAATTAATACATAATTATATGTAATAAAATTATTAATTATGGAGATTCACTTTCATTTATTATGGAGATTTTTAATTTGTAGATAAATTTTGTCACAATACTATGGGCCAATATCATGGCTTATCAATACCATATGACATTTTTATAATTAGTCAATTTAATTAAAATGCAAAAAGGATAAAGCCAGTTTAAAAATAAATGTCAAACTTTGATTTCTGAAATTTGCTATGAATATTCTATAATAGTTTGTGGATGCTAAAGCTATGAATACTTTATTATATTACATGAAGACTAAATCTCTATTTTCCACCTAAATAATTAAATTAAAATTTTGGAACCCCTAATTTGACATAAGTTATACCTAGCATAGCCATATAAATTAAATGTCTCGTATATATGTGTGTGTTTCTGTGTGTGTCTAAACACTTACATCATGATATATTTCACATTGTCAAAAAAAAAAAACTAAATTAACACTAGATCTCCAATTATTATCATCGATTATAAAAGAATTATACAAATTAAACATATATAAATTAAAAAACACAAACATATAACTAGTTTATTTTCCAACAAATTGATCTAGACCTAAGCTACTTTTCATTTATTACTGCAGTAAGCCATCTTTGCCACATGGTTCACATGTGGTAACCGCTCTGATTATTGAGGAAGTAATCCATCTTGGCCACGTGGGATGTAACCATAGAAAGGTGCGGGGCCTTCATCAAGATACTCACGACCTTGAATTTGATCCGGAGTCCATGGCGGGAGCGCCTGCTGACTGGGAATAGCTTCGCACAAATTTATTTGTTCCAGCGAGGCCTCTTTACTGGAGTTAATGCAAGCATGTTCTTCTTTGTCAACATATGAAAAGTTGGATCCTTCATGGGAACTGGAAGCGCTGAAGAAATGGCTTTGAAGCGTTGAGTAGGAGGATCATTGACTTTCACCTAAGGAGCAGAACGTGGACCATTGGAAGATTGGTTAACATGTACGCATGGTAGCACCAATGAGTGAGTAAAGTTCGTGAGATTTCCTGAAAATTCCACAGAGTCCCTTTCTATAATAATTACCACCTGTAGTTGGGTTCTCAACATTAATCATCTCAAGTTAGTATATCTAATGTATTACAACAAAAGAAGCATGGAACAACCCAATATGTATAATTTTTAAAATGAAGAATGTATCAACCCAATATTTATTAGATACCATTTGTTTAAAATATATGTTAGTGTTTTGGATGGTGGATTTCTTTGGAATTTTTAAAATGAAGCATATGTCAATCCAAGATTTATTAAGGAATCATTTTTTTTTTACATACAATTTATTTACCCATAGGCATATATATTTCAATTTTAGGTGGATAAAGGTTGGTTAAATTTTTCTTTTCAATATTAATGAATTCCTATGATTAAATTTAGGGCGAATATACCAAGGATATGCTTGGTCTGAGTGCTAAATCCATGACTCAGGCCTTGGGGAGCACGCTTTCATTCCACAACTGGTTGACAATTTCATTCACCACCAATCCTGGAAAGGACATTTTCATTCGACAACTTGCTGACGGTTTCATTCATCTTATATCCTGGAAAGGAGCTTTCAATTGGCACACTTTCATTTGACAATTGGTTGATGGTTTCATTCATCATCGATCATGGAAATGATAGTTTCATTCGACAATTGGTCGATGGTTTCATTCGTCGTCGATCATGGAAAGGATGGTTTCATTCAACATGCTTTCATTCGACAACAAGCTGACGGTTTCATTCACCGTTGGAAAGGATTTCCTCTGGCACTACGAAAGGTCATGCCCCTAACCCTCAGAAGTTTTACAACCAGTAAGGGAGAGGGATGGAACCATTAACCAGTTGGTGGGCTCTAGTATTGTAGCAATAATGCTACAACTCCTGGAGCTTCCTTCTCTAATTTGATCAACTCGGTAGTTCGTAACAAACTTGGAAGCGACGGTGTTGTATGCACAAGTACTAGCTCTTGTCGCATATGTCACTTGGTCAGCTGGCACAAGTCCGCTAGGGCTCAAGCCAACTTCTATATGTTCGCAGAAGAAGATTTTTAAGTGATGAACGAAAGCTATCTCAAAGGAAATTAACCTACTTTGCAAGAATGAACTGAAAGCCAACAAAACAAGGAAACCCTAGTAAACCGTAATTTGACCAGCTTAATCCTTACAATGCAATGGTGGGAATGCAACTTCTAAAAATGATGCCATTACTTCTAGTGAGATGAGATGCATGAGTCTAAACTACTTTCATCTGAAGAGAACATTTTTTTGTATTTTTGCTCAAGTGGTTGGAGTTATTATGACTGTGCTTGTTACTGGGTCTTGACTGTGCAGGGGTAGTTCAAGGGGAGGAAGGCTTGGAAAAGGTCAGGAGGACTCTGAGAGGTTCCAGGGGATCCCTAACATCATTCCACAGAAGTTCACAACGTTCAGATGCCTGGCAACCGTGTTTGCAAGCTTCTACAGGATGTCTGCAGGGGATCCTACAGGAAGCTCGGGATTTCTACAGGAAGTCTGCTAACTTCTACAGGATGTTCTGCAATCGGAGTTTTGGGTGATGGAGGAGTGAATGAGCTCTATGGGTGGATAGGTAGGATGAGAGGGGAGCTTGTGATGGCTTATGGACAGAGAGATGAGATGGAGAGGGGGTGTGTAAAGCTGGTTGGTCGATAGAAGGGTGGAGGCAATGGAAGGCCGAAAAGATAAAACAACGTGGATAATAGAAGAGTTGGTGGGCAAATGATCTAGCTGGGAGGTAAGGAAATGGCTTAGGCACGGCTGAGAAGGATGAGGAAATGAGAAAGTGGTGCTGCGCAGTGTAAATGGAACAAATCACCTCTATCTTGAGTATCACCGAAATGTCATCAATCTACTCTCACTGTTTTATTAAAAACCAAAGAACAACAATGTAAGTTAAGGGAGAATCGTGCATGGTGCTGAAAAAAAGAGCTACTCCACAAAATCTAAGTGCATGGACACTCCTACAACTGAAATTATTGCGTTAAAGCTTGCATGAACATATAAAACAATGTTTTTGGTAGTTGGCACGGTTTGCACTTCCGGTCCCCAAACAGAGGTGAAAGTGAGTGTGCATTCAACCTTTTCTCGAACTCTGATTAACTCCAATCCTTACTCTAATCTAAACTAATGAAAGCAACTTTTTTCATAACACTAACCTATGTAACCACACTAAGAAATCCAAATCAGCAAACTGTGTTCCCAAGTACATGTAAAGGACAAGAAATATGATGCTGAAGAAAAGACAAGTAACAATACAAAGAAAGGAGGCCTATTGCTCTCAGGTTGGGCCAAACCTGAGAGCTATAGCTCTTCTAAGAACTCAGAATTGAACTCAAATCTGCCTGCCTTTTATTAAAAGATCATAATCATAAGTCTAACAACATGCCAAAAATGGCTTACAAAGAGCAAAACAGAGCTATAGCTCGTGATTCAAAATCTGCAACAAAGGTTCAAAAGTCCCCATCGAAGGCTACAGCCTCAAGATTTATACATTATGAGGGCCAAGCTGGCCTCCTAAATTAGTGGGGCTTGGCTGTCCAACTAAAAATAAACTGTTGTTCCTTTAGAATCTGTTGGCTGCCTTCTAGCTCGGTGGTGATAGCTGTTGGAGCTCGGAGTTGGGGTGGAGATCACAAGGAAGGTCATTCAAGGCTATGGACAACCTTCCTACAAAACCGCAATGCCACCTTGGCTGTCTCCTTGCCTTCATCTGCGTGGTTTTGCTCCATTTAATGTCAAAAAAACCTGAAATAAACATGTATTAGCCACATAGGCATAATGACTGCCCTCCTTCCTACAAATAACATGAATATACTAAGAAATGATGCATAAGTGATAAAAAATGAAGGGTTGAGAAAGGTAAGTAGGCCAAATGAGCCCAAAATGTTACCAAAATTTGGGGCTCATCATCACCCCCCAGCTAAAATATTTGCTCATCCTTGAGCAACTAGTCCAACTCTTCATCCTTCATTGCCTTTACTGCCACCCTTACATCCCAAGCCTCTGTAGTAGTGTCCTCCTTGCTGATATGAAACCCAGCCTTTCTGTTCACCTCTTCCCATTGTTCATTATCATCCTTCTCTGTGCTGCCCTCCATTAATCCTAGCAGCAGTGGTGGGCTTAGTTTGAGGCCAATCCAGCTGGCTTGGAGGTTTTGCATGGATTTCTTATAGAGGGCTACCCGCACTAGAGCTTCCCTCATCCGAGTTGGGGTATGATACTCTCGGATTTTTAGACTGTGGGCCAATGTATTCTATCTGCGGGTGCATGCTTGGACAGCGTTGTCTCCTAACAGTCTCTCCATGTCCTCAAAATGAGCTATGGCTTGGGCCTGTTGATCCATATATCTTAATGAAGCTTGAGGGTTAGTGGACAAATGTTGGTGTGCCGAGATTAGTGCAACTGGATCCCCTGGTTCTGGTCTGATGAGCAATGGCTCATTCAGTTCTCGGTTCATGACCGCTTTGGCTTCTGCTGCTCTTTTGTCCTCATGGTTCAGCCATGAGACAAATGCCATTAATTTCATATCTCCCAAGGCTGTATTGGGATCCCATGAAACTATATTAGGTAGGGCCAAATTATGGAGGTATAACTCCGCTAATTTGGCCTTATCCTCTGATGAGCTGGTGCTGCATACTTCCGTGAATTGCTGCGGATCTTGGAGCTGAGAGATACCTCTTTGCGCCAAGGTATTGATTTGAAATTGCAGCCATCGGTCTTTCAAGTACAGGCCATAGGATTTGGCTGGCTTCCTGCATTGTATAGCATCCATGGCCCAACTGGCCATGCAGGCCAATTGTGCCTCTTTCTGCTGCAGCTGTTGTCTGAGAGCTTGCACCTCAATTTGTGCTTGTTGTTCTGCTTCCTGTAGATGTGTGATTGGCTCCCCAAGACCGGTTTGCAGTTCCTTTTTGCCTTGCTGTTCTGCTGTGGTGTCATTGGATGGTGTACCTGTTCCTGTCCTCAGCTCCTGTAGCTGCAATCTCAGCTTTTGGTTTTCCTCCTGTAGGAACACTCGTTGGCAATTTGCCACATGTTTAGCCATGTACAATTCACTTCTGGCCTCCTTGAGCTGCTCCTGCAAGGGACCTATGTCCGCCACACCCTTTGACTTGGCTATTTTCATCCACGTGTGTGTACGGACTCTTTCTTCCTCCAATGCAAAAAACAGTGGCACAGTAAATTTCTGAGGTATAATTTTGCGAGCCTCTAAAAAGTTGTAATATGAACTCAGACTTGGCTGAGGGCTAGGCTCTGGTATATGCCCTTTCTCCACTTCTTTTGGTGGCTCTACTTCGCCCTCCCTCAGTGGTGATGAGGGTGCTTCTCCTTCCATTCTCTCAGTTTCTTTAAGCCTGGCTAAGGTTTCCTGTAGAGAATCCTCGGCATCCTGTAGCCGAGCTTTTGTGGTCAATTAATCTAACCTTTCTTTCCAAGTAGTTTTCTTCGGGCTCCCCCTCTCATAGGTGATTGATATCCTCGAGGAGGACCTCTCCTTGGGCGAAGTAGGGGCATCTTCGATAATGATTGGGCTGCTGGACGGAGGCTGTGGCTTGCCCGTCTTTATTCTCACACTTCTTCTAGCTTTAAAATATAGAGGGGTCTCCCTCTTTCTCTTCTCCATTGGCTTAGGAGGTGTGCTGAGGGCGGCCAGCACAGCTACTGCCTCCCTTGCAAGAATGTCAGCTTTCTTCTCCTTGGGTTTCGCTTTTTCAGGGCTTCCTGTAGAAGACCCTGTTTTAGTTAATTTCGGGCTTCCTGTAGAAGACCCTGTTTTAGTTAATTTCGGGCTTCCTGTAGAAGGCCCTTTTTCAGCTGATTTCGGGCTTCCTGTAGAAGTCGGTTTCGGTTTTCCTGTAGAGACAGGTGGCACCACTTTAGATTGCTTTGCTGAGGGTGTTTTACTTTTTGACTTGGTTGCAGCTGCCGACGTGGTGCCTTTGCTGATGTGGACCTGCTCAGTCTTGTCCACTCTGCTTTGTAATCGTTTTTCTCTGGCTGTCAAAATGGGTGTGTCATCCTTCTCTTTGACACCCTTTTTCTCTTGTTTCTTCTCTTGCTTTTTCTTCTGCTCTGTGGTCGTGGTCTTCTGGCCTTTTTCTTTCTTCTCTGTGGACACTGACTCTTTCTCCTCACTGCTAGATGAACCGAGCTCTTCGGTTAGCATCTTTATATCACCATCCTTGGTCAAATTTCTGAAGGATTCCCATGAGAGAGGAACCTTGTATGTGTGAAGCACATCCTCCACGAGGAGTTTGATGAGTCCATGGTGCGCTACCTGGTCTGGTGTGCCTTCTTTCAACTTGGTGGCACACTCAATCAGAGACTGTAGTAGAAAGTAGGGGAGACTGAGTTTGTTTTCTACAGGTAGGTCCATCTGGTGCCTTAATTCCGTGAGTAACCAAAAATGGTACCCATATACAATGCTAAAACGGCCTTCGCAGGTGATGTACTTCATAATATGAAGGCTAACTTCACTCCACAGTGGCAGTAAACTGGTTCTACGAACCCCATTTTTATCTTCTGAGAATTCCTCCTCTGGTGGAAAGAAGTCTTTCTTAGCCTGTTGGCCCAATTTCCTTTCTTCTTTATCCCATGGTAATCCCATTGGGAGCTTAGTAACTCGGCTAATGAATTGTGGGGTGAGTCTAAGACTCAAACCCCTGAAGTTAACGGTGGCTAATGTTTTGGATTTCGGCCTCAGAGCTTGCAAAAACTCCTCTGCCACCTCGTCGCCATAGCCCTGCAATTTGTCACAGAATGATATCCATTGCGCTCGTGTGAAGAGCTCCACCACCTCAGGATTTTCTCTTAGCTTTGAGGAGTCGGTTGGTTCCCTTTTGATGAACCCACCCGGCATGGTGAAAAACCTGCGACGTTAACTGGAGGTGGCGGGTGCGGAAGAAAGTTGGCTAACTGGGACAGAGCGTAGAATTACGCCTCTGCCACGCATACAATTCACAAAACTTATCTCCCGACAACCTTAACACGGCTTAACTATAACTCACATCCTGTAGGACAACAATTCATGCAACAGCAGACAATATTTGCAAAATTTTCTGACGACCAGACTGTAGACGTCGATTCTGCCACCCTCAAAACCAATTGCATGGTAGGTTCAGGCTTACCTTTTGAATCTGCCACCTTTTGACGTGAGGAACCCAATTTCCTGTAGAAATAGCTTTCCTGTAGAAGCAGCGCGCGAATTCCGGAGGATACTGCAGTGGGTCTGCGCTCCCTGTGCTACTTAACAGGCGTTCGAACGGCCAAAGACTTGGAGTGTCGAGCTGCAGAGGGATCCGGATGACCACTCGACTTTCAAACAGTGAATGATAAATGCGTGGGGTGGCAATCTAGCTGATTAGATTTGAATTCGACGGAATCCGTGGCGCGGGGGTGAGCTGTCCCTGCCGGACCGTTGGACGACGTCACTCCATCATTCGTCTGCGAGTTCCCTTACTGCCGCATCATTCCCCGTAGATCCGCCGCCGTCACTTCTGTTAAAACTCGTTTTTCCCGACTGGATGGCTCTCACGTGTGCACTGCCGTTCCTTTTTGGCACGACCACCGTTCGAACATCCGACTAGACCACTGACTGGTCGACGTGGCCAGTTGAATGGCCATACGACCGCTCAACCCATTCACTTTACACTTCGCAAACATTCCAAAGTAAAATTCATGCAATTCGACGGAAGAAAGGGCGAGGCACTTACCTGTGCGGCCGCGACACGATTCTTCAGGCTTTTGGATGATGATGAGTTGATTTGTTTGCTGCTGCGTGATGGCACAGGTTCGGAGGTTCCTCTTTACAGGTCGCTGACGATGAATTTGATGCTTCGGCTGCATGCGCCCGCGTGATCTTTGCATGTTGCAGGCGGTGGAATGGTGTGCACTCTAGTTGGCTTAACTGCTACGGGACTCCTGCAGGATGTCCTGTAGCAGTTTTTCCTCCTCGGGTGCATGCTGCATGGTGAAGACGGTGGCCCCACGATCATGCTCACAGTGCTCTTAGATAGCTGGGATGGGTATGGCACGACATCTCAGCGTTTTTTCATTAAAAAAATTGCTTTCTCTTGAATCTCAATGATCTGCCTTGATTGTCCAGGTACCTTCATTGCATGTCAACAGCAGTGGTAGAAGGAGGTGACAGCAGTGTGTAAGGGTGAAAATAGTAGCTTGCATGCGTCCAAACTGAACCTTGGTCGTTAGATCTCCTCATATAATCAGTTCTGGGCCGTCCAAAACTTCTATAGGAAGTTACCTGTAGAAATACAGAACTTCCTGTAGAAAGTCTGTGCTTCCTGTAGAAAGTCTGTAACTTCCTGTAGAAAGTCTGTGACTTCCTGTAGAAGACTAAGCTATGATGAAATCGTGCCCATACCTTGGAGAAGATGAGTATTCTTGGAGGAGGTGCTGGTGAGGTCCCCTGGCAGCATGATAAGGATCCCTGACTTTGAGTTGAGAGACCTCCTCTCCTTCATAGAACACCTGCAACCTGCATGCATTTCCACATTATAAACTTGCTGTCCCTGTCTTTTTTTGCTTATTGTTTTCTTTTTCTTTTCTTTTTTTTTTTTTTTTTGAAAGATAGCAGGGGCGCCTCAATGAGGTTTTCACCCTTGCCATCTGCCTTAAGCGCCTCAGAGAGGTTTTCACTCAAGGATCTTTTTTCAAATCTCTCTTTTTTTCTTTTTTTTTGAAAGACAATAGGGGCGCCTCGATGAGGTTTTCACCCCTACCACCTGCCTTGGGAGCCTCAGAAAGGTTTTCCCCCAAGGATCTTTTTTTTTTTTTTAGATCTTTCAGGGTATGCCCAAAGCAGAGGCAGAACCCTTCTCTATGACCAACACTGATTTCTCCATAGTTTTTATGAACTCTTGTCTTGAGAGAGGTTTCCTGTAGATCTTCAGTCGATGCCCATTGACAAGCATGGGGATGGAATCCTCATCAATGGTCCGAATAAGAACAGATCCATTGTCATGACATTTTTCCACTGCATATGGTCCCAACCATTTGGTTCTCAACTTCCCCTTGAAATCTTTGTGCCTGGAGTCATACAACAATGCCCAATCTCCTGGCTGGAATTGTTTGTCATTGAGGTGTTGGTCATGCCACACCTTTTTCTGAAGTTGAACCACTTCTGAGTGAAGGAGGGCCTGCATTCGGTGCTCGTCCAGTCCATTCAGCTACAATAACCTTTCTTGTTGTGCATGGCTGAGATCTAAGTCCAGTTGAGCTGCCATCCTCAAAGTGTTGTATTCAAATTCAATGGACAGCAAAGCTTTCTTCCCATAGACCAGCTCATAAGGTGTGAAGTCGGTGGTGGTCTTCCAGGTGGTGTTGTAAGCCCATGTGGCCTCAACCAGGGGATCTGCCCAATCTTTCCTACTGCTGCTCACCACCTTAGTCAAAATCCCTTCCAATGCTCTGTTGGTGACTTCCACTTGCCCATTTGCCTGAGGATGATAGGGGGTGGAAGTCCTATGCTTGATTTTGTGATGAATTAGTAGGTCTTCAATTAAGTTGGATGTGAACTGGCTCCCTTGATCGGTGACCAGCTCTCTTGGGTAGCCAAATTTGTAGAAGATGTTCTCTCTTAAGAACTCAGCCACCTTTTCTTTTGTTGCTGCTTTGATTGCTTTAGTCTCTGCCCACTTTGTCAGGTAGTCGGTGCACACAATGATGTAAGACCTTTGCCTCAAAGGAGGGTTGATTGGACCCACAAATTCCATACCCCACTTCTCAAATGGCTCAAGAGTCACTTGAGGTTGGAGAGGCATCTCATCCCTTTGAGTCGGTTTCCCCATTCTTTGGCATCAGTCACATTGGCTGATATACCTTCTGACATCTTGATGAAGTGTGGGCCAATAGTAGCCTGCCTGCTGGATTTTGAAGGCAGTCCTCTTTGCTGCAAAATGTCCTCCACAAGGCCCATCATGACAGGTGAGGAGGATATCAAAGACTTCCTCCTCCCTTACACAACGCCTTAAGATCTGATCAGGGCCAAGCTTGAACAGTTTGCCCCCGATCCAAGTAAATGAGGCACTTTTTCTGATGATTCTGCTCTTCTCTCTTGAAGATAGGTGCGGAGGGAACTGTGCTGAAACAAGGTAGTTTGCTATATCAGCAAACCACGGAGAGAGTACTGAGATAGCAAACAGATGTTCATCGGGCATCTGGTCATCCACTGTTCCATCCTCATCTGCAGACAAATCCAATCTAGATAAAAAGTCAGCAACAACATTTTCTTTACCTGGTTTGTCAACAATGGTCAAATCAAACTGCTGCAACAAAAGTAACCATCTAATAATACGAGCATTCACATCTAGTTTATTCATTAAATATCTAATTGCAGCATGATCCGTATGTACAAAGGTTTGATAGCCAGTGATATAATGTCGGAACTTGTTCAGTGCATGGACCACAACCAAGAATTCTTTCTCGGTTACAGTGTAATTCAGTTCATCTTTGGATAAGTTTTTGCTAACAAAGTAAATGGCATATGGAAGTTTTTGTTCAACTTGTCCTAAAGCTACCCCTATGGCTTTGTTTGAGGCATCAGTGTGGATGTAGAAAGGTAGGGCCCAGTTTGGACCTCTCAAGATTGGGGCAGACACTAACTTGTCCTTTAATTCATTCAGAGCCCTCTGACAATCGTCAGTCCATTTAAACTCCACATCTTTTGCCAACAGGCCAAACAATGGCGAGGCTAGCTTGCTGAAGTCTTTAATGAATCTCCTGTAATACCCTGCTAATCCTAAGAAACTCCGAACATCCCTTACCTTTTGGGGAGGTGGAACCCTCTTTATAAGAGCAATTTTGTTAGGATCCACTTATAACCCTTGGCAAGAAATGGTATGGCCTAGCACGGTCCCTTCAGTCATCAAGAATTCACATTTTTCAGGACTAAGGGACAGGTTCATCTCAATGCATTTGGTTAGGACTCTTCCCAGATTGGACAATGATTCCTGGAAGTTGGACCCATAAGGAGTGAAGTCATCCATATAGATTTCCACCGCATCATGGACCAGCTCCGAGAAGATGCTCAAGACAGCTCTCTGGAAGGTAGCAGGAGCATTGCATAGCCCAAAGGGAAGAACTCGGTAGGCAAAGGTACCCCAAGGACAAGTGAAGGTGGTCTTATCTTGGTCTTCCGGGCTGATTTGGATTTGGTTGTACCCGCTAAACCCATCTAGGAAAGAGAAGAACTTCTTTTCTGCCAGTCCATCCAACACTTGATCTATGAAAGGTAGAGGGAAATGGTCTTTCTTGGTAGCTTTGTTCAGTTCTCGGTAGTCCACACAGATTCTCCACTTCCCATTTTTCTTGGGAACCAACACCAGAGGGGACACCCATTCACTGTCTGAGATGGGGTAAATGAATCCAGCATCTAACAGTTTTTGCAATTCTTCCTTGAAAATGTCCTTAAGGGTTGGATTCATTCTCCTCTGGGGTTGCCTAACCGGTTTACAATCCTCTTTGATGTATATGTGATGGGTACAGACCGAAGGATGGACTCCTTTCATCTCCTTATAGCTCCAAGCAAAAGCATCTAGATGATTGGCCAACAGGCTACACAACTCCTTTTCCTGGGAAGGAGATAGGGAGGAGCTGATCTTTAATGTTCTCTCAGGGCCGAACTCCACATTCTTGCCTCTGGGAGTGACAGGGTTAGTTGCACAAAGGTCCACTAAGGTGCTGGCTTGGGCATCCTCCACCAATTTCTCTAAGGATAGTGCACTGGGAGGTGGATTCTGGATCAAGGTCTCAATCAAGTCATCCTCGGTTGGGGGGTCTCTTCTAGAGGTATCTAGGGTGCACAAAGGTGTTGAGTACACCTCATCCTCTTCTCCTTCCTCCAACCAAAGTGGTAAGTCATGCTCTAAGGAGGGTTGGGCAGGAGGGTATAGGACTAGCTGCTTGGACATAGGACCATTTTTGATGGTCATGTTTCCTGCATGACAACTTATGTAAGCATCTGCAGTGGCTAACCAAGGCCTTCCCAAAATAAGAGGATATCCAGTAAGTTTTGCCTTTGGTTGCAGAACCAAGAAATCTGCAGGGTATTCCCAAGAGTCGATAGAGACCAAGACATCCTCCACAATCCCTTCGGGAGTCACGGTGGAGCGATCTGCTAGTTGCAGGACTGTCGAGGTCTTCCTCAAGGAACCCTGAAGGTTGAGTTTGAGCATGGTATCCCTGGTCATCACATTAATGGCAGCCCCCAGATCAATCAAGGTGTGAGGTATAATGGTGCCATTGATGTGGACATCTACTACAGGACTCCCAGGATCTAGGTACTTTGGGCAGATGACTTGTCCTAACATAAGGTCAGACAGTTGTCCTATGACATTGATGGTTGAAGCATCTCTCTTTCGCCTGCCTGGGTGTTTGAAACACTTCTCCTTAACAAGTTTGTTGTATATTGGCGCATCCTTGATGGCTTGGAGAAGTGGAATTTTCACACACAACTGCTTGAGCTCTCCCAGAAGCTCATCCTCCTCTGGGTTGGGTTGTGTGGTGGCTGTTAGTCTCTCAGGAAAGGGTAGAATAGCCTTTGGTTCACTTTCCTGTTTGTCTTCCTCGTCCTCTGGGGGAGGAGGTTGGCGATCCGGAAGAGTCTTTCCAGATCAAAGATTGATCTCCTAGATCTCCACAGCATAGGTAGGGCATGATGTTTCCCTAGTGTATACCTGCTGGGCTTGTCTATTGTTGGGGTTCGGGTTCGGTTGAGCAGCCATTTGAGGTTGCCTTGGAGGAGCAGGAGGTAATGGTTGAGGTTGAACTGGTGGTGGAGGCAAAATGGCGGGAGGAGTGTTGTACTGGGGCCTCCACCCCGACTGAGGTGCATTCCACTGAGGTTGTGGCTGGGCATGTGAGTGATATGAGTGAGTAGTGGACTGAGTAGGGTACTGAGGTGGATAAGACCATGGAGGAGGCATAGACCAGGAAGGATGAGTAGGGGGACCCGAGGAAGGCATAGGAGTAGATTGGTTGGGGCTGTAATAAGCTTGGGGTGCCCCTTGCATCCCCTGCTGGTAAGGTCTAGGTCCTTGTGGCCTCCTTTGGTTGAGGAAATAGAGAGGTTCAGTGGGGGCTTCTGTCCCTTGGTACATGGCTTTAAGCCCAGGTAAGGTTGGACATTGATTTGTGGGATGGTCCTCCTCACAAACGAAACACACTTCAACCGAATGCAATGGGCATTCGTTCTTAGGGTGTCTCCTTGTACATCTAGGGCAGAAGATAGCCAAGGCCCTCTCAGCTTCTTCCTTCTTATGCTGGATCCTGAATGTGTCAAGTTGCATGGCAATGGTCTGTCTCACCTCACTCTTGAGATCTTCTAATTGATTTGCAAACTCATGTTTGGAGAAAGGAATACCAGCTAAGAGGAGGTTTCCTCTACCTCGTTTCCGAGCTGCCCTAGAGTGGTTCCTAAACACAGTCTTGATGTCCTCATAAGGCAGTTGGTAAATATCTCCTCCAGCTAACATGTGAAGGGTATCTAAGAGGTCTTCAGGGACTCCTCGGAGCAGGACCAACTTGAGGGATTCAGGGTCAAGTGTGCACCTGTCCCGTTTATAGCTAAGTTGGAACCTTTCCTCATAATCCTCTAAGGACTCATCATTTCCCATGGTCATCCGAAAGATTTCTCCCTTGGTTTCCTTGGACCTACAGTAGTCCCGGTACTTGGTATTGAAATCTTGCTGCATCTGAGCCCAAGTGGTGATACTATTCCCAGGTAAGCCCATGAACCAACGTAATGTTGCATCCTTAAGAGTTGAAGGGAAGAGTTTCAGCTTCTGCTCATCTTCAATATAGTCATAGGTTCGACAAAGGACAACAAACTCAAACAGGAAGGTATCAGGATCTTCAGTAGTCAGTCCATGGAAGTGAGGTAAAGCGGAGGGGTTAATGTTCTTCATTTTCATGTCTCCATTGGTTTCTCAGATGGGGAAGGCACCTTCTATTCTCTCATCTTCTCCTCTATTGTCAGCCATAGCTTCAGATGGGATGGTCTCTAATTCTTCTTCTGCTATAGGATCTTCGTATATCTCAGGAGGTTCACCTATAGGTTCTTCGGGATCACTGTCACCGAAGAAGAGAGAAGGGTGACTCAGTGATGTGGTGGGGGTGTTGGGTAAGAATTTGCCTGTTTTATCTCGATTCCTACGAGGCATGAAATGGAAAGACTTTTTTGATTTCTTTTGTTTTTTCTTTGGTACATGCAAAAACTGAAACAGATTGATCTACAACTAACTATCTTGCTGAAATGAAAATGCAGAATTGAAATGAAAGCAGGAAAGAACTAGTCTACTTTGCTCAAATGGAATTGCAGGAATGGAAATGCTAGTCTACGCTTGCAGAATTGAAATGCTAATCTATTCTTGCAAAATTGAAATTGCAGAATTGAAATGCTAATCTGTGAAAGCAGGAAATGTCTATGCTACTTTTGCAGAATGGAAATGAAATAAACTACTTGGCAGAAGGCGAGAGTAGGAAAATAGAAGAAAAGCAACAATTACTAATACTTTGACGCTTCCCCGGCGACGACGCCAAAAAGATAGTGGGCTCCAGTATTGTAGCAATAATGCTACAACTCCTGGAGCTTCCTTCTCTAATTTTATCAACCCGGTAGTTCGTAACAAACTTGGAAGCGACGGTGTTGTATGCACAAGTACTAGCTCTTGTCGTAGCTGTCACTTGGTCAGCTGGCACAAGTCCGCTAGGGCTCAAGCCAACTTCTATATGTTCGCAGAAGAAGCTTTTTAAGTGATGAACGAAAGCTATCTCAAAGGAAATTAACCTACTTTGCAAGAATGAACTGAAAGCCAACAAAACATGGAAACCCTAGTAAACCCTAATTTGACCAGCTTAATCCTTACAATGCAATGGTGGGAATGCAACTTCTAAAAATGATGCCATTACTTCTAGTGAGATGAGATGCATGAGTCTAAACTACTTTCATCTGAAGAGAACATGTTTTTGTATTTTTGCTCAAGTGGTTGGAGTTATTATGATTGTGCTTCTTACTAGGTCTTGACTGTGCAGGGGTAGTTCAAGGGGAGGAAGGCTTGGAAAAGGTCAGGAGGCCTCTGAGAGGTTCCAGGGGATCCCTAACATCATTCCACAGAAGTTCACAACATTCAGATGCCTAGCAACCGTGTTTGCAAGCTTCTACAGGATGTCTGCAGGGGATCCTACCGGAAGCTCGGGATTTCTACAGGAAGTCTGCTAACTTCTACAGGATGTTCTGCAATCAGAGTTTTGGGTGATGGAGGAGTGAATGAGCTGTATGGGTGGACAGGTAGGATGAGAGGGGAGCTTGTGATGGCTTATGGATAGAGAGATGAGATGGAGAGGGGGTGTGTAAAGCTGGTTGGTCGATAGAAGGGTGGAGGCAATGGAAGGCCGAAAAGATAAAACAACGTGGATAATAGAAGAGTTGGTGGGCAAATGATCTAGCTGGGAGGTAAGGAGATGGCTTAGGCACGGCTGAGAAGGATGAGGAAATGAGAAAGTGGTGTTGCGCAGTGTAAATGGAACAAATCACCTCTATCTTGAGTATCACCGAAATGTCATCAATCTACTCTCACTGTTTTATTAAAAACCAAAGAACAAAAATGTAAGTTAAGGGAGAATCGTGCATGGTGCTGAAACAAAGAGCTACTCCAAAAAATCTAAGTGCATGGACACTCCTACAACTAAAATTGTTGCGTTAAAGCTTGCATGAACATATAAAACAGTGTTTTTGGTAGTTGGCACGGTCTGCACTTCTAGTCCCCAAACAGAGGTGAAAGTGAGTGTGCATTCAACCTTTTTTCGAACTCTGATTAACTCCAATCCTTACTCTAATCTAAACTACTGAAAGCAACTTTGTTCATAACACTAACCTATGTAACCACACCAAGAAATCCGAATCAACAAACTGTGTTCCCAAGTACATGTAAAGGACAAGAAATATGATGCTAAAGAAAAGACAAGTAACAATACAAAGAAAGGATGCCTATTTCTCTCAGGTTGGGCCCAAACCTGAGAGCTATAGCTCTTCTAAGAACTCAGAATTGAACTCAAAACTGCCTGCCTTTTATTAAAAGATCATAATCATAAGTCTAACAACATGCCAAAAATGGCTTACAAAGAGCAAAACAGAGCTATAGCTCGTGATTCAAAATCTGCAACAAAGGTTCAAAAGTCCCCATCGAAGGCTACAACCTCAAGATTTATACATTATGAGGGCCAAGCTGGCCTCCTACATTAGTGGGGCTTGGCTGTCCAACTAAAAGTAAACTGATGTTCCTTTAGAATCCGTTGGTTGCCTTCTAGTTCGGTGGTGATAGCTGTTGGAGCTCGGAGTTGGGGTGGAGATCACGAGGAAGGTCATTCAAGGCTGTGGACAACCTTCCTACAAAACCGCAATGCCACCTTGGTTGTCTCCTTGCCTTCATCTACGTGGTTTTGCTCCATTTAATCTCAAAAAAAGCTGAAATAAACATGTATTAGTCAAATAGGCATAATGGCTGCCCTCCTTCCTACAAATAACATGAATATACTAAGAAATGATGCATAAGTGATAAAAAATGAAGGGTTGAGCAAGGTAAGTAGGCCAAATGAGCCCAAAATGTTACCAAAATTTGGGGCTCATCATCAGTCCAACCATTACATTGATTAAACAATAATAACCTCTGAGGGTTTCAGATATGACTCATTGAGAGCCAGAGTATTTGGAATTCGAAAGGAAAATATAGTGGAAAGCCACCAGTAAAATGGGAATGTTAGTTTTCCAACCTGGAAGTGGGGAGTGGTACTTACCTTGGAAGCTGAAGAACATGATGTTGCTCTGGAACTCTATGGATTGACCTTCACAGCAAAAAAAACTAGTTATTGAGGATTTAATTTAGTATCTCATAATAGAGCAAGGAAATAATTGAACTGACATGAAAATACTACCTAAGTTGTTGTAAGCGAGGTAGTCCCATTTGAAGAAGCCTGAAAACTGAGAACATTACTTACGAATTGTGCTAGCAGTAAAATCAAAATACCCTAAACAAATAGACACCGAATAGGGCATCAAATTTATTGTAGACCAACATCGTGGTATCTTTGTGATTTTTCCACTAGAGGGAAGCAGGAAAATATGAATTGGAGATCAAGGTTTCAAAATACCTAGAACAACCAAACACCAAATAGGGCATGAGCTCTATTGTAGAACAACATCGCGGTATCTATGTGTTTGTTCCATCTCAGGGAAGAAGAAAAATATGAATTATAGAGCAAGGTTTCTGGGTAAGCAAGGGTGAGAATGAGCTCTGTTACACAACAATTTGTCACCGTTTGTCACCGTCCCTGTTACCCCTCACCTGTACACTGGAGGAATCATTCCGGGACCTGTGAGAAGTGACATGACCTGAAACCACTTGCATTATATTCCTCTGAGTATGAGCTTCATTTTCCCTGAAGACATCTCCTGCAAAATACTCATGAAAACAACTCTTTTTGCATTAGCGCGGGTCCACAGTTCACTGCCCACGCCAATGAGGGAAATCCTCTAAAAATGGCGCGCCATTTGCGCTCTGTCTCAGATTCGCACTCGTGCCAACCGAATTGAGTAAAGTTTTCAACCACCAAACTCCCGAAGGTTCTCCTCAAGCCATTCACCAACTGAATCTATGTTGAGCTAGGATGGTTTGGCTTCGAATCTCCATAGAAGGGAAAGTGGTTTGCCACCTTTCATGGAAGTTTCCAAGTGATAAAGCCAATCCCATGAATAATGTGGTTGATCCTATCTCTTTCCTCTCTATCTATAAAAGCTTGCCTCTATGCCTTGAGCAAGCTAGTTACAATAGTTACAGTCACAATAGTCAAGAGCCAATAGTTTGAAGCTGCAAGAGCCTTCTTTGCACCCATAAGGCCAAATCTAAGTAAGGAGATTCTTGTCACCCAAAGAGAGAGAGGCTTGTTCCTCATCCGAACAAGCTTTGCAAGACTTGTGTAGCTGACTACCCAGCCAAAGGAGGATTTGACGTCAGAACAATGGTTGTATTCTTCTTTGTTATTTATTAATAATAGATGACTATCATTATGGTTCCACTCTCATTGTCTTATGTTTGATGTTGAGTTATATCTTTTCTGACTGATATATAATTGCATCTACTAGATTTTATGCTTGTTTTCGTGTTGTTGTTTGCATGTGCAGGTGTCCAATCACGGAGATCGTGAGGATCGTGACCGGCCAAGGCAAAGGAACGAGGGTGACATCTCTTCGACGAACACTAGCGTTGGAATCCAAGTAGGTTCTCATCATCTACTTTTATTTGCAATTAGGAACTTGCGTGATAGCATTGTGTGATTGTTGCTAGACCCGGTCTGGGCTAGTAGGGATCATCTCTATCCGCAGAGAGGATTTACCTCCACAAAAAGCTCGTTCAACGGAAATCCCGACATGTGGTTTACCTGGTGATAAATTATTCATATCTCCAACTTCATTTCTACATCTTCTTTCCTTCAAATCTATTTCACATAAGCTTCATATGTGAAAGGTAACTAATGCATAATAGCTCAATCAGCTCTCGCACATTATCCCACTCTCTAACTTCTCAATACCTTCCAAAATCACATATTTTATAAAGATATTTTGTTGGATGTTTGTATCCCACATAGGAATATGAAGTGAATAGGCTTGACTCTTTTCCTTCCACTCATTCATTTCCAAACTCTTCATATCTTAAATATTAGAACACAAAAATAAATAATCCATCGAATATTAATTGCAGCCACATGTAATGATTAAATGCATCAACCTAATTTCAACAGCAAATAACAGTATTTATCATTAATACATCACAATTCCTTGGAGTCTTACCTTTGCATCAAACTAAATCATCTCAAAGAACAACACATCACAACAAATCCTTCAATATATCAATCTCTACAACATTATCAAAACATTTCAATGTATCACAACTCCTTCTTCTTCTTCTGCTCATTTGCGTTGTTGATCTTATTCATTAGTGTATACATTGCTTTGCTATTTCTCCTTTACCCGTTGTTGCTCCTTCATTGTTCTTTGTTGCTGCTCCTTTGCCTTTGTTGCTCCTTCATTGTTCCTTGTTGTTTCTTCTTTTCCTGTTGCTCCTCTTTCATTGTTCCTTACTGCTGCTCCTTTGAATTTCATCTTTTGTTTCTTTATTGCCTATTCACTACAATTTTTGATTCTTTGCCTTATTGTTGCTCCTACATACCTTGTTGCTCATTTGCTTGTTTTTCCTTGTTTTTCTCCTTTTCCATCAATGACAATATTGCCAACAATCCCCCCCTTTGGCATTGATGGAAACACATTTTTCCTCCCCCTTTCATTCTGAGAAGTGTCTTCCTTCCTTTGATTACCTCCCCCTTTGACATCAATGGAAAGAGGGTTACAAATGTCTTGTATATTGTAAAAGATTCCTTAGTCTAGTTGTCATCATTGCATTAATGCTCTATAACCTGCAAAGACTTGTTCTACATAAGCAATGTTGACACTATCATTGAATGAATGCCACTCGAGATGGCTTATTAGGATTGCTCCAGATTGAATGAATGTTTCTCCATAAACATTGCTTCAAATAAGCTTCAGCAAATTTTAACACTGTAAGATATTGTTGTGAGAACACTCTGAAAGCAAGAATATTGTTGAGAGAACACTTTGCATACTATTGCAAGAACTCATTGAATAAGAACATTGTAGGGTACATTGCAAGCATACATCACCGCACCATAAGAAAGAACAATATCACCATAAGAACATTGTAATATGAATATGAACATTGCGCACCAACATTCCATGCTTACAATTCTTTTTCTATGCATATAATCATAAATTTGTAGATAAACTTATATAGAGATCTACACAAAAGCCTTCCTCACTTCTATTGTAAACCTAATTTTGAGCGTATGAGAACTTCAAATAATAAAGAGAAGATTTCTATTGATGAGCCATGAATCTCATTTAAAGCATATTGGTGAGGGATTTAGAAATAGAGGACCTTCAACATAGAAGGCACTTGGCATTTTGTTTTCTGTTTCTCGGGAAGCAGGAAGCAATGGTGACCATACAATGCGATCATTTCCAAAATAAAGAGACAAAATTTTTCATGTCTATGTTAATAATCACACCAATTTCCAAAGTATATTATGATCCCTAGTTATTTTGATTTTCTTTGTGTTATTCATCTTTCTTTTATAAAAACTATCTCTTCAGCACTTTCTAGCACCAAGGTTACCTTCAATCTCAGTAAATGGTCCTTCGACCATTCAAATAATTTGTGCTATACTTCAGCAACTGAAACACCATCCTTATCTAATGATAATTCGATAGTAGTTGCATCTATGAATTTAACAAGATTATGCCCATGAGTTCTTTGAATACAATATTAATCGATAATAATATGGCTAGCTTGGTTAGTAAACACAATGTATTCAACTCATCATCTGCTAAATTTTCCCCATAGTGCACAAAAAGAATTTGACCCACTCATAAAGGAAAATCGACCCTTTATTGAGAAGAACTTGGTCGGGATAGTAGAGAGGAAGCTTGGTTGATAAAATAGAAGGAATCTCAACTTCCTTGGCTAGAACTTTGACTCCTTCAAACCAAAACAAGCATTGGTTTCAATCAAATTTTGGATTTAATGTGCATTCAAATAGTTGCGTCTAGTATATTATAATGCAGCAAGGATATTCAAATGAGTCAATTTGCTTATCATATTGGCACATATTATAGTGTATGGTGATCGACAGTGAAATATTCATTGGCTAAGTTAAATTCATTAGCAATATATTCATTTGTGCTGTAACGGAAGAAGACATTGTGGCTAAACCAATTATTTGAGTCTCAGTTTATAACATCCTGGTGACAACGACTTCAGCCTTTAGCACGACAATCATGATAGTAGGGTAATGGACGAGTGCAACAACATAGGCTGGCTGGTCGAGTGAGATGCATAACCAAACATCTGTTAAACCACAATCTCCTTGTAAGGGTACTTTGACATTAAAATGCCACATCTGCAACTACCAATCCCAACATTCACAAGGCTTCCATGAATTTCTGCATAGACTCTTATGAAAATGGTCACAAAACATGGATGATATCAGCTCGGTGGAGGGAATGTGTTCTCTACTTTCTGGTCCAACGCAACTTTAAACTTCTGAATGACTTGTTTCGACTTCAGCCAGAACATAATCAAACATTATTTCACATATCATCACGCATGGTTGGCTTGCTGCAAATCTTGACGCCAGGGCGTGAAGAAAGAACGACTCATGGGATCACCACTTTTATGAACAACCAGGAATTAAAACTTGTGCTCACAAAAATTGTGGAATTCTTGTTCACAATGGCCAGATTCGGGAATCATACTAGGATCAATATAATGAAAACAAACATGCCACAAAAACCCAAATGAAGCCACAACACTTTGCCCATAGGAGGCATGCCAGAAAGGACAAAAATTCCAGATGAAGCTACAAAATATCATTGACATGTAATTATGACCCAAATTAGACGTCCTGCCATAAAAAATTATCTTGCACCACTCAATTTGATCTATGGGCACATGTAATGCCCCACCATTCACAGGGAGAATGGTTTTTCAGGTTACAATCACTGATTGGTCTTATTCAATCCCCCTTTTTTTTCTTTAATAAAAACGAAGCCTACAAGAGAAATAGTCAGAGCTAATGGAAAGGCACCCAACAATGCCATCATAAATCTCATATGAGTCATGGTGCCTGATTAGGTAATTTTTTAACTTCATAGTAACAAAAATTACGTATAGACAAAGTGCAACAGTAGTCATGTTTTTTTATCTCAATCCTTAACCTCATTTTTAAGCCAGGCCATGGAGTCTCAGGCATATCAATTCATCTCATTGCAGCGTAGGCATATCAATTAATACCAATTCATGGATGTTGCTTCAATGACCATTTCCCTGGTTTGACATCTACTGCCATCTATTCTTGCATGATGAGGATAGTGAAAATTACATAATGCATACCCTAGAATTGTCATAAGGCTTCAGATTTGGTAGGTAGAGTAATATTCAATTTTTCAGTTTTCCTTTAATGCCCATCATGCATACTTTTCAATCGACACAATCCTCTCATCCATTTCCTTGGCATAATATGCCACTTGTTCGCACTACAATTCTATCACTGCATGCTTAGATCTGCACTGTTATTTCATTATCATACCTCTAAGGCATCTGTCATATGGTCACACCTCTCAAACTATTATTTATGGCACATTTAATTACATATTTTCGTTGGCATAGATAATATTGGTCCATTGTATAGTCTGACATTAACATTCGACATTCATAATGTTCCATAACGCTCCAACCTAATTAACTAAGCTCTTCATGATCATGGCAAGGCTTCCAGAACGACCTCTATTGTTAGGATTCCAATAACGTATAAAATGCATTTTCATGAGATTTGTTATTTATTCTCTTGTGCATCTTACACATTGTAAGTATTTGCAGTTTATGCTCCATAGTATGATTGGAAATATATATTTTTTGAATAATGAATGATTGGAATAGGTTTTTTCGTTCATCTTCATTTTCATTCTGGTTTTCACTCTCATTGTCTCAGTACGGCTATTGGAATAGCATGACAACTCCATCATGATTATCATAGAGCACCCATGTAGGTGACTATTAGACTCCCATTTCTCTCCAATCATGTTCTTTAAGCACTTTGACTAGCAGGAAATTTTCAAGAATAACATTATGAAGCATAACCTGCCTATTTCCATTCACCATTCTCCATTTTTATTCCCAAAACTATATGGATGGAAAAAACATAAGAAAAAAATGGTGTATTGGTTTGTGGAGGAAGTTGGAGGAAGATTGCATCCTTGGTTGAGATATCATATGTCTTTTGCTAAGAATTCTTTCTTTTTTCATCATTTCAATCAAGAAATTGTATGTACTTTTCTTCCAAAATAGTATTTCTCAAAATGTTTTCTGGTATATCTTCTCTTGCAAAAAACATTCTAAGTCTCAAATATGTATGGGCAGTTCATTGCACAAGCCATTTATCATAGAATTAGTTTCTGACTTAATACCACCGAATTCAAAATGGGTTGCACCATAGTATTTCAAAGCTTTTCCGTACTGGAATTTCACATCATCTCGGATATGCCTATAAGAATTGTGGAGAATACCACAATTCTTATAGGAATCTATATTAGAGACCAATGACTCTACAAATGATTTTCCGTCGTGCCCCAATTTGTAATTGATCACAACAATATTGGTGAAATCCTTAACTTTTCTAAATGTTATAATTGTTGTTTCGAAAGAAGATTCAATGGATTTTAAACCTCTATTGGATAGCTTCCGACCCAATTCATTAAATACCCCACCCTTCTTCCAAGTTGTTGGTTGAACTCTTCTGCTCCATGGATGATAATCCAAACAATATTGTTGTTGGTCTAGCTCCAACCACTCAAAAACTTAGTACTCCTTAGATGTTAAAACATGCAATATATTCAATTCATTTTTCTGCATCTAAAGCAATATTACCGATAGAGGTTGCAATTCACTTTCATGTTGAACTTGTTTTCCATATTTTTGTAGATGTCTTTAACATTTATTTAAACTTCCTTTAATTTCTCTGGATCCACTTAGATTTTCTTTAGAGTTTATGGGACTTCTCTCCCCCTGATATATTGTTGCTCCCGTGACACTACATTTATTCTTCTTTTGTTTTCTTGCGCAACTCCCCTTGAGGAAATGATAGTTTCATTTTACTATTGAAGTCTCAACCTGCTCCTTTTTCTTCCTCTTCCATACCTTAGTTGGATTCCTTAGGTTTTTGTGTGTATTTCTTTTTGGCTCATTGTTTATGTGGTCATTAGCTTTGTTCTTCTTTGAAAACAATTTACATTTAACGAGTTTGTGACCATATTCCTTGCACAGATAACAATAGCCATGGAAAGAGTTTATGTACCTAGTCGTTGACATTCTCCTTTGTTTTATTGTTGGATAATACCTTCTTGTTTGT
Organism: Pinus tabuliformis; assembly: GCA_031772625.1. NCBI lineage: Eukaryota > Viridiplantae > Streptophyta > Pinopsida > Pinales > Pinaceae > Pinus > Pinus tabuliformis. The sequence goes on from CM062816.1 coordinate 1,572,275,878, forward strand.
TGCATGTTTTGCTTAATAATATTGATCTTCTTCTTCTTACAGTTTGCTACTATGTGTTCGCCATGAGATGTATTCTCTCCTTTGAAATTTTTAAAATTTTCTCAATTCATCTCTAGGAGAAAATGACCTTCTTGTATATTGATCAGAAAATGATCATTGATGACTTTTTAATGTTGAAAAATGAAAGTCAAATGATGCTTTTGGAATAGTCTCATTGCGTAGATTTCTTCATTCTGAATCCAACGCAATTTGAATGGGTAAAAATGGACTCCGGATAAAAGAGATATTGTAAAAAGAAAAGCGCCCAATATCCTTACAAAAGGAGGCATTTTCTTATTAAATTGGACTTTAGAAGAATTTAATGTGCATTAATAAAATTTGTTGGACTCCATGGAATTGATTCTATGACCTCTCCTCCATAAAGGAGCGTATTAAGTCTTGTAATGTGGTGAGGGCAATATGTATTTATCAAAGTGGATGTTTTGGATACGGTTTAAAGAAGGGGAGGAGCCCACCAAATATGGTGGCTCCATTTGACGTAGATCTCCAAACAAGAGTACCCTCCAAGATAGCACTATGGATATCAACGAATCCACCAAATAGCCATTAATCAAAGGTTATCCATGGGAGTTAATACAAAGGATAACACTGATGGAGATTATGCCAATCCACACGAAGTCAAACTACCGATCAGTACATCTGGACTGTTGTGTAGATAGCCACGGGGGGTAGAGATAAAGCCATTGGTTTCAACATATTCATGCAGCCTCCATGCGCTCCAAATAAAGCTATCCGCTATTGAAACTCTAAGATATATATATATATATATATATATGTCTGTTATTTTTAACTCATGATTCTACATTCGAGATATATAATATGGTTTATATTTTAAATGGATATGGAGGAGCGACTATGGCATGTTTAAATGGATATGGAGGTGAAATTCCAAGGATATGCAAGGTTATTTAAAAATGTTGGTTTATCAAAGCGAGCCAAGAAGTTAGGGATAGGGAGTCGAACAGAACAGACTTGTGAGGAAGGCAAAGAAAATTATTTTTAATATAGGTATATTGCAAAATTCCGCTGACTAAAGTTGGCGCCTGGCTAACTTTCACCGAATTGTCAAATTTGGAGGTAGATTTAGCAGTTGCAGACAGAGAGTTGATTTTTGGGAGGTCCAGAGGTCACTTTGTCAGAACAAGGTTGTGTTTATAGGTGATTTGCATCGTCTCAATGTTATATACTCGTATGTGCTATCTGTTTCTACATTTGATCTGCATAATTATGAAGGAGTAGTGCCATCAAGAAGCTCAAGGTAGCTCAGAGCATTGATTGAAGGAATCAAGTCCAAGGGAGCTTGGATCTATTTGCAGCTATGACAGGGATATAGATGGTATTCTAAGCCCACTGGTTTAGTTCAATAACCTTTGGAGTTAAGTGTGGAACTTGTGAAAGAATTATTGCCATAATCCCAAAGACCCAAGTCAAGTTGATAAGAGCTCACGGAGACGTAGCCCCCGAGATTTGGGTGAACTCCTAGATTAAATTTGTTGTTATGTGTGGTTGTTTATTTTTTGTAGTATATGATTGTTAAATGTGTTTAATATCAGCATAAGAAAAAGGACTTAAAGCACTTAAACAGTTAAAACAAAGACATACACCTATCTCAAGTATTTAATTCCACAAAATGTCAACATAAGCTAGATCATATATTTGTTAAGTTTTAGAGTGGGAGGTTCTTGTAAGTATAACAAGATGTTAAACCCCCATTTCAAATCATATATGACCATTTCTTCACCTTATTTTTTGGTTCTTGATGTTGTTGCGCATTTTATTTGTTTCTTTACAAAATATGTTATTGTTGGACTCTTCTTCTATAGGTATTTTTAGAGTTGATTCATTATAATTTATGGTTTCCTTTGATCTATTGCATTTTTCTGAGATTTTCATAGAGACAACCTCCTCTTCTAACTACTTACACAACATATTCTTTTCATCTAAATCACATGATTTAACTCAACTAACCTCGACCTCTAACCTTGCACATTGTACCTCTTTCTCCTTTAGCTTACTATTCCTCATCTCTTCTATTCTTCTTGCTTCTTCAAGCTGTGTCCTTAGGCTAATGATTCCATTCTTGTATTCATGCTCTCTTTCATCACATATTTGCACCAGTTTCTTCAAATATTTGTTTTTATTCTTCAATATTTCTATTTCAATCAAGGCTATGTCAAGCTTGGCTTGTTCTTCAGTTGTTTTTTTCATGGAAATAAGGTCCATTCACACTAGAAGAGACCTCATTTAAATGAATACTTTCCTTTTGAGAGGAAATTTTCTTTTTCCTCTTTATCTTCTCCTTCTTGAAAGTGCAACTACTAGCGTCTCCTTCATGCACGAGATGCAATTTATCCCAGATTTCTTTTGCAGAATTTAATTCTATTACCGTATCAATATCCTTAGTATGAAGATTATTAAGCATAACACATTTTTCCTTAGCATTCCATTGTTGTTATTACAGAGAGAGAGAGAGTCTTTACAGTGGCTATCACATACTAATTTCCACACACCAAGTCCATAAACTATTAGTTCAGAATTTACCTTATCTCTCCATTCATTAATGTTTGATGTACTGAGCACAAGTACAATTTGACAGTCCATGACTCAACTAGAACTACCTTCAAGTTGTTAGGCTTACACTGAAAGAGTTCCCTTCAGGTACCTTAGAACTTTTTTTGCAGTAGACCAATGTCCCTCACAAGGCTTTTGCATAAACTTGGAGAGGATTCCAACAACAAACGAAATGTCTGGTCTGGTAGTAGTTAGGCAGTTGAGACTTCCTACAAGTTGTATATACTTTGTTGCATCCTCAAATTCTTTTCCTTCAATAGATGTGAGCTTTAAGTTTTGTTCCATTGGAGTGGTAAGAGGATTACATTCTGTCATGCTAAACCTATTCAACAAATCTCCAATGTACTTCTTTTGAGAAAGAAATATGGACTTCGGATGTTGGGTTACTTCAATACCAAGATAGTAATGAACATAGCCCAAATTAGTCATTTCAAAATTTTTCTCCAATTCCTTCTTTATGGATGCAATGTAGCTTTCATTGTTCCTTGTCATCAAAAGATCATCTACATATACCACAAGATATACAACTGTTTTGCCAACTTTCTTGACAAATAAAGTTGCATTATCAAGATCGTTATGTTTGAAATTGACTTTCAGAAGATGCTCAGTTAGTTTTTCATACCAGGCTAGCGGTGCTTGTTTGAGGCCATACAAGGACTTCAAAAGTTTGCATAATTTTGTTCATCTCCTTTCACAACAAATCCTTCAGGCTGGGACATAAAAACATTCTCTTTTAGATCTCCATTCAAGAAAGCAGCTTTTACATCCATTTGATGGACTTTCCAACCAGTCTGAGCTGCTAGGGCAAATTTTGTCCGGATAGTAGCCCATTTTGCTGTGGGGGCAAAAGTCTCCTCATAATCGACCCCTTCCTTCTGTGCAAAACTATTTTCCACAAGCCTAGCTTTGTGCTTGTCAAGTGAGCCATCAGCTTTATACTTGTTCTTGTAGACCTACTTGCAGCCAATTAGTTTGGTTCCTAATGGAGGATCAACCAGCTTCCAAGTGCCATTCTTTATGAGGGCATCATACTCCTTTTGCATCGCTTCTTTCCATTCATCATGAGAAGCAGCTTCTTTGAAGGAAGTTGGTTCAAAATATGTAGACAAGTTCAATTCACAATCATAAGAAACATCTATATCAACAGGTGAATTAGAGTCATCTACATCACCTCCATCTTGTCGGTTTGAATTTCTAGTTCCTGTCTTTCCAACCTCATCAAGATGAACACTTTCAAGTATCTTTGTCAGCCACTTTGGGGGACCTTTCTCATATGGTCCAGGCTGCTCCATTGATTGAGTTGGGACTGAATCAAGATTGAGTCTCCCAATTCTATCAATCACATCACTTAAAGCATCATCCGTTGTTGGATTTTCATGCAGGGGAGAGTGTTCTTAAAAAGAAGATTCCACGTGTTGATCTAGTATATGAATCCCCCCTTCAAGATGTGGAATATGATTATCAAATTCTTGAAATGATTTTTCTTTTGCGAATCTATCCAAGTGATCAAGTTGCCGCTCAACAACATTGTCAGTTTTGGATGATTCAAGAAAAACTACATCTCTAGATACAACAAACTTTTTATTTACTTCATCATAGAGATGATATGCTTTGGAGGTGTTTGAATACCCTAGTAAGATACATTTACAACTTCTAGCACCAAGTTTATTTCTAGGTACCTTTGGTATCAAGGCATAACAGGTGGAACCAAATACCCTGAGATGCTTTACCGAAGGAACATATCCATTCCACATTTCATATGGAGTCTTGTTTCTAATAGCATTAGATGGAAATATGTTCTTTATATATACAGCACATAGAACAGCATCAGCCCAAAACATTATCTTTACATTTTTGAAGAAGAGCATGGATCGTACCATATTTAAGATTGTTATACTCATTCTTTCAGCTACACCATTCTGTTGGGGATTATAAGGAAAAGTTGTTTGATGTTTGATCCCATGTTGGCAAAGATAGTTTTCAAATTCATTTGATGTGTATTCTTTTCCATTATCAGTGTGAATAGACCCAATATGAGATTGTGCATCATCTTCAATCCATTTATGAAAGTTCTTGAATGTTTGAAAAGCATCAGATTTGTTCTTCAATAAATAAACCCAACACATTTTGGTGTATTCATCAATAAATGTCATCATATATTTATTTCCATTTGTAGAAGGAACAGGCACTGGATCACATAAATTTGAGTGAATGAGTTCAAGTTTTCTATGTGCTCTTGAATGTGAATCATGAAAAGACTGTTTGCTATGATTTTCTAGAATGCAAGCATTGCATTGCTTAAATTTCCTAGTAATTGTAGGAAAACCAGCAACACCATTTTTCTTCAACAAGCAAAGGTTGTCATAGTTCAAATGTCCAAGTCTAGCATGCCATAATAAACTTGATGGAAGTGTACCTTCTTCATGATAAGAATTTTATGAGAAATGTTGTGCACGAGCAGAGGTACCTTGCAGCTTGAGAAGCCTTTCTTCTTCTATTCCCCTCATGACAAGTGAGTGGTCAGATGCTTTTTTCACCTCAAGCTTGTCATCAAACATATGAATAGAGTGACCTTGCTGGCAGATGTGGACCAAGGACAACAAGTTTCTCTTCAACTGTGGGAGATAGAGAACATGATGCAGAAGAAACTCTGGAAGACCAGGCAATTGAAGCCTGATTGTGCCAAGCCTTGATGGCTTGATTTTTGATTGGTCTGCAAAGTATACTGCTCCATCAACATTGTCAGTAAATTCTTCAAAAAAATCTTTTCTATGAGTCATGTGGTAGGTTGCTTCTGAATCAAGCAACCAATCATTTTTCCAAGAAGCAAGTGAAGCATTAAATAAATCTTCATTTACTCCAATATTACATTGTGCCACAACATAGTGAGCGGATTCAAGTGCTTTACCTTTGTCTGTATCATCAATTATACCTTTCTGTTGGTTTCTTTGCTGCTCAATTTTTTCCCATGGTAACTTGCATGTAGAGGCATCATGTGATCCATTTCTTTTGCAGTGTATGTAGTGAAAATCTGCCTTTTCTCCTTGAGAATGTCTGCCCCCCCTACCTCTAAAATATCTTCCTCTTCCTCTTTGACCATCTGTTCCTCTGGAAGAATCTTGAGTAGGATTCTTTTCTTTATGAGCAAGGCACACAGCCTCTTCAAAAGATTCAAGGGCTATCTTCTTTCCAAAAGCTTTCTCTCTTTCAGCAAACTTTTTCACAAGAGAGTCAAAGGTGATATCTTTGAGATTTCCATTTTCTTGTAATGACTCAAGATAATTGGAGTAAGTAGGATAAAGTGCCCTGAGAAAAGTGATAAGAGGAATATCCAATTCAACCTTAGTGGATTTCATATCATGAATTATAGATTTTACTTCGGATGCAAGAGAAAGAGGATCATTATTTTGTTATTCAAGAGTGAAGAGTTTAATCATGAGTTGAACAAGTTTAAGTGCAGAATGTGAGTCATAGAGTTTTTTCAGCGTTTGTAAGGCTTCAAAAGCAGTTGAAAATGGCGAAATATGGTGACTCACCTCTTCATTTACAGATGTTATGAGTAATGCATAAACTTTGTTGTTCTTGTTTTCCCAAATGATGAGCTCTTTGTCTGAGGTAGATTGTTCTGGCTCTTTGTCTCCATCTCCAACACACACTCCTTTCCACAACTCATTGAAAATAAGGGTGTGTTTTATCATCTGGGACCACTCAGGATAGTTCTTCTTGCTAGTGAGAACTATTCCCACAATGGATATGATTGAATGCATTGTAAAATCTTGTACCAAGCCTCCGACGATGTCCAGGATACCAGCAACAATGATCTCAATGCAGCAGCCACACCATGCTCTCAACGTAGCAGTGTGGAATGAGCATATCTCCAGCAACATGGAATAAGCAACAGTTCAGCACTCCATCCTGAAACACGACAGAGATGGCCTTCAGTCCACTTAGAATAGTTATGCAGCAATACAATTATGCAGTGGTTATAAAAAATACCACATGGACAGTATGGCAGAGAACCTAGAGAGTGCAGAGAAGAGAGGGACAGAATATGGAAGAAAACTAATATAAGGAGTCACAACACAAAAGCTAACTTTGGAAGTTGGCTCTGATACCATGTCAGACTAGGCAATAACTCCTCAACACAAATTGATTTCTATATTACATTCCTTCAAATTGGTCTTTATTATATACATGAGGGAGAGACTGTTCACTTCATCTCCCAATGACTATTCATATTACTTATTATTTATTTACATTATATTCACCCAATCTTGATGATTAGGTGTCAAAAATGTAGACTTACAACACACAGGAGGCTCCTACCTCAACAAGCTCAAACTTTGTGTTTATCAAGCCACTACTTGAGAGGAGACTACCATCCCCTGATAAAAACAAGAAATAACTATGTGTTGGTTTACCTTGTCATAAATTCTACAATCTCCAACTTCATTTCTGCATCTTCTTGCCTTCAAATATGCTTCACATAAGCTTCATATGTGTTAGGTAACTAATGAATAATATCTCAATCAGCTCTCACACATTCTCTAATCTCTCAATGCCTTCCAAATCACATCTTTTATAAATATATTTTGTTGATTGTTTGTATCCCACATAGGAATATGAAGTGAATAGACTTGACTCTTTGCCTTCCACTCATTCGCTTCCAAACTCTTCATATCTTGAATATTAAAACACAAAAATAAATAATTCATCCAATATTAATTGCAGCCACATGTAATGATTAAATGCATCAACCTAATGTCAACATCAAATAGCAATATTTATCATTAATGCATCACAACAATCTTTGTGACATCTTTGCATTTTCCTTGGAGTCTTGCCTTTGCATCATAACAATTTATCTCAACCAACAATTTCACATCACAACAAATCCTTCAATATATCAATCTCTGCAAAATTATAAAAACATTTCAATGTATCACAACTCCTCCTCCTCCTTCTCCTTCATTGTTCCTTGTTGTTGCTCCTTTTTCTATTGATCCTCCTTCATTTTTCCTTGTTGTTGCTCCTTTGCATCTCATTTTTTGTTGCAGCCTCTTCATTGCATTTTTTCCTTCTTTGCCTTTCTATTGCTCCTGCATAGATTGTGTCTATTTTTCTTGATGTTCCTTGTGCTTCTCCTTTGCCATCAATGACAATATTTCCAACATCTGGTCACAGTCTCTTAACTGAGAAATCTCGGTTGTAGTTGCATGGAGGAAGGCTTGTGCAAGCGGCTGGATCCTTCTGGCTGCATGCACAACTTAGCATGTGTGTGGTTTGGCTGTAAGGTTAGGTAAAAAGAAAGTTCTGGTTTAGGGAAAGATCACTAGGGGTTGTTGTCTAACACCTGGGTGATCAGGTGTCCCTGTGAGGTTACAGTAAGTTTCTGGTTAGCAGACCCCACTTCCATAACTAGAACTTGGATGCTGGGTCATGTCATATTAGTAACAATTAGCTCATGTTTATCCTGGAGATCTTGTAAAAGCGGGTAAATGTGGGGTGGCGAGTTACATATAATGAATAGAATTTTACTAAATATGGGTGTAACACCCATTCAATGAATCTTCCCATTTTGTGGTACCTTATTGTTTGGCTATTGAAATTGTTGATGCATGAGATATTAATTGGTCAACGAAACTACTATTAGAAATGAAAAGCTTCCATCATGTTGAATTCTACAGTGATTGGAGTTCTTGCAATGGAATGATGAGAAACACTACCATGGGCACTTCTCCTCAAGACTAGTAACGAAGTTCAACAACCACCTTGTAAATTTGACATTGCTAAGGAGGACATGGGGTTTTCATAGTCCCCTTATGAATAACTCGTAAACTAACGGGTCTTTTATATAACACGGACGATGTACATCCATGAAAATAATCTAGAATTTTGTATTTATGCCATGGTTGGAATGAGCCAAGTTTCTTTGGTTTTACTTACTGAGAGTAATACTAATTGCACCCAGATTGATGAAGTACTATATAGTATGGACAAAACAGAAGAAAAAAAAACTATATGGATGGAAAGAACAGAAGAAAAAAATGATGTATTGGTTTGTGGAGGAAGTTGGAGGAAGATCGCATCCTTGGTTGAGATATCATATGTATTTTGCTGAGACTTCTTTCTCTTCTCATCATTTGAATCATCAAATTGTATGGACTTTTCTTCCCAAATAGTATTTCTCAAAATGTTTTCTGCTATATCTGCTCTTGCAAAAAAAAAAATATCTAAGTCTCAAATATCTATGGGCAGTTCACTGCATAAGCCATTTAGCATAGAATTAGTTTCTAACTTAATAACACCGAATTCAAAACAGGTTGCACCAGAGTGTTTCAAAGCTTTTACGTACTGGAATTTCACATCGTCTAGGATATGCCTATAAGAATTGTGGAGAATACTACAATTCTTATAGGGATATGTCTTAGATACCAAAGACTCTGCCAATGATTTTCTGTTATGCCCCATTTGTAATTGATCACAACAATATTGGTGAAATCCTTAACTTTTCTAAATGTTATAATTGTTTCTTCAAAAGAAGATTCAACAGGTTTTAAACCTCTATTGGATAGATTCCAACCCAATTCATTAAATACCCCACCCTTCTTCCGAGTTGTTGGTTGAAACTCCTATGCTCCATGGATGATAATTCCAAACAATATTGTTGTTGATCCGGCTCCAACCACTCAAAAACCTAGTACTCCTTAATTGTTAAAACATTTAATATATTCAAATCATTTTTCTGCTTCTAAAACAATATTACCGATAGAGGTTGCAATTCACTTTCAAGCTGACCTTGTTTTCCATCCTTTTGCAGATGTCTTAACATTGATTTAAACTTCCATTAATTGCTCTGGATCCACTTAGATTTTCTTTAAAGTTTATGGGACTTCTCTCCCCCTGAGATATTGTTGTTCTTGTGACACTACATGAATTCTTATTTTGTTTTCTTGCGCAACTCCCCCTGAGGAAATGATAGATTTATTTTAGCATTGAAGTCTCATGCTGCTCCTTTTTCTTCCTCTTCCATAGCTTAGTTGGCTTCCTTATGTTTTTGTGTATTTCTTTTTGGCTCATTGTTTGATCTACTTGGAGTTAGTTTTGTTTTTTGTTTATAACTCTTTAGTGTATATGACAACTTGTGGTCATCAAATTTGTTCTTCTTTGAAAACAATTCACATTTAATGAGTTTGTGACCATATTCTTTACATAGATAACAACAACCATGGAAAGAGTTTATGTACCTAGTCGTTGACGTTCTCCTTTGTTTTCTTGTTGGATAATACCTTCTTGTTTGTTCCATGTTTTGCTTAATAATATTGATCTTCTTGTTCTTACAGTTTGCTGCTATATGTCCGCCATGAGATATATTCTCTCCTTTGAAATTTTCCAAATTTGCTCGATTCATCTCTAGGAGCAAATGATCTTCTTGTATATGACCATTTCTTCACCTTATTTTTTGGTTCTTGATGTTGTTGCTAGTTTTTATTTATTTCTTTACAAAACATGTTGTTGTTGGACTCTTCTTTTGTAGGTCTTTATAGAGTTGATTCATTATATTTTATGGTTTCCTTTGATCTACTACATTTTTCTGAGTTTTTCATAAAGAAAACCCCCTCTTCTAACTACTTACACAACATGTTCTTTTCATCTAAATCACGTTTAACTCAACTAATCTTGACCTCTAACCTTCCACATTGTACCTCTTTCTCCTTTATCTTACTATTCCTCCTCTCTTCTATTCTTCTTGCTTCTTCAAGATGTGTCCTTATGCTAATGATTTCATTCTTGTATTCATGCTCTCTTTCATCACATATTTGCACCAATTTCTTCAAATCTTTGTTTTCATTCTTCAAACTTTCTATTTCAGTGAAGGCTATGTCAAGCTTGGCTTGTTCTTCAGTTGTCTTTTTTTCATGGCAATAAGATCCATTTGCACTAGAAGAGACCTCATTTAAATGAATACTTTCCTTTTGAGAGGAAATTTTCTTTTTCTTCTTTATCTTCTCCTTCTTGACAGTGCAGCTACTAGTGTTTCCTTCACGCGTGAGATGCAATTTATCCTAGATTTCTTTTGCAGAATTTAATTCTATTACTATATCAATATCCTTATTATGAAGATTATTAAGCATAACACGTTTTTCCTTAGCATTCCATTGTTTTTCTTGCACAGAGGGAGAGTCTTTACAGTAGCCATCACATACTAGTTTCCACACACCAGGTCCATAAACTATCAGTTCAGATTTTACCTTATCTCTCCATTCATTAATGTTTGATGTACTGAGCACAAGTACAATTTGACAGTCATGACTCAACTAGAACTACCTTCAAGTTGTTAGGCTTACACCGAAAGAACTGGCTCTGATACCAATTTGTGAAAACTTGACTAAACTGAGGGGGGGGTGAATCAGTTTAGTATATTCATGGACATTAAAATTATTTTCATTAAACTCATTAACTAAAACATTACATGAGCATCTTAGAAAATAATGACCAACAAATTGAATATGTCAACAAACACTAATAATCAAACCAAAACATCACATGAGTACATAATAACAACACACATTAACACCAGATTTATGTGGTGTCCCATAACGAGAGAAAACCACAATTTTATTATTGGTGTGATCCAAAGGCAAGCTCCTACTCCTTATTACATTTGATTTTTTGTAGGCTCCAACCTATAGGAGGTTGATACCTCAATTTTCTGCAAGCTACAACTGCAAGGAAGCTCCAACTCCCATATGTTTTCTGTAGGCTACAACACACAGGAGGCTCCTACCTCAACAGGCTCAAATATTATGTTTATCAAACCACTACTTGAAAGGAAACTACCATCCCTTGATATAAACATGAAATAACTATGTGTTGGTTTACCTTGTCATAAATTCTACAATCTCCTACTTGATTTCTGCATCTTCTTTCCTTCAAATATGCTTCACATAAGCTTGATATGTTCCAGGTAACTAATGCATAATAGCTCAACCAGCTCTCACACATTCTCTCATTCTCTAATCTCTCAATTCCTTCTAAATCACATCTTTTATAAAGATATTTTGTTGGTTGTTTGTATCCCACATAGGAATATGAAGTGAATAGGCTTGACTCTTTTCCTTCCACTCATTCGTTTCCAAACTCTTCATATTTTGAATATTAAAACACAAAAAAAAATCCATCCAATATTAATTGTAGCCACATGTAATGATTAAATGCATCAACCTAATGTCAACATCAAATAACAATATTTATCATTAATGCATCACAACAATCTATGCGACATCTTTGCATTTTCCTTGGAGTCTTGCCTTTGCATCACAACAATTCATCTTAACCAACAATTTCACATCACAAAAATTCCTTCAATATATCAATCTCTACAACATTATAAAAACATTTCAATGTATCACAACTCCTCCTCCTTCCTTTGCTCCTTTGCATTGTTGATCTTATTCAATAGTCTATACATTGCTTTTTTGTTTCTCCTTTACTTGTTGTTGCTCATTCACTGTTATTTATTGTTGCTCCTTTTCCTTTGCTTCTCCTTCATTGTTCCTTGTTGTTGCTCCTTTGTCTATTTCTCCTCTTTCATTGTTCCTTGTTGTTGCTCCTTTGCATCTCATATTTTGTTGCTTCGTTGCCTCTTCATTGCATCTTTTCCTTCTTTGCCTTCTTGTTGCTCCTGCATAGATTGTTTCTGTTTTGATTGATGTTCCTTGTGCTTCTCCTTTTCCATCAATGACAATATTGCCAACATTTGGTTGCAGTTTCTTAACTAATAAATCTTGGTTGTAGTTGCATGGAGGAAGGCATGTGCGTGCGGCTAGATCCTTTTGGCTGCATGCACAACTTAGCATGTGTGTTGTTTGGCTATAAGGTTAGGTAAAAAGAAATTTCTAGTTCAGGGAAAGATCACCAAGGGTTGTTGTCTACCACCTGGGTGATCAGGTGTCCCTGTGAGGTTATAGTAAGTTTCTGGTTAGCAAACCCCACTTCCATAACTGGAACTTGTAAGTTGGATCATGTCATATTAGTAACAATCAGCTCATGTTTACCCTGTAGAGCTTGTAAAAGTGGGTAAATGTGGGGTGGGGAGTTACATACAACGTATAAAATTTTACTATATATGGGTGTAACACCCATTCAATGAAGCTGCCCATTTTGTGGTACCTTATTGTTTGGCTATTGAAATTGTTGATGCATGAGATATTAGTTGGTCAGCTAAACTACTATTAGAAATGAAAAGCTTCTATCATGTTGAATTCTATAGTGATTGGAGTTCTTGCAATGGAATGATAAAAAACACTACCATGGGCATTTCTCTTCAAGACTTGTAACAAAGTTCAACAACCACCTTGTAAATTTGACATTGTGAACGAGGAAATAGGGTTTTCATAGTCCCCTTATGAATAATTCGTCAACTAACGAGCCTTTTATATAACACGGGCGATGTACGTCCATGAAAATAATCTTGAATTTTGTATTTATGCCATGGTTGGAATGAGCCAAGTTTCTTTGGTTTTACTTACTGAGAGTAATACTAATTGCACCTAGATTGATGAAGTACTATATAGTGCAAATAGTCTGTATGTATAGATCTATTTAATCTTGGATCAAAATTTCATTTTCTTTGCTGCTTTTGTGAGAGAGAAGTCTAAGAAAGTGACTTTTTTTCGCCCAAAAAATAATGGAAATTTTGGCACGATTTTGAATAAAGGCAGTTTTTTTTTTGGAAATCTAGGTTAGAGTTGTCAAGATTTATAATTTTGGCTCCTCCAGGGGTTCTTGATGGCGCTGAATCTATTTCCACCATCAAAACACTCCCAAGATCAAATTTCTTGAAAAAAATCACTGGATTACAATGGAAGATTCGCCTTTGGGTGAAATCATCACCTCCTTAGACAATGTCCTTTGCAGAGCATTGAAACAGTAATAAAATCAAATGCACTTTCAAGGAAAAACGAATTTGTCCAAGATGGTTTGATGAAGCATGGTTAAGATGGATCTATGGTCCTTAATATAAATACACAATGTAAACGCTTTGGTTTCGAGAAATGAAAAAGCATAAATCCATAGAAATTGCATGTCAAGAATCATATATTTTCGGTCTTTTTGGACCATGAAACAACCCTTACCAATTGGGCACCCCTTTATAAAGACCTCATGATCTAAACTATTGAAAACCCTACAAACCTGGAGGGTGGGAACCCCAGTGAATGGCTCCATAAAAATACATAAGTTGTGAGTATTAAATATAATAAAAATTGAAACCAACAACATAAATAAATTGTAATTTTCAAATAGTTACATTATTAACTAAATTATAACTTTATTTTAAATTATTATTATTATAATTATAAAAAAAATTAATACATAATATGTAATAAAATTATTAATTATGGAGATTCACTTTCATTTATTATGGAGATTTTTAATTTGCAGATAAATTTTGTCACAATACTATGGGCCGGTATCATGGCTTATCAATACCATATGACATTTTTATAATTAGTCAATTTAATTAAAATGCAAAAAAGACAAAACTATTTTGAAAATAAATGTGAAACTTTGATTTTTGAACTTTGCTATGAATATTCTATAATAATTTGTGGATGCTAAAGCTATAAATACTTTGGTTTCGAGAAATGAAAAAGCATAAATCCATAAAAATTGCATGTCAAGAAACTGCATGTATTGAAATATTCCATAAAATTCTGTTCACAATTAAATTAAAATTTTAAAAACATTATTCCACAGTAAAAATAAATTTCTTTTTTTCCCTAAGTTGAAGTTGAGGGATTGGACCACTTCAGTTATACATGTAAAAAAAACATAGTTTTTATTTTCCAACAAATTGATCTGGGCATAAGCTATAACCACTGGAGTAATCCATCTTTGCCACCTGGTTCACATGCGGTAACCACTCTGATTATTGACGGAGTAATCCATCTTCGCCACGTGGGATGTAACCACAGGAAGGCGCGGGGCTTCATCAAAATACTCACGACCTTGAATTTGATGCGGAGTCCATGGCGGGAGCGCCTGCTGACTGGGAATAGCTGCGCACAAATTTATTTGTTCCAGCCATGCCTCTTTACTGGAGTTAATGCAAGCCTGTTCTTCTTGGTCCACATAAATTCTAAATAAATCTGATAAATTGGATCCCCATCAGGAGCTCCAACCCCAACAACAGCACTATAACTTGCATCTCCATCACCCACAACAGCACTATAACTTGCACTATGATTCCCTACGTGAAAAACTGGATCCTTCATGGGAACCTGAAGCGCTGAAGAAACGGCTTTGAAGCGTTGAGTAGGAGGAGCAGAACGTGGACCATTGGAAGATTGTGTATTTTTGTTGTTAACATGTACGCATGGTAGCACCAGTGAGTGAGTAAAGTTCGTGAGATTTCTTGAAAAGTCCACAGAGTCTCTTTCTATAATAATTACTACCTGTTCACAGGGTTCTCAACATTAAACATCTCAATTGTTTTCTTCCCCATTGTAGCTTAACTCAAAACTGCAAACCCTGCGAAAGAACGATAGAGAAAGATTGGAAATTTGATAGAGAAGAGTTCTCTAAATAGCTTTTTCAAATCTTTTCTCTAGAAGTGTCTGTCTATATATAGTCATTTATAGACAAGTTTATCTAGGTTATAACTTTATGCTTTTTCAGTAAATTTGTTTATTTTTTTACTAACTTATCTATGTCATAACTGTATGATTTTTCTCTAAATATAAAAAAGTTTCTCTATGTTTTCTCTAAACTTATTTATTTATAGCCATTTATAGACTAGTTTATCTGAGTTATAACTTCATGTTTATTTCTGTAAACTTGTCTATTTTTCCTCTAAATTTATCTGTCATAACTGTATGTTTCTCTATGTTATAACCGTAGGTATAGTGAAAATTGGAATTTTTGCTATTTTAATAATAGTAATTTTATAATTAATCTTTCAAAATATTTTTATAGAAAACTTTTTTATAGCAAATACATGAAATGCGTATTTTTATTTAAAAATTGAATGATATTTTTAAAATGAAATTTTTATTTTTATTTAAAAATTTAATGATATTTTTTAAATATTATTATAAGAAATATGGAAAAAAAAGAAATAACTATCACGGATGACATGGTTAAGATCCAAGCACGGATGACATGGTTACGATCCTTGGATCTTTTGATCACTGCCTCTCGACCTTGGAAAGCGCCATGCGTCCCACTCGGGTCAACAATTAAATAAATAAAGAATCCAGAAGTTGTTCTCTGTGAATTTTCAAACCCTAGATAAGAAGGAGCCTCAACATATCAACATAATTACTTTTTATTTAATCAAATCGTATCATTGTTTTGTTTAATGAAGTCATTGTTAGATCAGAACATACATAACACAACGGATTTATACTCAGAGACTTAGACGCCAATAGCAGAGAATAATTCACAAAGACATGCAAATGGAGAAACAACAAGATTACTTAGTCAGAAACAGCGGAATAGATAAAACAATCACTGGAGAACAGAAATCACTTTGCATTACATAACAGGCTTGGGCCTTGGCTTGTTTTCCTTGGCCAGAGAAATTACAAATTTATAGAGGCAGAAGAAGGATCTAGAATCCTATGTGTGATTCAGATAGAGATCTGGAATGATCTAGAAACCACTGGCGGTGTAGGAGGATCTAGAATCCTGCATGTGATTCTAGAAACTAATGGCGGTGCAGAAAGATCTAGAATCCTGGAGATCTAGACAGATCTGATCTAGAATCCTCTGTGAATTTGGCTTCACACTTAGCATTCTCCCACTTGAAGCCAAATAAGAGTCATCAAGTCACACATGTCGGATCTAATGGTACCTTAAGTCAATGTGCTTGGTTTTTGAATGAAATGCTAGGCTTTTCGCCAAGTGAATGGCACTCTGACTATCACAATATAACACATACTTGTCCTGCTTTATTCCTATCTCTCCTAGGAATTAGTGCATCCACAATATCTCTTTACAGGCTTCTATTGCAGCTATGTACTATGCTTCTGTTGAAGAGAGGGCTACTATTCTTTGTAGCCTTGACACCCAAGATACTGCTGCACCTGCAAATGTATACAAATAACTTGTAGTGGACTTTCTGGTATCCATATCTCCAGTGATATCTGCATCTATAAATCCTTCAAGCATAGTCTCATCATGACCAAAACATAAAATGACTAGTACCCTTGATATACCTTAAAATCCATTTTACAGCTTGGCAATGTTGTTTTCCTGGATTGGCAAGGAACCTACTTACTACTCCCACTGAATATGCAATGTCTGGTTGTGTGCATACCATGGCATACATCAAAATGCCAACTGCTGAACCATAAGGAATCCTGCTCATCTCCTCTTTCTCCTTGTCATCACTAGGACATAATTCAATACTCAGCTTGAAGTGGGTTGCAAGAGGTGTACCAACTGGCTTGGCATCCTTCATATTAAACTTGTCAAGCACTTTCTTGATATATTTTTCTTGTGACAACCACAACCTTTTGTTATTCCTATCACGCATAATCGCATGCCCAATATCTGTTGTGCTGGTCCCAAATCCTTCATTGCAAATTTTCTACCCAAATCTTTCTTCAACCTATTGATCTTATTCTTATCATGCCCAACAATCAACATGTCATCCACATATAACAATAATATGATATACTTTCCCTGATCATACCTCTTGATATAGACACAATGGTCAGCTTCCAACCTCTTAAAACCATGTTCCAACATGAATGAATCAAATTTCTTATACCATTGTCGAGGTGCCTGTTTCAACCCATAGAGACTCTTCTTCAACCTACAAACAAGGCCTTCTTTGCCTTTTTCTATGAAGCCTTTTGGCTGCTCCATATAAATTTCATCCTCCAATTCACCATGAAGGAAAGCAGTTTTTACATCTAACTGTTCACATTCAAGGTCTAAAGCAGCAACTAGACCAAGAATGACTCTAATGGATGACATTTTAAGAACAGGTGAGAAAATTTCAGTGAAGTCAATACCTTCTTTTTGGGCAAAACCTTTCACCACTAGTCTTGCTTTATACCTCTCCTTCTTTTCGTCACCTTCATGCTTAATCCTGTAAATCCATTCGTTTTGTAGAGGCTTTCTACCTTTTGGGAGGTTTACCAACTCCCAAGTTTTATTTTCCTGCAAAGATTTCATTTCTTCTTCCATTGCTTTCTTCCATTCTTTACTGTGCTCGACTTTACAAGCTTCTTGAAAACAATTAGGTTCACCTTCATCAATCAACAAAATATAATTTGAAGGAGGATACCTTTGTGAAGGCTTATGAGGCCTAGAAGATCTACGAACCAACTGTGGTGGTGCATTATTAGGTTGAATCTCCTGTAAAGGTTCCTGCAAAATTCCTCCTTCTTGTTGTTCATTATTTTCCACTTGTTTTTCTTCATGCCCCCGAATTGTTGTTCATTTGCTCGTATTGGTGGTATGTTTTCCTACTGCTCTTCAAACCTGTCAATAACTTTCTTGACCTCCAACTCACCTACAGTCCTCTTGAACATTTCCGAATCATTAAATATAACATCCCTGCTTCTAATAATTTTATGTTTGACTGGATCCCATAGACGATAACCAAGATCTTCATCCGCATATCCCAAATAAATGCATTTCATAGATTTATCATCTAGCTTAATTCTATTTTCTTTGGGAATATGTACGGATGCTTCACATCCAAAGGTTATCAAGTGAGAATAATTCAAATTCTTACCAGTCCAAACATCTTCAGGGATACTGCAATCCAAGGCTGTAGTTGGAGATATATTTATGAGGTAGCAAGTGGTCTTGACTGCTTCAGCCCAAAAATTCTTCTCCAAACCGGAATTGGACAACAAACTTCGCACCTTTTCCATAATGGTGCGATTCATCCTTTCTGCGACACCATTTTGTTGAGGAGTACTAGGCACGGTCTTGTCATGCTTTATGCCAAACCTGTTACAATATTCCTTAAATGCGTTTGAGCAATATTTTCCACCATTATCTATTCTTAAACACTTCAACAATTTGTTAGTCTCTCTTTCAAAACAACATGGAATTTTTGAAATATTCCAAACACTTCACTTTTATTTTTCATAGGATATGCCCAAACCTTCCTGGATGCATCATCTATAAATGTTACAAAATATGATGCTCCTCCTAATGATTTGATGTTAACAGGCCCAAACACATCTGAGTGTACCAATTCTAACACATTTTTCTTTCTATCATGGCCACCTCTAAGGAATGAAACCCTTCTTTGTCTACCATATATACAATGCTCACAAAGATCAAGATTGTTGGATTTCAAACCTGGCAATAATTTTTTGTCAACAAGGATTTTTAAACCCTTCTCGCTCATGTGACCCAAACACTTATGCCACAGATCTGCTAAATTTCCTTCTTTTGTGATAGTAGCCAAATCTGATTTTCCTATTTGTGTCTTCAATGTGTATAATGTTCTTGTCTTGGGTCCTTTGGCCACAACCAATGCACCTTTTCTAATTTTCCAGCCTCCTTTTCCAAAGCTTGTCAAATAGCCTTCATCATCCAGTCATCCCATAGAGATTAAACTCATGCGCATTTCTGGTACATGCCTGACCTGTTTCAACAATATATCTTGTCCATCTTTCATCTTGATCTAGACATCTCCCACTCCAATAATACTGCAACAATGATTATTCCCCAAATGCATTCTACCATAATCACCAAGATTATATGAAACAAAACTATCTTTGCATGGGGTTATATGGTGAGATGCCCCAGAGTCAAGGATCCAATCAAAGCCACTGCTAGATGTATATACACATGCATCCTCTACTGAAACAGTAAACAACACATCACCGTATGTGGCTACAGTAGTAGTCTCACTTTCATTTGTGCTGGATGACTTGTGATTTGTACTAGACGGTCTCTGATCCTTTTGTCCTTTCTTCCAGAATCGACATTATTTCTTCATGTGCCCGAGTTTGCCACAATGAAAGCAGATGATCCTTCCTCTCCTTGATTTTGATCGGCCTCTCGATCTTGATCGCCCTTGCCGGCCTCGATCTATTCTCCTACCATGATTAGCTAGAGCTAGAGCCTCTCCTCCCTGGTTTTCCACAATTGACTTGCGTCGCAGCTCCTCATTTATTAAACTACTGCGGATATCATCAAACTTCAGGGTCCCTGTAGTTGTTGAAGTGCTCATAGCTACAACTAAATTTTCCCAGCTATCTGGCATAGAACACATTAGCAAAATAGCTCTAATTTCATCATCTAAAATGAATTTAACAGAGGCAATTTGATTAGTAATAATATTAAATGCATTCAAGTGCTCAGCAACTTAAGCACCCTCCTTCATTTTGAGATTATAAAGCTTCTTCATCAAGAAAACTTTGTTTGAGGTCGTGTTCTTCTCATATAGATCATGGAGCTTCTTCCATAATCCTTCTGTCGTCTTTTCTCCAGACACATTGAAATAAACATTCTTTGCTAAGTATTGGTGGATTGTTGCAATCGCCTTTCTATCTAGCTTATTCCACTCTTCATTTGTCATCGATGATGGTTTCTTTGTTGTGCCCTCAATCGGCAAATACTGATCCTTTAAAATTAGTATATCCTCCATCTGTGATTTCCATAGGGCAAAATTAGCCCCGCTCAATTTCTCCATATCAGTAAGTGTTGTCTCCATTTTCAATCAAATTCACACCCCAAAACACAAAAACTCCACTTAAAAATAAAACTTTACTTATTACTCTTTAAAATTTAGTAATAATGACCTTCCTCCTTTTAAAATACCCTTTTCAAAATCCCTGCTCCTTTTTAAAATATACTTTTCAAAATTCCAACATATAATTATATATGTTTCATAATAAATATAAAAACATATATAATGTTTTATCCTTTTCACATTTCACACATACATATGTTGGTTTGAGAAAAAAAACTTGACATATATGTGCAAGCTTGATGTAAAAAAAAACTTACGAACACCACGTTTCAACTCCAATCTCCACGGATCTCCATTTTTCAAACTCCAGAAACACGTTTCAATTTGTTTGCTCGCTACTAGCAATTTACCCATTTCACAACAGGACAAATCTTGCTCCCTGCATGATCCAATGAATAAATATATAATCTTAGACATTGAAACTAAGCCACGGGATACCCTCCTTGTAGGCCACATGTACAATGTGGGTGGCGCGGTTCTTCACAAAGCTCTTTGTTTGGAAAGTATGTTCCCATCTCAACTCTAAAGTGACTTAGATTACAAATTACTCACATTGTTTTGTAAAACGATATTAAAAGTGGAATTGTGATCAATCAATTCAATTCACTGCGACTCTTTCCCTTTATAACCACTACCCTCATTGCTCCCTTCTGCTTGTCAGTTCTTGAATGCATTATGACACGTCCAAGCTTAATCATTGTGTACAACATAGCTAACTAACTGCAAAAAAGAATTGCATTAAATGAGATGACATGCAAAAGTTAAGCAGACAGACAACAAGATGCAGAAGTTAAGCAGAGAAGAAAATGCAGATGAAAAATACCATGAAACCAACAATAATTTGGATGATGAAGATTACATCTTCTTGAGCATTGTTAAAACATTGGCACTCGAAAATTTGGAATTTCTTTATTTCTTTAATCCGGGTTAAGAAGATGATATTCCCTGCATCTTGATTTTCTCGGTTGTAAACGTTTATGCAACCTATGCAATGATATGACGCTGCTAAAGCCAGTCATGCTTTTCTGCCAAGATAATCTATTTAGGAGGTGCTTCCCAATTCAAGTTAGTGGGCAGAGGCTTTATTGATTATGAAATGTTCAGCTAAGTGCATCCTATGCAAACGCCAGAAATCACAATGAAGCTGTTGTATGGGCAAGGTTATGCCGAAACTTGCCCACCAGAGATATGGCCACCACCCATTGCAACCCTAGTAATATGGCCACCACCCATTGCAGCACCAGTAATAGCGACAAATATATATATATATATATATAGATATATAAAACTGTAAACAATAACTAGAATTTGCAATTAAATGTGAACTTCTTGAGCCACATATAGAATAGTGTTTAAAATATGAAATTTAACAATATACATGTTAAAGGAAAACAAATCAACTAAAAAAAGAGACAATGGTACATAATGATCAACTTTCTATATACTTGGCATAGGCCTCTACGTTATTGAATAAATACATGCATGAAATCTACAACAAAGAGTGAAAATAGAACGACTTGCAAAAGAGTGAACTATGACCTATAAAATATTTCCCATAAAATATATGCACCCTTTAACTAAAACGACTGTAGAAAATAATGTTTCCGTCTGGTCTCGTTTCTTACACGTTTTTGATGGGGAACGGTGGCAACCGTCCCGTTTCTCGTAACATAGTAACAAACGTGATAGGCTGGCCTACTTGCCTAAACTTAGGGTTACCTACTCTCCTTGCGAGATCACCATGCACTATGCCTCGCCTCCATCCACCTAAATAAAAATAAAAACAAAAAATTATTTAAATAGATTAAGAATTATTTAATTAATTAATTATTAAATGTAAATCAATCAAGCCGACATCATAAGCTAAAAAAGATATCTTTCTATTCTTCTATTAATAGCTTCTTAATTTTCTCGACTCTCTCTTCTCAAAATTCAGATCTCATTACCCTGATGATGGACTCACCTAGCTAGTCCGAAACGTCGGTTTCATAATTTGCTCACAGGTTTTTCCATTAATTAAAATACTCTACCAGCCTGTATGGAATCTCTCTTCAACACCATTAAGTCCCACCATGGAAGGGACATGCAGAACAATGCTCTTAAATTTGAGAAGATGAGAATGTCAAGAGCCAGAATCCTATCCAATCTTATATTTCTAAAGCAATGCAGAGATGAAAACCTCACTCCTAAATTCGCCAAATGCAGCCATCCTCTCAATCGTGGACGTAACATTTCTCTTTTTAACAATCTTAGCAAAACCCTCATAAAACATGAAATTAAATTTGCCAGATTTCAGTTAATTAAAACTTCTAAAAATCTTCTGGGTTTACACCTATTGCTGTCTTCAACTCTTAGCTCAGATCTCTGGCGAAATCTAGACGCCCTCACTTTCGGCAAAGCTGAGAAGTTTCTTAATTTTACCCTAGCTAATAAAACCAGAAAACTAAACTCCCTCAGAAACCTCAACCTCTTTAACAGTTCTATTTATTCCCCTTTATATCACCAATTACCTTGCGCGCTTCCCAATCCTCAAATAAACAACGCTCAGATTCTTCACCCAAATTCAAACCTAGAAATAAATTCCTCCAACAGCTTAACGCAGCATGATAATGTATCCAGCAATGTGTTGGGTCTGAACCTGAACAGTAATACCTCCATCAGTAAAGCGCAGAAGCATCTTAACTCCCCTACGCAGAAGTACGCAGGTCAAGCATCCTTGCAGTGTGAAGCAGCTCAGGTTGAAAGTCTTGATCCTACGCAGGTGATTCGAGAACCAGCCTCCTCGCAGCTTGATCCGGCCTCCACGCAGCAAACACTTGAACAATCTATTGCCTCTCATACGATGGAATGTGGCCTAAGCAATCCCCCCATCAGCATCACGCAGAATCTCAACACAACTGCGCAGTCTGATGGTCAGGTTCAAGAACTTGCCTCCGCGCAGCGAAAGCCTGAACAAGTGCTTATCAAAGAATTAAAGGAGTCTCTTGGGACAGCTACAAATGTAGCTGCCTGTAATAATTCCAGCGCCCTTTCTATTAGCTCAACTCAGCAAAATAGCGTTGCTTCTCAGGTTGCTGCCTGCAGTCTTAACAAGAACTCCTCAAACTCGCTCAACTATCTTAGCAATAAATCTATAGTAGTCAATCTTTCTCAGCTAGTGTTAGATGATAACTTAAAACTGCTCCTTGAAAAAGGTTTAAATTTTGCAGTATCCCCAGCCAAAATTCCTATATCAGATATCATAAGTAACATTGAAGTCATTATAAAAAACAATGACCAAAATACAGCGGAGGAAATTAGACAAGATGTTTCCAGAATTCTTAGAAATGCCAGGCCTCCCCCCAGCAACATATCCAAAGAAGAAGCCATAGCCCTAAAAAACATCAAGAATAACAAAAACATTATAATCTTAAAAGCTGACAAAGGTAATGCCACGGTTATCAATGCCACGGTTATCATGAATAGGACTGATTATGAGCATAAAATGGAAGAACACTTAAACGATAGTGGATGTTATAGAGTTTTGAACAAAGACCCTAGCAGCAAAATTCTTCGCCAAGTAAGTGAGAAAATTAAAAACTCCTCTCTTGATGCCTCCATTAAGAAAAGATTAATTCCTAACAATGCCATTATCCCTAGAATTTATGGAGTGCCTAAAATCCATAAATCTGGTATTCCATTAAGACCTATAGTAAACACTATAGGATCTCCCACTTACTGGTTAGCTAAATATCTAGCAAGCAAACTTAGACCTTTATCCGGTAACACTCCCTCTTACATCAAAGATTCCGCTTCCTTCATAGAATGGATCAAAAACCTAGAATTTAATGACAAGGACCTAATGGTTAGCTTTGACGTGGTGTCTCTCTACACTATGATTCCAGTAGATGAAGCATTAGAAGTCTTGAAGAAAATTACAGACCTTGAAACAGTGGAACTTATAAGCATTTGCCTTAAATCTTCATACTTCAGTTTTAAGGGAAAAATTTATGAGCAAACTCATGGTGTTGCAATGGGTTCTCCATTATCACCATTAATTGCCAATCTCTACATGGAACACTTTGAGCAAATGGCCCTCAGATCTTTCCCCTTTACCCCTGAAGAATGGAAACGATTTGTAGATGACATTTTTGCTAAATGGAGCCATGGTTTGGATAAGCTGAAGGAATTTTTATCTCATTTAAATAGCCTCTCCAAACACATAAAATTCACCATTGAGATTGAACAAGACAACCAGCTCCCCTTCTTAGATGTCCTCCTTACCAAGAAAAATGGCAAGCTTAGCCACCAGGTCTTCAGAAAGCAGACACACACTGACAGGTATCTTCATGCAAACTCCCACCACCATCCAAAACAGAAAGTTGGTGTCATCAAAACCCTAACCACCAGAGCCTCCAGAATCTCTGACCCGGAACATTTAGAAGCAGAACTTGTCCATCTCCATGAAGTCTTTTTAAATAATGGCTATCAAAATCACACTATCCATAAAATAATTAAAGATTCCATAACCAATAAACAAAAAAGAAAATCTCTTGAAAACCCTAGAATCTCCTTACCCTATATTAAAGGAATCACTGATAAAATTGCCAGAGTTCTCGCTAAGCATAATATTATGGTTGCTTTCACGCCCCCTAACACCATAAAAAACATGCTTGAGTCTGCTAAAGACACAATAGACCCAAAAAATCAGAAAGGTGTTTATTCGATTCCCTGTTCTTGCGGTAAAGTTTATATAGGGGAAACAGGGAGATCCTTTGGAGTAAGATTAAAAGAACACATTAATGATATCACCAGAAATAGGTCAGATAAATCAGGTCTTGCAGAGCACGCATGTTCCTCTTCTCACTATATATGTATGGAACAATCTCAATTAATCCATAAAGAAGACCATTATTTAAAAAGAAGAATTAAAGAGGCAATAGAAATTGAGAAATCCTCCAACAATATGAATAGGGATGATGGTCTTAAGCTAAGTAGTACCTGGAAACCCTTAATAAATAAAATGAAAAAAGGTTAAACTAATCTAATTCGCCCTTATGACTGTATTTATCAATTCATAATTTATTTCATTAATTAAATAAATAAATTAATTTAATTTAATTTTGAAATTTAAAAAATTAAATATAATAAATAAAGAATATATAAAGTATAATAATAATAAAAATAAAATTAATTGAAAATTAATTAATTAATTAATACATAGCATATCACATGATTTTTATTCAACAAAAAATATTTATATATAAGTATTTTAAATAAAATTATTTATTAATTTAATTCAATTTAAAAGAATATTAAAATTAAAATATTTAAATTAATTAATTAATATATAGGATATCACATAATTTTAAATAAAAAAATATATTCATATATAAGTCTTTCAAAAAATTTATTTATTAACTTAATTTAATTGTGAAATCTAAAATAATAATAATAATAATTAATTAATTAAATCATATTAATTAAAAATTAATTAATTAATTAATATATAACCTATCACATAATTTTAATAACATAAAAATATTTATATATAAGTTTTTTAAATGAAATTTATTTTTAATTCAATTTAATTTTGAAATTAAAAAAATAATAAAAAATTAAATTAAAATTAAAAATTAATTAATTAATATATAACATATCTCTCAATTTTAGATAACATAATAAAATATTTATACATTTGTCTTTTAAATAAAATTCTTTTATTAATTTAATTTAATAAAGAATAATAAAATAATTAGTTAAAAATTAATAATAAAAATAAATTAATTAAAAAATAATAATAAATAAATAATATAAAAAAAAATAAAAAAATAAATAAAAATAAAAATAAAAAATTATTTAAATAGATTAAGAATTAATTAATTAATTAATTAATTATTAAATGTAAATCAATCAAGCCGACATCATAAGCTAAAAAAAAGATATCTTTCTATTCTTCTATTAATAGCTTAATTTTTTCGACTCTCTCTTCTCAAAATTCAGATCTCATTACCCTGATGATGGACTCACCTAGCTAGTCCGAAACGTCGGTTTCATAATTTGCTCACAGGTTTTTCCATTAATTAAAACACCTACATATATCCCCCATATAGCCAGTGGGCCAAATCATACTTCCGCCAGCCACCTAGCCATCTAGCCATGCAATACGTACTAGGACCAGGACCAACCAAACTCAAATCATCCAATAGTTGGGTCAGAAGCAATAGATGGAAATGGGCTAGCTCGTAGCAGTGGATATGGGAGCTCTTATCTCTCGAATGAAGGGCAGCTTGCAAGGATATTTGCTATGGATTGAATCGGTCGATTCAATAGGTAGCCCGTGAAGATTTTGAAGAAGGGTAGCCTAGTGTGTAAGCACAACAATGAAGGTGAACCCTCGAATGACCAATCGAACTGAGCCTTTGGGTGCATCTTTATTTTTGCAAGTCTACGGGGCCATCATTTCTGTCAACCGCCAATGCTGTTGTGGGGTCATCATTTCGGTCAACTGCCTATGCTGCTGGTATGACTATAGTATGCCACAGAAGCCACAGAGAAAGTTAATTATCCTTACATTTGAATTCGGTATGCATAGCTATTACAAAGAAACGTATGCATAGGTGTTGCAGAGAAAGGTAATGGTAGCAGAGAAAGGTAATGGTAGTTGTTGCAGAGAAATTATTTCAGAGAAAGGTAATCGCCATTCTGATAGAGACCTCCTCTCGCCACGCGCATCTTCATGTAGGCCCTCCTCTCACCACGCGCATCTTCAGGCCCTCGTCTCACCACTCGCATCTTCAGGCCCTCCTCTCACCACGCGCATCTTCATGTAGGCCACCTGTCTGTCTAAAATAAGACAATGTTTGTCTCCACAAAATTTGATATCAGTGAACATCTCAAGCATTAAATGCCTAACATTAATGCTAGCATTAAGTTGATCTATCAATGATCTAACATTGATAGGAAAAAAATAAATATATATAACCTATGTTTTTGCCTCCCCGCCTTGGGAAGAGGCAAAATAAGATAGTAAATCACTATATACCTAAAAACTTTCATTAGACTTCATGAACTCGCACTAACAAATAACTCAACTAATATTAACATCGTGGTTTTCGATTACTATAGTCCCATGACAAGGGACTAATAATGTTGTTCAATATAGTGACTCGCTCATCAAAACAACTCCTTAATATAACAGCTTCATAAGAGGTCACGTTCAAAAATAAGAAATCAATGATCAAGGGTAACGTAAGCGGAGCAAGGAAGAGGGTAGGGGAGGGTACTAGAGAGGGGAAGGGATATGGAAAGAGGAGAAAGGACCTCATCCCAAACAATGTTTCGAACTATGGAGTCATACTCCTCGACCATTGCATCAACCTAAACTAGTTGCTGCACTACTTCCTGAAAGGAAGATGGCTCTGTCACAACACATGCACCGATAAGTGCCATGTATCAAGTGTACCTATTTGGTGACCTCCTTTGTCTGTGCTGAGAAGAGGGTGCTCCCACATTCTCCTATGCATCATCCAACAATTTGCCAGCCTCTCTAGCACTTTCTTCCCTTGACTCTGCCTTAATGGATATCTTCACTCCCGAAACCTCTGCATGTGGCTACTCCACATCAATATAAGGCTCCTCAACCTTAGGAACTAAAAGTTCCTCCTCCACATGCAGCTCAAGCTCCCTCTTAAGGGATACTCGCATGGCCTTCTCCTCATCAAACTTGACATCCCTGTGAACCACTATCATCCGACTAGTTTGCATGTACACCAGATAGTTGTGGGGAGTATCAGTGTACTCCACAAAGATCACCAACTCTATTTTTGGCTCAAGCTTCTTCTGTGCATCTTTGGTCACATGGCAATAAACCGATGACCCAAAAATATTGAAGTGACCAACATTTGGCCTCTTACTGAAATAAGCTTCGTCCGGTGTTTTACTCTCAAGTGTCAGATGTGGACTACAGTTTAAACATAAACCATTGTGTTGAATGCCTCGACCCACAAGTGTAGTGGTAGGCCTTGATCATGCAATGTCGCCCTTGATTCCCCTACTATGCTCTTGTTCTTCCTCTTAGCAACCCCATTCTGTTGAGGGTTACGAGGTTCCATCAACTCTCGTTTAATCCCTTCCACTACACAAAAGTTCTTAAACTCTTTGGAGACATATTCTCCATCGTTATCACTCCATAGAGCTTTAACCTTCTTTCCTAACTCTTTCTCGACAAATTCTTTAAATTCACAAAACTTTGTTAATGTATGATCCTTTCTCTGCATGAAAAATATCCAACATTTATGAGAATAGTCACGTACAAATATAACATAATACCTATGTTTGGCTGTGGATGTTGTTAGAAACATATAAGTGGAATCTCTCCAGAATAGAATCTTCTCGACTGTCTTGTCTCCAAAGGAAGGCTTGGTGTATTTTCCCAAAGAATACTCTTGCATGTATCAACTTTCTCAATCGTACATTTGGGAAGACCGATAGATATTTGTTGCAATATCGTCAAAGCCCCATGATGCAAGTGGCCCAATCACCTATGCCACAACTCATTGACATCTCAGCTCAACATATTTTCCACTTTTGAACTCAAAGCAACATAATCCTCTACCTCTGTCTTATAGAGATTTTGAACTCGAATCCCTGTCTTCTTTACTTGACCCATGGCTATGTGTCGAAAAAATGCCTTTTCTTTTGAAAAGATCACATCATAGCCTCTATACTCAAGCATGGAAACCGATACCAAGTTCTTTGTCAGTTCGAGTACATGCATAAAATTCTTCAAGGTGAGTGGAGCCACATGCTCCCTCTGAAAAGTAATAGTGCCCACACTAGTAACACTATACTTACTGTCATCACCCATCTTGATATGCATATTGAGATCTTTCTCCTCTAGTTCACTGAATAACTCTATGTCACTAGTCATGTGGAAAGAATCTCCACTGTCTAAGTACCAGACACTTCCCATCATTGAAGACATCATGCATGCAATGAGGGAAAAGTCCAATTCAAGTTGGGAGGCCAAAACCTCACCCGCCGCTCCTCCTGAGGACTTCTCCATGGACTTCTTCAATGGACAATTTGTAGAAAAGTGACCCATATTGTGACAATGAAAGCATTTAACTTTTGTCATGTCCTTCTTCTTACCTCCATAATAAGACTCTGATTTGGAATGAGAAATTTTACCTTTCCCCTTCCCTGCCTTAATCGCTAAGGCACAGTTCTCTTTATCATTGGTCTTTGATGAAGAGTCATCTCTAGTGTTCCTCCTGATCTCATCCTGCATCAAATTTGACCATTGACAAAGTCCTGATAACTATTCCAACTCTTTGGGAGTCCAAGAAGAGCAAGGCTCACCATATCCTCCTTAGCAACTATGATTCCAACACTTCCAAGTTCATCCCGACATTGAGTGAACTTGGTCAAGTACTTTGGAATCGTCTCGCCTTTCTACGTCTTGATTTTACAATGTTTATCCTTTAGTGACAACTTCCTTTGATCATTTCTATTCTGATACAAGTCCGTCAATGTTTACCACATAGCATGTGGAGTTTCCTTACCATGGAGACTTGAGACAATGTGGTCTCGAACTCCCTCAAGGATTATCCACCTTTCCTTTGCCACACACTTCTTCCATTTGACCAAGTTTTGTGCATTCGTAGTTGCTGGCTTGGGGACTTCTTGATACAATGAATTCCTTCAAGACATTATCTTCTAGCACAACCTCCATCATGTCCCCCCAGGCTATAAAATTTGAGCTATCTTCTAAGGCATACTCCAGCCTCAACCCATGGAACGTCATCTACCGATCCTAAAGTATGTATGAAAATTCAACTTTCTCCTGTAACCCAAAAACTCAAAACTTCGAAATCTGCTCTAGAGAGCTGATTTTAAATCAGTGATATCTCCCTCATCCAAACTCTGATTCTACTGATTTATTTTTTGAATTTGGGTGTATTTTCCCAAGGAATCCAAATATGCAATTTGTTTCTGAAAATTTTGCAAAGAAATTCTCAGGACTTCTCTACAAATTCTTGGCCCAAAGAACAATCTTGCTCTGATACCATGTAGAATATCTTGTAGATTCACAAGCTCATGTAATCTACTAAAACAAGAGACAAGAATCTACTTCTACTCTTTATAGCAGAAGCCCATAAACATCGAGCAAACAATAATTAATAGAGGAAGCAAATCAAAGGAACATAACATAATAAATATCCGAGGAAAGTCACAGCTCAAAACCCCACTATCTGTGTTGTATTAATCAGGAAAATCAAGATGAAATTACAATGCTTGTTGTTATGAAACCAGCTCAAGAAAAGATAGAAAAGATAGATCAACGCCTTAGAATTCAACCTCTTCGAGGGGGCAACCTCCTTTACATTACATAAATGAACAATTCTTGGATGATACAATTGACAAAACCTCCTTTCTATATATAGGAGTCTAAGGAGTCACAATATAATCCAGCCGACCTAACAATAATAATATAAAGCCACAAAAATAACAATAGAGGGATTCTATGGGGCACAGAAATAACAACATGGGGGTAATAGGGGCACAACAATATAAATAAGGGGTATAACTACAATAGTAATGGGGTAATCACTAGTATTATAGGGACCCAACATGCCCCTCTCCTTCAAAAAGTGTTGTCCTCAACGCTTGAGTAGTTCTGGATACTTCTGCATAAAATTCTCATCCTCCCATGTGGAATCTTCAGCGGATAAGTTCTTCCACTTGATAAGATACTCTGAAATTGATCGATTTCGTAGCTGTCGAGTTCTTGTTTCTGTTACTGCTTCCGGTTCCAATATAATTTTTCCTTCCTCGTCAAGTTCTGGCAATATTGTTTGAACTGGGAGCTTGTCGCCTATAACCTTCTTTAAACATGAAACATGGAAAACTGGGTGCAATCGAGAAGCTGCAGGAAGCTCCAATTTGTATGCCATAGTACCAATCTTTTGCAACACCTTGTACGGACCATAATACTTTGGTGATAATTTATTATCCTTCTTAGCTTGCTTTAGGGACATTTGCTTATATGGTTGTAGCCGTAGGAATACCCAATCACCTACATCAAAACTTCTTTCACTGCGATGTTGATCTGCCTGTTGTTTCATTCTATTTTGTGCCAACACGAGGTTATCCTTTAAGAGTTGGAGGACTTGTTGTTGATGTTCGATGTGATGTTCCACTGCCTGAACCTTAGAATTTTCTCTTAAATATGATGTGATGGATGGTGGTTGATACCCATAAAGTGCCATAAATGGGGTCATTTTTGTTGCTGTATGGAAGGAAGTGTTATACCACCATTCAGCCAGAGGCAACCATTTGACCCATTGTGTCTGTTTATCAGATACAAAGCAACGAAGATATCCTTCCAAACATTTGTTTACTATCTCAGTTTGCCCATCAGATTGAGGATGATAAGATGAGCTATGAGCTAACTGAGTACCAAGACAAGAAAATAATTCTGTCCAAAAATTTCCAGTGAAAATGGGATCTCTGTCACTTACAATAATCTTTGGGTTTCCATGTAGCTTTTGAATTGTTTCCATAAATGCAGTAGAAACTGTACTGGCTTTAAATGGATGTGATAATGCACAAAAGTGTGCATACTTGGTAAGTCTGTCAACTACCACCATGATGACACTCTTTCCCTCAGACTTGGGTAAACCTGTGATAAAATCCATTGAAACCTCCTCCCAACGTTGGCTTGGAATGGATAAAGGTTGTAATAGACCCGGTGTCTTAATTGTTTCAACTTTATTTTGTTGGCAAACCAAACATTCCGCCACAAACTTTTGAATATCTGATTTAAGGCCATCCCAAAAAAATTCCTTCTTAACCCTGTGGTAAGTTTTTAAAAATCCTGAGTGCCCTCCTAAGGGAGAAGTGTGCAATTCCATAAGAATCTTTTGTTTTAGCTGGGAATTCTTACAGAGGTATAAGCGATCTTTGTACCATAACGAATCATTTTTCCAGCTAAATGTATCAGACGTACTGGAATCTTGTTGTAGCTTTCGAATAAGTGCCCACACTTCTTCATCATTCTTCCATTCCTCCCTTGCTTCGTTTATCCAATCTGGTTGGATAATAGAAATGGCGCACAACAATGCTTCCACATCCTCATCCTTTCTTGAGAGTGCATCTGCCACCACATTTTGCTTCCCTTTTTTGTAGATGATTTCAAAGTCATAACCCAACATCTTTGTGACCCACTTTTGTTGCTCTTCAGAGGATAATCTTTGTTCTAAAAAGTATTTAAGGCTATCATGATCCGTTTTTACCTTGAAGTGTCTTCCCATTAGGTAGGGTCGCCATTTCTTAAGTGCATGGAGTATTGCCAACATTTCCTTCTCATAAATAGCTTTGCTTAAAAACTTTCCCTTGATTGGACGACTTTCAAAAGCAATGGGTCTTTCATCTTGCATTAGAACAGCACCAATTCCATTTCCTGAAGCATCACATTCCACAATAAAGGTTTTTGTGAAGTCCGGTGTAGCTAAGACCGGTGCTTGGCACATTGCCTCTTTAAGATGTTCAAAGGCCTTTGTTGCTTCCGGAGTCCATGAAAATGCATCTTTCTTCAATAATGTTGTTAGAGGTGCTGCTATTCTCCCATAATTCTTAACAAACTTGCGATAATACCCTGTCAACCCAAGAAATCCTCGCAGATGCTTTATGGATGTGGGGATTTTCCATTCCTTAATGGCTTTAATTTTGCTAGGGTCTACCTTAACTCCTTCATGAGATACAATATGACCCAAATATTCCACCTCCTGGACTCCAAAGAAACATTTGGATCTTTTTGCATATAATTGTTTCTCCTCCAATAGTTGTAGCACCCTGTCAACATGTTCAACATGATCCTTCCAAGACTTGTTGTAGATTAGTATATCATCAAAAAATACTAACACAAATTTTCTAAGGAATGGTTTGAAAATTGAATTCATCAAACCTTGAAATGTTGAAGGTGCATTGGTAAGGCCAAAAGGCATGACCAAAAATTCATAATGACCCTCATGAGTTCTAAATGCCGTTTTCGGAATGTCTTCAATCTTCATTCTGATTTGATGATATCCCGAACGAAGATCCAACTTGGTGAAGTAAATTGATCCATGCAATTCATCAATGACAGGAATGGGGAACTTATCTTTAATAGTGAGCTTGTTGAGCTCCCTATAATCCGGACACATGCGCCATGATCCATCCTTCTTGTGCACCAATACTACTGGAGCAGAGAAAGAACTTTGACTTGGTTGAATTATACCAGCCTCTAGCATTTCTGCAACCATACGTTCAATTTCACTTTTTTGGACATAGGGATATCTGTACGGCCTGATGTTTGGAGGAACACTTCCTGGAATCAGATGAATAGCATGATCATGATCACGCATAGGTGGGAGACCTTTGGGAGTCTCAAATACCTTGGAATGATTGTCCAGGACTTTTTGGAGATCTGGAGAAATAGATGATTCCAATGTGGAAACATCTAGCGAACATAATTGTGCAATTACACCTCTTTGCTCCTTTTTTAGAAGCTTTGTCATACCATTAGAGCTGATTATCTTTCCTGGTTTCCCTGCAATACCCCTTAATTCAACTTCCTTTCCTTCCATAGAAAATTTGATGAAAAGTTCTTGAAAATTAAAAGCTATTGTACCCAAGGATTGTAGCCATTGGACTCCTAGTACAACATCAGCACCTCCCATTGGAATGGAAAGCATTGGGCTAGTCAATACATATTCTCCCATGGATAGCTTGATATTATGGCACTTTCCAGAGCAATTTATTGTTCCTCCATTTGCAATCATCACTTGACACTCTGGTGCTGGATATAGGAAGCAATTCAATTCTTTTGCTACCTTACAATGAATAAAATTGTGGGTGCTTCCTGAATCAATCAACACTATTACCTTTTTCTTCTTGATTTGTCCTTCTATCTTGATGGTTTGAGGAGTGGTAATTCCCGCCAATGCATTACAAGATATGGTCGGATTTATTTGTTCTTCATCTAGGCTTTGTTCCTGGAGTATATCTTCTTCTTTTGACCTTTCTTGCTCCTTTTCTTCTTCCTCTTCACAATCTATGTAGAATAATTTCTTCTCAGCACACTTATGACCTTTAGTGTATTTGCTATCACAACTGTAACAAAGCCCTTTTGCTCTTTTTTCTTCCAATTGTTGTGGTGTCAACCTTATAGGTTGTGGAAGACTAGGGGCAACAACACTTCCGTCTTTATAGTTGTGAGTGGTATGCTTCCTGGTTGCCATAATTTTGCTTTCCATTTTTCTTGCTAACCTGAATGCCTTCTCTAATGAATCAGGTTCCCAAAGGCGAACATCATGTTGGATATTATCCTTTAAAGACCCTATGAACACATCAATCCTATGCTCCTCTGGAATATCTTTTACCCTTATGTTCAATTTTTGGAACTCCTCAATGTGCTCCATTATTGAACCCTTTTGTTTGAGACTTATCAATTGGCTAAAAAAAGTGTTGCTTTTTGTATCTTCATAATGTGCTATCAATTCTTCCGTAAAAATTGCCCAAGTGATAAATTTTTTACGAGAGCAAAGCCATTGATACCATACAAACTGATTTGGTTCCAAATATACAGTTGCCATACGTACCTTTTGTGTGTTTTGCACATTATTGAGATCGAAGAACTGCTCCATCTGTAATATCCATGTGGCGGGATCCTTGCCATCAAACTTCCTCATATCGATTTTTGGAATATGGTGGGTCTTCGATCCAACATTAGAGTCTATGGAATCATGATTAACATTACTTTTGTTCACATCATGAGTTTCCTTTACAACCTTTTCACCATTAGTAAGTATTTCTTGTAGAAAATTTGTCAAATTTGTCTTCAAATCTGCCATGTCTGTTTTCAAATCTGTCTTCAAATCTGTCTTCAAATCTGCCATGTCTGTCTTCAAATCTGCCATGTCTCTCTTCAAATCTGTCTTCGAATCCTCCATCTTAGCTTCCATGCCCTTTATCTTAGATTCCACGCCATTTATCTTAGATTCCACGCCACTTATCTTAGCTTCTGTTAGCTTTTGTGAGCGTGACATTTGTTGCACTTGTTCTTGTAATTTTGATATATCATGTAGCATTTCTTCCTCTTCTTCATGAGTCATGCTAGAGCTTTCAGGTTCCTTACTAGGTGTTTGCATTTTCTTTCCTCGGGGCATCAGTTACCGATAATAATGCTTTACTATGCCCTTTTAATTCTGTTAAACCAAGCTTACACAAAAATTAAAAAAAAAAAACTACACACCTTTTTTCACTTTATAGAAGCCTGATATTGAATCTGATGTATCTCTGTAATTTTGGATCATCCAATTCTGAAGTTGCAACCTGTAGTAGCCTTCTGCGTCCTCTTTCCAATGCCACAAGTCTGACCAAATTGGATTCTCCAAGGAAGATTTATGTGAAATCTCCCACAGTGACTTGCTTTTAGACTAGTTCAGTAGAGCGAACTTGTACGACGTGCCACAAGTCACTGTTTCAACCTTTGGATCTGAAACACGCATACAAGAAACTACAGTCCGTCCTCTTTCTGTACCTTCTTACGAAATTTCAATCCAATCCCCAGAGAGAAAGTTATGACGATTTTCCCCAGGTCACCTGTTTTGAATGTAATTCAGGAGTCTGCAAAAAGACCAACTTCCTCAGATCATATCTCCGCAAATATCACGCGAAAAGTTCTGAAATTTTGACCCAAGGTTCAGCACGATTTCTTCTCAAATGGGTTTTTTTTGCGACTTCTGAAACGTCACAGAAAAAAAGTTATAGCGAAAATTCCACGATGACCTGTTTGGAGCAGCGAAACCCTAGAATCCAAAGCTCTGATACCAAATGTTATGAAACCAGCTCAAGAAAAGATAGAAAAGATAGATCAACGCCTTAGAATTCAGCCTCTTCGAGGGGGAAACCTCCTTTACATTACGTAAATGAACAATTCTTGGATGATACAATTGACAAAACCTCCTTTCTATATATAGGAGTCTAAGGAGTCACAATATAATCCAGCCGACCTAACAATAATAATATAAAGCCACAAAAATAACAATAGAGGGATTCTATGGGGCACAGAAATAACATGGGGTTAATAGGGGCACAACAATATAAATAAGGGGTATAACTACAATAGTAATGGGGTAATCACTAGTATTATAGGGACCCAACACTTGTTCTCTCTAGAACAATCCTAGCACTCAACAAATTCAATCTCCAACTCATAAGAAAGCTCAAGGCCAAATCTTAGCCAATTCACAAGCTCTCCAAGTCTCTATTCCAATGTGTAATTCCTATGAAGGATAGCTCTTATTTAAAGGGAAATAAAGCATCTAAAAATAGCACAATCCCTCAAGGATCAGTTCCTGATTGCATGCACTATTAGTGCAACTCAGAAAAATCTAAAACAAATAGTACGTTGTCCGTGCACTCTAGTCTCAACTGGGTCTTTCTCAGAATCAACATGCATGAGTTTCTAATGGTGGAATCTTCAGTTAACTAGAGTAGCACTAATTAGGTCACTAGTGTCCCAACTGACTGTTTACTCACTATTAGTTCCTCAAACTGATTGGAACTAATTTAACTGGACTTAACTCAATAAACTGCATTAACTAATTACAACTCATTCATAGCTCATCCTTAACTCCTATAAGTTAGGGAGAACATATACATGTCATCTAAAATACTTCCAATTCGAATTTTCCTAAATTAATTGAATTAATTAAACTCAATTAATTATTTTCAAATTTCTATGACAAAAGAATTCTATTTTAATTCAGAGTTTAATTCAAGGACAAATTAAACTCGAATTTCTTGTTGTAGTTTTCAAAGCTATTCTACATACAAATACCTTTCCAACAATGCAAGAAGCGTGTCAATCGGAGTCTGTATGCAAAAGCTAATTCAATCAGAAGTTGACCTTCATGTTTTCACCGCCATGGTTGGAGAGGATGCCATGTCAGTCCCCATTATTAATGGAAAAGGGGCTAGCCACATGTTCATGACATAGAAGAATCTATAAGAGTCTATATTCTAACTGAGTTGAGGTAGTCAAACCTAACCACTAGTAGACTATCGCGTTGTGGTATAACTCAGCCACTAGGATAGAAAATAGAACACACATATATGATTTGTGCACTATAGCAGCCCACGGGCCACATGCCATACTTCCTTATACTTGCAGCCATATTTCTATTTAGGGAAAGAGAGCGGAGTGACCTTGCCTTCTCTCTTGAAAGGATTTCCTAGAGCATACATTGTGTTGTATGTGTGTGTGAGATTTTATTTTTTCACTCTCTATTTTTTGCATAATTTTCATTCGCATGCATGTATTATTAACAGTAGATCTATAGGTCAAATCTAATAAAACTGTAATAGTGTAGAATTTCATATTTTTAATATTATATTATTGGATTTATTGTGACGAATTGTCCACTGGAATATCCACGAAAGTTTATAGATCAACATATTAGCTTGCTATTGGAATAGTTCGACAAGAAATGCGCTGATAATTTTACAACTTTAAACAACAAGATCGAGAATTCGCAGGCTAACTAATCCCTGCTACAGGATCAGGCCATTTTAGTTTAGTGTAGGCAAGGGCATCTACAGGGTGTCTACAAGAAAATTTCCTACTCTTGGACGCCTGAATGCCTGAATGGAGTATATAGAATATCATATTTATTGTAACTTAAAACAGCTAGCTTCACCTAGCTCAACACCTAAGAATCCAACCCTTGTTTCTTCATCTAAAAGTTGATGTAGCTTGGTTGTGTATATGTTTTGTCTGTGTTTTGTCTTCGGTGAAATTTTGGCCCTTTAGAAGTTTCAAGTGTTTAGTTGTTCAGATTGGATTGTAGCTCTGGCCAATAGACCTGGTAAGGGTGAGGCCTATGGTCTAATGTTTGCATCCACATCACAATGTAACTCTTTAAATTAATGAAAATGTTGACTTATAAAAAATATATATACAAATTATTAAATAACAAATAACATTTCAAAATAAATTAACTCATTTACTAGTATACTACTATAGTTATGCTACTTAATACAATTTTAAAAAAACTACTAGTTAATATAGCTAAAAAACTGATAGAAAATATGATCAAATTCTAGAAAGATCAAATAGAAAGGTTTATAGTGTAACGACCCAGAGTTGATTTTTCATGTAAATAAATTAAACCAAATTCATGGGACATGTGTTCCAATTTGAATGGAGGGAAACAAATTATAGTGGGCATCACTCGTATTTAATTAATGGCTATGGAAATTGGCATTGGTATTGGCAAAGGCAAAAGGCAATAAATGGAAATTAATTAAAAGAAATAAAGGAAAATAAGAGAAAAAGAAGATGAAGAGAAAAAAAATATCCATGCAAAGGAAAATGAAGGAAATTGAAAGAAAATAAAAGGAAAAGGAAACAAAAGGAGAGGGAGAACATTTTATGCTTCTCTTAGCCACTCTTAGTCATTCTTACACACTTATACTCTTGGAGCTTTCTAGTATTCACTTGGACATAGAAGCATTCTCACTTGGGGAGAGAGAGAACTTGGACATAAGAAAGCAAGAAAGCAAAGAATTTGTGAGCAGCGAAGAAGAAGGTTGGAAAAGCAGTTATAGAAGAAGAAATTTTCAATTAATAGGTAGCATTTGTGATTCACTGGCTGATATTTGAATGCATGGGACATGCATTTAATTATTTGGTAACTTTGCTATAATTGGCATGAGATTTGTTAGGATTGATAGTGGTTTCGGCCTTGCCTTGCCATTTCCTAGATAGCCATGTTGTAGTGGGTTCCCTATTTTGGTTAAGCTTTAGATGGTCGGTAGATTTTGGATCCTGGTGGAGGTGGTCTTAGGAAAATTCCCAAGGGTCGATGGTTTTCCTCCTAGAACTCTTGACGAATGGGTGGAGATAGGAAAATTCCTCTAGGTATGATGATGGAAGTCCCTAACTTGGTTGGCTTTATGCATATGTTATTATGTCTTATTTCTTATTGAGACTAATGTGCACATGTACTGGTTATTTTGTTGATTTTATGGTTTGTCTTGAGTTCATTTTGGTTAAATGTTGGTTATCAACATGGCATATTCTTATTGTATAATGTGATGTTTTTATGGATCTTTCTTATAGATTGATAAGTTATTGAATGGTTATGTGAATGCATGGTCTAACTAGTGTTTGATGAAAGTAGCTCGAGAGGGCATTGAGCCCTCTTGATGATTCTCTGATGAAGCTA
Source organism: Pinus tabuliformis (assembly GCA_031772625.1). NCBI lineage: Eukaryota > Viridiplantae > Streptophyta > Pinopsida > Pinales > Pinaceae > Pinus > Pinus tabuliformis. The sequence goes on from CM062816.1 coordinate 1,572,315,499, forward strand.
AGGGGACAGTGAACAGATATGCATTCATGACTTGTAGTTACTATGTTTACCATGTGTTTGACGAAATGTTTATCATGTGTTTGGAAATTTTGGAAAAGATCTTAGCCTTAGTATTTATTATACAAACTTATCATCATCTTAAATTGAACTGGAAATTTATGGGTTGTTCTAGGTAGTTGATTTGTAGCTAGCACTAAAAATATGGAACAGGGCTTCTAGTGATGAAAATTTGACTAAAATGAGAGGGGGGTGAATCGGTTTAGTATATTCATGGACATTAAAATTATTTTCATTAAACTCATTAACTGAAACATTACATGAGAAACTTAAGAAATAATGACCAACAAATTGACTATGTGAACAACAAGTAATAAGCAAACCAAAACATCACATGAACACATATTGACACGAGATTTATGTAGAAACCCATAACGGGAGAAAACTACAATTTTATTATTGTTTTTGTTAGGGTTAGTATTTTTCATTATCGATTGTTTCTCATATTCTTTTACTTTTAGTTTTTAAATAAGTTGAGCCTATGACCATTGTTTTTGTCATAGGTTCGAAGGTCATTGTTCGACATCGCCAAATTTTTGTCATCAAGTGGTTCATTCAAAGTGTGAAACAGTGTCAAGTCATTGGGAGTCATGGTTGCACATATTCATATAGTCAAGTCAAGGGGTATGTGTCAGTTCTGTGTCTGTCAAAAATTGTTCAATTGAGTCCATCATGGCCAAAATACTGGTGCTCAAGGAATATGGTCTTTAAAAAAATAATTTGCATTTCATTCCCTAATCTTAGGTACCCTTGATTCCCTAATTGTACAACCTGATTTCTCATGATTCATTTATTAATATCCCTTCCCAAAAACTTACACCCATACCCTTGTTTCCCTTCTTACCACCTACCCATCATTCACATTACTTTCATTTATCCACCCCCCCTTTTTATCCTAAATATATTTCCCCAAAAGACCAAAATACCCCGCATGTATGACATAACCCCACCCCTCAACTATCTAAAGAATGTTATACTTCCTAACATTCCAATCATTTTCCATGCTCAATTGATCATATCACTCTAAGTGGAGCGCTTCATGAAATCACACTACAAGAAAAAACAGGTGCAATTCAAATCAAATTGAGATGACCGCCTTAATCCCTACAAAGTATCTTCATGCTGAGTCTAGGCTAGTAAACCATCAAAGTCAAAGCTTTAGGATCGATCCACAACAAAGATAGTGACAAAGAAAAAATCTATAGTAATTGTAAACCCATCCCTGTGCACCAGTTCTACCCAGTTATTCGTTGCACACAGTGTTGCACAGTCGTTGCGCAGCGATCCTCCAGTGCTACACAGTCTTGACACTTCTTGGATTTCCACCTTCTACTAATCCTGAGGTAGGGGTCTTACCACTTCACCTAATCTTTGTTAATAAGCATAATTTAGGGTTAATCAAGTCATGTTATTCCCTTGTTTCGAAATCATTGTGCATGCCCTGTGTCAGGCAGACTTTAATTCAAAAATTGGAATTGGAGCTTTGTAATTGAAATGTGAGTGTTTTCATATGTTGAGCTGGTTTAGGTAAAGGTCCACAAGTTCTATTAATTTCCAGTAGTATTTAAATACATTAGTAGACCCTCTTTCCCATTGTGCAGCATGTCTATAAAGCATAGTTTGTTGTTATTGTCTTCAAATGTAAAGCCTAGGGTTGTTGTCAATCGTATAAAATCTTGTTATTGTTGTCCAAAAATAGAGACTATTATTTTTACTATTATCCACGTATCCTTCCACGAAAGCCAAAGGAAAGCTTTCCCTCTGTGTACAAAGATAGATGGCTCCCATTGTAAATAAAAAGGAGGGGAAATTATACGAATTGAGCCAAAAACGCTAGACCTAGTGAACTATAATCCAACGATTAGAGTAGCCTTTGAAAACTCAGGATGTGTCCCCTTTTGTGAGAAAATACAAGAAGTAGGTCACCATATGCAACTGGGTAGTATGTTTTCCTTGAATCTCAAGGAGGGAAAAGTTAATTTAGGGAACCTAGAGCTATTTATTTCAGAAAAACTTATTGTGGATGCCACAACTATCCCTGCAAATGGAGAAACGTGGAGGGAGATGATTTGAACATGTCATGTTTCAAAGAGTTTGTAAAGCCACAGTTCAAAGATAAATTTGACACTACTTTTCCTAGCACACACCTCCAGAGCCATTATAGCCAGCTACTCAAGGTTATTCAAATATATTTCACCAATGAGGGTAGGTTCAACAAAGTTTCTAAATACCACCTCAGAATTTTGGTACATTTCACTTCTAAATAGACCATGAATCTACCACACTATTTGTTCAAGAGCCTAGGGAGGAAGGGGGAGAAAGTGCAAGCTAAGAAGGATAGTCACATGTCTAGCCTATTTCATTTTTCTTTGATAAATATTTTGGTTATGTATGAGCTTGAAAAGAAAAAAATCTCATGGCAAAGTTTTTTTTTTTTTTTCTTGGTCTAGGTCTTCTACCTCAAGCAGACATTCCACCCATGGATGTTTGTGAGGAGAAGGAAGAGACTGAAAATGAGCGAGTGGCCAAGACAATGGTGAATAAAGCAGGTTAAGGTAAGAAGCCAAGTAAAAAAGGAAAGGAGAAGGTTCAAGCACAAGAGGTTCATGTGTCATAGGTTCAAGAAGCAAAAGCTCAAGTAATAGAGTTGCAAACAGAGGAGGTTGTTCAAGTTGCTAAGGAATATGCACAGTTTTTATTGAGGCCTAGAACTAGGTCAAAGGGTAAGAAGGTTGTTGAGGAGCCAACTCCTCAACAAATTGATGACATTCCAAAAGGTAGACAAGTGGGAAGTATAGAGGAAGAATGGGATGTTAAAATGAAGGAAGAAAGTGATGAGGTTTCTAGGTTCAAGGATGCTCTTGAAAAGGCACAACTTAAGATTACCTTCTTGAAGAGGTAAACCAAAGAGCTTGCACACACAACTTCATTAGCAGCCCAAGAAAAAGAGTCATCAAAGGAACCACCTAAGCCTATTGCACAGGAAAAAGGTAAATAGGTCATAGATGTTGAGCAGTTGGAGGAGCCCAAGGTGAAGTCTAGAAGGCCTGCAACTAGAGCATCAAAACTTAAGCAAGGGTGAGTCTAGAAGATGAAGCAAATATCTCAGTCACCAGACATACCTGGATTTGATAAATGGTGAGAGTATCAAAGGTATTTAAAAGAGCTTGAGGAATGTCAAATGATGATGATGCAAATATTCTAGGACAATAAAGACTTCAAAAGAGTTGTTAATCAATTGATTCTAGATGCCGACAAGGAATTAATTGAAGTGTGTGAAGCACTTGACAGGGAAAAATTCCTCCTTAAGTGGTCTCTCCCTACAAGGAGACAACTAAAAAAATATTACATCATAAATTTGGTCTTAAAGAGGAGGTTAGGGGTCACGAAGTAGAAGCTATTGAAAGCTTGAAGGTTGAGGAATAAATACAAATAGGCAATTGGGGTGCCTCCATCTGGGAACACACCTAGGCTAAGACCTAAGCTACAGACAACATCAAAGTCACCTCAACCAACATTGAGAAAAGAAGGTGACACCTCATCCAAAGGCACTAAGACCAAGACATCTCCCAACAAGCCTTCAGCCAGTAAAAGAAAGAGGAGGTAATGGTTTACTTCCTGGTTTTTCAAATTTTGATGATTGCTGGAAACTTCCAATGTTGCGCAATAGAGCTCATTAAATATTTGTGAAGGTTGTATGGACCACGTTTTGGCATTGTGAAGGTTTCTTTTGTAGTCTGAAGTTTTGATTGAATAGTTGGGTCCATCTTGTGTAATTTGAATAAGGAAAGGAGGTGCAATTAGTATTTTTGAAATTCGTTGTGCAATGCTACGCAACTGTTACACATAGTTTTGTATGGTTTTTAAAGGTTTCCACATGTCATGGGGAGAATGGAGGAGTTTTTTTCTTTGTTAGGAGCCTACTTAGCACCCAGTCACAGGCCAACTATCTTCTAGCACATGGGAAGGTGTGAGGACCCAACTATAGGTCCTCTAACTACTACTACATTCATTCAAATAAATTTCTCTAATTTTCATAACAAGGAAAATTCCAGGTTCATAAAACATCATAAGCATCAACATAAATTAATTTAATTTACAACATGTATAACCTGTAAAAATTTACATAACTAAAATAAATGACGAATAATACCTGTTCCAATAGCTTAGTTGAGATGCTCTTGATCTCCATGCTCCTCTTGACTACCTGACTGGATTTGCCTCCTACCCAACTAGGAAGAAATCCCTAGCCCAGGGAGCCTCCATAGGTTCCCTAGCCCTTCAAGTCCAAGTCCAACCAGATGTAGTGCGTCCAAATTTAACAAACACTCTCCATATCCAAGTTTGATCTCCCTCCTCTTTCTCCACATCCCTCCTCCAAAACAAAATCCTACAAAACCAAACCAATCTAAAACCAAGACCAAGGATCCCCTCTCCTCCCATCATCCTTTCCCTTTTATGCCCCCTTCTCTTCTCCACCTCAACCACCTATCATTAATGTCATAACTACCCCCTCATCCTTACATTTGACTTATCTTCTCCTAAATATATTTGAGAGGACATTTTGGGGATGAGATATGAATATATAATTTGGTAATTAATTGGAGAGGATCATGTCTTCTCCCATGTAAATTTGAGAGGACATTTTGGAGATGAGATATAAATATATAATTTGGTAATTAATTGGAGAGGACCTTGCCTTCTTCCAAGTAAATTTGAGAGGACAATTTGGGGATATGGATATTTAAATTGGAATAAATGGAATTAGACCATATCCTATAAAAATTTAAATTTGAGGACGTAAGTTAGGAATTGAATAATAACAAAATTTATATCAGTAATAAATTTTACAATTTCACCAATGTAGGTATGTACCAATATTTCTTGATAATTATAAGTCAATATTTTAAGGAAATTTAAACACTTAAAATTTGCATGATAAGATTAAGTAGGGCATTACATACACTCCTCCTTCAGAAAACTTCATCTCAAAGTTAGAGTGTAAAATATACAAGGAGTTCGAAGCAGTTTGGCAATAAGGCATAACAAAATAGAGAGGGAGTTATAGTAGTAGAGTTTGATAATTCAGACAATGACATCACGTTCCATCAAGAGTCTCCAACTGATATATATCCTCCTATCCTTCTTTACCTACTTCCTTTCCCACCCTATCCATCCTCTACTACTATATACGGTGGCACCAGATATACTAATCTAACCACTTATAAAACCAATAAGGCGGAAGCATTGACTATATCGACCTAACTTCCCCAGTAGGAAACTAGCAATCGTCATCACACGTCTATGGGAGCATGTCCACCACTACCCTCCCACGATTCCAGGTTTGGAGGTAGTCTTTCCACCTATCATTTACATTTTACCCATGTCATAAGAGTGCATATCAGGTAGATACCAAATGTAATAGAGCAATGTACATCATACCTTTCCTCACTAGATGTCTTGACCTTCCCAATGGAAGAGTAGATCTTGGTTATCATATAGTTCTTTCCAATCTGTGGGTTAGTTCTCATCCATGCATATTTATAACAACAAAATAGATACAGATACATGATCTTTAACATCATCTTATTAAGTCTAGTATCTACATATCAATTTTGTAGTTCATACTGGAAATAAATCTTACATTAAATAAATCATAATTTCACTAAGGAACTCATTAGATAAACCATATCCACTTAAGCCGCACATGAAGCAAAAATAAATCTAACAAGTCATGCACTAGATAAATCATAACCAAGTAAGTCATACATTAGGTCATACATCGAACATTTCAATCATCAATACCTAATCCATCTAATGATTTATGTCAGTAGTTTCACTTATCCAACTAAATGCATCAATATTACATAGTGTTCATAAATAAATAACATGGAACTGCAAATAGAGCCTTAGCATAGATAGCTATCTAAGTCAAGATGGACATCATAAATGGTCAAAAGTGGGGTAATTGTGACATATATTCTTTGCGTCCTCTCGGGCAGCAGATCTTGGGTTAGACTTGTCCCATTGTATCTTAACTTGGTCCACCAAGTGATGCCTAAGCTATCAAACCCTATGTTATAATATGCATAGAGGTTTTATCATTATGGTTCCCACGTCTGAGACCTATAACTCCCTCTAGTCAAGTTTGTGGGATTCATCAAAAACATAATGTTATAGGACATAAACATAAAAACATCACAAGTTTTATGCAAGTGGGGTGGTAGTTCAAGAAAATACGACAATGGTCTAATTTTCTCTTTGATTCTAAAAGGTCCTATAAATCTAGGTGGTAACTTCATACCTTTCTCAAACTGAATAGTGTTAGGAATAACTAAAAATAAAAACAAAACTCAGTCCCCCACTTTAAAACTTCGATCGATACTATGTTCATCAACATAAATCTTTTTCTTGTCTTGTTCTTCCTTTAAACTTCATTGAATCTATATTACCTATTCCTCCATTTTTTGAAACAATCCTATCGTGACTATTACTGTTTCTTCCATCCTTTCATTGACTCAATGGTGTCCTGCATGGCCTCCGATATAGAGCTTGACAAGGAGGCATCCTAATTGAATTATGGTGATTTTTGTGATGGAAAACTCTACCAATGATAAGTATCTTTCCTACCGAGTCTAATTATCCATGACATACATTATAGGCATATACTCTATAACCAGATTTACTCTTTCAGTCTTTCCATCTATTTATAGACGATATGCAGCGCTAAGGTTTAACTAAGTCCCCAACACTAACTGCAACTTGTCCAAAATGTGTATGTAAAGTGAGAGTCCTTATCAAAATGATCTTTGTGGGTAACCCATGTAGCTAGATAACTTCACCTATGAATACTCAAGCCAAAATTGGAGCAGTATCTTAGACAAGGTAGTTAGCCACCTAGAGATACCAAATACATGGCCAAAATAGAATATGTTAAAGTTGTTTCTCCAGGAAGAGAGAAACTCATCTAGGGCATGTGTCTAACACTTGTTTGTCACTTTTCCTATTTTAGGACATGTGTCCTAGCATGTCACTTACCTGACATGTAGGATATGGACACACCCCCCTTGAGGGCTGTATCCTGTTACTTGGCTTGTAATCCTAAATCAATTAATATTTTTTTCCTTCCATTAATGTTACAAATGGGTAGGTACTGTTTGCAAAAACTGATGAAGTGTAGTTACTTTATCTTATTCATTATTTTAAAGGCTTCAATTTTTTGCCTACTGGAACCATATTATTGAAATGACTCAAGTGCATGAGTTAAATTGTCCTTCATTTTAGTGTTGACAAACTGGGCTTCGGTCCGTTGATTATTCTAGAATGTAATAATCCCTGTCATTCATGACAGGTATATTTGAGTATCTATGTAGATGGATGCATTTTACTATTGAATGGAAAATAATGGTATTTACAATGTACTTAAAGTTGAGTTAATCAATTGTGGGATTCACCTGAGGAATTCATATTCAGAAACAGGGAAGCACTTGAGAGTGAGTATGTTAGTTCCAATCTTCATCATTCGATCGATTTAATATTTGGCTACAAACAACATGGAAAGTTATTTGTAGAGGTATCATTCTTTTGTATGATCTATTCATGCGACATTTTGCATTAAAATTTAAAACAACATTTTTGTTTGTCAACATTTGATTCTAAAGCTCTAAATTGTTTATGGGATAGCAGGCTGCCATTGTGTTTTACCATGTAACTTATGAAGGTGCAGTTGATATAGAAGCAATAGAAGATCCATTACAACAGGATGTTGTTGAAGGTCAAATTGCAAATTTTGGGCAGACACCTATCCAACTTTTTTGGAAAAAGCATCCTAAGCGAAGGCTACCCATGCCGATTGCCCATCCATTATACTATGTACCAAGCTCAATAACACTGACTTCAGTAGTTTCTGCAGGCCTTCAAGAACTGACAATAATAGTATTTGTTGGTGTGATGGAGTTAACTATTGCACTTGTAAACCAGGACTTATCATGTCTGTCAAAATGTGGCTTACCTCACAATTACAGACTGGAGGCAACTTCACCTTTTCGTCTTCAGAGGTTTTGTAGAAAATATAATGCTTACACAACTTAATTTCAGTTTCGCAATTGGATCTTATTTCAGAGCATGTTTTTCCATAAAATAATATGAGTTATTCATTTCCTTGGTACCTAATACGAGGTGAATGTGGACTGGCCAAATAGCATTACTAGACAATTTGTATGAAGTCTTGTTTTATATTTGCTATATTGAATAGTTGTGATGAAAGTAAAATATCTTATCAAATCTGACCTTATCGGTACACATTACTCTTGAGAGGAACCATTTTTTTGTATTGGTTCAGATCTTAGTATTCCTCGTAAAATTGGTGGTCCCTTGGCTGAGAACCTTGAGCTTGGGACATAGTGTTTTGCTACCCTACAAGCCCAGTCATCGATCTTTCTGCTGAGTTGTGGAAATTGGGATAACAGTTTCAAAGTTATATATTTGAATGATGGATGCATGGTTCAAATCATAAGGCAACACAAATACCTGGTCAACTATGTTTCAGGTATTTGACAACTATATTTTCTAGAAATCCTTTTGGACATTTTTTCCTGCTTTTAATTTTTAAAGTCTAGAGTACAACACTTCTTTTTCTATCTCCAAATTCTCTGCCATTATTCTATGTCTGGGACTTGATCATCTTTATTAACCTAGTGATCTGGCTATGTGGTTCTCATGTCTTCTTCAACTATTAAATTCTAACATCTATAGTCCTTGGGCTTTGCATTTTTTCCTAGAGTCCACAATGCAATATTAACAACGACCATTAGCTTAAACGGGCAAAGCCTAAGATTTTTATTCTCAAGGAGGATGGATATTTTGTACTTATTTTCCTTGGTATCTATGATTAAGTGGGTGCTGGTTTGACTTGATTATTCTACATACCTAGTTATGTTTTCCATCAACCTACATTTTCTTCTGCTAGTTTATCTGAGTCCAAATGTTTGCTTCCTATAGTATATTTTCCTGATTTTGTAGTTTCATTTCAAGAGAGTGATCTCCCTGAATATCAACTGGAATATTAAAATTTTCTTTCTTAATTTCAGTGGCAATGGATGGGAGTATTGTAGTTACTGGTAGTCATGATACGACAATTATGGTATGGGAAGTTACTTCGTCTAATAGAATTGTCAATAAGAAGGTCCGAGATGCACAAAATATCCCAGATTGGATTCAGAAAGATCATATTTTATCAGACAACCCTTGCCACATTCTTTGTGGAAATGATTATGTTTTCACTTGAGTAGTTGTCTGCATGGAGCTTGACCTTGTTGTCAATGGATCTAAAGATTCCAGTTGTATTCTTCATACTTTATGGCATGGTAGGTATGTAAGGTCTATTTATCATCCTATTGGCCCAAACAGTTAATTAACCAAGAAGAAATGAAACTGAATGTAAGGCACAAGTAAAAAAAACACAAGATTTTTACATGGTAAAACCTTGACAAGATGTCAAGGAAACATCCACAAGGTAGGGGATTGTATTTTCTTAAACCAACAATGATTCTCCTTATTACAATAGTTTGGGCATTCATCATTTTATAGGAGGCTCCTCTATTACGTAACAGTTGTTTCATTATAAAACCAACTTGGCAGTAAATACAATTTTACACATATTTACAATTAGTTGTCAAATTTGAACAAACACCACCTCAGAAATTTTTTTCCTAATCCCTTTCCCATGCCCATTCATCATCTCTTCTGCAAGCCAAGAGAAGTTAAACACCATCGCAACTTCTCTACTGTAACTGGCTTCGTAAATATGTTTGCACAATTTTTCCGTGTATGGACCTTCTTAAGAGCTACTTTTCCACCATCGATCACATGTCTCAGAAAATGGTACCTTACATCAATGTGCTTGGTCTTGCTGTGATAAGTTGGATTTGTAGCCAAGTGAATAATACTTTGACTGTCACAGAGCACATTCACTCTCTCCTGCATCCTTCCAATCTCATCAAGTAGACCCTTTAACCATATTGCTTCTTTACTGGCATCTGAAGCAGCTATATTATGCTTCGATAGTGGACAACAAAACTATTTCTTGAAGCTTTGACATCCAAATAATTGCTCCACCTGCAAGAGTAAAGACAACCTATAGTAGATATCCTTTTGTCCAAATCACCTGCATAATCAGCATCTACATATCCACAAACTAATCCTTCACTACCATTAAAGATGATTCAATGGTCACTTGTGCCTCTTAGATATCAAAGCACCCATTTCACTAATTGCCAATGTTCTTCACCTGGATTTGCCATGAACCTACTGACAACTCCAACTGCATGTGAAACATCAGGTCTTATATATACCATCGCATACATTAAGTTTGCTACAACATTTGCATATGGTACATGAGACATATACTGCTTTTCTTCATGAGTTATAGGACTCAAAACTGACGAAAGCTTAAAATGGGAAGCTAATGGAACATTAACAGGTTTCACATTGTTCATACATAACTTTTCAAGTACTCTTTCCACATACTTCTGTTGTGATAACCAAATCTTACCATTTTTCTGTCTCTGTGTATCAGATCCATGTCCAAGATATGTTTTTCTGCTCCAAGATCCTTCATATCAAACGCTCTAGAAAGATGATTCTTTAACTTGTTGATCTCTTCCATGCTTTTTCTTGCAATAAGCATATCGTCAACATACAAAACTAAGATAATGAATATGCCACTGAAACTCTTGAAGTATACACAATGATCATACACACTTAGAATAATAAAGTTTTGGTTCACCATGAAGAAGTCAAACTTCTTGTACCATTTCCTGGGAGACTGCCTTAGGCCATAGAATGATTTCCTAAGCTTGCAAACAAATCTTCTACTGTGACCTTGTACAAAACCTTCTCACTGTTCCATATATATCTCTCCATCGAAATCACCATGTAGAAAAGTTGTTTTAACATCTACCTTTTCTAACTCAAGGTTAAGTAATGCAATTAGTGCCAACACAATATGAATAGAAACAAGTTTCACAACTGGTGAAAAAATCTCATGAAAGTCGATACCTTCAACCTGGGAATACTATTTTGCTACCAGTCTCGTCTTATACCTTTGGATACTTCCATCAACTTTCTGTTTAATTTGAAGACCCATTTGCATCCAACAAGACTTATCCCTTCAGGAAGTTATACAAGATCCCAATTATTGTTCTTAGCTAAGGAATCCATTTCTTCTTCCATAGTCGTTTTCCATTTTTCGCTATCTGTATCATCTATTGCTTCCTAATAACAATAATGTTCCCCATCTTAAGTAATCAAATCCAAAGATGAAGCATAATCTTCATACATTTTCAGAGTTTTTATTTCCCTTGTAGACCTTCTTAGAGTGACTGGTTGTTGAACTGGTTCAGAAAATTCAACAGCTTCCTTTGTATCCTCAACGCCTTTTCATCTGGAAGTCTCTCCTTCCTTTCGAATTTCAAAGAAAGGTCTAGCCTCCAACTAAATTTGTTGATTTGGCGATACTTGCTCCTATTCAATTCTTTCAACATTTGATTTTAAAAGAGAAGATTCATCAAATGTTACATCTATCCTAATGACTATCTTCTGTGACGTAGGATCCCACAACCTGTACCCTTTCATCGCATAGTCCTACCCAACAAAGACATTCGATTTTGGATCTAATTTTGAATCCTGATTTTTAGGAATAAGAGCATAAGCATCACAACCAAACATTCTTAAATGTGAATAATCACAAGACTAACCTGATCAAATTTCTTCACGAATTTTACAATTAATTTCTACTAAAGGTGATTTGTTAACTAAATAACAAGTAGTGGACACTGCTTCTACCCACAACTCCTTTTGCAGGTTAGCATTGTTGATCATGCTTCTGGCTCTTTCCATAAGAGTTTGATTCATATGTTCAGCAACACCATTTTGCTGAGGAGTATAAACAACAGTTTTGTGTCTAACAATTCCTTCATCCTTACAGTGTTGTTCAAATTCTAGAGAAGTAAATTCACCACCGTCAATGCTTGAACATTTAATTGATTTGTCGGTTCTTTTTTCTACCATTGCTTTAAATTGTTTAAAGAAATTGAATACATTAGCTTTCTTTTTTAGCATAAAGACCCAAACTTTATGGGAGAAATCATCAATAAAAGTTAAAAAATATAGAGCACCTCCATATGATACAATAGGAGATGATGCTCACAGAGTAGAATGAATATAGGCTAAAATTTCTTTACTATTATGACTTCCAGTTTTAAATCTCTGTTTACACTATTTTCCATACACACAATGTTTACACAAATCCAACTTCAAGGATTTCAAAACAGGAAGTGATTTACATTTCATCGGTACCTGAAGACCTTTCTCACTCATGTGACCCAATTGTTGATGCCATAGGCGAGTACCTTCTTCTTCTTTCTCTGACACAATCATTGCTTCACTGATCTGAGTACTTCCTTTGAGTCTGTAAATATTTCCAACCTTTTCTGCTTTCATAACAACTTGGGCGCCTTTAGAGACTTTTAGCACTCCATTCTGACCTATAAACTTATAACCATCTAAATCTAACACTGCCAAAGAAATCAATTTTTTCTTCAAATCAGATACATGTCTAACACTAGTTAATGTTCTAAATGTTTTATCATACATTTTAATCCTAATATTTCCCATCCCAACAGTCTGACATGATACATTATTACCCATAAACATAGAACTACCATTTACATCTTCATATGAAGTAAATCAATTTCTATGTGGACACATGTGATGAGAAGCACTAGAGTCTAATAGCCAACTTTCAAAATCCTGAGAGACATTACACACAGGTCAACTTTCATCTATCATACATAATCCTTCAGCAGATAAAACTTCATCTATCGTACCTAAATCAACCTGATTTGATTCCTTCTTTGGATTATCAGACTCTTTTCATTTCCAATAGTCTTTCTTAAGGTGTCCAATTTTATTGCAGTGTCAACATTTTGCCTTACACTTCTTTCCCTTTGATTTTGATTTGGAAGACCCCCTTGCTTTCTCTCCTCTCTCCTTTGACCGTCCTCTGGATATCATGGCTTCTGGTGCAATTGTCTCGATACTGGATTTCCTCCATACTTCTTCAGATAAGAGAGCTCCCACAACTAATTTAAATTTCAAAGAATCAACAGTGCTCAAACGAATTGAAGTTACGAAGTGGTCCCACGACTCAGGCAAAGAACACAACAAGGTTATAGCTTTGTCTTCTTCCTAAATTTTAACTTCCATATTTGTCATATAAGTGTATTAAAAACATTTAAATGTTCTGCAACTTTTCTACCCTCCTTCATCCGAACATTGTACAATTGCCTTTTCAAATAAATTCTATTGTTTAACAACTTTTTCATATATAGTTTTTCTAGCTTTTCCCATAAACCTGCAATTGTACTCTCTTCAACAATGCTGAAGACAACTTCATCCGCCAGGCATAACCTGATGGTACTGAGAGCTCGGGCATCCAAGTCCTCCCAATTTGAATCTGTCATGCTAGCAGTTTTCTTCTTTGCCTCGTCTAGAGCTTTGTACAACACCCGTTGCACCAAAAAATCCCTAACTTCAGTTTCCATAGAGAAAATTTGTTATTGCCGGTGAATTTCTCCACCTCAAACTTTGCATTCATCATCTTGGCCATTTCTTTCCTCCTAGGTTTCAGTCTGTGAACTAGGGTTTCTTAACAATAAAATTGGTTTGTCTTCTTCCAACAAGGGTTTTCCAATTTTTCTATCCACAAAATCAATTTCAAAATTTTGTTCCTTAAAAAAAATAATTTTTCAAATTAACTAAAAATAAATAAAAGAAAAAGAAAAAAAATCTACAATAGTTTTTTGGAAGAATTCCCTTTAATTTATGTTTCCTTGACAAAAAAAACCTTTTTTTTCAATGAGCCCTTTTCTTAAAATATTTCAAAAATCCTGAGACTGCCTCGAATACATAGAAATTTATGTACTTATTTTTTAAAAACTTCAGATCATATGTTCAACATAATTAAAAAAGAAACTGATTTGTTTTCTTCAACTCACAGTTTTCCAATCTGTCCACTCCAAACAAAAAAAACCAGAATTCATTTTTTTTTTTAAATGCCTATGATGTTTCTTTCTCCTCTGCATTGGACCTTTGATTTTTTCGGCAGAAGCCTCTAAAAAAAATAGTGGGCTAGATAATCAGATTAATCAGCCTCTATGCAGTTTTCTCCCTCACATTTAGCGGCAATCCCTCTTCAACAAAAAAAAGGTGGAACACGGGCTATGGTGTAATCTGCTATGTCAGGCAGTGAAACGACAACGTCTTTCATCATATTTGTACCAAACACTTTCACCTTTTCTTATGCAACATATCCCCTTCTTCACACAGTAATAGCCCAGCCGTAGTGTATTTGAGGGTTGGTTTCGCCTTTTCTTATGCATCATCTCCCCTTCTTTCACAGAAATGACCCAACCGCAATGCTTTCAACTTTTCTTATGCTCTTTGAGAGCTTGGGCTCCCAATATTCACGATGTATCCTCAATTCAACTTGGCTCCAATACCAATTGTTGGCCCAAACTGCTAATTAACCAAGAACGAAGAATTATATAGATGAAACTGAATGTAAGACTCAGGTAAAAAAACACAAGATTTTTACGTCGTAAAACCTTGGCAAGGTGTCATGGAAACATCCACGGGGAAAGGGATTGGATTTTCTATTAAACCAACAATGATTCTCCTTATTACAATATTTCCAGCATTCATCATTTTATAGGAGGCTCCTCCGTTACATAACAGTTGTTTCGTTATAAAACCAACTTGGCAGTAAATACAATTTTACACATATTTACAATTAGTTGTCAAATTCCAACACATCCAAATGGAAGTGCACTATCCAAGATGGTAGTATCACGACATGGTCGACTTGTATTATATTCTAATGATGATTTGAATCTGCTTCTTTACTCAATCAATAGGAAACTTCTTGCAACTTCTGAAACAAATGGTTGTATTATTTGCATGGAGCTTAGCAGTTGTGGTGAATTCTTGGTTTGTTCAGTGGATAAAGCACATATAATATTATGATCTATGCATTCACTTGAAATTGTAAGTGATATGATGCAATGGGAAAATTTATTTTGTCATTGAGTGTGAAATCAGAACATTGTTTCTTAGTCGGGACACAATATGGGAGCCTCCTCGCTATTCATTAGAAACTCCCCAGCAGCATAAGAGTAGTCTTCTTCAAAAAATTAAATCAAGGACGTTTGCAATAGGGTCACTAAGTTGGTGATTTATGGATTCAACAAACAACATAGAATGGCCAGCTGAGCAATAGGATATAGTTGCTTCAAGTCTTTTATTTCAAACTATCAAATCATAGGCATTTGTAGCACAGTGTAGCTAAGTTGGAAAATCAGTTTTGGAGTGATAAAATGGATCCAGCATTCAGCATACATTAGACCAACGAATCCATTGCTTACAATCGATTCAAGTTATTTTATCAAAGCTTCAAATCTGAAGAGTTTCCGTGGTAACTATGTTGGCAGCTTTGTTCTCAAGTGATACAATGGATCTGGTATCCAAAATACATTGGTCATTTGAGCCATGATTCATAGTTTCTTAAGGTCCTTTTTCTTTTCTCATATTTGTTTTCTCGCCCAAATGATCATATGTTTGATTAGTATGGTGTAGATGGGCATTTATTTCTGATGTTATTTTAACACCAAATGATTTCCACATGCCCCGGTTTACTCATGCAATTTTCGTTCTAAAGAAAAAAATACAAATCAAGTGAATCTCTTATTCTAATGCACTAATGGAAATATTCGTTTAAATATTGATTGATGTACAAGATACCAAAATGTGATAGATATATACAACCTTAACTAACATTATAGTTTAGTTTGGTTGAGAAGCTCATTTTTCAGAACGTCATCTAGTTCCTTCCCTTAGATAATTTTTTTTCTCTCCTCTTTCATATGGTAGAGAACAATAAATGAAGTTGAAGAAACTTGGATTGTATTCACTTCACATGGCTTATGTTTTTTTTTTCTCTTATATAATTTGTACTTGATCCTTGCAGAGGTGGAACTACAACATGTTTTGAAAGGTTCATAGATTGTTACATAAATGTGCCTTAAGACCGTTTGACATGGTATTGGAAGATTAGCATAAGCTTCTAAAAGGACAAATGAGTGACCATGGTACATAAATTTAGTCTACACAGTGAAATTATTTTGTGGATGTTGGCAAGAGAGAATGATTTGGCTACCTTTTGTATCATTCCAAGTGAAAATAGAACTGGAATGACCTGCTGAGCTGTTGCATGATGCCTGAAACTTAACCTAGATACTTGTAACAATTTAACAATAACTGTACATTTGTCTACTATAATTTATTGCCAAATTCTACAAATTATTTTAATCCATGGTGCAAGTATGTCTATATGTCTTTGGTCAGCATTTCAAACTCTGGCTAGGGGTGCATGTGTATGGAGATATGTATCATGTGGATTAATTTTTTTATTTTTATTTTTTACTCCCATCTTTTTCAGGAATTCTCATAGATGTTGGATGTTGTACACTATTGTTTGGCCAGTTTTCACCCTTATTTAAAAACAATCTTGCAGACTAGAGAATCTAGCTAGTAGTCTCTACAGTTGATGTAAATATTAATTCTTTGAAGTCACAAGAAACTTCAAATCTAGCCAAATTGTTGCTATTATAATTATTGGATTGTTTATAAGAAGTTCTCACCAATCAGAATTGTCCATAATATCTTCATTTTCAATAGACATTTTAGAAAAGGTAAAGTATAAAACTAAAGTGTTGTTCTACATTGGACTTTAAAGTGCAGATTCTTACTTTATAAGATGCATTGAGTACAAGTCCTGTTACTCATGTAGTTAATTGAATGGAAAAATTATACTAATGATGTCTATCTATAATTGAAGCCAACAAGACTGGCATTAATGCATCACACGCAACTAACAAGACTGGCATTAATGCAATGCACGCAACTAAAGAGATTTACTCAAAAAATCTAAGTCCATTTATCATAAACGAGAGGCATAAGTTTCTCCAAATCAACATATGCCTTCTTTTGTTGTAGTTTAATTGAAAAGAGAACTCATGAAAAATGTTCTCATTTTCTTTGTGATGAATTTAGCGTTCTATGGCATGATGACATTACCATGTGGTCATTTTTTTTTGCTGCCGATCATGAATTTTGAGCAAAGCTTTGGTCCCTTTATGATCCTAGCACTGGAAAAACTATGTCCTTAGATCGAAAAACAACGATTGAAGTCCCGGAAGATAGATTTGGACTATATTCTTATGACATTGTGGACCATGATCTGATTATTCTTGGAGACCATATTGATGCTACTATAAATTCAGGAAATTCTGGGGAACCTGCTTTCAATGACAAGGGCTAGTGTGTGGGAATTGCATTTCAATCACTTAAACATGAAGATGCAGAAATTATTGGATATGTTATACCAACTCCAGTTATTACACACTTTATCACAAATTATGAACGCTCGGGAGACTAGACAAAATTTCCCATACATGGAATAGAATGGCAGAAAATGGAGAATCCTGATTTGCATATTGCAATGGGAATGTTGTCTAACTAGAAAGGTATTCATGTAGGAAGGGTAGAACCAACAGCTCCAACAGGTACCTGTTGGCTGGGATAAGCTTGTCATTTCTATAATATCTGTGGAAACTTGAAAAGTAGTTGCAAGAACTAACAAGGCTCTAGTTCGAAGTGGGAGTTGCCATTGATCCGAAGCTGTGTCAGAACCTGTGCATTTTTTGCAAGATGATGCATCAAAAGTTCTCGAGGAAAAATTGTTCAAGTTTGTTGTTTCAATGGGATCTTCTCGCTCAGGCATTCTTAGAGAAGCTACAATAAACTTGGGTGACTATTTGAGTTCAAATTTTCCATTTTCCATTGCTCTGCCACTGAAGAAGTGCAATCATGGAACTATTGTGAGTGTCAAAATTCAGTGCCTTAATCGAAGAGCAGGATCTAGAAAGTTTGAATGATGTAAAGAAGGTGCCATTGAATAGGATGATCAGAATTCTGTTTCAGATGATATCAATAAGAGATATGAAGGTTCTGATCATATACTCGCTAGGAGTGTTGGATCCTCATCTGGAAGTCACTTGGGTTATAGTTTTCAGCAGACTAAGGATGGAGCTTCTTCACCTACAACCTCACGACATAGCTCAGCCTCGACAGAGTTTTTAACATTTGGAAGTAGTATAGAAAATAGCTTACCCAGACGACAAGATTCAACTAGCTCTCGAGATGGCAGTGTAACAAATAGGACAGGAAATGGCCAGAATTCGTCTAAATCAAGCCCTTCATCTTTCAATGGAATGGGTACTGGTGTAATGGTTAAACCGCAAAATAGTTGCAGGAGTGACCAACTCAAGGTTCTCAAGGGAGCATAGAAAATGTTAACAGGGGCATGCATCTGACAACTTTTATGAGAGGCGATGACCATTCTAAAGGTTCCTTGGAAGCTACCGAGGCCACAATTCAAGAACTCTGTAAAGAAGCAATGATGTGGGAAAGGTAGAACCAACAACTCTAGTAGCAAAATTCTTGACATCGTAAGATATTCTTCTCAGTTTTGATGGAATTGATATTGCTAATGATGGAATTGTTCCTTTCAGGTGTGGTGAGCGCATAGGTTTTAGCTACTTGTTTTCAAAGAAGTACACAGGAGAGCATGCCAAAGTCAAAATTATATGTGATTTTGAGTATCATGAATTTGATATCGAGCTTTCTACTCACAAATGCCTAGTTCTTGCACATATAAAGGGGAAGGCTCCATCTTATTACATCATAGTTAGATTTGTATTTTCAGCTTTGTCTGTGCCATACCTTCATTTTGAATATGGAAAGGATTATGACTACGGCATTCTAGTAAAATTGTTGGACAAGCTACTGCTTTCTATGGGACGAACAAAATATGAATGGTTGGTGATGATTTCTTGAGTCCTGGTTGCAGATATAAATATTGGTTGTGAGTATATTGTAAATACATAGGTCTTGGCTTCCAATGGAGTGCATGTAAAAATCTTAGGCATCTTGCAGACATGGTGGAAAACTGTGAGGATGACTTTCTGAGATATGACCTGGAGAATCAATAGATTGTTGTTTTGGCAACAAAAAAAAAATCGAAGGAAGCAACTCCTGATATTCTTGCAACACATTGCATAGCTTCAACTATATCTAATGATTTGAAAAGATGAATCAATTTTCCAGAGGTGATGTTCCTTACATTCTGATCTGGTTATTCAAATGAATAATTTTTACTACTTCCACGACATGATAGGAAAGATGTTAGGTTGGGGATATCAAGAGGGTACTACTCTCTTTGGTTTTGGCTATGACCTTCGATAAAGTAACAAGCTTCAAGGTCCAGATTTTGAACCTAAGCTCGGATACCACGTGTGAGGACCCAACTATAGGTCCTCTAACTAGTACTACACTCATTCAAATAAATTTCTCTAATTTTCATAAGGAAAATTTCAAGTTTATAAAAAATCGTAAACATAACATAAACTAATTTAATCTACAACATGTATAACTTGTAAAAATTTACAAAACTAAAATAAATGATGGATAATACCTATTCCAATAGCTTAGTTGAGATGCTCTTGAGCTCCATTCTCCTCTTGACTACCCAACTGGATTTGCTTCCTAGCCAACTAGGAAGTAATCCCTAGCCCAGCGAACTTCCACAGGTTCCCTAGCCCTATGAGCCCAAGTCCAACTAGATGTAGTGTGTCAAAATTTAACAAACACTCTCCAGATCCAAGTTTGACCTCCCTCCTCTTTCTCCACATCCCTCCTCCAAAACAAGATCCTCCAAAACAAAACCAAATCAAAACCAAGACCAAGGATCCCCTCTCTTCCCATCATCCTTCCCCTTTTATGCCCCCTTCTCTTCTCCACCTCAACCACTTATGATTAATGTCATAACTACCCCCTCATCCTTACATTTGACTTATCTTCTCCCAAGTAAATTTGAGAGGACATTTTTGGGATGAGATATGAATATATAATTTGGTAATTAATTGGAGAGTACCATGCCTTCTGTTATCACAAAATCAGTACTAAGGGCTGCTACCTAGCAAGATCTCATGTAACTATTTCAACCAGACTTTAGACTAAGGATTAGCCTCCTTAGTCAGAGAGGGCTCTCTCACAGACTTTTGATAAGAATCAATTACAAAAACAGATGGCTAACTCTTCACACATTTCATGAAAATAAAGCTGGTTGGAAAAACAAAACAACACTTCTTCCATTGGGCTCATGGGGTCAAATACTTCTGCAGTAAACTATTGATCACTCAATCATAGAAGCCAAGGCATATAACGTTTAACACTCAAAACATCTCTCAAAAAGAACTCAACTCATAAATAAACACAGGAAGTCTGAGCACTAGGTGAATTCAGAGTGATTGTATATTTAGTGAGCTGTAAAATACATAAAAGATAATGACAAAACCACACATGTTCTGAGCCTTGAACATATAATGAATCTTGGGAAGAAAAAAGTAATTCTTGTATTACTGTCAAAAGTCTTCTTACACAAGCTGATAAAAACTCTGTTTTTTTATAATTTTCCAACCCTACTTACATAAGAGTTTTCACTATATATAGGAAAACCAAAACTAAAACTATCTTCAGTCTCCTCAACAAGCATGAAGGGAGAGCTCGATGATCTACCATTAATTAACCTT
The DNA here is from genome assembly GCA_031772625.1 of Pinus tabuliformis. Classification (NCBI taxonomy): domain Eukaryota; kingdom Viridiplantae; phylum Streptophyta; class Pinopsida; order Pinales; family Pinaceae; genus Pinus; species Pinus tabuliformis. Next base: position 1,572,336,324 of record CM062816.1, read on the forward strand.
ATCTATTTCTAAACCAACTTATTAAATACATGAAGTGTTGGGCTGTAAATACATAGAATCCCAATTACATTGCAAGTCCAACTCCATCTCCTCGTATGCATGATTCTCCTTGGATCCTTGACAGCTGTACAATTTCTGTTGTGGCTGAGATATGTTGAGGAACATTCACTGAACGAGCTGACCCTCGGGTGCTAGCTGTATAGATGGCTCATAAATTAGTAAACCTGAACACCCTATTTTCACGGTCCCTGTCTTCCATTCTTCTTTACCATTAAAAGACCACACTCCAAGCTCTTTAATCCTTTAATAACCACGCATAACACCATATGCCTCATGATCTGGATGCCTTGTGGAGTGAACAGGTGTGCTAGCCAAAATCTCGGTAACCCTACCAAAACCCTAGTATTTCGGTCATAAAGTGCCTTTAAGAGAACTTTTAGCAAAAAACAAAATATTTCACTTTTTCTTCAAAACTCACACCTGTCACTATTTGAGCTGCTATGATATCCATGTATAATCTCCCTCCTGTCCTCGAGACATTCCTTTCGAAATTTGCTGACCTCATCATCAAATTTCATTATTTCCTTATAAAACAGCGTTCTACAGTAGTTTCGTAGCGCGCTACGAAACTACTGTTTCTTGCCAAAACAAAACATATTCATCTTGCAGCGCTTTCAGCTTAAACTCATGACTTCTTCAGATATTTGTACAGGTGCATAGGGACCTAAATAACTTCAAAATGATAGAAGTTGAACCAAAATTAATCAAAACTTTGAAAAGTACCTTTCTTCTTAAGTCAGTGAGCTAGTTTACCTAGCTTCTTCTTCAAACTGCTAACCTCCTCCTTCAAAGCCTTATTTTCTGATCTCAGACACATGTTCAGCTTTCTCACGCGTTTTTCTTGTTTAAGTGCTGGTATCATCCATGAGAATACATCAGACCCTGAGCCAGCTTGCTTCAGTAGACTTGTGTTGCCTTTTAATACAGCCCTCCTATAACTAGCATATCTCATTGCACTTTCTTTAGAAAAACTCTTTGTTTGAACCACCTCTTCCTGGGTCTTTCCTGCCTGGTTCTTGATAGCAATGACATTCCCTCCTTGACTAATAATAACCTTTTTATTTTTGTCTTTACTCTTGGCTGCATGCACTGTTTTAGTCAAAATTTCAATAACCTCTGTACTAGGCATTTTTACAGCTGCCTCCTCTTTATGCACTTTCTCGGCCTCTTTCATTTGTCTTCTTGTAATTGGCCTCCTTGGTTTAAACACATATTCTTCACTTGGCTCCTCAAACCGTAACCTATTTGAAGCCTTTGATTTCTTCATGCTCTCTGGTGAAGATTGGGTTAAGTCAATGTGCATTGGTTGCATTGGCTGATCTTGTTCAAGTTCCATTGGCTCAATCTGCACTGACTGATCTTGTTCAAGTTCAATTGCTTCAAGTAAATCAGTTAAACTAGCTTTTGACACAGGACTCTCTTCAACAGCAATTGACTTACCCTTTTCCTTGCTCAACTGACCTCTGGTTTTTACTCTTGATCCCTTTTCAACTTCACTTGGTGCAGGTGCATCCTTCTTCTGTTTGACCTTCTCTTTTGATGATGATTTAGGTGTCTCCTTGATCACCACAGGCTTGACTGGTTTCTTCAACTTGGTTTTGGACTTCTTTAGATCTTTCACCTCCTTCCTGATCTTAGCAAGAGTAGGTTCTTCAATCGTTTTCTCCCTTTCCCTAACAGGCAATGGAGTAAGGCCCGTCTTGCTCTGAAAGCCCGCCATAAAAATAAAGGAGTCCCAATCTCTTCCAATCTTCTGCAAACCATCTAATACTAACAACTTCACCAAACCATGATGGAACAGTGATGTCTCACAGTCATCTTTTTTCAACTGAATTTTATCACACATTTTACTCAGGCTTCTGAATAAGTAGAAAGGGATATCAATTGATGCTTTGCCTGTGAAATGTAACAAAAGCTTAAAATGATATGAGTACACTTTATTATACCTCCCTTCGCATGTTAAATACTTTTGGATGCATGTGAGGAGCAGAGCAAAATGTTCTTTCACGTAACTCCTTGGCACAGCTTTCGTGAGATCCTCATTTACATAAGGTTCCTTCAAAAATTCCTTACACGGGCTCATCTCGAATTTAAAGTTTTTGAACCATTCATTTCCACCTCTAGGGATGTCAGTCACGTTAGAAATAGCTTCTGGGGATACAGGGAATTCTAGCATTGACACCTTAGAGTTTAAACCAGTAAAATTAAATGCAAAAGCTTTTGTTACCTCTGCGTGCCCACCTTGCAACTTCTCACAAAACCTCCAGCAACCAGCATTTTTAAAAGCTCTGGCTACACCTTCATCCTTTAAAGTAATATCAAGCCCCACAGATTCTGTTCTTTGGCACCTACCGGATCGATGTTCCCTTTTCTCCATTTCACTTTGCAAACTTTCGAACAAAAAACTAACAGCAGCTTCAACTCAGAAGAGAACTTCAAACTTTGGGATACAGGCTCACTTGCAAACAGGTCCTTTTAAATGAAAACTCGGGCTCCCTTTCGCTTCAATAATTTTGTCATACAAACAAAACAGTTCCCGCACTAATAAAAACTATCATAATACAACCATACGTCATAAATCACTTTTAATGATATTTATGTGCGTGGTTTTGAACCTCATAGTGTAATGATGACCAAAAATGACTTGGAGAGGACATCAACTGACAACCTATGAACGGACCTGATGACTCATCCCCCCAGACTTGACATTTCAAGAAAATGCGCTGCATAAACCCCGAATCCCCGATTTCGTAGCGCAAACAGCTATAAATGGACAGAATTCGCTGCGAAATGGCTGATAAATCACACGCTACGAAAAGGCGAAAACATCATTACGCTGCCAAATTGGCCAATCAAACTGCGCTGCGAAACTGCGCAAAGGACCAATGACGCAAACAAGACTTGACATGCTTTAAAGAATTATGATGGAGATTGACTAACGGTTTTTTGAAATGATTCATATCAACACCTTTTTAAAACATGATCCCTAAGTAATACACACAAGACTATAACCATTCATCACACATGACAATGAAAAATTTTAGTTTGGGACAACATTATGTACATGGACTGTAGTACATTGACTGAAATTCTAAGTGATAACAGTGGCTCCACTTGGGATAGTGTGCTCCTGCAGTACACTAAGAACTCGTAGAACCAGTGTCTTATCCATTTTATTAAACACACACTGCTGACAAGCATCCTTTTCAAACTTTGTGGGCCTTCTCCTCGGGCTAAAGTTTTCTTGTTCAGCTTGTCACTTATTTTCAACAGGAACCATTCAAAAAAAATGGTTATTTACAATGATCATGAGATACTGGGCAGATTTTCACTGATTATAATGTTTTAAGAACCTGCCATTAACAGGTCCTCCAACATATGGCGATCCATCAACTTCTTGCAGAATATAAGTATTATTCCCATGGAAAGCAGAAATCAAATATGGCCCCTTCCATAAATTCTCAAATTTGCCATGTTTACCTTTTTCTTCAATTCTAGCCTCCCACTTCAAGACTTTGTCATTAATCTGAAATGTGACATCTTTAATCTTCTTGTCAAAAGCCCTCTTGACCCGATTCTGATTTTGTTGATGGTCTTCAAACACTTCATTCCTTTTCTCTTGCAAAGCTATCAATTGATTAATCCTCCGCTGTATGGCATTTGGTTCCTCTTCTAGTCCTTGAATTAGCTTCATAACTGGTAGCCCAAGAGATGTTGGGAAAATAGCCTCTGCTCCATACACAAGCTCATAAGGTGAGGTTCCAATAGATCTTTTAGTGCAGATGCGATCAGCCCATAAGGCATACTTCAGCTTTAAGTGCCAAGTCTTTTTGTTTTCTTGCAGCAGTTTTTTGATAATCCTCACAAGACTTTTGTTTGAACTTTCAGCTAGACCATTACCCTGTGGATAATAAGCTGTGGAGTGACCAAGGGAAATATGGTATTGATGACAAAAATTTATAACTCTTTTAGACTTAAAAGCCTGAGCATTGTCTGTGATAAGCTTGAGTGGACATCCAAACCTTGACAAGATGTTGTTTTCTAAAAAGGAAATAATTACTGCATCATTTGCTTGTCTAGTTGGTACTGCCTCTATCCACTTTGTAAAATAATCAGTGGCTGTGAGTATCCACCGATGTTGTCCTGATGAAGAAGGATGTATCTCACCTATAAAATCTAGCCCCCACTGTTGAAAGGGTGCTTCTACATAGATAGGAATCAATGGCATAGGCATAAGCTTCCTTTTGCCCTCAAACATCTGACATTCATGGCAGGCTGCTATCTTCTTGTAAATGTCTTTGAACATAGTGGGCCAAAAAAACCCAGCTCTCAATATTTTATTTGCAGTGGCCTTCCAATAATGGTGGCCTCCACAATCTCCCTTATGAAATTCATCAATCACCCTATCAGCCTCTTCTTCAATCAGACAATTTAATAGAATCCCTCCAACATCCTTCCAAAATAAATTCTGCTCATATACAAAGTATCTAAGGGATTTCAGCTTGGTGAACCGAGCTTTAGACTTAGAAAGGTTATCAGGAGCTCTGTTGTGTTGTAAAACAAATGACACATCCCTATACCATTCTGATATCAGAAATTTTTCATTGATCTGAACCAACTCTTCTTCTTCTTCAAAAATTTCTGATATTTCTGCATTGAAATTGATGTCACTGCTGTCCAGATTTGAGTGAGTTAACAACTCTGCCAACCCTTGACCCTTCACCAACTTAGTTGGCCTAATTTCAATATCATATTCTAACAATTTGGCTATCCATTTTCCTCTTTTACCATCCGGGTTTGCTTGTGTAAGGATGTCTTTAATAACAGCACTTGGCACATATGCAACAATATGAGAATGTAACACATAAATTCTAAAATCCTTGATTGCCTTTACCAATGCATATGCCTGCTTTTCTAAAATGTTATACTTCAATTCAGCATTAGCCAATGTCTTACTAAAGAATGAAATAGGCTGTTCAGTACCTTGACTACCTTTCTGCAATAAAACTCCAGCAATTGTATCCTCAGAAGCAAATGTGAAGATTAGAAATTCTTTGGTGAAATCAGGGCTAATAAGGACTGGTGCTTGAGTAAGTGATTTCTTAATTTCTTCAAATGACTTCCTTGCCTCAGCTGTCCACTTAAAGTCTGCTCCTTTCCTTAGCATTTTTGTGATATGTTTAACCACTTCAGCAAAGTTAGGGATAAACCTTCTAACAAAATTAACTTTACCAAGGAAAGATTGAATCTCTTTCTTACTCCTTGGCAAATCTAACTTTTGGATAGCACTGACTCTATTAGGATCAATCCTAATTCCTTCTTCAGAAATGATATGCCCAAGTAATTTACCAGAAGTCAAAGCAAAGATACTTTTGGTTGGGTTTAAAGAAATACCAAACCTCCTACACTTCAGTAGTATCTTTTCAAGGTGCTTTAAATGATCCTCCTCTCTCTTTGAAAAAACTGTGATATCATCAAGATATACCACCACTGATTTATCTTTTTCCTCTGCAAAAGCAATGTCCATAGCCCTCTGGAACGTCGCCCCTGCATTCATGAGGCCAAAGGGCATCTTTGCATACATAAATGTGCCCCATGGTGTAGTGAAGGCTGTCTTCTCCCGATCCTCTGGATGAACAAGGATCTGATTGTACCCTGAGAAGCCATCTAACATTGACATTCTTTGAGATCCAACAATATTCTGCAAAATAAGATCCATTTTAGGAAGAGGATAATTGTCTTTTAATGAAGCCTTGTTCAAGTTCCTGAAGTCTATGCAAATCCTTATCTCTCCATTCTTCTTCCTAACTGGTACCAAATTAGCTAGCCAATTTGAAAATCTGATTGGAACAATAATCTTTGCATCAAAAAGCTTCTTTACTTCCTTTTCAATTAATGGCATCAGAAGAGGATTGATTCTTCTTAGTTTTTTCTTAAAAGGCTTCTCATTTTGCTTAATTGGGATAGTATGTTGTATGATTGAAGAATCATACTGCTTCAGATCAGCATAACTCCATGCAAAAACATCAATAAACTTCTTCATCAGTTCAACATATTTGACTTTTATATCAGCTGATAAAAACTTTGAAATTTTGACTAATTTAGGTACCACTGAGTCACCTAAATTGCAGCTCTCTATTTCTTCTTCATTGGCTTGCAACCTTGGTGCTTTAAACACATCATTCTGATCAAAAAGTTTCTCAAGTGGAATAAGACCTTTAGGAATTAGATTATTTTGCAGCTGCAAAACCTCAGGCTTTTCCTTTGTCTCCACTAACATGTTCTGCTGATCAATTTGACTATGTTCAAATTCTCCTTTCAACTCTAGGAAATTTCTTACCTGCTGATCATCTTCAAAGACTTGCCAATTTAAGATATTATCTGGGATGACTGGCCTATGGCAAACTTTCACTTCATAATTATCAGAAGAATGCTTAGGGATAACAAAAAGACTAGCTGCAACAGCAAGGGAATCTGCAATTGAATTCTGATCTCTGGTCTTTATACTGAAAGTATAGGACTGAAACTTTTCCAACAATTCCAACACCAAATTTCTATAAGCTCTCATCCTTGCATCCTTTGTTTGATAAGTACCTTGAACTTGCTTTATGATTAATTCAGAATCTCCATGAACAGCAATGTTTTTTGCCTTCAATTCTATCAAAGTTTTTAAGCCTAATACCAGAGACTCATGCTCCGCCATATTATTAGTACAATCAAAATTAAGTTTATATGACAGAAACTTACTTTCATCAGTTGGACTCATGACCCAAATTCCAGCTCCTGCACCTTCTTTTCCTGCTGCTCCATCAAAGTATAAAGACCAGCAACCAGTGATGTCTTCTTCATTACTTTGCTGCACTTCTAGACACTGATTTTCTGCATGTTCTTCCTATGGTTCCTTTCCAACTGCTTCATTGAAGAGAATGGCTGATCCAAGGCCTGTATCACAAGAATAAATAGGGAAATTCTGTGGTTTTTCCTTGCTGCTCACCATATATGCCATCCTTGTCTCACGATATAACCTTCTTTGCTCACCAAACACTGGAATGGTTGCATAAGTCAGATCCATTTGCATGGTACCCTTTATTTTCGCCGCCCATGACCTTGAGAGTAATATTCCAAATTTAGGTGGAATATTTGCCACAACAATATCCATGACAGTGGTTTTGGCTGGGATTTGTGTGAGTGCCACAACCACATCCTTTATCAACCCAATACAATGAACCCTCTTTGAATCAAAAGAAAATAAGTCCTTGTAAGGCCTAGTCACTTCTAATCCTAACCTTTCCATAATGACTTTAGGCATAAGGTTATGAGATGCCCCTGAATCCAGCATGGCATTATGTAGAGTCATCTCATGTATATTGATGCTAATATAGAAAGGAGGAAACTCATCATTTTGCTCATCTTCCAATCTTGGACCTAAACAAATAACAGGATTATCCTCTTGCACATTCAAAATATCAGCCCCTCCTGGTGGAGAATTAAGCATTTCCACAATCTTACTTCTATACTTGTCTACTTTCAAGATTTCATTGAATGGGACTGATACTTTAATTTTAGCAATCTCATTTTCTATATTAAACACTGAAGTAGACCTTTCAATTTCTTTAGGAGGAGCAGGGGTTTGATTATCCTTTTTCTCAAGAGGAGAATCACTCTTTCCATCAGCTTGTTTTGACTTTTCCTTTTTGTCTTCCACTGCTTTTGAAACATTTTTCTTAGGCTGAGCCTTGTTTGCTGTAATAGGGACATCTCTGTTTCTGAGGTTATATTGCTTTTGGATTTCAAATATAGCATGTTGATAACCCTTTAAGAAATCTGAGGGTTCCTCCTCGGCTTTTAGTTGGCTGGACTCATCATGTTCCTCCTTTGTTAAAAAGATCTCTGAATCTTCTTCACCAAGACAATGAATAGATTCCTCAGGTTCTGCTTCCTCATCCACCATGTTTTGTTGAAAAGGAGGTCTCACAGGAGGATCAGCTTGCTGATTTCTATTATCTCTTGGCCTTTGCTGATTTTGAGGCCTTCTAAATTGAGGATTCCTGAACCTAGGTTCTTGTTGTGCTTGAGGAGCAGCAGTATTCCCAAGAGCTAATTGGTCCATCAATTTCTCCATAGTCTTCATCATGGTTTCAAATTTATCTTCTTGGGCAGATGTAGAAGGCCTCTCCTCTTCCTTTACCTTAGCCTTAGCCATCTTGGACTTTTTAGCAGCAAGTATATTCACCTCTACTTTGATAGCATCATTTTGCATTTCAGCCAAATTAGCAGACTCTCTTTCTCTGAGTAAAAGAGAAAAATCTGAATCAAAAGACTCAGCATACCTTAACTGTGCCAAAGCTCCAGGAGGTTTCAAATGTACTGGGATGGAATTATAAATTTTGTTAAACCTCTTAGAAAAATTTTGAACAGTCTCATCTGGAGCTCTTCTTAAATTATTATACTCAGTGAGGGCCTGAACGAGATTAGTTCTATTTCCCCATTTCCTCAGAAAACTATCTTCAAACTCAGCCCAACTATGAATGCTACCAGCTCCCAAGGCTTTAAACCATTTTCGGACCTCTCCAATAAAAGTTTGTGCAAATAGTCTTAACTTTACATCTTCATCATCCACTTCTTCTCTGTCAGCAAAGTCATTGAATCTATCCACATGTTCTTCAGCAGTAATGTCTTCATCTCCTCCCCATGTTGGAATCCTGGCAGCATATTTGCTAGGGAGATCATGCAAAACAGAGGGAGAGCTAGAGGAGCATACCTAGCAGGTACAGCCATAATTAATGGAGGAACAGTGACAATAGGTATGCTATGACCAGAAGGACCAGAACTAGTATGAGATATTGTCTGAGGGCTGTTTGGACTAGCAGAGGTAGAGGACAAATTATGGGTACGAAAAGGACTATTGGGGCTTTGTAAACCACTGACAAAGGAACTCCAATTTGGGAGAGGTAAACCAATCTTTGAGTTAAGCAAAATTTCAAAAGGGTCAAGCTCCTTGAGCTGTTTCAAATCCTCTTTCTCTAATAACAATCCAGAAGAAACAATTTCCCAAAACTCCTCTTTATCTTTTTGTGATACTAAAGATGAAGTATCAATACCTCTCTTTTGTAGATCCAAAATAATACCAATTAATTCTTCTTCATTCTCAGACCTTAATATAACCTCTTGAACTTTATCATCAACAAGTTTATCCTCAGGACTTCTAGAAAACTCAGGAAATAAAGACTTTGAAATACTTGAAGTACCTGGTATATCAGAGAATCTTTGTTTACTCCTTGAGATGATATTAGGATTCTCCACAGGACTAGGTGGGTTTGGGTCAGGATTGCTTCTTGTATATCTTCCTCTCGAAGCCACCTTTAAGCTTTAAAAAACAATGGAGTCACCAAGGTAGAATGCAGCCTCGAAAATCATTTTGAACTCCTGCTACCTTCAGAAATTCACTCTTCAAATTTCGGGGATAAGTAATCATCAGGCTCCCGGCAGACGCACCAAAATGTTATCACAAAATCAGTACTAAGGGCTGCTACCTAGCAAGATCTCATGTAACTATTTCAACCAGACTTTAGACTAAGGATTAGCCTCCTTAGTCAGAGAGGGCTCTCTCACAGAATTTTGATAAGAATCAATTACAAAAACAGATGGCTAACTCTTCACACATTTCATGAAAATAAAGCTGGTTGGAAAAACAAAACAACACTTCTTCCATTGGGCTCATGGGGTCAAATACTTCTGCAGTAAACTATTGATCACTCAATCATAGAAGCCAAGGCATATAACGTTTAACACTCAAAACATCTCTCAAAAAGAACTCAACTCATAAATAAACACAGGAAGTCTGAGCACTAGGTGAATTCAGAGTGATTGTATATTTAGTGAGCTGTAAAATACATAAAAGATAATGACAAAACCACACATGTTCTGAGCCTTGAACATATAATGAATCTTGGGAAGAAAAAAGTAATTCTTGTATTACTGTCAAAAGTCTTCTTACACAAGCTGATAAAAACTCTGTTTTTTTATAAATTTCCAACCCTACTTACATCAGAGTTTTCACTATATATAGGAAAACCAAAACTAAAACTATCTTGAGTCTCCTCAACAAGCATGAAGGGAGAACTCGATGATCTACCATTAATTAACCTTATCTATTTCTAAACCAACTTATTAAATACATGAAGTGTTGGGCTGTAAATACATAGAATCCCAATTACATTGCAAGTCCAACTCCATCTCCTCGTATGCATGATTCTCCTTGGATCCTTGACAGCTGTACAATTTCTGTTGTGGCTGAGATATGTTGAGGAACATTCACTGAACGAGCTGACCCTCGGGTGCTAGCTGTATAGATGGCTCATAAATTAGTAAACCTGAACACCCTATTTTCACGGTCCCTGTCTTCCATTCTTCTTTACCATTAAAAGACCACACTCCAAGCTCTTTAATCCTTTAATAACCACGCATAACACCATATGCCTAATGATCTGGATGCCTTGTAGAGTGAACAGGTGTGCTAGCCAAAATCTCGGTAACCCTACCAAAACCCTAGTATTTCGGTCATAAAGTGCCTTTAAGAGAACTTTTAGCAAAAAACAAAATATTTCACTTTTTCTTCAAAACTCACACCTGTCACTATTTGAGCTGCTATGATATCCATGTATAATCTCCCTCCTGTCCTCAAGACATTCCTTTCAAAATTTGCTGACCTCATCATCAAATTTCATTATTTCCTTATAAAACAGCGTTCTACAGTAGTTTCGTAGCGCGCTACGAAACTACTGTTTCTTGCCAAAAAAAAACATATTCATCTTGCAGCGCTTTCAGCTTAAACTCATGACTTCTTCAGATATTTGTACAGGTGCATAGGGACCTAAATAACTTCAAAATGATAGAAGTTGAACCAAAATTTATCAAAACTTTGAAAAGTACCTTTCTTCTTAAGTCAGTGAGCTAGTTTACCTAGCTTCTTCTTCAAACTGCTAACCTCCTCCTTCAAAGCCTTATTTTCAGATCTCAGACACATGTTCAGCTTTCTCACGTGTTTTGCTTGTTTAAGTGCTGGTATCATCCATGAGAATACATCAGACCCTGAGCCAGCTTGCTTCAGTAGACTTGTGCTGCCTTTTAATACAGCCCTCCTATAACTAGCATATCTCATTGCACTTTCTTTAGAAAAACTCTTTGTCTGAACCACCTCTTCCTGGGTCTTTCCTGCCTGGTTCTTGATAGCAATGACATTCCCTCCTTGACTAATAATAACCTTTTTATTTTTGTCTTTACTCTTGGCTGCATGCACTGTTTTAGTCAAAATTTCAATAACCTCTGTACTAGGCATTTTTACAGCTGCCTCCTCTTTATGCACTTTCTCGGCCTCTTTCATTTGTCTTCTTGTAATTGGCCTCCTTGGTTTAAACACATATTATTCACTTGGCTCCTCAAACCGTAACCTCTTTGAAGCCTTTGATTTCTTCATGCTCTCTGGTGAAGATTGGGTTAAGTCAATGTGCATTGGTTGCATTGGCTGATCTTGTTCAAGTTCCATTGGCTCAATCTGCACTGACTGATCTTGTTCAAGTTCAATTGCTTCAAGTAAATCAGTTAAACTAGCTTTTGACACAGGAATCTCTTCAACAGCAATTGACTTACCCTTTTCCTTGCTCAACTGACCTCTGGTTTTTACTCTTGATCCCTTTTCAACTTCACTTGGTGCAAGTGCATCCTTCTTCTGTTTGACCTTCTCTTTTGATGATGATTTAGGTGTCTCCTTGATCACCACAGGCTTGACTGGTTTCTTCAACTTGGTTTTGGACTTCTTTAGATCTTTCACCTCCTTCCTGATCTTAGCAAGAGTAGGTTCTTCAATCGTTTTCTCCCTTTCCCTAACAGGCAATGGAGTAAGGCCCGTCTTTCTCTGAAAGCCCGCCATAAAAATAAAGGAGTCCCAATCTCTTCCAATCTTCTACAAACCATCTAATACTAACAACTTCACCAAACCATGATGGAACAGTGATGTCTCACAGTCATCTTTTTTCAACTGAATTTTATCACACATTTTACTCAGGCTTCTGAATAAGTAGAAAGGGATATCAATTGATGCTTTGCCTGTGAAATGTAATAAAAGCTTAAAATGATATGAGTACACTTTATTATACCTCCCTTCGCATGTCAAATACTTTAGGATGCATGTGAGGAGCAGAAGAAAATGTTCTTTCACACAACTCCTTGGCACAACTTTCGTGAGATCCTCATTTACATAAGGTTCCTTCAAAAATTCCTTACACGGGCTCATGTCGAATTTAAAGTTTTTGAACCATTCATTTCCACCTCTAGGGATCTCAGTCACGTTAGAAATAGCTTCTGGGGATACAGGGAATTCTAGCATTGACACCTTAGAGTTTAAACCAATAAAATTCAATGCAAAAGCTTTTGTTACCTCTGCGTGCCCACCTTGCAACTTCTCACAAAACCTCCAGCAACCAGCGTTTTTAAAAGCTCTGGCTACACCTTCATCCTTTAAAGTAATATCAAGCCCCACAGGTTCTGTTCTTTGGCACCTACCGGATCGATGTTCCCTTTTCTCCATTTCACTTTGCAAACTTTCGAACAGAAAACTAACAGCAGCTTCAACTCAGAAGAGAACTTCAAACTTTGGGATACAGGCTCGCTTGCAAACAGGTCCTTTTAAATGAAAACTCGGGCTCCCTTTCGCTTCAATAATTTTGTCATACAAACAAAACAGTTCCCGCACTAATAACAACTATCATAATACAACCATACATCATAAATCACTTTGAATGATATTTATGTGCGTGGTTTTGAACCTCATAGCGTAATGATGACCAAAAATGACTTGGAGAGGACATCAACTGACAACCTATGAACGGACCTGATGACTCATCCCCCCAGACTTGACATTTCAAGAAAATGCGCTGCATAAACCCCGAATCCCCGATTTCGTAGCGCAAACAGCTATAAATGGACAGAATTCGCTGCGAAATGGCTGATAAATCACACGCTACGAAAAGGCGGAAACATCATTACGCTGCCAAATTGGCCAATCAAACTGCGCTGCGAAACTGCGCAAAGGACCAATGACGCAAACAAGACATGACATGCTTTAAAGAATTATGATGGAGATTGACTAACGGTTTTTTGCAATGATTCAGATCAACACCTTTTTAAAACATGATCCCTAAGTAATACACACAAGACTATAACCATTCATCACACATGACAATGAAAAATTTTAGTTTGGGACAACATTATGTACATGGACTGTAGTACATTGACTGAAATTCTAAGTGATAACACCTTCTGCCAAGTAAATTTGAGAGGACATTTTGGGGATCAAATATGAATATATAATTTGGTAATTAATTGGAGAGGACCATGCCTTCTCCCAAGTAAATTTGAGAAGACATTTTGGGGATATGGATATTTAAATTGGAATAAATGGAAGGAGGTCATATCCTATCAAAATTTAAATTTGAGGAGGTAAGATGGGAATTGAATAATAACAAAATTTATATCAATAATAAATTTATAGTTTCACCAATGTAGGTATGTACCAATATTTCTTGATAATTATAAGTCAATATTTTAAGGAAATTTAAACACTAGTAAAATTTGCATGATAAGAGTAAGTAGGGCATTACAAAAGGCATGCCAATGGGAGATGCTAAGAAAATATTCAATGTCATGATAATGTGTTCCTAGATTAGAATTGTTATCTAGATAGGATAAGAAGATAGAGTTAAATCAATTGTTTTGTATTTTTCACTTAAAAAAAGGGATACTTTTAAGATTTACTTATTTACTATTGATAAAAAACAATTAGTTTATGTTTTATGGTTGGCTCGATCCATGCAATGGATAACTCATGCATTGAACTTGGTCATGGAATTTTTGAGGATGTAAACTTATTTATTTCCATGTAATACAAGGTAGAAGGGGTTGGTTGTTTGGTGAACTGATTGGAGCATAACTGTGTGTGGTGTGATCTATTTTCAATAAATAAAATACTCAGTGCAGAACTTTTCCAGTTATCATTTAGAGATTCTTGTGGTACCTTATTTCAAATCTATGTTTCTCTTGTGTACTACTTGCTTTTAACTGATTTTTATTCTGTCTATTTTTGAAAGGTGCAATGGAACAACTTTTCTATGATTCATCATGCATGCTCTAGTACAACTATGTTTTACTATTTCATATGCAATGAAATGTATTATGCTTATGTTTATCTCGTTCTTCTAAGTACTCAATCATAAAATTAGTAGACATAATTCTCATATGCTCTATTACATGTGAATGAGTGTTGTTATATGTTTTATTCCCCAATTTACTGCAATCGTTATCAATTCGAAGTATGTACTTGAAAAGCCTTTGTCTCAGTAGTTGTTTGATACATGCACTAGTATAATGAGTTAATAATATTTATGGTCACATGCACTAATTTCCTATATTCCTCCACCAAGATTCCACTAAATTTTACAAATCTTCTTTAGATCTGTTCTCTGTCAAATTATGATCTTTAGATTCCTCTGTCTTTAGATTTGAGTGAGGGAAACCCCTCTGGCTAGAAAGGACTAGTTTCTAGTCCAAAGTCATCTTGTGGTTACCTCTATGGCCATTTCCTCAGCCTAAAGGGGTTTACTGAGTGTTAACAATTTTGATGCAAAGGCAAGCTCCTACTCATTATTACATCTGATCTTTTGGAGGCTCCAACCGACAAGAAGTTGTTACCTCAATTTTCTGCAAGATGCAACTGCAAGGAAGCTCCAACTCCCATGTGTTTTATGTATGTTACAACACACAGGAGGTTCCTACCTCAACATGCTCCAACCTAATGTTTATCAAGCCACTACTTGAAAGGATACTACCATCCCTTGATGCAAACAAGAAATATTTATGTGTTGGTTTACCTGGTCATCAATTATGCATATATCCAACTTCATTTCTACATCTTCTTTCCTTCAAATCTATTTCACATAAGCTTCATATGTGTCGGGTAACTAATGTATAATAGCTCAATCAACTCTCACACATTATCCCACTCTCTAACCTCTCAATGCCTTCCAAAATCACATATTTTATAAAGATATTTGGCTGGATGTTTGTATCCCACATAGGAATATGAAGTGAATCGGCTTGACTCTTTTCCTTCCACTCATTCATTTCCAAACTCTTCATATCTTGAATATTAGAACACAAAAATAAATAATACATCGAATATTAATTGCATCCACATGTCATGATTAAATGCATCAACTTAATGTCAACGTCAAATAACAATATTTATCATTAATGCATCACAACAATATTTGCAACATATTTTCCCTTTCCTTGGAGTCTTGCCTTTGCATCAAACTAACTCGGCTCAACCAACAATTTCACAATACAACAAATCCTTCAATATATCAATCTTTGTAACATTATCAAAACATTTCAATGTATCACAACTCCTCCTTCTTCTTCTGCTCCTTTGCATTGTTGACCTTTTTCATTTTTTTGTTTCTCCTTTTCCTGTTGTTGCTCCTTCATTGTTCTTTGTTGCTACTCCTTTTCCTTTATTGCTCCTTGATTGTTCCTTGTTGTTTCTCCTTTTCCTGTTGCTCCTCTTTCATTGTTCCTTGCTACTGCTCCTTTGAATTTCATCTTTTGTTTCTTTGTTGCCTCTTCACTACACTTTTGCCTTATTTTCCTTATTGTTGCTCCTACATACCTTGTTGCTCATTTGCTTGTTGTTCCTTGTTTTTCTCCTTTTCCATCAATGACAATATTGCCAACAATCTCACCCCTTGGCATTGATGGAAGCATATTCGCCCCACCCCCCTTTCATTCTGAGAAGTGTCTTCCTTCCTCTGATTACCTACCCCTTTGACATCAATGGAAAGAGGGTTACAAATGTCTTGTATATTGTAAAAGAGTCCTCAGTCTAGCTGTCATCATTGCATTAATTCTCTATAACCTACAATGTCTTGTTCTACATAAACGATGTTGACACTATAATTGAATGAATGCCACTTCAGATGGCTTATTAGGGTTGCTCCAGATTGAATGAATGTTGCTCCATAAACATTGCTCCAAATAAGCTTCAGAAAATTTTAACATTGTAAGATATTGTTGTGAGAACACTCTGAAAGTAAGAATATTGTTGAGAGAACACTTTGCATACTATTGCAAGAAATCATTGAATAAGCACATTGTAGAGCACATTGCAAGAATACATCATCGCACCATAAGAAAGAACAAAATCACCATAAGAACATTGAAATATGAATATGAACATTGTGCACCAACATTCCATGCTTACAATTCTTTTTCTATGCATATAATCATCAATTTTTGTAGATAAAATTATACAGAGATATACACAAAATCCTTCCCTACTTCTAGTGTAAACCTAATTTTGAGCATATGAGAAGTTTAAATAATAAAGAAAATCTTTCTATTGATAAGCCATGAATCTCATTTAAATCATATTGGTGAGGGATCTAGAAATAAAGGACCTTCAACATAGAAGGCACTTGGCATTTTGTTTTTTGTTTTCCAGAAAGCGAGAATCAATGGTGACCATACAATGCAACCATCTCCAGAATAAAGAGCCAAAATTTTTCATGTCTATGTGAATAATCACACAAATTTCAAAAATATATTACAATCCCTAGTTATTTTGGTTTTATTTGTGTTGTTCATCTTTCTTGTATAACAAATATCTCTTCAACACTTTCTAGCACCAAGGTTACCTTCAATTTCAGTAAATGGTCCTTCGGCCATTCAAATAAATTGTGTTATACTTCAGCAACTGAAACACCATCCTTATCTAATGATAGTACACTAGTAGTTGCATTTATGAATTTAGCAAGATTATGCCCACGAGTTCTTTGAATACAATATTAATCTCTAATAATATGTACAGCTTGGTTAATAAACACAATGTATTGAACTCATCATCTGCTAAATTTGCCTCATAATGCACAAAAAGGATTTCGACCCACTGATAAATGAAAATCGACCCTTTATTGACAAGAACTCGGTCAGGATAGTAGAGAGGAAGCTTAGTTGATAAAATTGAAGGAATCTCAACTTCCATGGCTGGAAATTTTACTCCTTCAAACCAAAACAATCATTGGTATCAACGTTCAAATCTTGGATTTAATGTGTGTTCAAATAGTTGCGTCTAGTATATTATAATGCAACAAGGATATTCAAATGAGTCAGTTTGCTTATCATATTGGCACATATTATATGTAGTGTATGGTGACCGACAGTAAAATATTCATTGGCTAAGTTAAATTCATTAACAATATATTCATTTGCGATATAAGGGAAGAAGACATTGTGGTTAAACCAATTATCTGAGTCATAGTTTTTAACATCTTGGTGACAACAACTTTAGCCTTTGGCACGACAATCATGATAGCATGGTAATGGATGAGCCTAACAACATAGGCTGACTGGTTGAATGAGTTGGATAACCAAACATCTATCAAACCACAATCTCCTTATAAGGGTACTTCGACATTCAAATGTCGCATGAGCATATTAAATGATTTTGCAACTACCAATCCCAGCATTCACAGGGCTTCCATGCATTTCTGCATAGACTCTTTCCACAATGGTCACAAAACATGGATGCTATCAGCTTGGTGGAGGGAATGTGTTCTCCACTTTCTGGGCCAATGCAACTTTAAACTTCTGCATGACATGTTTCGACTTCCGCCAGAACGCAATCAAGCATTCTTTCACAGATCATCTCATATGGTTGGCTTGCTGAAAATCTTGACACGAGGGCCTTATGAAAGAACGACTCATGGGATCACCGCTTTTATGAACAATCAGGCATCAAAAACTTGTGCTCATAAAAATTGTGTAATTCTTCTTCTTCACGATGACCATATTCAGGCGTTATACTAGGATCAATGTAATGAAAAAACTCATGCCACAAAAGCCCAAATGAAGCCGCAACACTCCGCCCATAGGAGGCGTGCCAAAAAGTAAAAAAATTCTAAATGAAGCTACAAAATATCATTGACATGTAATTATGACCCAAATAAGACGTCCTACCATAGAAAATTATCTTGCACCACTCCATTTGATTTATGGGCACATGTAATGCCCCACCATTCACGAGGAGAATGGTTTTTCAGGTTACAGTTACTGATTGGTCTCATTCAATCTCCCTTTTTTCTTCTTTAATAGAAATGAATCCTACAAGAGAAATAGTCAGAGCTAATGGAAAGACACCCAATAATGTCATCATAAATCTCATATGAGTCATGGTGCCTGATCAAATAAATTTTTAACTTCACAGTAACAAAAATTACGTATAGATAGAGTGCACTAGTAGTCATGTTTTTTCGACATCAATCCTTAACCTCATTTTTAAGCCAGGCCATGGAGTCTCAAGCATATCAATTCATATCATTGCAGCATAGGTATATCAATTAGTACTAATTCATGGATGTTGCTTCAACGACCATTTCCTTGGTTTGACATCTACTATCATCTATTCCTGCATGATGAGGATAGTGAAAATTACATAATGCATAGCCTGGAGTTGTCATAAGGCTTCAGATTTGGTAGGTAGAGTAACATTCAACTTTCCAACCTTCCTTCAATGCCCATCATGCATACTTTGCAATCGACAGAATCCTCTCATCCATTTCCTTGGCATAATATTCCACTTGTTCGGCACATTTGATTACATATTTTCGTTGGCATTGATAGTATCGGTCCATTGTATAGTCTGACATTAACATTCCACAATCATAATGTTCCATAATTCTCCAACCTAATTAACTAAGCTCTTCATGATCATGACAAGGCTTCCAGAACAACCTCTATTGTTAGGATTCCAATAATGTATAAAATGCACTTTCATGAGATTTTCTATTTATTCTCTTGCGCATCTTACACATTGCAAATAATTACAGTTTATGCTCCATGGTATGATGGATATATATATATTTTTGAATAATGAATGCTTGGAATAGGTTTTTTTTTCATTCATATTCATTTTCATTCTGGTTATCACTCTCATTGTCTTGGCGAGGTTGTTGGAATAGCATGACAACACCATCATGATTATCATAGTGCACCCATGTAGGTGACTATTCAACTCCCATTGCTCTCCAATCATGTTCTTTCAGCACTTTGACTAGCGAGAAATTTTCAAGAATAACATTATGAAGCATAACCTACCTATTTCCATTCACCATTCTCCATTTTTATTGCCAAAACTCTATGGATGGAAAGAACAGAAGAAAAAAATGATGTATTGGTTTGTGGAGGAAGTTGGAGGAGGATTGCATCCTTGGTTGAGATATCATATGTATTTTGCTGAGACTTCTTTCTCTTCTCATCATTTGAATCATCATATTGTATGGACTTTTCTTCCCAACTAGTATTTCTCAAAATGTTTTCTGCTATATCTTCTCTTGCAGAAAAAAAAAAAAAAAACTAAGTCTCAAATATTTATGGGCAGTTCACTGCATAAGCCATTTATCATAGAATTAGTTTCTAACTTAATAACACCGAATTCAAAACAGGTTGCACCAGAGTATTTCAAAGCTTTTCCATACTGGAATTTCACATCATTTAGGATATGCCTATAAGAATTGTGGAGAATGCCACAATTCTTATAGGAATCTGTCTTAGATACCAAAGACTCTACCAATGATTTTCTATTATGCCCCAATTTGTAATTGATCAC
Organism: Pinus tabuliformis; assembly: GCA_031772625.1. Classification (NCBI taxonomy): domain Eukaryota; kingdom Viridiplantae; phylum Streptophyta; class Pinopsida; order Pinales; family Pinaceae; genus Pinus; species Pinus tabuliformis. The sequence continues at coordinate 1,572,356,101 of CM062816.1, forward strand.
AACAATATTGGTGAAATCCTTAACTTTTCTAAATGTTATAATTGTTGCTTCAAAAGAAGATTCAACAGGTTTTAAACCTCTATTGGATAGATTCTGACCCAATTCATTAAATACCCCACCCTTCTTCCGAGTTGTTGGTTGAAACTCCTATGCTCCATGGATGAAAATTCCAAACAATATTGTTGTTGATCCAGTTCCAACCACTCAAAAACCTAGTACTCCTTAATTGTTAAAACATTTAATATATTCAAATCATTTTTCTGCTTCTAAAACAATATTACCGATAGAGGTTACAATTCACTTTCAAGCTGACCTTGTTTTCCATCCTTTTGCAGATGTCTTAACATTGACTTAAACTTCCATTGATTGCTCTGGATCCGCTTAGATTTCCTTTAAAGTTTATGGGACTTCTCTCCCCATGAGATATTGTTGCTCCTTTGACACTACATGAATTCTCCTTTTGTTTTCTTGCACAACTTCCCCTGAGGAAATGATAGCTTTATTTTAGTATTGAAGTCTCAGGTTGCTCCTTTTTCTTCCTCTTCCATATCTTAGTTGGCTTCCTTATGTTGTTGTGTATTTCTTTTTGGCTCATTGTTTGATCTGCTTGGAGTTAGTTTTGCTTTTTTTTTATAACTGTTTAGTGTATATGACAACCTGTGGTCATCAACTTTGTTCTTCTTTGAAAACAATTCACATTTAATGAGTTTGTGACCATATTCCTTGCATATATAACAATAACCATGGAAAGATTTTATGTACCTAGTCGTTGACGTTCTCCTTTGATTTCTTGTTGGATAATATCTTCTTTTTTGTTGCATGTTTTGCTGAATAATATTGATCTTCTTGTTCTTACAGTTTGCTGCTATGGGTCCACCATGAGATATATTCTCTCCTTTGAAATTTTCCAAATTTGCTTGATTCATCTCTAGGAGCAAATGATCTTCTTGTATATGACCATTTCTTCACCTTATTTTTTGGTTCTTGATGTTGTTGCTGGTTTTTATTTGTTTCTTTACAAAACATGTTGTTGTTGGACTCTCCTTGTGTAGGTATTTATAGAGCTAATTCATTATATTTTATGGTTTCCTTTGATCTACTACATTTTTCTGAGTTTTTCATAGAGAAAACCTCCTCTTCTAACTACCTACACGACATGTTCTTTTCATCTAAATCACGGTTAACTCAACTAATATTGACCTCTAACCTTGCATATTGTACCTCTTTCTCCTTTATCTTACTATTCCTCCTCTCTTATATTCTTCTTGCTTCTTCAAGATGTGTCCTTATGCTAATGATTCCATTCTCGTATTCATGCTCTCTTTCATCACATATTTGCACTAGTTTATTCAAATCTTTGTTTTAATTCTTCAATCTTTCTATTTCAGTCAAGGCTATGTCAAGCTTGGCTTGTTCTTCAGTTGTCTTTTTTTCATGGAAATAAGGTCCGTTCGCACTAGAAGAGACCTAATTTAAATGAATACTTTCCTTTTGAGAGGAAATTTTCTTTTTACTCTTTATCTTCTCCTTCATGACAGTGAAGCTACTAGTGTTTCCTTCATGCGTGAGATGCAATTTATCCCAGATTTCTTTTGCAGAATTTAATTCTATTACTGTATCAATATCCTTATTATGAAGATTATTAAGCATAACACATTTTTCCTTAGAATTCCATTGTTGTTCTTGCACAGAGGGAGAGTCTTTATAGTAGCCATCACATACTAGTTTCCACACACCAGGTCCATAAACTATTAGTTCAGATTTTACCTTATCTCTCCATTCATTAATTTTTTATGTACTAAGTGCAAGTAAAAATTGACAGTCCATGACTCAACCAGAACTACCTTCAAGTTGTTAGGCTTACACTGAAAGAAATGGCTCTGATACCAATTTGTGAAAACTTGACTAAACTGAGAGGGGGGTGAATCAGTTTAGTATATTCATGGAAATTAAAATTATTTTCATTAAACTCATTAACTGAAACATTACATGAGCATCTTAGCAAATAATGACCAAAAAATTGAATATGTTAACAAACACTAATAATCAAACCAAAACATCACATGAGTACATAATAACAACATACATTAACACCAGATTTATGTGGTGTCCCATAACGAGAGAAAACCACAATTTCATTATTGGTGTGATCCAAAGGCAAGCTCCTACTCCTTATTACATTTGATTTTTTGTAGGCTCCAACCTATAGGAGGTTGATACCTCAATTTTCTGCAAGCTACAACTACAAGGAAGCTCCAACTTCCATATGTTTTCTGTAGGCTACAACGCACACGAGGTTCCTACCTCAACAGGCTCAAATATTATGTTTATCAAGCCACTATTTGAAAGGAGACTACCATCCCTTGATATAAACATGAAATAACTATGTGTTGGTTTACCTTGTCATAAATTCTACAATCTCCGACTTCATTTCTGCATCTTCTTTCCTTCAAATATGCTTCACATAAGCTTGATATGTTCCAGGTAACTAATGCATAATAGCTCAACCAGCTCTCACACATTCTCTCATTCTCTAATCTCACATCTTTTATAAAGATATTTTTTTGGTTGTTTGTATCCCACATAGGAATATGAAGTGAATATGCTTGACTCTTTTCCTTCCACTCATTCATTTCCAAACTCTTCATATCTTGAATATTAAAACATAAAAAAAATAATCCATCCAATATTAACTGCAGCCACATGTAATGATTAAATGCATCAACCTAATGTCAACATCAAATAGCAATATTTATCATTAATTCATCACAACAATGTTTGCGACATCTTTGCATTTTCCTTGGAGTCTTGCCTTTGCATCACAACAATTCATCTTAACCAACAATTTCACATCACAAAAAATCCTTCAATATATCAATCTCTACAACATTATAAAAACATTTCAATGTATCACAACTCCTCCTCCTTCTTCTGCTCCTTTGCATTGTTGATCTTATTCAATAGTCTATACATTGCTTTTTTGTTTCTCCTTTACTTGTTTCTGCTCCTTCATTGTTATTTATTGTTGCTCCTTTGCCTTTGCTTCTCCTTCATTGTTCCTTGTTGTTGCTCCTTTGTCTATTTCTCCTCTTTCATTGTTCCTTGTTGTTTCTCCTTTGCATCTCATATTTTGCTACTTTGTTGCCTCTTCATTGCATTTTCTCCTTCTTTGCCTTCTTGTTGCTCCTGCATAGATTGTTTCTTTTTTGATTGATGTTACTTGTGCTTATCCTTTTCCATCAATGACAATATTTCCAACATCTGGTTGCAGTCTCTTAATTGAGAAATCTTGGTTGTAGTTGCTTGGAGGAAGGCATGTGCGTGCGGTTCGATCCTTCTGGCCGTGTGCACAACTTAGCATGTGTGTCGTTTGGCTGTAAGGTTAGGTAAAAAGAAATTTCTAGTTCAGGGAAAGATCACCAAGGGTTGTTGTCTAACACCTGGGTGATCAGGTGTCCCTGTGAGGTTACAGTTGTTTCTGGTTAGAAAACCCCACTTCCATAACTGGAACTTGTATGTTGGATCATGTCATATTAGTAACAGTCAGCTCATGTTTACCCTATAGAGCTTGTAAAAGTGGGTAAATGTGGGGTGGGGAGTTACATACAACGTATAAAATTTTACTAAATATGGGTGTAACACCCATTCAATGAAGCTGCACATTTTGTGGTACCTTACTGTTTGGCTATTGAAATTGTTAATGCATGAGATATTAGTTGGTCAGCTAAACTACTATTAGAAATGAAAAGCTTCTATCATGTTGAATTCTACAATGATTGGAGTTCTTGCAATGGAATGATAAAAAACACTACCATGGGCATTTCTCTTCAAGACTTGTAACAAAGTTCAACAACCACCTTGTAAATTTGACATTGTTAATGAGGACATAGGGTTTTCATAGTCCCCTTATGAATAATTCGTCAACTAATGAGCCTTTTATATAACACGGGCGATGTACGTCCATGAAAATAATCTAGAATTTTGTATTTATGCCATGGTTGGAATGAGCCAAGTTTCTTTGGTTTTACTTACTGAGAGTAATACTAATGGCACCCAGATTGATGAAGTACTATATAGTGCAAATATGTCTGTATGTATAGATCTATTTAATCTTGGATCAAAATTTCATTTTCTTTGCTGCTTTTGTGAGAGAGAAGTATAAGGAAGTGGCTTTTTTTCGCCCAAAAAATAATGGAAATTTTGGCACGATTTTGAATAAAGGCAGTGGTTTTTTGGAAATCTAGGTTAGAGTTGTCAAGATTTAAAATTTTGTCTCCTCCAGGGGTTCTTGATGGCGCTGAATCCATTTCCACCATCAAAAATGATTTAAACACTCCCAAGATCAAATTTCTTGAAAAAAGTCACTGGATTACAGTGAAGGATTCACCTTTGGGTGAAATCATCACCTCCTTAGACAATGCCCTTTGCAGAGCAGTGAAGCAGTGATAAAATCAAATGCACTTTCAAGGAAAAGGAAATTTGTCAAACAACATGGTTAAGATGGATCTATGGTCCTTAATATAAATACACAATGTAAATGCTTTGGTTTCGAGAAATGGAAAAGCATAAATCCATAGAAATTGCATGTCAAGAAGCATATGTTTCGGTCTTTATGGACCATGAAACAACCCTTTCCAATTGGGCACCCCTTTATAAATACCTCATGATCTAAACTACTGAAAACCCTACAAACCTGGAGGGTGGGAACCCTAGTGAATGGCTCCATAAAAAAACATAAGTTGTGAATATTAAATATAATAAAAATTGAAACCAAAAACATAAATAAATTGTGATTTTCAAATAGTTACACTATTAACTAAATTAGAATTTTATTTTAAATTATTATTATTATAATTATAAAAAAAATTAATACATAATTAAATTATTAATTATGGAGATTCACTTTCATTTATTATGGAGATTTTTAATTTGTAGATAAATTTTGTCACAATACTATGGGCCAATATCATGGCTTATCAATACCATATGACATTTTTATAATTAGTCAATTTAATTAAAATGCAAAAAGGATAAAACCAGTTTAAAAATAAATGTCAAACTTTGATTTCTGAAATTTGCTATGAATATTCTATAATAGTTTGTGGATGCTAAAGCTATGAATACTTTATTATATTACATGAAGACTAAATCTCTATTTTCCACCTAAATAATTAAATTAAAATTTTGGAACCCCTAATTTGACATAAGTTATACCTAGCATAGCCATATAAATTAAATGTCTCATATATATGTGTGTGTCTAAACACTTACATCATGATATATTTCACACTGTCAAAAAAAAAAACCTAAATTAACACTAGATCTCCAATTATTATCATCGATTATAAAAAAATTATACAAATTAAACATATATAAATTAAAAAAACACAAACATATAACTAGTTTATTTTCCAGCAAATTGATCTGGACCAGCCAGGCCTCTTTGTTGGATCCTTCATGGGAACCGGAAGCGCTGAAGAAATGGCTTTGAAGCGTTGAGTAGGAGGATCATCGACTTTCACCTAAGGAGCAGAACGTGGACCATTGGAAGATTGTGCATTTTTGTTGTTAACATGTACGCATGGTAGCTCATCTTCCACACAGATACGCATGGTAGCACCAATGAGTGAGTAAAGTTCGTGAGATTTCCTGAAAAGTCCACAGAGTCCCTTTCTATAATAATTACCACCTGTAGTTGGGTTCTCAACATTAATCATCTCAAGTTAGTATATCTAATGTATTACAACAAAAGAAGCATGGAACAACCCAATATGTATAATTTTTAAAATGAAGAATGTATCAACCCAGTATTTATTAGATACCATTTGTTTAAAAGATATGTTAGTGTTTTGGATGGTGAATTTCTTTGGAATTTTTAAAATGAAGCGTATGTCAATCCAAGATTTATTAAGGAATCATTTTTTTTTTTTACATACAATTTATTTACCCATAGGCATATATATTTCAATTTTAGGTGGATAAAGGTTGGTTAAATTTTTCTTTTCAATATTAATGAATGCCTATGATTAAATTTAGGGCGAATATACCAAGGATATGCTTGGTCTGAGTGCCCTTGGGGAGCACGCTTTCATTCCACAACTGGTTGACAGTTTCACTCACCACCAATCCTGGAAAGGACATTTTCATTCGACAACTGGCTGACGGTTTCATTCATCTTTGATCTTGGAAAGGAGCTTTCAATTGGCACACTTTCATTTGACAATTGGTTGATGGTTTCATTCATCATCGATCATGGAAATGATAGTTTCATTCGACAATTGGTCGATGGTTTCATTCGTCATCGATCATGGAAAGGATGGTTTCATTCAACATGCTTTCATTCGACAACAAGCTGACAGTTTCATTCACAGTTAGAAAGGATTTCCTCTGGCACTACGAAAGGTCGTGCCCCTAACCCTCAGAAGTTTTACAACCAGTAAGGGAGAGGGATGGAACCATTAACCAGTCCAACCATTACATTGATTAAACAATAATAACCTCTGAGGGTTTCAGATATGACTCATTGAGAGCCAGAGTATTTGGAATTCGAAAGGAAAATATAGTGGAAAGCCACCAGTAAAATGGGAATGTTAGTTTTCCAACCTGGAAATGGGGAGTGGTACTTACCTTGGAAGCTGAAGAACATGATGTTGCTTTGGAACTCTATGGATTGACCTGCACATCAAAAAAAAATAGTTATTGAGGATTTAATTTAGTATCTCATAATAGAGCAAGGAAATAATTGAACTGACATGAAAATAGTACCTAAGTTGTTGTAAGCGAGGTAGTCCCATTTGAAGAATCATAAAAATTGAGAACATTACTTACGAATTGTGCTAGCAGTAAAATCAAAATACCCTGAACAAATAGACACCGAATAGGGCATCAAATTTATTGTAGACCAACATCGTGGTATCGTTGTGATTTTTCCACTAGAGGGAAGCAGGAAAATATGAATTGGAGATCAAGGTTTCAAAATACCTAGAAAAACCAAACACCAAATAGGGCATGAGCTTTATTGTAGAACAACATCGCGGTATCTATGTGCTTGTTCCATCTCAGGGAAGAAGAAAAAGATGAATTGTAGAGCAAGGTTTCTGGGTGAGCAAGGATGAGAATGAGCTCGTTCAACGGCAATCCCGACATGTGGTTTACCTGGTCATAAATTATTCATATCTCCAACTTCATTTCTACATCTTCTTTCCTTCAAATCTATTTCACATAAGCTTCATATGTGAAAGGTAACTAATGCATAATAGCTCAATCAGCTCTCGCACATTATCCCACTCTCTAACTTCTCAATGCCTTCGAAAATCACATATTTTATAAAGATATTTTGTTGGATGTTTGTATCCCACATAGGAATATGAAGTGAATAGGCTTGACTCTTTTCCTTCCACTCATTCATTTCCAAACTCTTCATATCTTAAATATTAGAACACAAAAATAAATAATCCATCGAATATTAATTGCAGCCACATGTAATGATTAAATGCATCAACCTAATTCAACATCAAATAACAATATTTATCATTAATACATCACAATTCCTTGGAGTCTTGCCTTTGCATCAAACTAAATCAGCTCAAAGAACAACACATCACAACAAATCCTTCAATATATCAATCTCTACAACATTATCAAAACATTTCAATGTATCACAACTCCTTCTTCTTCTTCTCTCCTTTGCATTGTTGATCTTATTCATTAGTGTATACATTGCTTTGCTATTTCTCCTTTACCCGTTGTTGCTCCTTCATTGTTCTTTTTTGCTGCTCCTTTGCCTTTGTTGCTCCTTCATTGTTCCTTGTTGTTTCTTCTTTTCATGTTGCTCCTCTTTCATTGTTCCTTACTGCTGCTCCTTTGAATTTCATCTTTTGTTTCTTTATTGCCTCTTCACTACAATTTTTCATTCTTTGCCTTATTGTTGCTCCTACATACCTTGTTGCTCATTTGCTTGTTGTTCCTTGTTTTTCTCCTTTTCCATCAATGACAATATTGCCAACAATCCCCCCCTTTGGCATTGATGGAAACACATTTTTCCTCCCCCTTTCATTCTGAGAAGTGTCTTCCTTCCTCTGATTACCTCCCCCTTTGACATCAATGGAAAGAGGGTTACAAATGTCTTGTATATTGTAAAAGATTCCTTAGTCTAGCTGTCATCATTGCATTAATGCTCTATAACCTGCAATGTCTTGTTCTACATAAGCAATGTTGACACTATCATTGAATGAATGCCACTCGAGATGGCTTATTAGGGTTGCTCCAGATTGAATGAATGTTTCTCCATAAACATTGCTTCAAATAAGCTTCAGCAAATTTTAACACTGTAAGATATTGTTGTGAGAACACTCTGAAAGCAAGAATATTGTTGAGAGAACACTTTGCATACTATTGCAAGAACTCATTGAATAAGCACATTGTAGGGTACATTGCAAGCATACATCACCGCACCATAAGAAAGAACAATATCACCATAAGAACATTAAATTATGAATGTGAACATTGCGCACCAACATTCCATGCTTACAATTCTTTTTCTATGCATATAATCATCAATTTGTAGATAAATTTATATAGAGATCTACACAAAAGCCTTCCTTACTTCTAGTGTAAACCTAATTTTGAGCGTATGAGAACTTCAAATAATAAAGAGAAGATTTCTATTGATGAGCCATGAATCTCATTTAAAGCATATTGGTGAGGGATTTAGAAATAGAGGACCTTCAACATAGAAGGCACTTGGCATTTTGTTTTCTGTTTCCCGGGAAGCAGGAAGCAATGGTGACCATACAATGCGATCATTTCCAAAATAAAGAGACAAAATTTTTCATGTCTATGTTAATAATCACACCAATTTCCAAAGTATATTACGATCCCTAGTTATTTTGATTTTCTTTGTGTTATTCATCTTTCTTGTATAACAACTATCTCTTCAGCACTTTCTAGCACCAAGGTTACCTTCAATCTCAGTAAATGGTCCTTCGACCATTCAAATAATTTGTGCTATACTTCAGCAACTGAAACACCATCCTTATCTAATGATAATTCGATAGTAGTTGCATCTATGAATTTAACAAGATTATGCCCACGAGTTCTTTGAATACAATATTAATCTATAATAATATGGCTAGCTTGGTTAGTAAACACAATGTATTCAACTCATCATCTGCTAAATTTTCCCCATAGTGCACAAAAAGAATTTTGACCCACTCATAAAGGAAAATCGACCCTTTATTGAGAAGAACTTGGTCGGGATAGTAGAGAGGAAGCTTGGTTGATAAAATAGAAGGAATCTCAACTTCCTTGGCTGGAACTTTGACTCCTTCAAACCAAAACAAGCATTGGTTTCAATCAAATTTTGGATTTAATGTGCATTCAAATAGTTGCGTCTAGTATATTATAATGCAGCAAGGATATTCAAATGAGTCAGTTTGCTTATCATATTGGCACATATTATAGTGTATGGTGATCGACAGTAAAATATTCATTGGCTAAGTTAAATTCATTAGCAATATATTCATTTGTGCTGTAAGGGAAGAAGACATTGTGGCTAAACCAATTATTTGAGTCTCAGTTTATAACATCCTGGTGACAACGACTTCAGCCTTTAGCACGACAATCATGATAGTAGGGTAATGGACAAGTGCAACAACATAGGTTGGCTGGTCGAGTGAGATGCATAACCAAACATCTGTTAAACCACAATCTCCTTGTAAGGGTACTTCGACATTAAAATGCCACATCTGCAACTACCAATCCCAACATTCACAAGGCTTCCATGAATTTCAGCATAGACTCTTCTGACAATGGTCACAAAACATGGATGATATCAGCTCGGTGGAGGGAATGTGTTCTCTACTTTCTGGTCCAACGCAACTTTAAACTTCTGAATGACTTGTTTCGACTTCAGCCAGAACATAATCAAACATTATTTCACATATCATCTCGCATGGTTGGCTTGCTGCAAATCTTGACGCCAGGGCCTGAAGAAAGAACGACTCATGGGATCACCACTTTTATGAACAACCAGGAATTAAAACTTGTGCTCACAAAAATTGTGGAATTCTTCTTCACAATGGCCAGATTCGGGCGTTATACTAGGATCAATATAATGAAAACAACCATGCCACAAAAGCCCAAATGAAGCCACAACACTTTGCCCATAGGAGGCATGCCAAAAAGGACAAAAATTCCAGATGAAGCTACAAAATATCATTGACATGTAATTATGACCCAAATTAGACATCCTGCCATAAAAAATTATCTTGCACCACTCAATTTGATCTATGGGCACATGTAATGCCCCACCATTCACAGGGAGAATGGTTTTTCAGGTTACAATAATTGATTGGTCTCATTCAATCCCCCTTTCATTTCTTTAAAAGAAACGAAGCCTACAAGAGAAATAGTCAGAGCTAATGGAAAGACACCCAACAATGCCATCATAAATCTCGTATGAGTCATGGTGCCTGATTAGATAATTTTTTAACTTCACAGTAACAGAAATTACGTATAGACAAAGTGCAACAGTAGTCATGTTTTTTTTTTATCTCAGTCCTTAACCTCATTTTTAAGCCAGGCCATGGAGTCTCAAGCATATCAATTCATCTCATTGCAGCGTAGGCATATCAATTAATACCAATTCATGGATGTTGCTTCAATGACCATTTCCCTGGTTTGACATCTACTTCCATCTATTCTTGCATGATGAGGATAGTGAAAATTACATAATGCATACCCTAGAATTGTCATAAGGCTTCAGATTTGGTAGGTAGAGTAACGTTCAATTTTTCAGTTTTCCTTTAATGCCCATCACGCATACTTTTCAATCGACACAATCCTCTCATCCATTTCCTTGGCAAAATATGCCACTTGTTCGCACTACAATTCTATCACTGCATGCTTAGATCTGCACTGTCATTTCATTATCATACCTCTAAGGCATCTTTCATATGGTCACACCTCTCAAACTATTATTTATGGCACATTTAATTACATATTTTCGTTGGCATAGATAATATTGGTCCATTGTATAGTCTGACATTAACATTCGACATTCATAATGTTCCATAACGCTCCAACCTAATTAACTAAGCTCTTCATGATCATGGCAAGGCTTCCAGAACGACCTCTATTGTTAGGATTCCAATAACGTATAAAATGCACTTTCATGAGATTTTCTATTTATTCTCTTGTGCATCTTACACATTGTAAGTATTTGCAGTTTATGCTCCATAGTATGATTGGAAATATATATTTTTTGAATAATGAATGATTGGAATAGGTTTTTTCGTTCATCTTCATTTTCATTCTGGTTGTCACTCTCATCGTCTCAGTACGGCTATTGGAATAGCATGACAACTCCATCATGATTATCATAGAGCACCCATGTAGGTGACTATTAGACTCCCATTTCTCTCCAATCATGTTCTTTTAGCACTTTGACTAGCGGGAAATTTTCAAGAATAACATTATGAAGCATAACCTGCCTATTTCCATTCACCATTCTCCATTTTTATCCCAAAACTATATGGATCGAAAAAACATAAGAAAAAAATGATGTATTGGTTTGTGGAGGAAGTTGGAGGAAGATTGCATCCTTGGTTGAGATATCATATGTCTTTTGCTAAGACTTCTTTCTTTTTTCATCATTTCAATCAACAAATTGTATGTACTTTTCTTCCAAAATAGTATTTCTAAAAATGTTTTCTGGTATATCTTCTCTTGCAAAAAACATTCTAAGTCTCAAATATGTATGGGCAGTTCATTGCACAAGCCATTTATCATAGAATTAGTTTCTGACTTAATACCACCGAATTCAAAATGGGTTGCACCATAGTATTTCAAAGCTTTTCCGTACTGGAATTTCACATCATCTCGGATATGCCTATAAGAATTGTGGAGAATACCACAATTCTTATAGGAATCTATATTAGAGACCAATGACTCTACAAATGATTTTCCGTCGTGCCCCAATTTGTAATTGATCACAACAATACTGGTGAAATCCTTAACTTTTCTAAATGTTATAATTATTGTTTCGAAAGAAGATTCAATGGATTTTAAACCGCTATTGGATAGCTTCCGACCCAATTCATTAAATACCCCACCCTTCTTCCAAGTTGTTGGTTGAACTCTTCTACTCCATGGCTGATAATCCAAACAATATTGTTGTTGGTCTAGCTCCAACCACTCAAAAACTTAGTACTCCTTAGATTTTAAAACATGCAATATATTCGATTCATTTTTCTGCATCTAAAGCAATATTACCGATAGAGGTTGCAATTCACTTTCATGTTGAACTTGTTTTCCATCTTTTTGTAGATGTCTTTAACATTTATTTAAACTTCCTTTAATTTCTCTGGATCCACTTAGATTTTCTTTAGAGTTTATGGGACTTCTCTCCCCCTGATATATTGTTGCTCCTGTGACACTACATTTATTTTTCTTTTGTTTTCTTGTGCAACTCCCCTTGAGGAAATGATAGTTTCATTTTACTATTGAAGTCTCAACCTGCTCCTTTTTCTTCCTCTTCCATACCTTAGTTGGATTCCTTAGGTTGTTGTGTGTATTTCTTTTTGGCTCATTGTTTCGTCTACTTGGAGTTAGTTTTGTTTTCTATTTATAACTCATTAGTGTATATGAAAATCTGTGGTCATTAGCTTTGTTCTTCTTTGAAAAAAATTTACATTTAACGAGTTTGTGACCATATTCCTTGCACAGATAACAATAGCCATGGAAAGAGTTTATGTACCTAGTCGTTGACATTCTCCTTTGTTTTATTGTTGGATAATACCTTCTTGTTTGTTTCATGTTTTGCTGAATAATATTAATCTTCTTCTTCTTACAGTTTGCTACTATGTGTTGCCATGAGATGTATTCTCTCCTTTGAAATTTTTTAAAATTTCTCAATTCATCTCTAGGAGAAAATGACCTTAATATTGATCAGAAAATGATCCTCGATGACTTTTTAATGTTGAAAAATGAAAGTCAAATGATGCTTTTGGAATAGTCTCATTGCGTAGATTTCTTCATTCTGAATCCAACGCAATTTGAATGGGTAAAACTGGACTCCGGATAAAAGAGATATTGTAAAAAGAAAATCGCCCAATATCCTTACAAAAGGAGGCATTTTCTTATTAAATTGGACTTTAGAAGAATTTAATGTGCATTAATAAAATTTGTTGGAGTCCATGGAATTGATTCTATGACCTCTCCTCCATAAAGGAGCATGCCTTAACTAGTTGGGCTGCGTATTAAGTCTTGTAATGTGGTGAGGGCAATATGTATTTATCAACGTGGATGTTTTGGATACGGTTTAAAGAAGGGGAGGAGCCCACCAAATATGGTGGCTCCATTTGACGTAGATCTCCAAACAAGAGTACCCTCCAAGATAGCACTATGGATATCAACGAATCCACCAAATAGCCTTTAATCAAAGGTTATCCGTGGGAGTTAATACAAAGGATAACACTTATGGAGATTATGCCAATCCACACGAAGTCAAACTACCGATCAATACATCTCGACTGTTGTGTAGACAGCCACGGGGGGCAGAGATAAAGCCATTGGTTTCAACGTATTCATGCAACCTCCATGCGCTCCAAATAAAGCTATCCACTATTGAAACTCATATATATATATATATATATATATATGTTATTTTTAACTCATGATTCTACATTCGAGATATATAATATGGTTTATATTTTAAATGGATATGGAGGAGCGACTATGGCATGTTTAAATGGATATGGAGGTGAAATTCCAAGGATATGCAAGGTTATTTAAAAATGTTGGTTTATCAAAGCGAGCCAAGAAGTTAGGGATAGGGAGTCGAACACAGGGTTTCTCCTCTACATAAAGCCTTTAACCAGCGCGCCACAAGAACAGACTTGTGAGGAAGGCAGAGAAAATTATTTTTAATGTAGGTATATTGCAAAATTCCGCTGACTAAAGTTGGCGCCTGGCTAACTTTCACCGAATTGCCAAATTTGGAGGTAGATTTAGCAGTTGCAGACAGAGAGTTGATTTTTGGGAGGTCCAGAGGTCACTTTGTCAGAACAAGGTCATGTTTATAGGCAATTTGCATCGTCTCGATGTTATATACTCGTCTGTGCTATCTGTTTCTACATTTGATCTGCATAATTCTGAAGGAGTAGTGCCATCAAGAAGCTCAAGGTAGCTCAGAGCATTGATTGAAGGAATCAAGTCCAAGGGAGCTTGGATCTATTTGCAGCTATGACAAGGATATAGATGGTATTCTAAGCCCATTGGTTTAGTTCAATAACCTTTGGAGTTAAGTGTGGAATTTGTGAAAGAATTATTGCCATAATCCCAAAGACCCAAGTCAAGTTGATAAGAGCTCACAGAGACGTAGCCCCTGAGATTTGGGTGAACTCCTAGATTAAATTTGTTGTTATGTGTGGTTGTTTATTTTTTGTAGTATATGATTGTTATATGTGTTTAATATCAGCATAAGAAAAAGGACTTAAAGCACTTAAACAGTTAAAACAAAGACATACACCTATCTCAAGTATTTAATTCCACAAAATGTCAACATAAGCTAGATCATATATTTGTTAAGTTTTGGAGAGGGAGGTTCTTGTAAGTATAACAAGATGTTAAACCCCCATTTCAAATCATATATGACCATTTCTTCACCTTATTTTTTGGTTCTTGATGTTGTTGCTCATTTTATTTGTTTCTTTACAAAATATGTTATTGTTGGACTCTTCTTCTATAGGTATTTTTAGAGTTGATTCATTATAATTTATGGTTTCCTTTGATCTACTGCATTTTTCTGAGTTTTTCATAGAGACAACCTCCTCTTCTAACTACTTACACAACATGTTATTTTCATCTAAATCACATGATTTAACTCAACTAACCTCGACCTCTAACCTTGCACATTGTACCTCTTTCTCCTTTAGCTTACTATTCCTCATCTCTTCTATTCTTCTTGCTTCTTCAAGCTGTGTCCTTAGGCTAATGATTCTATTCTTGTATTCATGCTCTCTTTCATCACATATTTGCACTAGTTTCTTCAAATCTTTGTTTTAATTCTTCAATATTTCTATTTCAGTCAAGGCTATGTCAAGCTTGGCTTGTTCTTCAGTTGTTTTTTTTCATGGAAATAAGGTCCATTCACACTAGAAGAGACCTCATTTAAATGAATACTTTCCTTTTGAGAGGAAATTTTCTTTTTCCTCTTTATCTTCTCCTTCTTGAAAGTGCAACTACTAGCGTCTCCTTCATGCACGAGATGCAATTTATCCCAGATTTCTTTTGCAGAATTTAATTCTATTACCGTATCAATATCCTTAGTATGAATATTATTAAGCATAACACATTTTTCCTTAGCATTCCATTTTTGTTATTACAGAGAGAGAGATTTTTTACAGTGGCTATCACATACTAATTTCCACACACCAAGTCCATAAACTATTAGTTCATAATTTACCTTATCTCTCCATTCATTAATGTTTGATGTACTGAGCACAAGTACAATTTGACAGTCCATGACTCAACTAGAACTACCTTCAAGTTGTTAGGCTTACGCTGAAAGAACTGGCTCTGATACCAATTGATGAAAACTTGACTAAACTAGGGGGTGAATCAGTTTAGTATATTCGTGGACATTAAAATTATTTTCATTAAACTCATTAACTAAAACGTTACATGAGCACCTTAGCAAATATTGACCAACAAATTGAATATGTGAACAAAAACTAATAATCAAACCAAAACATCATATGAATACATAATAAAAGCATACATTAACACCAAATTTATGTGGTGTCCCATAACGGGAGAAAACCACGATTTTATTATTGGCGTGATCCAAAGGCAAGCCCCTACTTCTTATTACATCTGATTTTTTGTAGGCTCCAACCTATAGGATGTTGATACCTCAATTTTATACAAGCTACAATTCCAAGGAAGCTCCAACTCCCATATGTTTTATGTATGTCAGACCAGGGAGTAACTCCTCAGCACAAATTAATTTCTATATTACATTCCTTCAAGTTGGTCTTTCTTCTATACATGAGGGAGAGACGGTTCACTTCATCTCCCAATGACTATTCATATTACTTATTATTTATTTACATTATATTCACCCAATCCTGATGATTAGGTGTCAACATTCCCCCCTTAATCTGAAGGGATGTTGGTGAGTCCAAGCATCATTCCGAATCATTCAAATTTTCTCTTCCGAGCGCTTTGGTGAAGATGTCTACAATTTGCTCATTAGTGGAACAATGACGGAGATGGATTGTTTTGGCCTCAACATGATGTTGAATCAGATGATATTTAGTATTGATGTGCTTTGTTCGATCATGGAACTTTGGGTTCTTGGCCAAGTTTATTGCAGAGGTATTTTCAATCATGAGTGGAGTTGATTGTACTTGTTTTACCTACAAATCTTCAAGAATTTTCCTAAGCCACACAATTTCTTTTGTTGCTTCCGCTGCTGCCACATATTCTGCTTCTATTATGGAATTTTATGGAACTAATCATTTGCATGATCTCCAGGAGACAGCTCTTGATCCAAGACTCATAGCATATCCTGAAGTAGATACCCCAGTTTCTTTGTCTCCATCGAAGCGTGAATTAGAGTATCCAATCAAGCTGAAGTCATCCACTTGTGTATACTTGATTCCAAATTCTTGAGTTCCCTTCAGGTACCTTAGAACTTTTTTTGCAATAGATCAATGTCCCTCACAAGGCTTTTGCATAAACTTGGAGAGGAAACCAACAGCAAACGAAATGTCTGGTCTGGTAGTAGTTAGGCAGTTGAGACTTCCTACAAGCTGTATATACTTTGTTGCATCCTCAAATTCGTTTCCTTCAATAGATGTCAGCTTTAAGTTTTGTTCCAATGGAGTGGTAAGAGGATTACATTCAGTCATGCCAAACCTATTCAACAAATATCCAATGTACTTCTTTTGAGAAAGAAATATGGACTTCGGATGTTGGGTTACTTCAATACCAAGATAGTAATGAACATAGCCCAAATCAGTCATTTCAAAACTTTTCCCCAATTCCTTCTTTATGGATGCAATGTAGCTTTCATTGTTCCCTGTCATCAAAAGATCATCTACATATACCACAAGATATACAACTTTTTTGCCAACTTTCTTGAAAAATAAAGTTGCATTATCAAGATCATAATGTTTGAAATTGAGTTTCAGAAGATGCTTAGTTAGTTTTTCATACCAGGCTAGCAGTGCTTTTTTGAGGCCATACAAGGACTTCAAAAGTTTTCATAATTTGTTCATGTCCTTTCACAACCAATCCTTCAGGCTGGGACATAAAAAAATTCTCTTTTATATCTCCATTCAAGAAAGCAGCTTTTACATCCATTTGATGGACTTTCCAACCGTTCTAAGCTGCTAGGGCAAAGTGTGTCCAGATAGTAGCCCATTTTGCTGTGGGGGCAAAAGTCTCCTCATAATCGACCCCTTCCTTCTGTGCAAAACCATTTTCCACAAGCCTAGCTTTGTGCTTGTCAAGTGAGCCATCAGCTTTATACTTGTTCTTGTAGACCTACTTGCAGCCAATTAGTTTGGTTCCTAATGGAGGATCAACCAGCTTCCAAGTGCCATTCTTTATGAGGGCATCATACTCCTTTTGCATCGCTTCTTTCCATTCATCATGAGAAGCAGCTTCTTTTAAGGAAGTTGGTTCAAAATATGTAGACAAGTTCAATTCACAATCATAAGAAACATCCATATCAACAGGTGAATTAGAGTCATCTACATCACCTCCATCTTGTCGATTTGAATTTCTAGTTCCTGTCTTTCCAACCTCATCAAGATGAACACTTTCAAGTATCTTTGTTAGCCACTTTGGGGGACCTTTCTCATATGGTCCAGGCTGCTCCATTGATTGAGTTGGGACTGAATCAAGATTGAGTCTCCCAATTCTATCAATCACATCACTTAAAGCATCATCCGTTGTTGGAGTTTCATGCAGGGGAGAGTGTTCTTCAAAAGAAGATTCCACATGTTGATCTAGTATATGAATCCCCCCTTCAAGATGTGGAATCTGATTATCAAATTCTTGAAATGATTTTTCTTTTGCGAATCTATCCATGTGATCAAGTTGTCCCTCAACAACATTGTCAGTTTTGGATGATTCAAGAAAAATTACATCTCTAGATACAACAAACTTTTTATTTACTTCATCATAGAGATGATATGCTTTGGAGGTGTTTGAATACCCTAGTAAGATACATTTACAACTTCTAGCACCAAGTTTGTTTCTATGTACCTTTGGTATCAAGACATAACAGGTGGAACCAAATACCCTGAGATGATTTACCGAAGGAACATGTCCATACCACATTTCATATGGAGTCTTGTTTCTAATAGCATTAGATGGAAATATATTCTTTATATATACAACACATAGAACAGCATCAGCCCAAAACATTATCTTTACATTTTTGAAGAAGAGCATGGATCGTACCATATTTAAGATTGTTATACTCATCCTTTCAGCTACACCATTCTGTAGGGGATTATAAGGCAAAGTTTTTTGATGTTTGATCCCATGTTGGCAAAGATAGTTTTCAAATTCATTTGATGTGTATTCTTTTCCATTATCAGTGTGAATAGACCCAATATGAGATTGTGAATCATCTTCAATCCATTTATGAAAGTTCTTGAATGTTTGAAAAGCATCAGATTTGTTCTTCAATAAATAAACCCAACACATTTTGGTGTATTCATCAATAAATGTCATCATATATTTATTTCCATTTGTAGAAGGAACAGGCGCTGGATCACATAAATTTGAATGAATGAGTTCAAGTTTTCTATGTGCTCTTGAATGTGAATCATGAAAAGAATGTTTTCTATGCTTTTCTAGAATGCAAACATTGCATTTCTTAATTTTCCTAGGAATTGTAGGCAAACCAGCAACACCATTTTTCTTCAATAAGCAGAGGCTTTCATAGTTCAAATGTCCAAGTCTAGCATGCCATAATAAACTTGATGGAAGTGTACCTTCTTCATGATGAGAATTGTATGAAAAATGGTGTGCACAAGCAGAGGTACCTTGTAGCTTGAGAAGCCTTTCTTCTTCTATTCCCCTCATGACAAGTGAGTGGTCAGATGCTTTTCTCACCTCAAGCTTGCCATCAAACATATGAATGGAGTGACCTTGCTGGCGGATGTGGACCAAGGACAACAAGTTTCTCTTCAACTGTGGGAAATAGAGAACATGATGCAGAAGAAAGTTTAGAAGACCAGGCAATTGAAGCCTGATTGTGCCAAGCCCTGATGGCTTGATTTTTGATTGGTCTGCAAAGTATACTGCTCCATCAACATTGTCAGTAAATTCTTCAAAAAAATATTTTCTATGAGTCATGTGGTAGCCTGCTCCCGAATCAAGCAACCAATCATTTTTCCAAGAAGCAAGTGAAGCATTAAATAAATCTTCATTTACTCCAATATTACATTGTACCACAACATAGTGAGCGGATTCGGGTGCTTTACCTTTGTCTGTATCATCAATTTTACCTTTCTGTTGGTTTCTTTGCTGCTCAATTTTGTCCCATGGTAACTTGCCTGTAGAGGCATCATGTGATCCATTTATTTTGCAACGTATGTAGTGCAAATCTGCCTTTTCTCCTTGAGAGTGTCTGCCCCCCTGCCTTTGAATTATCTTCCTCTTCCTCTTTGACCATCTGTTCCTCTGGAAGAATCTTGAATAGGATTATTTTCTTTATGAGCAAGGCACACAACCTCTTCAAAAGATTCAGGGGCTATCTTCTTTCCAAAAGCTTTCTCTCTTTCAGCGAACGTTTTCACAAGAGAGTCAAAGGTGATATCTTTGAGATTTCCATTTGCTTGTAATGACTCAAGATAATTGGAGCAAGTAGGATAAAGTACCTTGAGAAAAGTGATAAGAGGAATATCCAATTCAACCTTAGTGGATTTGATATCATGAATTATATATTTTACTTCGGATGCAAGAGCAAGAGGATCATTATTTTGCAATTCAAGAGTGAAGAGTTTAATCATGAGTTGAACAAGTTCAAGTGTAGAATGTGAGTCATAGAGTTGTTTGAGCTTTCGTAAGTCTTCAAAAGCAGTTGAAAATTGCGAAATATGGTGACTTCCCTCTTCATTTACAGATGTTACGAGTAATGCATAAACTTTGTTGTTCTTGTTTTCCCAAATGACGAGCTCTTTGTCTGAGGTAGGCTGTTCTAGCTCTTTGTCTCCATCTCCAATAGACACTCCTTTCCACAACTCATTGAAAATAAGGGTGTGTTTTATCATCCGGAACCACTCAGGATAGTTCTCCTTGCTAGTGAGAACTATTCCCACAATGGATATGATTGAATGCATTGTAAAATCTTGTACCAAGCCTCCGATGATGTCCAGGATACCAGCAGCAATGCTCTCAACGCAGCAGCCACACCATGCTCTCAACACAACAGTGTGGAATGATCATATGTCTAGCAGCATGGAATGAGCAACATTTCAGCACTCCATCCTGAAACACGACACAGTTGGCCTTTAGTCTGCTTAGAATAGTTATGCAGCAATACAATTATGCAGTGGTTATAAGAAATACCACATGGATAGTATGGCAGAGAGCCTAGAGAGTGCAAAGAATAGAGGGACAGAATATGGAAGAAAACTAATACGAGTTACAACACAAAAGCTAACTTTGGGAGCTGGCTCTGATACCATGTCAGACCAGGCAATAACTCCTCAACACAAATTGATTTCTATATTACATTCCTTCAAATTGGTCTTTATTATATACATGAGGGAGAGACTGTTCACTTCATCTCCCGATGACTATTCATATTACTTATTATTTATTTACATTATATTCACCCAATCTTCATGATTAGGTGTCAACAATGTAGGCTAAAACACACAGGAGGCTCCTACCTCAACAAGCTCAAACTTTGTGTTTATCAAGCCACTACTTGAGAGGAGACTACCATCCCCGGATAAAAACAAGAAATAACTATGTGTTGGTTTACCTTGTCATAAATTCTACAATCTCCAACTTCATTTCTGCATCTTCTTGCCTTCAAATATGCTTCACATAAGCTTCATATGTGTTAGGTAGCTAATGCATAATAGCTCAATCAGCTCTCACACATTATCTAACCTCTCAATGCCTTCCAAATCACATCTTTTATAAAGATATTTTGTTGATTGTTTGTATCCCACATAGGAATATGAAGTGAATAGACTTGACTCTTTGCCTTCCAATCATTCACTTCCAAACTCTTCATATCTTGAATATTAAAACACAAAAATAAATAATTCATCCAATATTAATTGCAGCCACATGTGATGATTAAATGCATCAACCTAATGTCAACATCAAATAGCAATATTTATCATTAATGCATCACAACAATCTTTGTGACATCTTTGCATTTTCCTTAGAGTCTTGCCTTTTCATCATAACAATTCATCTCAACCAACAATTTCACATCACAACAAATCCTTCAATATATCAATCTCTGCAACATTATAAAAACATTTCAATGTATCACAACTCCTCCTCCTCCTTCTCCTCCTTAGCATTGTTGATCTTATTCAATAGTCTATACAATGCTTTTTTTTCTCCTTTCCCTATTGTTGCTCCTTCATTGTTATTTTTTGTTTCTCCTTTGCCTTTGCTTCTCCTTCATTGTTCCTTGTTGTTGCTCCTTTTTCTATTGGTCCTCCTTCATTTCCTTGGTGTTGCTCCTTTGCATCTCATTTTTTGCTGCAGCCTCTTCATTGCATTTTTTCCTTCTTTGCCTTTCTATTTCTCTTGCATAGATTGTGTCTATTTTTCTTGATGTTCCTTGTGCTTCTCCTTTGCCATCAATGACAATATTTCCAACATCTGGTCACAGTCTCTTAATTGAGAAATCTCGGTTGTAGTTGCATGGAGGAAGGCTTGTGCATGCGGCTGGATCCTTCTGGCTGCATGCACAACTTAGCATGTGTGTGGTTTGGCTGTAAGGTTAGGTAAAAGGAAAGTTCTGGTTTAGGGAAAGATCACTAGGGGTTGTTGTCTAACACCTGGGTGATCAGGTGTCCCTGTGAGGTTACATTAAGTTTCTGGTTAGTAACACCCATTCAATGAAGCTTCCCATTTTGTGGTACCTTATTGTTTGGCTATTGAAATTGTTGATGCATGAGATATTAATTGCTCAACGAAACTACTATTAGAAATGAAAAGCTTCCATCATGTTGAATTCTACAGTGATTGGAGTTCTTGCAATGGAATGATGAGAAACACTACCATGGGCACTTCTCCTCAAGACTAGTAACGAAGTTCAACAACCACCTTGTAAATTTGACATTGCTAACGAGGACATGGGGTTTTCATAGTCCCCTTATGAATAACTCGTAAACTAACGGGCCTTTTATATAACACGGACGATGTACATCCATGAAAATAATCTAGAATTTTGTATTTATGCCATGGTTGGAATGAGCCAAGTTTCTTTGGTTTTACTTACTGAGAGTAATACTAATTGCACCCAGATTGATGAAGTACTATATAGTGCAAATATGTCTGTATGTATAGATCTATTTAATCTTGGATCAAAATTTCATTTTCTTTGTTGCTTTTGTGAGAGAGAAGTCTAAGGAAGTGACTTTTTTTCGCCCAAAAAAGAATGGAAATTTTGGCACAATTTTGAATAAACGCAGTTTTTTTTTTGGA
This sequence comes from Pinus tabuliformis, assembly GCA_031772625.1. Taxonomy (NCBI): domain Eukaryota; kingdom Viridiplantae; phylum Streptophyta; class Pinopsida; order Pinales; family Pinaceae; genus Pinus; species Pinus tabuliformis. The sequence continues at coordinate 1,572,378,808 of CM062816.1, forward strand.
AATCTAGGTTAGAGTTGTCAAGATTTATAACTTTGGCTCTTCCAGAGGTTCTTGATGGCACTGAATCCATTTCCACCATCAAAAAATGATTTAAACACTCCCACGATCAAATTTCCTGAAAAAAAATCACTAGATTACAATGAAAGATTCTCCTTTGGGTGAAATCATCACCTCCTTAGACAACACCCTTTGCAAAGCATTGAAACAGTAATAAAATCAAATGCACTTTCAAGGAAAAGGAAATTTTTCCAAGATGGTTTGATGAAGCATGGTTAAGATGGATCTATGGTCCTTAATATAAATACACAATGTAAATACTTTGGTTTCGAGAAATGAAAAAGCATAAATCCATAGAAATTGCATGTCAAGAAACTGCATGTATTGAAATATTCCATAAAATTCTGTTCACAATGAAATTAAAATTTTAAAAACATTATTCCACAGTAAAAATATATTTTTTTTTCCCTAAGTTGAAGTTGAGGGATTGGACCACTTCAGTTATACGGAGTAATCCATCTTCGCCACGTGGGATGTAACCACAGGAAGGCGCGGGGCTTCATCAAAATACTCACGACCTTGAATTTGATGCGGAGTCCATGGCGGGAGCGCCTGCTGACTGGGAATAGCTGCGCACAAATTTATTTGTTCCAGCCATGCCTCTTTACTGGAGTTAATGCAAGCCTGTTCTTCTTGGTCCACATAAATTCTAAATAAATCTGATAAATTCTCCCTTATACGGAAAGCTGGATGCCCTCCGGGAACCTGAATTGCTGACGAAATAGCTTCGAACTCGAAGCACTGAGTAGCAGACGAAGAAATTGGATCCCCATCAGGAGCTCCAACCCCAACAACAGCACTATAACTTGCATCTGCATCACCCACAACAGCACTATAACTTGCACTATGATTCCCTACGTGAAAAATTGGATCCTTCATGGGAACCTGAAGCGCTGAAGAAACGGCTTTGAAGCTTTGAGGAGGAGGATCATCGACTTTCACCTCAGGAGCAGAACGTAGACCATTGGAAGATTGTGTAGCTCATCTTCCACACAGATACGCATGGTAGCACCAGTGAGTGAGTAAAGTTTCGTGAGATTACTACCTGTTCACAGAGTTCTCAACATTAAAACTGCAAACCCTGCGATGTTTTAAAAAGATAACCAACTTCCGAGTGAAAGAATGATAGAGAAAGATTGGAAATTTAATAGAGAAGAGTTCTCTAAATAGCTTTTTCAAATCTTTTCTCTAGAAGTGTCTGTCTATATATAGTCATTTATAGACAAGTTTATCTAGGTTATAACTTTATGCTTTTTCAGTAAATTTGTTTATTTTTTCTCTAACTTATCTATGTCATAACTGTATGATTTTTCTCTAAATATAAAAAAGTTTCTCTATGTTTTCTCTAAACTTATTTATTTATAGCCATTTATAGACCAGTTTATCTGAGTTATAACTTCATGTTTATTTCTGTAAACTTGTCTATTTTTCCTCTAAATTTATCTATGTCATAACTGTATATTTCTCTATGTTATAACAGTAGGTATAGTGAAAATTGGAATTTTTTGCTATTTTAATAATAGTAAGTTTATAATTAATCTTTCAAAATATTTTTATAGAAAACTTCTTTATAGCAAATACATGAAATGTGTATTTTTATTTAAAAATTGAATGATATTTTTAAAATGAAATTTTTTATTTTTATTTAAAAATTTAATGATATTTTTTAAATATTATTATAAGAAATATGGAAAAAATATTATAATAAGAAATAACTATCACGGATGACATGGTTACGATCCTTGGATCTTTTGATCATTGCCTCTCGACCTTGGAAACCGCCATGCGTCCCACTCAGGTCAACAATTAAATAAATAAAGAATCCAGAAGTTGTTCTCTGTCAATTTTCAAACCCTTGTATTCCAGTGCATCTGAATTATTCCTCGCATTTGCCTGGATTTTTATTGATGACCAGAGATCACGGTTTCGATTCCCTGGGGTAGTACTCCGCCCTCGCGAATAATATGTTCTCTAACTCATTAAATTGGATGCGTTTGTTGACGCCCAAAAAATGGAAAATTGAAGCTCTTTCTGTGATATTGGAATATTTTGAGAGTTTTAATTTGGCATTTTCGGCTATACAATTAAAAAATTGTATCCTTCAATTAGGTAATTGGATTGTTATTCTCCAATCTAGAAAATTGTATCCTCCAATCTAGGTAATTGAATTGTTATTCTCCAATCTAGAAAATTATATATTTTTTGTGCACAAGATATAAGGATAAATGTCGTGCACAAGGTAAAATCATGATGGTCAAATAACTCTGGTCTAAAAACACATTAAATAATTACATGCACCACATACATTAAACCAGGTTGCTCATAAACAACCTCTTAATGTCTAATATCATAATGTGGCCTTAATCCAATTACTAATCAATCTATTTCTTACATCTCTTCATTCTCTAACAAGAAAGGCTGCATCCCAGCAAGTCCTTGCCCTGAGTGGGGAACTTCAAGAAAATGCATCCATACCACGTAGGAGTACCCAAATACAATCTAAGATCAATAGAAAGTGAGACTTTAAATCCATGTATTCTGTGTAATGCAATCTAAGACCAACACATAGTTAGGGTTTAAATCCATGTATTTTGTGTAACATTCCGGGTGTCATGTGATTTAGCTTAGCTTCATGGAAATTAATGATCAAGTGCTCATGTTTTAAGTGTCGTAAAAATGCTCAAAATTTAAAGTGCTCAGAACTAGTTCAAAGCTAAACGACTGGAAAGTGCTCATCCTTCCAATTCCGGCACCGCAAACGGTTCAAAAAACGGTCACCGTATGAGAAAGATATGGCAAAACGAATAATTGGCTCAATAACATTAGAAATTTGAATTTAAAAAAAAAAATTAAAAAAAGAATATTCCGAAAAATATTCCTTGAAATATTCCAGGGAATATTTCCTTTTCAACAGCCAATTCCGGGCCTGCCACGTGGCCCCCAGATGACATCAGCAGTATATGGGTTGCATGTTAAAATTTTGGTGGTCGGATTGTGAATCAATCCCACGACCTCTAGGAAACAAACTGCCAGACTTACCGTTAGCCCACAGGACCATATGCTATTTAAAGGGCGGAACATACAGGTTATAAAGTAAAAATTTGCATAGGCGGGAAAGCAAAGGGGGCCAGCCCCGCCATACCATAAGACCAGCGCCCAAAACCAGGAGCTTAAGCACTAACCGCCAGCCCAAACGGTCAGCACGAAATCCGAGGCTAACATTTAAGATGACTGCAGTTAAGTTCGTGGCGGAATTGGCGGAGCGCTAAATTTGGCGGTCCCGCCATATTTGGCGGCCCTAACCGGCCGTAACTAAAGTTAACTGGGGTTTTGTTAGGCCAAACTGGCAGTTGGGAGTAAATGGCCATAACTTTGGCTAGGAAAGTCGGTTTTGGATGAATTTTTTTCCATTTTGAGTATTTTCGACCTTCTAAAGCCATTGGTGCAGGCCTTATAGCCATCTGAGGTCATTTGCAGAGGTTTTGGAGCCGTGAAATTTCCAGGAGCCACGGGGGCCCAGTTTTGTGAAGACTGTATAGGGTTGCAGGTATCCATTGGAGGTGATCCAATAGTCAATCCTAAAGGATTCAAGTGTTCTGAATCCATTTTTGCCATCTATTTCACCTGTAGATGCTGCTATTCAGCTGTATTTTCAATTTGAGCATTTAATAAAAACAAGGACAAGCCCAGTTGGGAGCTTTAGACCCAACAGACGTAGCCCTGGAGGGGGTGAACTGCTTTATCAACTTCTTTTGCATATGTGGTTGATTTATTTGTAGAACAAATTCATTTTAATGTGTTAAACAGTAAAAGGAAATAACTCTGCTATGCTTGAATGGGTCATGAACAGATGAAAATTTCATGTGTTTTTTTTCTGCAAGACATGGAAATCTTTTAAACATGTTTAATTTTGAATTGAATACCTTGCAAACAAATTTCAAGTAGTTTCAAATTCAGATCAAGTTGGTATCAGAGCTCAGGGTTTTGTGCAAAGATCTTCTAACTGTCTTGCAAAGTATTGATGCTTACCAGGTTGAAACTCAAAATAGGGGAAGGGCAGTTGACTAGAGAACAAGAGAATCCTCAGTCAAGGAATGCCATAGAGCCATCACCTCCACCTTCAATTTCACCCTCAAGAGTCTCAATAGAAGCTTTAACGATTTCTGAACATGAAGGAGAAATTCCTATAGAGACAGATCCAAGAGAAGAAGAAAGAGTCTTCAGAAAGGCTTTCTTGGACTTCACTGAAATGCTGAGGATATTGTACCAAGAAAGAAATGAGAAGTTGGCTAGAGAAGGGTCCAAACATCCACATGAAGGAGAGGGCTCTTCAGGAGGTAAGAAGGATGATGATCATTCCAAGAAAGGACATGGAGGAAATGGTGATCCACCACCCCCATCTTCACCTTCTTCCTCTTCATCTTCGTCTTCTTCTGTTCATAAGCATAGATCCTCTGGAAAAAGTCCTTTTTTGAAGCTTGATGTAAAATTCGAATTACCTATGTTTAATGGTGAAGTGAATGCAGAAAAGCTTGACAACTGGATTAGGCAGTTGGAAGTTTACTTGAGGATCCAAAATATGCATGATGATGCCACAAAGATTCAGTTGGCTTCTTTGAGAATGGATGGAGCAGCATTGGTCTGGTGGGAGGCCAAGACTAAAGAGGAGATCAAGAAATTTGGTAAGGTTACCTTAACATGGCCTGAATTTCTATTAGCCATTAAAAAGCAGGTTTATCCTCTTGCTCACATGTAGAAAGCCATTATGAACTAGCAAAATTTCAGACAAATTAAGGGTCAGAGTGTCCAAGACTACACCCAAGAATTCAGGAGAAGAGCTCTCTTGTTAGGGGTAGATTTATAGACCCAAGAAACCCTACTGAAATACATTGGTGGCTTGCATAGCTACCTTAGACACACCATCTTTATGTTTAACCCTACTAGCCTGGACGAGGTTTGTGTCCAAGCTACCCATTTAGAGGCAAGGGGAAAAAACACATTTGAAGAGGGTAGAAACAAACCCCCCAAGGGGAAAAACAAAGAGAAAACCTCCAAGGGAAAGGGAAAAAAGAATGCATCTGTCAAGCAGGAGAGTGAGAAAGTGATCTGTAAACACTGTTCTAAACCAGGCCATGAGGAGAAAAAATGTTGGAAATTACATCCTGAAAAAAGACCTCAATTTAAGAAATCCAAAGGGAAACAGAAAACTGCTGCTACTACATCTACACCACAAGATTTAGGGGAAGATTCAGGTGATGAAACCAAAATTGCAGCCATGGGTTTGAAAAACTTGAAGGGAAAAGAAATTGAAACTCAAGCCAGCACTAGTACCTCAAACTGCCATGTACAAGCTCCTAATGAGGAAGAAAGAATTGAACTGTTTCATGTGAGGGTGATTTCAAAACATACTAAGATTGACACACTTTTTGATAGTGGGTCACAAGCAAACCTTATATCAGAGGACTTGGTCAAGCAGCTTAAACTTGAGACCGTTCCACATCCGAAGCCATATCCACTTGGATGGATTTGCAAGGATGCAAATTTACAAGTTTCAAGAAAGTGCACATCGCGCTTTGCAATTACTGCACATTTTATTGACACAGTTGAACTTGATGTGGTACCTTTTGATATAGCAGGAATTGTTTTGAGAAGTCCTTACTTTTTTGACAGGAAAGCTATCTTTCATCGCCATGAAAACAAATATCATATTTTCAAAGATGGCAAGGAGTTCATTGTTAGAGCTCATCGCAAGAAGACAAATATAACGATGGTGAATGCAGGACAAGTAAAAAGGCTGGTCAATTCAAGTAAGAATTTTGTTCTTCTTATGATTAAGCCCAAGGTTGATGTGAATCATGAGTCATTTGACAATTGTGATCCAAAACTTAAATCAGATCTATATGATGTAGTTGATGCATATCATGAGATGTTTCAGGAGCCAACAGGTTTGCCTCCTAAGAGGTAGATTCAGCATGAAATCCATTTGCATCCAGATTGTCCTCTTCCAAACATAGGCATGTACCGCATGTCTATTATGGAGAATGCGGAAATAAAGAAGCAAATCAAGGACTTGTTGGACAAGGGTTTCATAAGGCCAAGTACTTCGCCATGTGGGTCACCGATTTTATTGATTCCAAAGAAAGATGGCACTTGGCGTATGTGTGTTGATTTCAGGGCCTTGAACAAGATAACGGTAAAGAATCGTTACCCACTCCCAAGGATAGATGATTTGCTAGACCAACTGAAAGATGCTTGATATTTCACTAAGCTAGACTTGCGCAGTGGATATCATCAAGTAAGAATTGAAGAAAGTGACATTTGGAAGACAGCCTTTAAAACCAAACAAGGACTCTTTGAGTGGCTTGTGATGCCATTTGGTTTGTGCAATGCACCTGCAACTTTCATGCGGGTAATGGATGATATCTTGCGTCCTTTTCTTGATGATTTCGTTATTGTCTACTTAGATGACATCTTAATTTTCAGCAAGTCTAGAGAAGATCATGTCATGCATGTTAAGAAAGTACTTGATGTTTTGAAGAAGAATTAGTTATTTCTTAAAATGTCAAAGTGTGAATTTGGAAAGACTTCTTTGGTTTATTTGGGACACATAGTAGGAGGAGGTGCTTTGAGAATTGATCCTGCTAAGATTGAGGCTATTGTGAAGTGGCCTACTCCCAAATCCATAACAGAGGTAAGAAGTTTTTTTGGGTGCAGCTCAATATTGGAGGAAGTTTATCTCTAACTTCTCTTCTATAGCAGCTCCTATGCATGCAGTGACAAGTGTGAAGCATGATTTCAAATGGGGAGGCAAGCAGCAAAAAGCTTTCAAATCTTTGAAAGAGAAGATTAGTTCAGCTCCAGTCCTTGCATTACCGGATTTAAGACAGCCATTTGAGATACAAACTGATGCTAGTGATTATGCTATGGGTGCAGTTCTTCTACAACATGGTAAGCCTATTGCTTTTCTGTCTGAAACTTTTAATGGTGCTGTTGTAAATTATCCTACATATGATAAGGAGTTGTATGCGTTGGTACAAAGCGTCAAAAAGTGGAAACACTATTTGATGGGCAAAGAAACTGTTATACATACCGACCATCAGCCCTTACAGTACTTGCAATCACAAAGCAAGTTACAACAGTCATGACACTTCAGATGGATGGGCTTCTTGCAACAGTTCCATTTGGTAATAAGGTACAAGAAAGGTACTTTGAATAAGGTTGCTGATATGCTTTCAAGGCCTATTATTGGTGCTATTACTTTACTTAAGAATGATTCCATTGTACATGATAGTTACATAGAACAATATGCATCTGATGATGACTTTAAAGATGTGTATGCTAACTTGAGTAAAGGGAATCATGTAGAGGAAAATGATTATCACATGCATAACAATTTGCTGTTTCATTTGGGAAAGTTGTGTATACCACAGGGGGAGAGGATAAATGTCATAAGAGAAGCTCATTCTTCTCTTATTGCTGGCCATTTTGGTGTGAGAAAATCAGTTGCACATCTACAGAGGTATTGCTATTGGCCTCGCATGGTAGATTCTGTTTCAAGGTTCACAAGAGGTTGTTCATTATGTGCTACAAGCAAGCCTAGCAATAGGAATCTTGGTTTGTATACTCCTTTGTCGGTACCTTCTAGACCATGGGAGAGCATCTCTATGGATTTGTAGGAGGTTCGCCAAAATCTAGAAAGCAGCATGATTATTTATATGTAGTAGTTGATCGTTTCAGCAAAATGTGTATACTTATGCCTTGTAAGAAAACTATAACTACTGAACAAACTGCTGAATTATTTTTTCATCATGTATGGATTCACTTTGGTTTGCCTACTTCCATTATTAGTGACAGGGATTCCATATTTGTGGGGAATTTTTGGTCCAACCTATGGGAGATGATGGACACAAAGTTGAAGAAAAGTACTGCTTTCCATCCGCAAACAGATGGACAAACCGAAGTTGTGAACAGAACCATTGTGCACCTCTTGAGAGGTTATTGCAGCAAGCATCCCAAGCTTTGGGATGAACATTTGCACTACATACAACATGCTTACAACCGTGCCAAGCACTCTTCCACAAACACCTCACCGTTTGAAGCTTGTTTTGGTTACTTGCCAAAATCACCTCTTGATTTCATTCTTGAGAAAGATGTTGCCATTGAGGGACATAGTGATATTGACAAAGCTCGTTCATTCATTGAAAGAATTCAGCAAATACATCAGCAAATTCAAGAACAGCTTGAGCAGAGTCAAGGCAAGTACAAGGAAAGACACGACAAGCATAGAGTCGATCATAAGTTTCAAGAAGGGGATGAGGTATGGCTGTACATTAGTAAGGAAAGGATGCAAGGAGAAGGTAAAAAGCTGAAGCCTATTTGTTATGGTCCATTCAAAATCCTCAAGAAGGTTGGAAATAATGCTTTTCAATTAGATTTGCCTTCCTACATGCAAATGTATTCTGTTGTCAATGTGGAGAACTTACATTTGTATGAACCTCCTTTGATTGTTGATCATGAAAGTGTTGTTCATCTACCAGCTATAGAAGATTTCTCGCCAGAATTCTTAGATGAGCTGAAAGAAGATACAATCCTTGACAGAAGGACACGCACTTCAAGGAGGGGCAGTGTAGATTATGTTCAGGTTGGTTTGAAAGGCAGCAAACCGAACAAGGCAAAGTAGATGGAGGTGGACAGAGTGAGGGAGCTGTACCCTCACCTCTTTAACAGGTAGTTGAAGGATTTTGGGGTCCAAAAGCTTCCCAATAGGGAGGCGTGATCAGGTGCTCATGTCCTAAGTGTCATAAAAATGCTCAAAATTTAAAGTGCTCAAAACTGGTTTAAAGCTAAATGACTGGAAAGTGCTCATCCTCCCAATTCCAGCGCCGCAAACGGTTCGAAAAATGGTCGCCGTATGAGGAAGATATGGAAAAAAGAATAATTGGCTCAATAACATTAGAAATTTGAATTAAAAAAAAAAAAAGAAGGAATATTCTGTAGAATATTCCTTGGAATATTCTAGGGAATATTGCCTTTTCAACGGCCAATCAGAAGCTGCCACGTGGTAGGCCCGGAGGCCACCACGTGGCCCCCAGATGACGTTAGCAGTATATGGGTTGCATGTTAAAATTTTGGTGGTCGGATTGTGAATCGATCCCACAACCTCTTGGAAGCAAACCGCCGGACTTACCGTTAGCCCACATGACCATACGTCATTTAAAGCGTGGAACATACAGGTTATAAAGTTTAAAATTGCATAGGTGGGAAAGCAAAGGGGGCCAGCCCCTAAGGGCCAGCCCCGCCATACCATAGGACCAACGCCCAGAACCAGGAGCTTAAGCACTAATCGCCAGCCCAAATGGTCAGCACGGAATCCGAGGCTAACATTTAAGATCACTACAGTTAAGTTGGCGACGGAATTGGCGGAGCGCCAAATTTGGTGGTCCCGCCATATTTGGCGGGCCTAACTGGCCGTAACTAAAGTTAACTGGGGTTTTGTTAGGCCAAACTGGCAGTTGGGAGTAAATGGCCATAACTTTGGCTAGGAAAGTCGGTTTTGGACGAATTGTTTTTTGATTTTGGGTATTTTCGACCTTCTGAAGCCATTGGTGCAGGTCTTACAGCCATCTGAGGTCATTTGCAGAGGTTTTGGAGCCGTGAAAGTTCCAGGAGCCACGAGGGCCCAGTTTTGTGAAGACTGTATAGGGTTGCAGGTATCCATTGGAGGTGATCCAATAGTCAATCCTGAAGGATTCAAGTGTTTTGAATCCATTTTTGCCATCTATTTCACTTGTAGATGCTTCTATTCAGCTGTATTTTCAATTTTAGCATTTAATAAAAACAAGGACAAGCCCAGTTGGGAGCTTTGGACCCAGCAGACGTAGCCCTGGAGGAGGTGAACTGCTTTATCAACTTCTTTTGCATATGTGGTTGATTTATTTTACAGAGAAAATTCATTTTAATGTGTTAAACAGTAAAATGAAATAACTCTGCTATGCTTGAATGGGTCATGAACAGCTGAAAATTTCATGTGTTTTCTTTCTGCAAGACATGGAAATCTTTTAAACATGTTTAATTCTGAATTGAATACTTTGCAAACAAATTTCAAGTAGTTTCAAATTCAGATCAATCAAAGCAGCGAACTGCACAAAAATCAGCCATAGCACCGACTTAGAACAATATGTAAGTAGCAAAAGTATGTTTGTTTAAAGTAAAGTATCCTCAAAGCAATGAATGTAGTTGAATCCAAAGTAGAGAAAGCAACTAGAGTGATAGTGGTTAAAGCCATCAGCATGATCGGTAGAATTAGGTTCAATTGAGCAAAGATGGAGAAGAAGGTGAAAGAACCTACAGGGCTTCCTCCCACGTGCATGATTTGTTTTTTTACCGGATATCGATCTAGAGATGTAGAGATTTCTATTTTCAGAGATCTATCTATGCATATGATGGGCTGTAAGGTCTTGCTTACTTACTTGAATTAGTCCCTTCGGTATTTGTTTCATATGGCATATCCTTTAGGCTCTATTTTTTCGTTTCGAGAAAGGATTATGGCTCACCCATAAAGGAAGGTGAGTTCCCTCTTCTTGGAAGAATCTGCAGGATTTTTTGCGAGTGATGTTCGTTTTTTAACTGTTTTTTTAAATTCGTAAAAAAAAGTTCTTTGTGCTTTTTTTAGCGTCTTTTCAAATTTGTAGAAAAAAGTTCTTTGTTCTAATTAGGAGAGGCTAAGTAAAGAATCCCAACCTTGCTTTTCGAGGTTGTACAAGCTACAACACACAGATTAAAGAATCCAAACCTTGCTTTTCGAAGTTGTACAAGCTACAACACCTTTTTTACAGTTATTATGTTGCTTTTTATTATCTTCAATTGCAGAAGATATGCCCTGCAATATTGAAAATATTGTCATGAGTCATAATCACTCTGCCTTTGTATATATAACATGAATCTCTGATATAAATAGTTAGTTCGTCCTCCTATCTATAGAAATAGTATTTCTCTTTGAATAATAGAGAAGAAGTCGATCTTAGTCGATCTTAGCTCTAATAAGCAGTAGTTAAGAAGGAGCCTCAACATATCAACATAATTACTTTTTATTTAATCAAATCGTATCATTGTTTTGTTTAATAAAATCATTGTTAGATCAGAACATACATAACACACAACGGATTTATACTCAGAGACTTAGACGGCAATAGCAGAGAATAATTCACAAAGACACACAAATGGAGAAAAAACAAGATTACTTAGTCAGAAACAGCGGAATAGATAAAACAATCACTGGAGAACAGAAATCACTTTGCATTACATAACAGGCTTGGGCCTTGGCTTTTTTTCCTTGGCCAGAGAAATTACAAATTTATAGAGGCAGAAGAAGGATCTAGAATCCTATGTGTGATTCAGATGGAGATCTGGAATGATCGAGAAACCACTGGCGGTGTAGGAGGATCTAGAATCCTGCATGTGATTCTAGAAACTAATGGCGGTGCAGAAAGATCTAGAATCCTGGAGATCTAGAAAGATCTGATCTAGAATCCTCTGTGAATTTGGCTTCACACTTAACATTCTCCCACTTGAAGCGAAATAAGAGTCATCAAGTCACACCGAGTCCTACCATGCCTCTACATAACTCATGTTTATTTCGTGGTAGAATCTTAGTGAGCATATCAGTAGGGTTCCTATCTATATGGATCTTTTCCAAGGATAATTGTTCTTACTCCAACACATGCCGGATCTAATGGTACCTTAAGTCAATGTGCTTGGTTTTTGAATGAAATGCTAGGCTTTTCGCCAAGTGAATGTCACTCTGACTATCACAATATAACACATACTTGTCCTGCTTTATTCCTATCTCTCCTAGGAATCAGTGCATCCACAATATCTCTTTACAAGCTTCTATTGCAGCTATGTACTCTGCTTCTGTTGAAGAGAGGGCTACTATTCTTTGTAGCCTTGACACCCAAGATACTGCTGCACTTGCAAATGTATACAAATAACCTGTAGTGGACTTTCTGGTATCCATATCTCCAACGATATCTGCATCTATAAATCCTTCAAGCACAGTCTCATCATGACCAAAACATAAACAATAATGACTAGTACCCTTGATATACCTTAAAATCCATTTTACTGCTTGGCAATGTTGTTTGCCTGGATTGGTAAGGAACCTACTTACTACTCCCACTGAATATGCAATGTTTGGTTGTGTGCATACCATGGCATACACCAAAATGCCAACTGCTGAAGCATAAGGAATCCTGCTCATCTCTTCTTTCTCGTTGTCATCACTAGGACATAATTCAATACTCAGCTTGAAGTGGGTTGCAAGAGGTGTACCAACTAGCTTGGCATCCTTCATATTAGACCTGTCAAGCACTTTCTTGATATATTTTTCTTGTGACAACCACAACCTTTTGTTATTCCTGTCACGCATAATCCGCATGCCCAATATCTGTTGTGTTGGTCCCAAATCCTTCATTGCAAATTTTCTACCCAAATCTTTCTTCAACCTATTGATCTTATTCTTATCATGCCCAACAATCAACATGTCATCCACATATAACAATAATATGATATACTTTCCCTGATCATACCTCTTGATATAAACACAATGGTCAGCTTCCAACCTCTGAAAACCATGTTCCAACATGAATGAATCAAATTTCTTGTACCATTTTCGAGGTGCCTGTTTCAACCCATAGAGACTCTTCTTCAACCTACAAACAAGGCCTTCTTTGCCTTTTTCTATGAAGCCTTTTGGCTGCTCCATATAAATTTCTTCCTCCAATTCACCATGAAGGAAAGCAGTTTTTACATCTAACTATTCACATTCTAGGTCTAAAGCAGCAACTAGACCAAGAATGACTCTAATGGATGACATTTTAACAACAGGTGAGAAAATTTCAGTGAAGTCAATACCTTATTTTTGGGCAAAACCTTTCACCACCAGTCTTGCTTTATACCTCTCCTTCTTTTCGTCACCTTCATGCTTAATCCTGTAAATCCATTTGTTTTGTAGAGCCTTTCTACCTTTTGGGAGGTTTACCAACTCCCAAGTTTTATTTTCCTGCAAAGATTTGATTTCTTCTTCCATTGCTTTCTTCAATCCTTTACTGTGCTCGACTTTACAAGCTTCTTGAAAACAATTAGGTTCACCTTCATCAGTCAACAAAATATAATTTGAAGGAGGATACCTTTGGGAAGGCTTATGAGGCCTAGAAGATCTGCAAACCAACTCTGGTGGTGCATTATCAGGTTGAATCTCCTGTAAAGGTTCCTGCAAAATTCCTCCTTCTTGTTGTTCATTATTTTCCACTTGTTATTCTTCATGCTCCTGAATTGTTTCTCATTTGCTCGTATTGGTGGTATGTTTTCCTACTGCTCTTCAAACCTGTCAATAACTTTCTTGACCTCCAACTCACCTACAGTCCTCTTGAACATTTCTGAATCATTAAATATAACATCCCTGCTTTTAATAATTTTATGTTTGACTGGATCCCATAGACGATAACCAAGATCTTCATCCGCATATCCCAAATAAATCCATTTCATAGATTTATCATCTAGCTTAATTCTATTTTCTTTGGGAATATGTACGAATGCTTCACATCCAAAGATTATCAAGTGCGAATAATTCAAATTCTTACCAGTCCAAACTTCTTCAGGGATACCGCAATCCAAGGTTGTAGTTGGAGATCTATTTATGAGGTAGCAAGTGGTCCTGACTGCTTCAGCCCAAAAATTCTTCTCCAAACCGGAATTGGACAACATACTTTGCACCTTTTCCATAATGGTGCGATTCATCCTTTCTGCGACACCATTTTGTTGAGGAGTACTAGGCACGGTCTTCTCATGCTTTATGCCAAACCTGTTACAATATTCCTTAAATGCGTTTGAGCAATATTCTCCACCATTATCTATTCTTACATACTTCAACAATTTGTTAGTCTCTCTTTCAAAACAACATGGAATTTTTGAAATATTCCAAACACTTCACTTTTATTTTTCATAGGATATGCCCAAACCTTCATGGATGCATCATCTATAAATGTTACAAAATATGATGCTCCTCCTAATGATTTGATGTTAACAGGCTCAAACACATCCGAGTGTACCAATTCTAACACATTTTTCTTTCTATCATGGCCACCTCTAAGGAATGAAACCCTTCTTTGTCTACCATATATACAATGCTCACAAAGATCAAGATTGTAGGATTTCAAACCTGGCAATAATTTTTTGTCAACAAGGATTTTTAAACCCTTCTCGCTCATGTGACCCAAACGCTTATGCCACAAATCTGCTAAATTTCCTTCTTTTGTGATAGTAGCCAAATCTAATTTTCCTATCTGTGTCTTCAATGTGTATAATGTTCTTGTCTTGGGTCCTTTGGCCACGACCAATGCACCTTTACTAATTTTCCAGCCGCCTTTTCCAAAGCTTGTCGAATAGCCTTCATCATCCAATCGTCCCATAGAGATTAAACTCATGCGCATTTCTGGTATGTGCCTGACCTGTTTCAACAATATATCTTGTCCATCTTTCATCTTGATCTGGACATCTCCCACTCCAATAATACTGCAAAAATGATTATTCCCCAAATGCACTCTACTAAAACAGTAAACAACACATCACCATCTGTGGCTACAGTAGTAGTCTCACTTTCAGTTGTGTTGGATGACTTGTGATTTGTACTAGACGGTCTCTGATCCTTTTGTCCTTTCTTCCAGAATCAACATTCTTTCTTCATGTGCCCGAGTTTTCCACAATGAAAGCAGATGATCCTTCCTCTCCTTGATTTTGATCGGCCTCTCGATCTTGATCGCCCTTGTCGGCCTTAATCTATTCTCCTACCATGATTAGCTAGAGCTAGAGCCTCTCTTCCCTGGTTTTCCGCAATTGCCTTGCGTCGCAGCTCCTCATTCATTAAACTACTGCTGACATCATCAAACTTCAGGGTCCCTGTAGTTGTTGAAGTGCTCATAGCTACAACTAAATTTTCCCAGCTATCTGGCATAGAACACATTAGCAAAATAGCTCTAATTTCATCATCTAAAATGAATTTAACAGAGGCAAGTTGATTAGTAATAATATTAAATGCATTTAAGTGATCAACAACTAAAGCACCCTCCTTCATTTTGAGATTATAAAGCTTCTTCATCAAGAACACTTTGTTTGAGGTCGTGTTCTTCTCATATAGATCATGGAGCTTCTTCCATAATCCTTCTGTCGTCTTTTCTCCAGACACATTGAAATAAACATTCTTTGCTAAATATTGGCGGATTGTTGCAATCGCCTTTCTATCTAGCTTATTCCACTCTTCATTTGTCATCGATGAGGGTTTCTTTGTTGTGCCTTCAATCGGAAAATACTGATCCTTTAAAATCAGTATATCCTCCATCTGTGATTTCCATAGGGCAAAATTAGCCCCGCTCAACTTCTCCATATATGTAAGTGTTGTCTCCATTTTCAATCAAATTCACGCCCCAAAACACAAAAACTCCACTTAAAAATAAAACTTTAATTATTACTCTTTAAAATTTAGTAATAATGACCTTCCTCCTTTTAAAATACCCTTTTCAAAATTCCTGCTCCTTTTTAAAATATACTTTTCAAAATTCCAACATATAATTATATATGTTTCATAATAAATATAAAAACATATATAATGTTTTATCCTTTTCACATTTCACACATACATATGTTGGTTTGAGAAAAAAAACTTGACATATATGTGCAAGCTTGATGTAAAAAAAACTTACGAACACCACGTTTCAACTCCAATCTCCACGGATCTCCATTTTTCAAACTCCAGAAACATGTTTCAACATATGTCCACGACCTTGTTTTTCTTGCAGCAACTGTCTTTTAGTTCCAGCATTCCTCAGCTATTTCCTCGACAGATCCTTCAACAGCTCCAGGGGTAACAACCAACATTTTAACGAACATTGCCAAATCAAGGCGATGGCACTAAGCGGCTTGCACGGTGGATATTTGAACTTGGCTCTGATACCATTTGTTAGAATAGAGCATACATAACACACATCGGATTTATACTCAGAGACTTAGACGGCAATAGCAGAGAATAATTCACAGAGACAGAAAAATGGAGAAACAACAAGATTACTTAGTCAGAAATAGCAGAATAGATAAAACAATCACTGGAGAACAGAAATCACTTTGCATTACATAACAGGCTTGGGCCTTGGCTTGCTTTCCTTGGCCAGAGAAATTACAGATTTATAGAGGCAGAAGAAGGATCTAGAATCCTATGTGTGATTCAGATGGAGATCTGGAATCATCTAGAAACCACTGGTGATGTAGGAGGATCTAGAATCCTGCATGTGATTCTAGAAACTAATGGCGGTGTAGAAAGATCTAGAATCTTGGAGATCTAGAAAGATCTGTTCTAGAATCCTCCGTGAATTTGGCTTCACACTTAACAATCATTTCCTAATTTCATTGGTTAGTGAAGAGACTTTGAAAGGGCTTCTTTGAATTTGAATAGGACTTATTTCTTTATTAGACTGCAGATGCTTGGCTAGTGAAACAATAGCTAGATAACCATATATGTCATAGTAATGGCTTTGAAAAACGGGAAAATCGGGAAGGAAGAAAGGAAGCAAGGGCTATTCCAGGAAGAAAGCGAGCATGTTTTCCTGTCTACTGATAGTGCTATTGGGCCGAGTAAACTGCTCTGGCTCGGATGCTACCTTTGCTGCTAGAACTGGGCACTTGGCTATACTAATGATTATTAGAAATATGAAAGGTGTCTAGTGGTAAGCAAAGTATAAATGACAATGTCTAGTTGTTGGTTGAGCCTACTATATTGAGGTATAGCCCATGTTAGTATAATCTGTTAGTATTGTATATCAACAAATATAATGCTTCATCATTCCTTCTAGTCAATGTAGGAACGTGTGTTCCTTGAGGTTGGTTGGATAGCTACAATAGCTTGCTCCCTTATTGTTTGCTCGCTACTAGCAATTTACCCATTTCACAACAGGACAGATCTTGCTCCCTGCATGATCCAATGAATAAATATATAATCTTAGACATTGAAACTAAGCCACGAGATACCCTCCTTGTAGGCCACATGTACAATGTGGGTGGCGTGGTTCTTCACAAAGCTCTTTGTTTGGAAAGTATGTTCCCATCTCAACTCTAAAGTGACTTAGATTACAAACTACTCACATTGTTTTGTAAAACGATATTAAAAGGGGAATTGTGATCAATCAATTCAATTCACTGCGACTCTTTCCCTTTATAACCACTACCCTCATTGCTCCCTTCTACTTGTCAGTTCTTGAATGCATTATGACACGTCCAAGATTAGTCATTGTGTACAACATAGCTAACTAACTGCAAAAAAAGAATTGCATTAAATGAGATGACATGCAGAAGTTAAGCATACAGACAACAAGATGCAGAAGTTAAGCAGACAAGAAAATGCAGATGAAAAATACCGTGAAACCAACAATAATTTGGATGATGAAGATTACATCTTCTTGAGCATTGTTAAAACATTGGCGCTGGAAAATTTGGAATTGCTTTATTGCTTTAATCCGGGTTAAGAAGATGATATTCCCTGCACCTTGATTTTCTCGGTTGTAAACGTTTGTGCAGCCTATGCAATGATATGACGCTGCTGAAGCCGGTCATGATTTTCTGCCAAAATAATCTATTTACGAGGTGCTTCCCAATTCAAGTTAGTGGGCAGAGGCTTTATTGATTATGAAATGTTCAACTAAGTGCATCGTATGCAAACGCCAGAAATCACAATGAAGCTGCTGTCTGGGCAAGGTTATGCCGAAACTTGCCCACCAGAGATATGGCCACCACCCATTGCAACCCCAGTAATATGGCCACCACCCATTGCAGCACCAGTAGTAGCAACCACGAAATTGAGTCTGAAAGCCTTGTTGATAGAATCTCCTCATCATATGTTCAACCGAGGGGAGCAACATAGAATTGTGAGAAATATCTCAGGGTTTCTGCATTCCTCTGTTATTCTGGCGAGCCATCTTATCTTATTATGTACTCTCCATTGTAGCCCACTTGAATTTGAATTTGGTTGCTTTAGGAAAACTATCTTCTCTCACAAAAATCTAAACATTTCATCCCATGACCTATTCATTCATTGATAAACTTGAAAAGTAAAAATAAAAGTAATAAAATTAAAAATTAAAAATAAAAGTAAAGGTAATTTATATCATGTCACCACAAACCAAAGTAATTTGGCTATTTGGCTTTGTCCCAGGAATGAGTAGGCCAAGTGTCGAAAGTATTGATTCGTCCAGAGTATCGATTCCCAATTTATTTGGCTTTATCCCAGGGAATGAAGTATAAAGTGTGATAAAGTTCTCTGAAAGAGAGATAGTCTCAAAGATAGTCGACGAGAGGGGAGAGATCAATTAGAGCATTTAATAGGTGATCCTTAGCACCTCCCTAAATAGACAACGATCCCAATACGCCGGCAAGCAAGGAGGTTGCCAAGAAATAAAAAAGATAGGACCAGCAGCTTACAAGTATGAAAGACATGTACATCAGTGTAAGAACATCCCAAAACAACGCATGTGAAAAGTAGGACACTTGCCTTTGCCTTGGCTTTGCACCTTGACCAGGTTTACATTCAATATTATGTACCCATGTTCCTATACATATATCGGCCTACTCTGGGCGGAAAGGGCTTTGCATAAACAAGTCAGTTTTAGGCTCAAGCAGGTTGCATCATCGTATAAAGAAACAACAATGGTACGAGAAACAGAGTTTGGAGGTTTCGCACTCAAAAAATGAGAGGAGAGAAAATGAAAAATATAGAGTTAGTTTCAATTTTCAATATAGTTTTAACTAAATTTCCAACCCAAATTTTATTAAAAAACTAAATAATTTAAATACCAAACTGATGCTTAACAAATTGAATATTAAATATATACATTATTAGGCTTCCTAGTCAATTAAGTGTATGCATTCTTATGCATTTTGGGTCTTCAGCTAATTATTGTTTCTTTAAAAAAATCCAAATATATATATATATATATATATATATATATATATATATATATATAGA
The DNA here is from genome assembly GCA_031772625.1 of Pinus tabuliformis. NCBI lineage: Eukaryota > Viridiplantae > Streptophyta > Pinopsida > Pinales > Pinaceae > Pinus > Pinus tabuliformis. The sequence continues at coordinate 1,572,397,928 of CM062816.1, forward strand.
TATATATATATATATATAGATAGATAGATAGATAGATATATATATATAAAACTGTAAACAATAACTAGAATTTGCAATTAAATGTGAACTTCTTGAGCCACATATAGAATAGTGTTTAAACTATGAAATTTAACAATATACATGTTAAAGGAAAACAAATCAACTAAAAAAAGAGACAATGGTACAGAATGATCAACTTCCTATATACTTGGCATAGGCCTCTACGTTATTGAATAAATACATGCATGAAATCTACAACAAAGAGTGAAAACAGAACGACTTGCAAAAGAGTGAACTATGACCTATAAAATATTTCCCCTAAAATATATGCACCCTCTAACTAAAACGGCTGTAGAAAATAATGTTTCCGTCTGGTCTCGTTTCTTACACGTTTTTTATGGGGAACGGTGGCAACCGTCCTGTTTCTCGTAACATAGTAACAAACGTGATAGGCTGGCCTACTTGCCTAAACTTAGGGTTACCTACTCTCCTTGCGAGATCACCATGCACTATGCCTCGCCTCCAGCCACCTACATATATCCCCCATATAGCCAGTGGGCTAAATCATACTTCCGCCAGCCACCAAGCCATCTAGCCATGCAATACGTACTAGGAGCAGGACCAACCAAACTCAAATCATCCAACAGTTGGGTTAGAAGCAATAGATGGAAATGGGCTAGCTCGTAGCAGTGGAGATGGGAGCTCTTATCTCTCAAATGAAGGGCAGCTTGCAAGGATATTTGCTATGGATTGAATCGGTCGATTCAATAGGTAGACCGTGAAGCTTTTGAAGAAAGGTAGCCTAGTGTGTAAGCACAACAATGAAGGTGAACCCTCGAACGACCAATCGAACTGAGCCTTTGGGTGCATCTTTATTTCTGCAAGTCTACGGGGTCATCATTTCCGTCAACCGCCAATGTTGTTGTGGGGTCATCATTTCGGTCAACTGCCTATGCTGCTGGTATGACTATAGTATGCCACAGAAGCCACAGAGAAAGTTAATTATCCTTACATTTGAATTCGGTATGCATAGCTATTACAAAGAAACGTATGCATAGGTGTTGCAGAGAAAGGTAATGGTAGCAGAAAAAGGTAATGGTAGTTGTTGCAGAGAAACTATTTCAGAGAAATGTAATCGACATTCTGATAGAGACCTCCTCTCGCCACGCGCATCTTCATGTAGGCCCTCCTCTCACCACGCGCATCTTCAGGCCCTCGTCTCACCACGCGCATCTTCAGGCCCTCCTCTCACCACACGCATCTTCATGTAGGCCACCTGTCTGTCTAAAATAAGACAATGTTTGTCTCCACAAAATTTGATATCAGTGAACATCCCAAGCATTAAATGCCTAACATTAATTCTAACATTAAGTTGATCTATCAATGATCTAACATTGATAGGAAAAAAATAAATATATATAACCTATGTTTTTGCCTCCCCGCCTTGGGAAGAGGCCAAATAAGATAGTAAATCACTATATACCTCAAAACTTTCATTAGACTTCATGAACTCGCACTAACAAATAACTCAACTAATATTAACATTGTGGTTTTCGATTACTATAGTCCCATGCCAAGGGACTAATAATGTTGTTCAATATAGTGACTCGCTCATCAAACCAACTCCTTATTATAACAGCTTCATAAGAGATCACGTTCAAAAATAAGAAATCAATGATCAAGGGTAACGTAATCAGAGCAAGGAAGAGGGTAGGGGAGGGTACTAGAGAGGGGAAGGGAGATGGAAAGAGGATAAAGAACCTCATCCCAAACAATGTTTCGAACTATGGAGTCATACTCCTCGACCATTACATCAACCCAAACTAGTTGCCGCACTACTTCCTGAAAGGAAGATGGCTCTGTCACAACACATGCACCGATAAGTGCCATGTATCAAGTGTACCTCTTTGGTGACCTCCTTTGTCTGTGCTGAGAAGAGGGTGCTCCCAAATTCTCCTGTGCATCATCCAACAATTTTCCAGCCTCTCTAGCACTTTCTTCCCTCGACTCTGCCTTAGTGGATATCTTCACTCCCGAAACCTCTGCATGTGGCTACTCCACATCAATATAAGGCTCCTCAACCTTAGGAACTAAAAGTTCCTCCTCCACATGTAGCTCAAGCTCCCTCTTAAGGGATACTCGCATGGCCTTCTCCTCATCAAACTTGACATCCTTGTGAACCACTATCATCCGACTAGTTTGCATGTACACCAGATAGTTGTGGGAGTATCAGTGTACTCCACAAAGATCCCCAACTCTATTGTTGGCTCAAGCTTCTTCTATGCATCTTTGGTCACATGGCAATAAACCGATGACCCAAAAATATTGAAGTGACCAACATTTGGCCTCTTACTGAAATAAGCTTCCTCCGGTGTTTTACTCTCAAGTATTAGATGTGGACTACAGTTTAAACATAAACCATTGTGTTGGATGCCTCGACCCACATGTGTAGTTGTAGGCCTTGATCATGCAATGTCGCCCTTGATGCCCCTACTATGCTCTTGTTCTTCCTCTCAGCAACCCCATTATGTTGAGGGTTATGAGGTTCCATCAACTCTCGTTTAATCCCTTCCACTGCACAAAAGTTCTTAAACTCTTTGGAGACATATTCTCCACCGTTATCACTCCATAGAGCTTTAACCTTCTTTCCTAACTCTTTCTCGACCAATTCTTTAAATTCACAAAACTTTGTTAATGTATGATCCTTTCTCTGCATGAAAAATATCCAACATTTATGAGAATAGTCACCTACAAATATAACATAATACCTATGTTTGGCTGTGGATGCTGTTAGAAACATATAAGTGGAATCTCGCTAGAATAGAATCTTCTCGACTGTCTTGTCTCCAAAGGAAGGCTTGGTGTATTTTCCCAAAGAATACTCTTGCATGTATCAACTTTCTCAATCGTACCTTTGGGAAGACCGATAGATATTTGTTGCAATATCGTCAAAGCCCCATGATGCAAGTGGCCCAATCACCTATGCCACAACTCATTGACATCTCGGCTCAACATATTTTCCACTTTTGAACTCAAAGCAACATAATCCTCTACCTCTATCTTATAGAGATTTTGAACTCGAATCCCTATCTTCTTTACTTGACCCGTGGCTATGTGTCGAAACAATGCCTTTCCTTTTGAAAAGATCACATCATAGCCTCTATACTAAAGCATGGAAACCGATACCAAGTTCTTTGTCAGTTCGTGTACATGCATAAAATTCTTCAAGGTGAGTGGAGCCACATGCTCCCTCTGAAAAGTAATAGTGCCCACACTAGTAACACTATACTTACTGTCATCACCCATCTTGATATGCATATTGAGATCTTTCTCCTCTAGTTCACTGAATAACTCTTTGTCACTAGTCATGTGGAAAGAATCTCCACTGTCTAAGTACCAGACACTTCCCATCATTGAAGACATCATGCATGCAATGAGGGAAAAGTCCAATTCAAATTGGGAGGCCAAAAACTCACCCGCCGCTCCTCCTGAGGACTTCTCCATGGACTTCTTCAATGGACAATTTGTAGAAAAGTGACCCATATTGTGACAATGAAAGCATTTAACTTTTTTCATGTCCTTCTTCTTACCTCCATAATAAGACTCTGATTTGGAATGAGAAATTTTACCTTTCCCCTTCCCTGCCTTAATCGCTAAGGCACAATTCTCTTTATCATTGGTCTTTGATGAAGAGTCGTCTCTAGTGTTCCTCCTGATCTCATCCTGCATCAAATTTGACCATTGACAAAGTCCTGATAACTATTCCAACTCTTTGGGAGTCCAGGAAGAGCAAGGCTCACCATATCCTCCTTAGCAACTGTGATTCCAACACTTCCAAGTTCATCCCGACATTGAGTGAACTTGGTCAAGTACTTTGGAATCGTCTCGCCTTTTTGCGTCTTGATTTTACGATGTTTATCCTCTGGTGCCAACTTCCTTTGATCATTTCTATTCTGATACAAGTCTGTCAATGTTTACCACATAGCATGTGGAGTTTCCTTACAATGGAGACTTGAGACAATGTGGTCTCGAACTCCCTCAAGGATTATCCACCTTGCCTTTGCCACACACTTCTTCCATTTGGCCAAGTTTTGTGCATTCGTAGTTGCTGGCTTGGGGACTTCTTGATACAATGAATTCCTTCAAGCCATTATCTTCTAGCACAACCTCCATCCTGTCATCCACGCTATAAAATTTGAGCTATCTTCTAAGGCATACTCTAGCCTCAACCCATGGAACGTCATCTACCGATCCTAAAGTATGTATGCAAATTCGACTTTCTCCTGTAACCCAAAAACTCAAAACTTCGAAATCTGCTCTAGTGAGCTGATTTTAAGTCAGTGATATCTCCCTCATCCAAACTCTGATTCCGCCGATTTATTTTTGAATTTGGGTATATTTTCCCACGGAATCCAAATATGTAATTTGTTTCTGAAAATTTTGCAAAGAAACTCTCAGGACTTCTCTTCAAATTCTTGGCCCAAAGAACAATCTTGCTCTGATACCATGTAGAATATCTTGTAGATTCTCAAGCTCATGTAATCTACTAAAAAAAGGGACAAGAATCTACTTCTACTCTTTATAGCAGAAGCCCATAAACATCAAGCAAACAATAATTAATAGAGGAAGCAAATCAAAGGAACATAACGTAATAAATATCCGAGGAAAGTCACAGCTCAAAACCCCACTATCTGTGTTGTATTAATCAGGAAAATCAAGATGAAATTACAATGCTTGTTGTTATGAAACCAGCTCAAGAAAAGATAGAAAAGATAGATCAACGCCTTAGAATTCAACCTCTTCGAGGGGGAAACCTCCTTTACATTACATAAATGAACAATTCTTGGATGATACAATTGACAAAACCTCCTTTCTATATATAGGAGTCTAAGGAGTCACAATATAATCCAGCCGACCTAACAATAATAATATAAAGCCACAAAAATAACAATAGAGGGATTCTATGGGGCACAGAAATAACAACATGGGGGTAATAGGGGCACAACAATATAAATAAGGGGTATAACTACAATAGTAATGGGGTAATCACTAGTATTATAGGGACCCAACATGCCCCTCTCCTTCAAAAAAGTGTTGTCCTCAACGCTTGAGTAGTTCTGGATACTTCTGCATAAAATTCTCATCCTCCCATGTGGAATCTTCAGCGGATAAGTTCTTCCACTTGATAAGATACTCTGAAATTGATCGATTTCGTAGCTGTCGAGTTCTTGTTTCTGTTACTGCTTCCGGTTCCAATATAATTTTTCCTTCCTCGTCAAGTTCTGGCAATATTGTTTGAACTGGGAGCTTGTCGCCTATAACCTTCTTTAAACATGAAACATGGAAAACTGGGTGCAATCGAGAAGCTGCAGGAAGCTCCAATTTGTATGCCATAGTACCAATCTTTTGCAACACCTTGTACGGACCATAATACTTTGGTGATAATTTATTATCCTTCTTAGCTTGCTTTAGGGACATTTGCTTATATGGTTGTAGCCGTAGGAATACCCAATCACCTACATCAAAACTTCTTTCACTGCGATGTTGATCTGCCTGTTGTTTCATTCTATTTTGTGCCAACACGAGGTTATCCTTTAAGAGTTGGAGGACTTGTTGTTGATGTTCGACTGCCTGAACCTTAGAATTTTCTCTTAAATATGATGTGATGGATGGTGGTTGATACCCATAAAGTGCCATAAATGGGGTCATTTTTGTTGCTGTATGGAAGGAAGTGTTATACCACCATTCAGCCAGAGGCAACCATTTGACCCATTGTGTCTGTTTATCAGATACAAAGCAACGAAGATATCCTTCCAAACATTTGTTTACTATCTCAGTTTGCCCATCAGATTGAGGATGATAAGATGAGCTATGAGCTAACTGAGTACCAAGACAAGAAAATAATTCTGTCCAAAAATTTCCAGTGAAAATGGGATCTCTGTCACTTACAATAATCTTTGGGTTTCCATGTAGCTTTTGAATTGTTTCCATAAATGCAGTAGAAACTGTACTGGCTTTAAATGGATGTGATAATGCACAAAAGTGTGCATACTTGGTAAGTCTGTCAACTACCACCATGATGACACTCTTTCCCTCAGACTTGGGTAAACCTGTGATAAAATCCATTGAAACCTCCTCCCAACGTTGGCTTGGAATGGATAAAGGTTGTAATAGACCCGGTGTCTTAATTGTTTCAACTTTATTTTGTTGGCAAACCAAACATTCCGCCACAAACTTTTGAATATCTGATTTAAGGCCATCCCAAAAAAATTCCTTCTTAACCCTGTGGTAAGTTTTTAAAAATCCTGAGTGCCCTCCTAAGGGAGAAGTGTGCAATTCCATAAGAATCTTTTGTTTTAGCTGGGAATTCTTACAGAGGTATAAGCGATCTTTGTACCATAACGAATCATTTTTCCAGCTAAATGTATCAGACGTACTGGAATCTTGTTGTAGCTTTCGAATAAGTGCCCACACTTCTTCGTCATTCTTCCATTCCTCCCTTGCTTCGTTTATCCAATCTGGTTGGATAATAGAAATGGCACACAACAATGCTTCCACATCCTCATCCTTTCTTGAGAGTGCATCTGCCACCACATTTTGCTTCCCTTTTTTGTAGATGATTTCAAAGTCATAACCCAACATCTTTGTGACCCACTTTTGTTGCTCTTCAGAGGATAATCTTTGTTCTAAAAAGTATTTAAGGCTATCATGATCCGTTTTTACCTTGAAGTGTCTTCCCATTAGGTAGGGTCGCCATTTCTTAAGTGCATGGAGTATTGCCAACATTTCCTTCTCATAAATAGCTTTGCTTAAAAACTTTCCCTTGATTGGACGACTTTCAAAAGCAATGGGTCTTTCATCTTGCATTAGAACAGCACCAATTCCATTTCCTGAAGCATCACATTCCACAATAAAGGTTTTTGTGAAGTCCGGTGTAGCTAAGACCGGTGCTTGGCACATTGCCTCTTTAAGATGTTCAAAGGCCTTTGTTGCTTCCGGAGTCCATGAAAATGCATCTTTCTTCAATAATGTTGTTAGAGGTGCTGCTATTCTCCCATAATTCTTAACAAACTTGCGATAATACCCTGTCAACCCAAGAAATCCTCGCAGATGCTTTATGGATGTGGGGATTTTCCATTCCTTAATGGCTTTAATTTTGCTAGGGTCTACCTTAACTCCTTCATGAGATACAATATGACCCAAATATTCCACCTCCTGGACTCCAAAGAAACATTTGGATCTTTTTGCATATAATTGTTTCTCCTCCAATAGTTGTAGCACCCTGTCAACATGTTCAACATGATCCTTCCAAGACTTGCTGTAGATTAGTATATCATCAAAAAATACTAACACAAATTTTCTAAGGAATGGTTTGAAAATTGAATTCATCAAACCTTGAAATGTTGAAGGTGCATTGGTAAGGCCAAAAGGCATGACCAAAAATTCATAATGACCCTCATGAGTTCTAAATGCCGTTTTCGGAATGTCTTCAATCTTCATTCTGATTTGATGATATCCTGAACGAAGATCCAACTTGGTGAAGTAAATTGATCCATGCAATTCATCCAGTAATTCATCAATGACAGGAATGGGGAACTTATCTTTAATAGTGAGCTTGTTGAGCTCCCTATAATCCGGACACATGCGCCATGATCCATCCTTCTTGTGCACCAATACTACTGGAGCAGAGAAAGAACTTTGACTCGGTTGAATTATACCAGCCTCTAGCATTTCTGCAACCATACGTTCAATTTCACTTTTTTGGACATAGGGATATCTGTACGGCCTGATGTTTGGAGGAACACTTCCTGGAATCAGATGAATAGCATGATCATGATCACGCATAGGTGGGAGACCTTTGGGAGTCTCAAATACCTTGGAATGATTGTCCAGGACTTTTTGGAGATCTGGAGAAATAGATGATTCCAATGTGGAAACATCTAGCGAACATAATTGTGCAATTACACCTCTTTGCTCCTTTTTTAGAAGCTTTGTCATACCATTAGAGCTGATTATCTTTCCTGGTTTCCCTGCAATACCCCTTAATTCAACTTCCTTTCCTTCCGTAGAAAATTTGATGAAAAGTTCTTGAAAATTAAAAGCTATTGTACCCAAGGATTGTAGCCATTGGACTCCTAGTACAACATCAGCACCTCCCATTGGAATGGAAAGCATTGGGCTAGTCAATACATATTCTCCCATGGATAGCTTGATATTATGGCACTTCCAGAGCAATTTATTGTTCCTCCATTTGCAATCATCACTTGACACTCTGGTGCTGGATATAGGAAGCAATTCAATTCTTTTGCTACCTTACAATCAATCAACACTATTACCTTTTTCTTCTTGATTTGTCCTTCTATCTTGATGGTTTGAGGAGTGGTAATTCCCGCCAATGCATTACAAGATATGGTCGGATTTATTTGTTCTTCATCTAGGCTTTGTTCCTGGAGTATATCTTCTTCTTTTGACCTTTCTTGCTCCTTTTCTTCTTCCTCTTCACAATCTATGTAGAATAATTTCTTCTCAGCACACTTATGACCTTTAGTGTATTTGCTATCACAACTGTAACAAAGCCCTTTTGCTCTTTTTTCTTCCAATTGTTGTGGTGTCAACCTTATAGGTTGTGGAAGACTAGGGGCAACAACACTTCCGTCTTTATAGTTGTGAGTGGTATGCTTCCTGGTTGCCATAATTTTGCTTTCCATTTTTCTTGCTAACCTGAATGCCTTCTCTAATGAATCAGGTTCCCAAAGGCGAACATCATGTTGGATATTATCCTTTAAAGACCCTATGAACACATCAATCCTATGCTCCTCTGGAATATCTTTTACCCTTATGTTCAATTTTTGGAACTCCTCAATGTGCTCCATTATTGAACCCTTTTGTTTGAGACTTATCAATTGGCTAAAAAAAGTGTTGCTTTTTGTATCTTCATAATGTGCTATCAATTCTTCCGTAAAAATTGCCCAAGTGATAAATTTTTTACGAGAGCAAAGCCATTGATACCATACAAACTGATTTGGTTCCAAATATACAGTTGCCATACGTACCTTTTGTGTGTTTTGCACATTATTGAGATCGAAGAATTGCTCCATCTGTAATATCCATGTGGCGGGATCCTTGCCATCAAACTTCCTCATATCGATTTTTGGAATATGGTGGGTCTTCGATCCAACATTAGAGTCTATGGAATCATGATTAACATTTCTTTTGTTCTCATCATGAGTTTCCTTTACTACCTTTTCACCATTAGTAAGTATTTCTTGTAGAAAATTTGTCAAATTTGTCTTCAAATCTGCCATGCCTGTTTTCAAATCTGTCTTCAAATCTGCCATGTATGTCTTCAAATCTGCCATGTCTCTCTTCAAATCTGTCTTCGAATCCTCCATCTTAGCTTCCATGCCCTTTATCTTAGATTCCACGCCATTTATCTTAGATTCCACGCCACTTATCTTAGCTTCTGTTAGCTTTTGTGAGCGTGACATTTGTTGCACTTGTTCTTGTAATTTTGATATATCATGTAGCATTTCTTCCTCTTCTTCATGAGTCATGCTAGAGCTTTCAGGTTCCTTACTAGGTGTTTGCATTTTCTTTCCTCGGGGCATCAGTTACCGATAATAATGCTTTACTATGCCCTTTGAATTCTGTTAAACCAAGCTTACACAAAAATTTAAAAAAAAACTACACACCTTTTTTCACTTTATAGAAGCCTGATATTGAATCTGATGTATCTCTGTAATTTTGGATCATCCAGTTCTGAAATTGCAACCTGTAGTAGCCTTCTGTGTCCTCTTTCCAATGCCACAAGTCTGACCCAAATTGGATTCTCCAAGGAAGAGTTATGTGAAATCTCCCACAGTGACTTGCTTTTAGACTAGTTCAGTAGAGCGAACTTGTACGACGTGCCACGAGTCACTGTTTCAACCTTTGGATCTGAAACACACATACAAGAAACTACAGTCCGTCCTCTTTCTGTACCTTCTTACGAAATTTCAATCCGATCCCAGAGAGAAAGTTATGACGATTTTCCCCAGGTCACCTGTTTTGAATGTAATTCAGGAGTCTGCAAAAAGACCAACTTCCTCAGATCATATCTCCGCAAATATCGCGCGAAAAGTTCTGAAATTCGGACCCAAGGTTCAGCGCGATTTCTTCTCAAATGGGTTTTTTTTGCGACTTCTGAAACGTCACAGAAAAAAAGTTATAGCGAAAATTCCACGATGACCTGTTTGGAGCAGCGAAACCCTAGAATCCAAAGCTCTGATACCAAATGTTATGAAACCAGCTCAAGAAAAGATAGAAAAGATAGATCAACGCCTTAGAATTCAGCCTCTTCGAGGGGGCAACCTCCTTTACATTACATAAATGAACAATTCTTGGATGATACAAATGACAAAACCTCCTTTCTATATATAGGAGTCTAAGGAGTCACAATATAATCCAGCCGACCTAACAATAATAATATAAAGCCACAAAAATAACAATAGAGGGATTCTATGGGGCACAACAATATAAATAAGGGGTATAACTACAATAGTAATGGGGTAATCACTAGTATTATAGGGACCCAACACTGTTCTCTCTAGAACAATCCTAGCACTCAACAAATTCAATCTCCAACTCATATGAAAGCTCAAGGCCAAATCTTAGCCAATTCACAAGCTCTCCAAGTCTTTATTACAATGTGTAATTCCTATGAAGGATAGATTGTATTTAAAGGGAAATAAAGCCTCTAAAAATAGCACAATCCCTCAAGGATCAGTTCCTGATTGCATACACTATCAGTGCAACTCAGAAAAATCTAAAAAAAATAGTACGTTGTTCGTGCACTCTAGTCTCAACTGGGTCTTTCTCAGAATCAACATGCATGAGTTTCTAATGGTGGAACCTTCAGTTAACTAGAGTAGCACTAATTAGGTCACTAGTGTCCCAACTGACTGTTTACTCACTATTAGTTCCTCAAACTGATTGGAACTAATTTAACTGGACTTAACTCAATAAACTGCATTAACTAATTACAACTCATTCATAGCTCATCCTTAACTCCTATAAGTTAGGGAGAACATACACATGTCATCTAAAAGACTTCCAATTCGAATTTTCCTAAATTAATTGAATTAATTAAACTCAATTAATTATTTTCAAATTTCTATGACAAAAGAATTCTATTTTAATTCAGAGTTTAATTCAAGGACAAATTAAACTCGAATTTCTTGTTGTAGTTTTCAAAGCTATTCTACATACAAATACCTTTCCAACAATGCAAGAAGCGTGTCAATCGGAGTCTGTATGCAAAAGCTAATTCAATCAGAAGTTGACCTTCATGTTTTCACCGCTATGGTTGGAGAGGACGCCATGTTAGTCCCCATTATTAATGGAAAAGGGGCTTGCCACATGTTCATGAAATAGAAGAATCTATAAGAGTCTATATTCTAACTGAGTTGAGGTAGTCAAACCTAACCACTAGTAGACTATCGTGTTGTGGTATAACTCAGCCACTAGGATAGAAAATAGAACACACATATATGATTTGTGCACTATAGCAACCCACGGGTCACATGCCATACTTCCTTATACTTGCAGCCATATTTCTATTCAGAGAAAGAGAGCGGAGTGACCTTGCCTTCTCTCTTGAAAGGATTTCCTAGAGCATACATTGTGTTGTATGTGTGTGTGAGATTTTATTTTTTCACTCTCTATTTTTTGCATAATTTTCATTCGCGTGCATGTATTATTAACAATAGATCTATAGGTCAAATCTAATAAAACTGTAATAGTGTAGAATTTCATATTTTTAATATAATATTATCGGATTTATTGTGACGAAATGTCCACTGGAATATCCACGAAAGTTTATAGATCAACATATTAGCTTGCTATTGGAATAGTTCGACAAGAAATGCGTTGATAATTTTACAACTTTAAACAACAAGATCGAGAATTTGCAAGCTAACTAATCGCTGCTACAGGACCAGGCCATTTTAGTTTAGTGTAGGCAAGGGCGTCTACAGGGTGTCTACAAGAAAATTTCCTACTCTTGGACGCCTGAATGCCTGAATGGAGTATATAGAATATCATATTTATTGTAACTTAAAACAGCTAGCTTCACCTAGCTCAACACCTAAGAATCCAACCCCTGTTTCTTCATCTAAAAGTTGATGTAGCTTGGTTGTGTATATGTTTTGTCTATGTTTGGGTCTTAGTCTTTGGTGAAATTTTGGCCCTTTAGAAGTTTCAAGTGTTTAGTTGTTCAGATTGGATTGTAGCTCTGGCCAATAGACCTGGTAAGGGTGAGGCCTATGGTCTATTGTTTGCATCCACATCACAATGTAACTCTTTAAATTAATGAAAATGTTGACTTATAAAAAATATATATACAAATTATTAAATAACAAATAACATTTCAAAATACATTAACTCATTTACTAGTATACTACTATAGTTATGCTACTTAATACAATTTTAAAAAAACTACTAGTTAATATAGCTAAAAAACTGATAGAAAATATGATCAAATTCTAGAAAGATCAAATAGAAAGGTTTATAGTGTAACGACCCGGAGTTGATTTTTCATGTTAATAAATTAAACCAAATTCATGGGACATGTGTTCCAATTTGAATGGAGGGAAACAAATTATAGTGGGCATCACTCGTATTTAATTAATGGCTATGGAAATTGGCATTGGTATTGGCAAAGGCAAAAGGCAATAAATGGAAATTAATTAAAAGAAATAAAGGAAAATAAGAGAAAAAGAAGATGAAGAGAAAAAAAATATCCATGCAAAGGAAAATGAAGGAAATTGAAAGAAAATAAAAGGAAAAGGAAACAAAAGGAGAGGGAGAACATTTTATGCTTCTCTTAGCCACTCTTAGTCATTCTTACACACTTATACTCTTGGAGCTTTCTAGTATTCACTTGGACATAGAAGCATTCTCACTTGGGGAGAGAGAGAACTTGGACATAAGAAAGAAAGAAAGCAAAGAATTTGTGAGTAGCGAAGAAGAAGGTTGGAAAAGCAGTTATAGAAGAAGAAATTTGCAATTAATAGGTAGCATTTGTGATTCACTGGCTGATATTTGAATGCATGGGACATGCATTTAATTATTTGGTAACTTTGCTATAATTGGCATGAGATTTGTTAGGATTGATAGTAGTTTCGGCCTTGCCTTGCCATTTCCTAGATAGCCATGTTGTAGTGGTGTTATGAAACCAGCTCAAGAAAAGATAGAAAAGATAGATCAACGCCTTAGAATTTAGCCTCTTCGAGGGGGCAACCTCCTTTACATTACATAAATGAACAATTCTTGGATGATACAAATGACAAAACCTCCTTTCTATATAGGAGTCTAAGGAGTCACAATATAATCCAGCCGACCTAACAATAATAATATAAAGCCACAAAAATAACAATAGAGGGATTCTATGGGCACATTAATAACAATATGGGGGCAATGGGGGCACAAAAATATAAATAAGGGGTATAACTACAATAGTAATGGGGTAATCACTAGTATTATAGGGACCCAACATGCCCCTCTCCTTCAAAAAAGTGTTGTCCTCAACGCTTGAGCAGTTCTGGATACTTCTGCATAAAATTCTCATCCTCTCATGTGGAATCTTCAGCGGATAAGTTCTTCCACTTGATAAGGTACTCTGAAATTGATCGATTTTGTTGCTGTCGAGTTCTTGTTTCTATAACTGCTTCCGGTTCCAATATAATTTGTCCTTCCTCATCAAGTTCTGGCAATATTGTTTGAAATGGGAGCTTGTCGCCTATAAACCTTCTTTAAGCATGAAACATGGAAAACTGGGTGCAGTCGAGAAGCTGCAGGAAGCTCCAATTTGTATGCCATAGTATCAATCTTTTGCAACACCTTGTACGGACCATAATACTTTGGTGATAATTTATTATCCTTCTTAGCTTGCTTGAGGGACATTTGCTTATACGGTTGTAGCCGTAGGAATACCCAATCACCTACATCAAAACTTCTTTCATTGCGATGTTGATCTGCCTATTGTTTCATTCTATTATGTGCCGACATGAGGTTATCCTTTAAGAGTTGGACGACTTGTTGTTGATGTTCGATGTGATGTACCACTGCCTGAACCTTAGAATTTTCTCTTAAATATGATGTGATGGATGGTGGTTGATACCCATAAAGTGCCATAAATGGGGTCATTTTTGTTGCTGTATGAAAGGAAGTGTTATACCACCATTCAGCCAGAGGAAAGCATTTGACCCATTGTGTCCGTTTATCAGATACAAAGCAACGAAGATATCCTTCCAAACATTTGTTTACTATCTCAGTTTGCCCATCAGATTGAGGATGATAAGATGAGCTATGAGCTAACTAAGTACCAAGACAAGAAAATAATTATGTCCAAAAATTTCCAGTGAAAATGGGATCTCTGTCACTTACAATAATTTGTTGTATCTCTGTAATTTCGAATCATTCAGTTCTGAAATTGTGACATGTAGTAGCCTTCTATGTCCTCTTTCCAATGCCACTAGTCTGATCCAAATTGGATTCTCCAAGAAAGAGTTATGCACAATCTCCCGCAGTGACCTGATTATAGACTAGTTCAGTAGATCGAACTTGTATGAAGTGCCACGTGTCACTGTTTCAACCTTTGACTCTGAAAAATATATAAAAGAAAACTACAGTCCATCCTCTTTCTGTACCTTCTTACGAAATTTCAATCCAATGCTCAGAAAGAAAGTTATGGCGATTTTCCCTAGTCACTTGTTTTGAGTGTAATTCAGGAATCTGCAAAAAGACCAACTTCCTCAGATCATATCTCCAAAAATATCGCGTGAAAAGCTCTGAAATTTAGACCCAAGGTTCAGCGCGATTTCTTGTCAAATGGGTTTTATTTTTGCGACTTCTGAAACATCACAGAAAAAAAAGTTATAGCGAAATTGCCATGATGACCTGTTTGGAGCAGCAAAACCCTAGAATCCAAAGCTCTGATACCAAATGTTATGAAACCAGCTCAAGAAAAGATAGAAAAGATAGATCAACGCCTTAGAATTTAGCCTCTTCGAGGGGGAAACCTCCTTTACATTACATAAATGAACAATTCTTGGATGATACAAATGACAAAACCTCCTTTCTATATATAGGAGTCTAGGGATTCACAATATAATCCAGCCGACCTAACAATAATAATATAAAGCCACAAAAATAACAATAGAGGGATTCTATGGGCACATTAATAACAATATGGGGGAAATGGGGGCACAACAATTTAAATAACGGGTATAACTACAATAGTAATGGGGTAATCACTAGTATTATAGGGACCCAACAAGTGGGTTCCCTATTTTGGTTAAGCTTTAGATGGTCGATAGATTTTAGATCCTAGTGGAGGTGGTCTTAGGAAAATTCCCAGGGGTCGATGGATTTCCTCCTAGAACTCTTGACGAATGGGTGGAGATAGGAAAATTCCTCTAGGTATGATGATGGAAGTCCCTAACTTGGTTGGCTTTATGCATATGTTATTATGTCTTATTTCTTATTGAGACTAATGTGCACATGTACTGGTTATTTTGTGGATTTTATGATTGGTTTGTCTTGAGTTCATTTTGGTTAAATGTTGGTTATCAACATGGCATATTCTTATTGTATAATGTGATGTTTTTATGGATTTTTCTTATAGATTGATAAGTTATTGAATGGTTATGTGAATGCATGGTCTAACTAGTGTTTGATGCAAGTAGCTCGAGAGGGCATTGAGCCCTCTTGATGATTCTCTGATGAAGCTAAGGGGACAGTGAACAGATATGCATTCATGACTTGTAGTTACTATGTTTACCATGTGTTTGACGAAATGTTTATCATGTGTTTGGAAGTTTTGGAAAAGATCTTAGCCTTAGTACTTATTATACGAACTTATCATCATCTTAAATTGAACTGGAAATTTATGGGTTGTTCTAGGTAGTTGATTTGTAGCTAGCACTAAAAATATGGAACAGGGCTTCTAGTGATGAAAATTTGACTAAAATGAGAGGGGGGTGAATCGGTTTAGTATATTCATGGACATTAAAATTATTTTCATTAAACTCATTAACTAAAACATTACATGAGAAACTTAAGAAATAATGACCAACAAATTGACTATGTGAACAACAAGTAATAAGCAAACCAAAACATCACATGAACACATATTGACACGAGATTTATGTAGAAACCCGTAACAGGAGAAAACTACAATTTTATTATTGTTTTTGTTAGGGTTAGTATTTTTCATTATCGATTGTTTCTCATATTCTTTTACTTTTAGTTTTTAAATAAGTTGAGCCTATGACCATTGTTTTTGTCATAGGTTCGAAGGTCATTGTTCGACATCGCCGAATTTTTGTCATCAAGTGGTTCATTCAAAGTGTGAAACAATGTCAAGTCATTAGGAGTCATGGTTGCACATATTCATATAGTCAAGTCAAGGGGTATGTGTCAGTTCTATGTCTGTCAAAAATTGTTCAATTGAGTCCATCATGGCCGAAATACTGGTGCTCAAGGAATATGGTCTTTAAAAAAATAATTTGCATTTCATTCCCTAATCTTAGGTACCCTTGATTCCCTAATTGTACAACCTGATTTCTCATGATTCATTTATTAATATCCCTTCCCAAAAACTTACACCCATACCCTTGTTTCCCTTCTTACCACCTACCCATCATTCACATTACTTTCATTTATCCACCCCCCCTTTTTATCCTAAATATATTTCCCCAAAAGACCATAATACCCCGCATGTATGACATAACCCCACCCCTCAACTATCTAAAGAATGTTATACTTCCTAACATTCCAATCATTTCCCATGCTCAATTGATCATATCACTCTAAGTGGAGCGCTTCATGAAATCACACTACAAGAAAAAACATGTGCAATTCAAATCAAACCGAGATGACCGCCTTAATCCCTACAAAGTATCTTCTTGCTGAGTCTAGGCTAGTAAACCATCAAAGTCGAAGCTTTAGGATCGATCCACAACAAAGATAGTGACAAAGAAAAATCTGTAGTAATTGTAAAGCCATCCCTGTGCACCAGTTCTACCCAGTTATTCGTTGCACACAATGTTGCACAGTCGTTGTGCAGCGATCCTCTAGTGCTACACAGTCTTGACACTTCTTGGATTTCCACCTTCTACTAATCCTGAGGTAGGGGTCTTACCACTTCACCTAATCTTTGTTAATAAGCATAATTTAGGGTTAATCAAGTCGTGTTATTCCCTTGTTTCGAAATCATTGTGCATGCCCTGTGTCAGGCAGACTTTAATTCAAAAATTGGAATTGGAGCTTTGTAATTGAAATGTGAGTGTTTTCATATGTTGAGCTGGTTTAGGTAAAGGTCCACAGGTTCTATTAATTTCCAGTAGTATTTAAATACATTAGTAGACCCTCTTTCCCATTGTGCAGCATGTCTATAAAGCATAGTTTGTTGTTATTGTCTTCAAATGTAAAGCCTAGGGTTGTTGTCAATCGCATAAACTCTTGTTATTGTTGTCCAAAAATAGAGACTATTATTTTTACTATTATCCACGTATCCTTCCACGAAAGCCAAAGGAAAGCTTTCCCTCTGTGTACAAAGATAGATGGCTCCCATTGTAAATAAAAAGGAGGGGAAATTATACGAATTGAGCCAAAAACGCTAGACCTAGTGAACTATAATCCAACAATTAGAGTAGCCTTTGAAAACTCAGGATGTGTCCCCTTTTGTGAGAAAATACAAGAAGTAGGTCACCATATGCAACTGGGTAGTATGTTTTCCTTGAATCTCAAGGAGGGAAAAGTTAAATTAGGGAACCTAGAGCTATTTATTTCAGAAAAACTTATTGTGGATGCCACAACTATCCCTGCAAATGGAGAAACGTGGAGGGAGATGATTTGAACATGTCATGTTTCAAAGAGTTTGTAAAGCCACAGTTCAAAGATAAATTTGACACTACTTTTCCTAGCACACACCTCCAGAGCCATTATATCCAGCTACTCAAGGTTATTCAAATATATTTCACCTATGAGGGTAGGTTCAACAAAGTTTCTCAATACCACCTCAGAATTTTGGTACATTTCACTTCTAAATAGACCATGAATCTACCACACTATTTGTTCAAGAGCCTAGGGAGGAAGGGGGAGAAAGTGCAAGCTAAGAAGGATAGTCACATGTCTAGCCTATTTCATTTTTCTTTGTTAAATATTTTGGTTATGTATGAGCTTGAAAAGAAAAAAATCTCATGGCAAAGTTTTTTTTTTTTTTTCTTGGTCTAGGTCTTCTACCTCAAGCAGACATTCCACCCATGGATGTTTGTGAGGAGAAGGAAGAGACTGAAAATGAGCGAGTGGCCAAGACAATGGTGAATAAAGAAGGTTAAGGTAAGAAGCCAAGTAAAAAAGGAAAGGAGAAGGTTCAAGCACAAGAGGTTCATGTGTCATAGGTTCAAGAAGCAAAAGCTCAAGTAATAGAGTTGCAAACAGAGGAGGCTGTTCAAGTTGCTAAGGAATATGCACAGTTCTTATTGAGGCCTAGAACTAGGTCAAAGGGTAGGAAGGTTG
Organism: Pinus tabuliformis; assembly: GCA_031772625.1. NCBI lineage: Eukaryota > Viridiplantae > Streptophyta > Pinopsida > Pinales > Pinaceae > Pinus > Pinus tabuliformis. The sequence goes on from CM062816.1 coordinate 1,572,416,489, forward strand.
TTGAGGAGCCAACTCCTCAACAAATTGATGACATTCCAAAAGGTAGACAAGTGGGAAGTATAGAGGAAGAATGGGATGTTAAAATGAAGGAAGAAAGTGATGAGGTTTCTAGGTTCAAGGATGCTCTTGAAAAGGCACAACTTAAGATTACCTTCTTGAAGAGGCAAACCAAAGAGCTTGCACACACAACTTCATTAGCAGCCCAAGAAAAAGAGTCATCAAAGGAACCACCTAAGCCTACTGCACAGGAAAAAGGTAAATAGGTCATAGATGTTGAGCAGTTGGAGGAGCCCAAGGTGAAGTCTAGAAGGCCTGCAACTAGAGCATCAAAACTTAAGCAAGGGTGAGTCTAGAAGATGAAGCAAATATCTCAGTCACCAGACATACCTGGATTTGATAAATGGTGAGAGTATCAAAGGTATTTAAAAGAGCTTGAGGAATGTCAAATGATGATGATGCAAATATTCCAGGACAATAAAGACTTCAAAAGAGTTGTTAATCAATTGATTCTAGATGCCGACAAGGAATTAATTGAAGCCTGTGAAGCACTTGACAGGGAAAAATTCCTCCTTAAGTGGTCTCTCCCTACAAGGAGACAACTAAAACAATATTACATCATAAATTTGGTCTTAAAGAGGAGGTTAGGGGTCACGAAGTAGAAGCTATTGAAAGCTTGAAGGTTGAGGAATAAATACAAATAGGCAATTGGAGTGCCTGCATCTGGGAACACACCTAGGCTAAGACCTAAGCTACAGACAACATCAAAGTCACCTCAACCAACATTGAGAAAAGAAGGTGACACCTCATCCAAAGGCACTAAGACCAAGACATCTCCCAACAAGCCTTCAGCCAGTAAAAGAAAGAGGAGGTAATGGTTTACTTCCTGGTTTTTCAAATTTTGATGATTGCTGGAAACTTCCAATGTTGCGCAATAGAGCTCATTAAATATTTGTGAAGGTTGTATGGACCACGTTTTGGCATTGTGAAGGTTTCTTTTGTAGTCTGAAGTTTTGATTGAATAGTTGCTGCCATCTTGTGTAATTTGAATCAGGAAAGGAGGTGCAATTAGTATTTTTGAAATTCGTTGTGCAATGCTACGCAACTGTTACACATAGTTTTGTATGGTTTTTAAAGGTTTCCACATGTCATGGGGAGAATGGAGGAGTTTTTTTCTTTGTTAGGAGCCTACTTAGCACCCAGTCACAGGCCAACTATCTTCTAGCACATGGGAAGGTGTGAGGACCCAACTATAGGTCCTCTAACTACTACTACATTCATTCAAATAAATTTCTCTAATTTTCATAACAAGGAAAATTCCAGGTTCATAAAACATCATAAGCATCAACATAAATTAATTTAATCTACAACATGTATAACTTGTAAAAATTTACATAACTAAAATAAATGACGAATAATACCTGTTCCAATAGCTTAGTTGAGATGCTCTTGATCTCCATGCTCCTCTTGACTACTTGACTGGATTTGCCTCCTACCCAACTAGGAAGAAATCCCTAGCCCAGGGAGCCTCCATAGGTTCCCTAGCCCTTCAAGTCCAAGTCCAACCAGATGTAGTGCGTCCAAATTTAACAAACACTCTCCAGATCCAAGTTTGATCTCCCTCCTCTTTCTCCACATCCCTCCTCCAAAACAAAATCCTACAAAACCAAACCAATCTAAAACCAAGACCAAGGATCCCCTCTCCTCCCATCATCCTTCCCCTTTTATGCCCCCTTCTCTTCTCCACCTCAACCACCTATCATTAATGTCATAACTACCCCCTCATCCTTACATTTGACTTATCTTCTCCTAAGTATATTTGAGAGGACATTTTGGGGATGAGATATGAATATATAATTTGGTAATTAATTGGAGAGGATCATGTCTTCTCCCATGTAAATTTGAGAGGACATTTTGGAGATGAGATATAAATATATAATTTGGTAATTAATTGGAGAGGACCTTGCCTTCTTCCAAGTAAATTTGAGAGGACAATTTGGGGATATGGATATTTAAATTGGAATAAATGGAATTAGACCATATCCTATAAAAATTTAAATTTGAGGAGGTAAGTTAGGAATTGAATAATAACAAAATTTATATCAGTAATAAATTTACAGTTTCACCAATGTAGGTATGTACCAATATTTCTTGATAATTATAAGTCAATATTTTAAGGAAATTTAAACACTATTAAAATTTGCATGATAAGATTAAGTAGGGCATTACATACACTCCTCCTTCAGAAAACTTCATCTCAAAGTTAGAGTGTAAAATATACAAGGAGTTCGAAGCAGTTTGGCAATAAGGCATAACAAAATAGAGAGGGAGTTATAGTAGTAGAGTTTGATAATTCAGACAATGACATCACGTTCCATCAAGAGTCTCCAACTGATCTATATCCTCCTATCCTTCTTGACCTACTTCCTTTCCCACCCTATCCATCCTCTACTACTATATATGGTGGCACCAGATATACTAATCTAACCACTTATAAAACCAATAAGGCGGAAGCATTGACTATATCGACCTAACTTCCCCAGTAGGAAACTAGCAATCGTCATCACACATCTATGGGAGCATGTCCACCACTACCCTCCCACGATTCCAGGTTTGGAGGTTACACGGTGGAAAATACTTCCACCCCTCCTCGCAACTAGGGTTAATGCCCTAAAATGGACCACACTAGAACGTTGATTGGACTTGTCATCGAATAATCCTGTGAGGTAGTCTTTCCACCTATCATTTACATTTTACCCATGTCATAAGAGTGCATATCAGGTAGATACCAAATGTAATAGAACAATGTACATCATACCTTTCCTCACTAGATGTCTTGACCTTCCCAATGGAAGAGTAGATCTTGGTTATCATATAGTTCTTTCCAATCTGTGGGTTAGTTCTCATCCATGCATATTTATAACAAAAAATAGATATAGATACATGATCTTTAACATCATCTTATTAAGTCTAGTATCTACGTATCAATTTTGTAGTTCATACTGGAAATAAATCTTACATTAAATAAATCATAATTTCACTAAGGCACTCATTAGATAAACCATATCCACTTAAGCCATACATGAAGCAACAATAAATCTAACAAGTCATGCACTAGATAAATCATAACCAAGTAAGTCATACATTAGGTCATACATCGAACATTTCAATCATCAATACCTAATCCATCTAATGATTTATGTCAGTAGTTTCACTTATCCAACTAAATGCATCAATATTACATAGTGTTCATAAATAAATAACATGGAACTGCAAATAGAGCCTTAGCATAGGTAGCTATCTAAGTCAAGATGGACATCATAAATGGTCAAAAGTGGGGTAATTGCGACATATAGTCTTTGTGTCCTCTCGGGCAGCAGATCTTGGGTTAGACTTGTCCCATTGTATCTTAACTTGGTCCACCAAGTGATGCCTAAGCTATCAAACCCTATGGTATAATATGCATAGAGGTTTGATCATTATGGTTCCCACGTCTGAGACCTATAACTCCCTCTAGTCAATTTTGTGGGATTCATCAGAAACATAATGTTATAGGACATAAACATAAAAACATCACAAGTTTTATGCAAGTGGGGTGGTAGTTCAAGACAATACGACACTGGTCTAATTTTCTCTTTGATTCTAAAAGGTCCTATAAATCTAGGTGGTAACTTCATACCTTTCTCAAACTGAATAGTGTTAGGAATAACTAAAAATAAAAACAAAACTCAGTCCCCCACTTTAAAACTTCGATCGGTACTATGTTCATCAACATAACTCTTTTTCCTGTCTTGTTCTTCCTTTAAACTTCATTGAATCTATCTTACCTATTCCTCCATTTTTTGAAACAATCCTATCGTGACTATTACTGTGTCTTCCATCCTTTCATTGACTCAATGGTGTCCTGCATGGCCTCCGATATAGAGCTTGACAAGGAGGCATCCTAATTGAATTATGGTGATTTTTGTGATGGAAAACTCTACCAATGATAAGTATCTTTCCTACCGAGTCTAATTATCCATGACATACATTATAGGCATATACTCTATAACCCGATTTACTCTTTCAGTCTTTCCATCTATTTATAGACGATATGCAGTGCTAAGGTTTAACTAAGTCCCCAACACTAACTGCAACTTGTCCAAAATGTGTATGTAAAGTGAGAGTCCTTATCAAATGATCTTTGTGGGTAACCCATGTAGCTAGATAACTTCACCTATGAATACTCAAGCCAAAATTGGAGCAGTATCTTAGACAAGGTAGTTAGCCACCTAGAGATACCAAATACATGGCCAAAATATGTTAAAGTTGTTTCTCCAGGAAGAGAGAAACTCATCTAGGGCATGTGTCTAACACTTGTTTGGCACTTTTCCTATTTTAGGACATGTGTCCTAGCATGTCACTTACCTGACATGTAGGATATGGACACACCCCCCTTGAGGGTTGTATCCTGTTACTTGGCTTGTAATCCTAAATCAATTAATATTTTTTTCCTTCCATTAATGTTACAAATGGGTAGGTACTGTTTGCAAAAACTGATGAAGTGTAGTTACTTTATCTTATTCATTATTTTAAAGGCTTCAATTTTTTGCCTACTGGAACCATATTATTGAAATGACTCAAGTGCATGAGTTAAATTGTCCTTCATTTTAGTGTTGACAAACTGGGCTTCTGTCCGTTGATTATTCTAGAATGTAATAATCCCTGTCATTCATGACAGGTATATTTGAGTATCTATGTAGATGGATGCATTTTACTATTGAATGGAAAACAATGGTATTTACAATGTACTTAAAGTTGAGTTAATCAATTGTGGGATTCACCTGAGGAATTCATATTCAGAAACAGGGAAGCACTTGAGAGTGAGTATGTTAGTTCCAATCTTCATCATTCGATCGATTTAATATTTGGCTACAAACAACATGGAAAGCTATTTGTAGAGGTATCATTCTTTTGTATGATCTATTCATGCAACATTTTGCATTGAAATTTAAAACAACATTTTTGTTTGTCAACATTTGATTCTAAAGCTCTAAATTGTTTATGGGATAGCAGGCTGCCATTGTGTTTTACCATGTAACTTATGAAGGTGCAGTTGATATAGAAGCAATAGAAGATCCATTACAACAGGATGTTGTTGAAGGTCAAATTGCAAATTTTGGGCAGACACCTATCCAACTTTTTTGGAAAAAGCATCCTAAGCGAAGGCTACCCATGCCGATTTCCCATCCATTATACTATGTACCAAGCTCAATTACACTGACTTCAGTAGTTTCTGCAGGCTTTCAAGAACTGACAGTAATAGTATTTGTTGGTGTGATGGAGTTAACTGTTGCACTTGTAAACCAGGACTTATCATGTCTGTCAAAATGTGGCTTACCTCACAATTACAGACTGGAGGCAACTTCACCTTTTCGTCTTCAGAGGTTTTGTAGAAAATATAATGCTTACACAACTTAATTTCGGTTTCGCAATTGGATCTTATTTCAGAGCATGTTTTTCCATAAAATAATATGAGTTATTCATTTCCTTGGTACCTAATAGGAGGTGAATGTGGACTGGCCAAATAGCATTACTAGACAATTTGTATGAAGTCTTGTTTTATATTTGTTATATTGAATAGTTGTGATGAAAGTAAAATATCTTATCAAATCTGATCTTATCGGTACACATTACTCTTGACAGGAACCATTTTTTTGTATTGGTTCAGATCTTAGTATTCCTCGTAAAATTGGTGGTCCCTTGGCTGAGAACCTTGAGCTTGGGACATAGTGTTTTGCTACCCTACAAGCCCAGTCATCGAGCTTTCTGCTGAGTTGTGGAAATTGGGATAACAGTTTCAAAGTTATATATTTGAATGATGGATGCATGGTTCAAATCATAAGGCAACACAAATACCTGGTCAACTATGTTTCAGGTATTTGACAACTATATTTTCTAGAAATCCTTTTGGACATTTTTTCCTGCTTTTAATTTTTAAAGTCTAGAGTACAACACTTCTTTTTCTATCTCCAAATTCTCTGCCATTATTCTATGTCCGGGACTTGATCATCTTTATTAACCTAGTGATCTGGCTATGTGGTTCTCATGTCTTCTTCAACTATTAAATTCTAACATCTATAGTCCTTGGGCTTTGCATTTTTTCCTAGAGTCCACAATGCAATATTAACAACGACCATTAGCTAAAATGGGCAAAGCCTAAGCTTTTTATTCTCAAGGAGGATGGATATTTTGTACTTATTTTCCTTGGTATCTATCATTAAGTGGGTGCTGGTTTGACTTGATTATTCTACATACCTAGTTATGTTGTCCATCAACCTACATTTTCTTCTGCTAGTTTATCTGAGTCCAAATGTTTGCTTCCTATAGTATATTTTCCTGATTTTGTAGTTTCATTTCAAGAGAGTGATCTCCCTGAATATCAACTGGAATATTAAAATTTTCTTTCTTAATTTCAGTGGCAATGGATGGGAGTATTGTAGTTACTGGCAGTCATGATACGACAGTTATGGTATGGGAAGTTACTTCGTCTAATAGAATTGTCAATAAGAAGGTCCGAGATGCACAAAATATCCCAGATCGGATTCAGAAAGATCATATTTTATCAGACAACCCTTGCCACATTCTTTGTGGAAATGATTATGTTTTCACTTGAGTAGTTGTCTGCGTGGAGCTTGACCTTGTTGTCAATGGATCTAAAGATTCCAGTTGTATTCTTCATACTTTATGGCATGGTAGGTATGTAAGGTTTATTTATCATCCTATTGGCCCAAACAGTTAATTAACCAAGAACCAATGAAACTGAATGAAACTGAATGTAAGGCACAAGTAAAAAAAACACAATATTTTTACATGGTAAAACCTTGACAAGGTGTCAAGGAAACATCCACGAGGCAAGGGATTGTATTTTCTATTAAACCAACAATGATTCTCCTTATTACAATAGTTTGGGCATTCATCATTTTATAGGAGGCTCCTCCGTTACGTAACAGTTGTTTCATTATAAAACCAACTTGGCAGTAAATACAATTTTACACATATTTACAATTAGTTGTCAAATTTGAACAAACACCACCTCAGAATTTTTTTTCCTAATCCCTTTCCCATGCCCATTCATCATCTCTTCTGCAAGCCAAGAGAAGTTAAACACCATCGCAACTTCTCTACTGTAACTGGCTTCGTAAATATGTTTGCACAATTTTCCCGTGTATGGACCTTCTTAAGAGCTACTTTTCCACCATCGATCACATGTCTCAGAAAATGGTACCTTACATCAATGTGCTTGGTCTTGCTGTGATAAGTTGGATTTGTAGCCAAGTGAATAACACTTTGACTGTCACAGAGCACATTCACTCTCTCCTGCATCCTTCCAATCTCATCAAGTAGACCCTTTAACCAGATTGCTTCTTTACTGGCATCTGAAGCAGCTATATTATGCTTCGATAGTGGACAACAAAACTATTTCTTGAAGCTTTGACATCCAACTAATTGCTCCACCTGCAAGAGTAAAGACAACCTATAGTAGATCTCCTTTTTTCCAAATCACCTGCATAATCAACATCTACATATCCACAAACTAATCCTTCACTACCATTAAAGATGATTCAATGGTCACTTGTGCCTCTTAGATATCAAAGCACCCATTTCACTACTTGCCAATGTTCTTCACCTGGATTTGCCATGAACCTACTGACAACTCCAACTGCATGTGAAACATCAAGTCTTATATATACCATCGCATACATTAAGTTTCCTACAACATTTGCATATGGTACATGAGACATATACTGCTTTTCTTCATGAGTTATAGGACTCAAAACCGACGAAAGCTTAAAATGGGAAGCTAATGGAACATTAACAGGTTTCACATTGTTCATACAGAACTTTTCAAGTACTCTTTCCACATACTTCTGTTGTGATAACCAAATCTTACCATTTTTTCTGTCTCTGTGTATCAGATCCATGTCCAAGATATGTTTTTCTGCTCCAAGATCCTTCATATCAAACGCTCTAGAAAGCTGATTCTTTAACTTGTTGATCTCTTCCATGCTTTTTCTTGCAATAAGCATATCGTCAACATACAAAACTAAGATAATGAATATGCCACTGAAACTCTTGAAGTATACACAATGATCATACACACTTAGACTAATAAAGTTTTGGCTCACCATGAAGAAGTCAAACTTCTTGTACCATTTCCTGGGAGACTGCCTTAGGCCATAGAATGATTTCCTAAGCTTGCAAACAAATCTTCTACTGTGACCTTGTACAAAACCTTCTCACTGTTCCATATATATCTCTCCATCCAAATCACCATGTAGAAAAGTTGTTTTAACATCTACCTGTTCTAACTCAAGGTTAAGTAATGCAATTAGTGCCAACACAGTATGAATAGAAACAAGTTTCACAACTGGTGAAAAAATCTCATGAAAGTCGATACCTTCAACCTGGGAATACTATTTTGCTACCAGTCTCGTCTTATACCTTTGGATACTTCCATCAACTTTCTGTTTAATTTGAAGACCCATTTGCATCCAACAAGACTTATCCCTTCAGGAAGTTATACAAGATCCCAAGTATTGTTCTTGGCTAAGGAATCCATTTCTTCTTCCATAGTCGTTTTCCATTTTTCGCTATCTGTATCATCTATTGCTTCCTAATAACAATAATGTTCCCCATCTTCAGTAATCAAATCCAAAGATGAAGCAGAATCTTCATACCTTTTCAGAGTTTTTCTTTCCCTTGTAGACCTTCTTAGAGTGACTGGTTGTTGAACTGGTTCAGAAAATTCAACAGCTTCCTTTGTATCCTCAACGCCTTTTCCTCCGAAAGTCTCTCCTTCCTTTCGAATTTCAAAGAAAGGTCTAGCCTCTAACTAAATTTGTTGATTTGGCGATACCTGCCCCTATTCAATTCTTTCAACATTTGATTTTAAAAGAGAAGATTCATCAAATGTTACATCTATCCTAATGACTATCTTATGTGACGTAGGATCCCACAACCTGTACCCTTTCATCACATAGTCCTACCCAACAAAGACATAACATTTCAATTTTGGATCTAATTTTGAACGCTGATTTTTAGGAATAAGAGCATAAGCATCACAACCAAACATTCTTAAATGTGAATAATCACAAGACTGACCTGATCAAATTTCTTCACGAATTTTACAATTAATTGCTACTAAAGGTGATTTGTTAACTAAATAACAAGTAGTGGACACTGCTTCTACCCACAACTCCTTTTGCAGGTTAGCATTGTTGATCATGCTTCTGGCTCTTTCCATAAGAGTTTGATTCATATGTTCAGCAACACCATTTTGCTGAGGAGTATAAACAGCAGTTTTGTGTCTAACAATTCCTTCATCCTTACAGTGTTGTTCAAATTCTAGAGAAGTAAATTCACCACCGTCAATTCTTGAACATTTAATTGATTTGTCGGTTCTTTTTTCTACCATTGCTTTAAATTGTTTAAAGACATTGAATACATTAGCTTTCTTTTTTAGCATAAAGACCCAAACTTTATGGGAGAAATCATCAATAAAAGTTAAAAAATATAGAGCACCTCCATATGATACAATAGGAGATGATGCTCACAGAGCAGAATGAATATAGTCTAAAATTTCTTTACTATTATGACTTCCAGTTTTAAATCTCTGTTTACACTATTTTCCATACACACAATGTTTACACAAATCCAACTTCAAGGATTTCAAAACAGGAAGTGATTTACATTTCATCAGTACCTGAAGACCTTTCTCACTCATGTGACCCAATTGTTGATGCCATAGGCGAGTACCTTCTTCTTCTTTCTCTGACACAATCATTGCTTCACTGATCTGAGTACTTCCTTTGAGTCTGTAAATATTTCCAACCTTTTCTGCTTTCATAACAACTTGGGCGCCTTTAGAGACTTTTAGCACTCCATTCTGACCTATAAACTTATAACCATCTGAATCTAACACTCCCAAAGAAATCAATTTTTTCTTCAAATCAGATACATGTCTAACACTAGTTAATGTTCTAAATGTGTTATCATACATTTTAATCCTAATATTTCCCATCCCAACAGTCTGACATGATACATTATTACCCATAAACATAGAACTACCATTTACATCTTCATATGAAGTAAATCAATTTCTATGTGGACACATGTGATGAGAAGCACTAGAGTCTAATAGCCAACTTTCAAAATCCTGAGAGACATTACACACAGGTCAACTTTCATCTATCATACATAATTCTTCAGCAGATAAAACTTCGTCTATCGTACCTGAATCAACCTGATTTGATTCCTTCTTTGGATTATCAGACTCTTTTCATTTCCAATAGTCTTTCTTAAGGTGTCCAATTTTATTGCAGTGTCAACATTTTGCCTTACACTTCTTTCCCTTTGATTTTGATTTGGAAGACCCCCTTGCTTTCTCTCCTCTCTCCTTTGACCGTCCTCTGGCTATCATGGCTTCTGGTGCAATTGTCTCGATACTGGATTTCCTCCATACTTCTTCAGATAAGAGAGCTCCCACAACTAATTTAAATTTCAAAGAATCAGCAGTGCTCAAACTAATTGAAGTTACGAAGTGGTCCCACGACTCAGGCAAAGAACACAACAAGGTTATAGCTTTGTCTTCTTCCTAAATTTTAACTTCCATATTTTTCATATAAGTGTATTAAAAACATTTAAATGTTCTGCAACTTTTTTACCCTCCTTCATCCGAACACTGTACAATTGCCTTTTCAAATAAATTCTATTGTTTAACAACTTTTTCATATATAGTTTTTCTAGTTTTTCCCATAAACCTGCAATTGTACTCTCTTCAACAATGTTGAAGACAACTTCATCCACTAGGCATAACCTGATGGTACTGAGAGCTCGGGCATCCAAGTCCTCCCAATTTGAATCTGTCATGCTAGCAGTTTTCTTCTTTGCCTCGTCTAGAGCTTTGTACAACACCTGTTGCACCAAAAAATCCCTAACTTCAGTTTCCATAGAGAAAATTTGTTATTGTCGGCGAATTTCTCCACCTCAAACTTTGCATTCATCATCTTGGCCATTTCTTTCCTCCTAGGTTTCAGTCTGTGAACTAGGGTTTCTTAACAATAAAATTGGTTTGTCTTCTTCCAACAAGGGTTTTCCAATTTTTCTATCCACAAAATCAATTTCAAAATTTTGTTCCTTAAAAAAATTAATTTTTCAAATTGACTGAAAAATAAATAAAAGAAAAAGAAAAAAAATCTACAATAGTTTTCTGGAAGAATTCCCTTTAATTTATGTTTCCTTGACAAAAAAAACCTTTTTTTTTCAATGAGCCCTTTTCTTAAAATATTTCAAAAATCCTGAGACTGCCTCGAATACATAGAAATTTATGTACTTATTTTTTAAAAACTTCAGATCATATGCTCAACATAATTAAAAAAGAAACTGATTTGTTTTCTTCAACTCACAGTTTTCCAATCTGTCCACTCCAAACAAAAAAAACCAGAATTCATTTTTTTTTTTATAAAAATGCCTCTGATGTTTCTTTCTTCTCTGCATTGGACCTTTGATTTTTTCGGCAGAAGCCTCTAAAAAAAACAGTGGGCTAGATAATCAGATTAATCAGCCTCTATGCAATTTTCTCCCTCACATTCAGCGGCAATCCCTCTTCAACAAAAAAAAGGTGGAACACGGGCTATGGTGTAATCTGCTATGTCAGGCAGTGAAACGACAACGTCTTTCATCATATTTCTACCAAACACTTTCACCTTTTCTTATGCAACATATCCCCTTCTTCACACAGAAATAGCCCAGCCGTAGTGTATTTGAGGGTTGCTTTCGCCTTTTCTTATGCATCATCTCCCCTTCTTTCACAGAAATGACCCAGCCGCAATGCTTTCACCTTTTCTTATGCTCTTCGAGAGCTCGGGCTCCCAATATTCACGATGTCTCCTCAATTCAACTTGGCTCCAATACCAATTGTTGGCCCAAACAGCTAATTAACCAAGAACCAAGAATTATATAGATGAAACTGAATGTAAGACTCAGGTAAAAAAAACACAAGATTTTTACGTCGTAAAACCTTGACAAGGTGTCATGGAAACATCCACGGGGAAAGGGATTGGATTTTCTATTAAACCAAAAATGATTCTCCTTATTACAATATTTCCAGCATTCATCATTTTATAGGAGGCTCCTCCGTTACATAACAGTTGTTTCGTTATAAAACCAACTTGGCAGTAAATACAATTTTACACATATTTACAATTAGTTGTCAAATTCCAACACATCCAAATGGAAGTGCACTATCCAAGATGGTAGTATCACGACATGGTCGACTTGTATTATATTCTAATGATGATTTGAATCTGCTTCTTTACTCAATCAATAGGAAACTTCTTGCAACTTCTGAAACAAATGGTCGTATTATTTGCATGGAGCTTAGCAGTTGTGGTGAATTCTTGGTTTGTTCAGTGGATAAAGCACATATAATATTATGATCTATGCATTCACTTGAAATTGTAAGTGATATGATGCAATGGGAAAATTAATTTTGTCATTGAGTGTGAAATCAGAACATTGTTTCTTAGTCAGGACACAATATGGGAGCCTCCTCGCTATTCATTAGAAACTCCCCAGCAGCATAAGAGTAATCTTCTTCAAAAAATTAAATCAAGGACGTTTGCAATAGGGTCACTAAGTTGGTGATTTATGGATTCAACAAACAACATAATATGGCCAGCTGAGCAATGGGATATAGTTGCTTCAAGTCTTTTATTTCAAACTATCAAATCATAGGCATTTGTAGCATAGTGTAGCTAAGTTGGAAAATCAGTTTTGGAGTGATAAAATGGATCCAGCATTCAGCATACATTAGACCAATGAATCCATTTCTTACAATCGATTCAAGTTATTTTATCAAAGCTTCAAATCTCAAGAGTTTCCATGGTAACTAAGTTGGCAGCTTTGTTCTCAAGTAATACAATGGATTTGGTATCCAAAATACATTGGTCATTTGAGCCATGATTCATAGTTTCTTAAGGTCCTTTTTCTTTTCTCATATTTGTTTTCTCACACAAATGATCATATGTTTGATTAGTATGGTGTAGATGGGCATTTATTTCTGATGTTATTTTAACAGCAGATGATTTCCACATGCCCCGGTTTACTCATGCAATTTTCGTTCTAAAGAAAAAAATACAAATCAAGTGAATCTCTTATTCTAATGCACTAATGGAAATATTCTTTTAAATACTGGTTGATGTACAAGATACCAAAATGTGACAGATATATACAACCTTAACTAACATTATAGTTTAGTTTGGTTGAGAAGGTCATTTTTCAGAACGTCATCTAGTTCCTTCCCTTGGATAATTTTTTTTCTCTCCTCTTTCATATGGTAGAGAACAATAAATGAAGTTGAAGAAACTTGGATTGTATTCACTTCACATGGCTTATGTTTTTCTTTTCTCTTATATAGTTTGTACTTGATCCTTGCAGAGGTGGAACTACAACATGTTCTGAAAGGTTCATAGATTGATATATAAATGTGCCTTAAGACCGTTTGACTTGGTATTGGAAGATTAGCATAAGCTTCTAAAAGGACAAATGAGTGACCATGCTACATAAATTTAGTCTACACAGTGAAATTATTTTGTGGATGTTGGCAAGAGAGAATGATTTGGCTACCTTTTGTATCATTCCAAGTGAAAATAGAACTGGAATGACCTGCTGAGTTGTTGCGTGATGCCTGAAACTTAACCTAGATACTTGTAACAATTTAACAATCAACTGTACATTTGTCTACTATAATTTATTGCCAAATTCTACAAATTATTTTAATCCATGGTGCAAGTATGTCTCTATGTCTTTGGTCAGCATTTCAAACTCTGGCTAGGGGTGCATGTCTATGGAGATATGTATCATGTGGATTAAATTTTTTTATTTTTATTTTTTACTCCCATCTTTTTCAGGAATTCTCATAGATGTTGGATGTTGTACACTATTGTTTGGCCAGTTTTCACCCTTATTTAAAAACAATCTTGCAGACTAGAGAATCTAGCTAGTAGTCTCTGCAGTTGATGTAAATATTAATTATTTGAAGTCACAAGAAACTTCAAATCTAGCCAAATTGTTGCTATTATAATTATTGGATTGTTTATATGAATTTCTCACCAATCAAAATTGTCCATAATATCTTCATTTTCAATAGACCTTTTAGACAAGGTAAAGTATAAAACTAAAGTGTTGTTCTACATTGGACTTTAAAGTGCAGATTTTTACTTTATAAGATGTATTGAGTACAAGTCCTGTTACTCATGTAGTTAATTGAATGGAAAAAGTATACTAATGATGTCTATCTATAACTGAAGCCAACAAGGCTGTAATTAATGCATCACACGCAACTAACAAGACTGGCATTAATGCATCACACGCAACTAACAAGACTGGCATTAATGCAATGCACACAACTAAAGAGATTTACTCAAAAAATCTAAGTCCATTTATCATAAACGAGAGGCATAAGTTTCCCCAAATCAACATATGCCTTCTTTTGTTGAGTTTTCTTGCAAAGAGAACTCATGAAAAATGTTCTCGTTTTCTTTGTGATGAATGTAGCATTCTATGGCATGATGACATTACCATGTGGTCATTTTTTTTTGCTGCCGATCATGAATTTTGAAAAAAGCTTTGGTTCCTTTATGATCCTAGCACTGGAAAAACTATGTCCTTGGATCCAAAATCAACGATTGAAGTCCCGGAAGATAGATTTGGACTATATTCTTATGACATTGTGGACCCTGATCTGGTTATTCTTGGAGACCATATAAATTCAGGAAATTCTGGGGAACCTGCTTTCAATGACAAGGGCTAGTGTGTGGGAATTTCATTTCAATCACTTAAACATGAAGATGCAAAAATTATTGGATATGTTATACCAACTCCGGTTATTACACACTTTATCACAAATTATGAACGCTCGGGAGACTAGACAAAATTTCCCATACATGGAATAGAATGGCAGAAAATGGAGAATCCTGATTTGCATATTGCAATGGGAATGTTGTCTAACTAGAAAGGTATTCATGTAGGAAGGGTAGAACCAACAGCTCCAATAGGTACCTGTTGGCTGGGATAAGCTTGTCATTTCTATAATATCTGTGGAAACTGGAAAAGTAGTTGCAAGAACTAACAAGGCTCTAGTTCGAAGTGGGAGTTGCCAGTGATCCGAAGCTGTGTCAGAATCTGTGCACGTTTTGCAAGATGATGCATCAAAAGGTCTCGAGGAAAAATTGATCAAGTTTGTTGTTTCAATGGGATCTTCTCGCTCAGGCATTCTTAGAGAAGCTACAATAAACTTGGGTGACTATTTGAGTTCAAATTTTCCAGTTTCCATTGCTCTGCCACTGAAGAAGTGCAATCATGGAACTATTGTGAGTGTCAAAATTCAGTGCCTTAATCGAAGAGAAAGATCTAGAAAGTTTGAATGATGTAAAGAAGGTGCCATTGAATAGGATGATCAGAATTCTGTTTCAGATGATATCAATAAGAGATATGAAGGTTCTGATCATATACTCGCTGGGAGTGTTGGATCCTCATCTGGAAGTCACTTGGGTTATAGTTTTCAGCAGACTAAGGATGGAGCTTCTTCACCTACAACCTCACGACATAGCTAAGCCTCGACAGAGTTTTTATCATTTGGAAGTAGTATAGAAAATAGCTTACCCGGACGACAAGATTCAACTAGCTCTCGAGATGGCAGTGTAACAAATAGGACAGGAAATGGCCAGAATTCATCTAAATCAAGCCCTTCATCTTTCAATGGAATGGGTACTGGTGTAATGGTTAACCCGCAAAATAGTTGCAGGAGTGATCAACTCAAGGTTCTCAAGGGAGCATAGAAAATGTTAACAGGGGCATGCATCTGACAACTTTTATGAGAGGCGATGACCATTCTAAAGGTTCCTTGGAAGCTACCGAGGCCACAATTCAAGAACTCTGTAAAGAAGCAATGATGTGGGAAAGGTAGAACCAACAACTCTAGTAGCAAAATTCTTGACATTGTAAGATATTCTTCTCAGTTTTGATGGAATTGATATTGCTAATGATGGAATTGTTCCTTTCAGGCGTGGTGAGCGCATAGGTTTTAGCTAACTGTTTTCAAAGAAGTACACAGGAGAGCATGCCAAATTCAAAATTATATGTGATTTTGAGTATCATGAATTTGATATCGAGCTTTCTACTCACAAATGCCTAGTTCTTGCACATATAAAGGGGAAGGCTCCATCTTATTACATCATAGCTAGATTTGTATTTTCAGCTTTGTCTGTGCCATACCTTCATTTTGAATATGGAAAGGATTATGACTATGACATTCTAGTAAAACTGTTGGACAAGCTACTGCTTTCTATGGCAAGAACAAAATATGAATAGTTGGTGGTCATTTCTTGAGTCTTGGTTGCAGATATAAATATTGGTTGTGAGTATATTGTAAATACATAGGTCCTGGCTTCCAATGGAGTGCATGTAAAAATATCAGGCATCTTGCAGACATGGTGGAAAACTGTGAGGATGACTTTCTGAGATATGACCTGGAGAATCAATAGATTGTTGTTTTGGCAACAAAAAAAAATCGAAGGAAGCAACTCCTGATATTCTTGCAACACATTGCATAGCTTCAACTATATCTAATGATTTGAAAAGATGAATCAATTTTCCAGAGGTGATGTTCCTTACATTCTGACTTGGTTATTCAAATGAATACTTTTTACTACTTCCACGACATGATAGGAAAGATGTTAGGTTGGGGATATCAAGAGGGTACTACTCTCTTTGGTTTTAGCTATGACCTTCGATAAAGTAACAAGCTTCAAGGTCAAGATTTTGAACCTAAGCTCTGATACCACGTGTGAGGACCCAACTATAGGTCCTCTAACTACTACTACACTCATTCAAATAAATTTCTCTAATTTTCATAAGGAAAATTTCAAGTTTATAAAAAATCATAAGCATAACATAAACTAATTTAATCTATAACATGTATAACTTGTAACAATTTACAAAACTAAAATAAATGACGGATAATACCTATTCCAATAGCTTAGTTGAGATGCTCCTGAGCTCCATTCTCTTCTTGACTACCCAACTGGATTTGCCTCCTAACCAACTAGAAAGTAATCCCTAGCCCATCGAACTTCCACAGGTTCCCTAGCCCTCTGAGCCCAAGTCCAACTAGATGTAGTGTGTCAAAATTTAACAAACACTCTCCAGATCCAAGTTTGACCTCCCTCCTCTTTCTCCACATCCCTCCTCCAAAACAAAACCAAATCAAAACCAAGACCAAGGATCCCCTCTCTTCCCATCATCCTTCCCCTTTTATGCCCCCTTCTCTTCTCCACCTCAACCACTTATGATTAATGTCATAACTACCCCCTCATCCTTACATTTGACTTATCTTCTCCCAAGTAAATTTGAGAGGACATTTTTGGGATGAGATATGAATATATAATTTGGTAATTAATTGGAGAGGACCATGCCTTCTGCCAAGTAAATTTGAGAGGACATTTTGGGGATCAGATATGAATATATAATTTGGTAATTAATTGGAGAGGACCATGACTTCTCCCAAGTAAATTTGAGAAGACATTTTGGGGATATGGATATTTAAATTGGAATAAATGGAAGGAGGTCATATCCTATCAAAATTTAAATTTGAGGAGGTAAGTTGGGAATTGAATAATAACAAAATTTATATCAATAATAAATTTATAGTTTCACCAATGTAGGTATGTACCAACATTTCTTGATAATTATAAGTCAATATTTTAAGGAAATTTAAACACTAGTAAAATTTACATGATAAGAGTAAGTAGGGCATTACAAAAGGCATGCCAATGGGAGCTGCTAAGAAAATATTCAATGTCATGATAATGTGTTCCTAGATTAGAATTGTTATCTAGATAGGATAAGAAGATAGAGTTAAATCAATTTTTTTGTATTTTTCACTTAAAAAAAGGGATACTTTTAAGATTTACTTATTTACTATTGATAAAAAACAATTAGTTTATGTTTTATGGTTGGCTCGATCCATGCAATGGATAACTCATGCATTGAACTTGGTCATGGAATTTTTGAGGATGTAAACTTATTTATTTCCATGTAATACAAGGTAGAAGGGGTTGGTTGTTTGGTGAACTGATTGGAGCATAACTGTGTGTGGTGTGATCTATTTTCAATAAATAAAATACTCAGTGCAGAACTTTTCCAGTTATCATTTAGAGATTCTTGTGGTACCTTATTTCAAATCTATGTTTCTCTTGTGTACTACTTGCTTTTAACTGATTTTTATTCTGTCCATTTTTGAAAGGTGCAATGGAACAACTTTTCTATGATTCATCATGCATGCTCTAGTACAACTATGTTTTACTATTTCATATGCAATGAAATGTATTATGCTTATGTTTATCTCGTTCTTCTAAGTACTCAATCATAAAATTAGTAGACATAATTCTCATATGCTCTATTACATGTGAATGAGTGTTGTTATATGTTTTATTCCCCAATTTACTGCAATCATTATCAATTCGAAGTATGTACTTGAAAAGCCTTTGTCTCAGTAGTTGTTTGATACATGCACTAGTATAATGAGTTACTAATATTTATGGTCGCATGCACTAATTTCCTATATTCCTCCACCAAGATTCCACTAAATTTTACAAATATTCTTTAGATATGGTCTCTGTCAAATTATGATCTTTAGAGTCCTCTGTCTTTAGATTTGAGTGAGGGAAACCCCTTTGGCTAGAAACGACTAGTTTCTAGTCCAAAGTCATCTTGTGGTTACCTCTATGGCCATTTCCTCAACCTAAAGGGGTTTACTGAGTGTTAACAATTTTGATGCAAAGGCAAGCTCCTACTCATTATTACATCTGATCTTTTGGAGGCTCCAACCGACAAGAAGTTGTTACCTCAATTTTCTGCAAGATGCAACTGCAAGGAAGCTCCAACTCCCATCTGTTTTATGTATTTTACAACACACAGGAGGTTCCTACCTCAACATGCTCCAACCTGATGTTTATCAAGCCACTACTTGAAAGGAGACTACCATCCCTTGATGCAAACAAGAAATAATTATGTGTTGGTTTACCTGGTCATCAATTATGCATATCTCCAACTTCATTTCTACATCTTCTTTCCTTCAAATCTATTTCACATAAGCTTCATATGTGTTGGGTAACTAATGCATAATAGCTCAATCAGCTCTCGCACATTATCCCACTCTCTAACCTCTCAATGCCTTCCAAAATCACATATTTTATAAAGATATTTTGCTGGATGTTTGTATCCCACATAGGAATATGAAGTGAATCGGCTTGACTCTTTTCCTTCCACTCATTCATTTCCAAACTCTTCATATCTTGAATATTAGAACACAAAAATTAATAATCCATCGAATATTAATTGCAGCCACATGTAATGATTAAATGCATCAACTTAATGTCAACGTCAAATAACAATATTTATCATTAATGCATCACAACAATATTTGCAACATATTTTTCCTTTCCTTGGAGTCTTGCCTTTGCATCAACTAACTCGTCTCAACCAACAATTTCACAGTACAACAAATCCTTCAATATATCAATCTTTGTAACATTATCAAAACATTTCAATGTATCACAACTCCTCCTTCTTCTTCTGCTCCTTTGCATTGTTGACCTTTTTCATTTTTTGTTTCTCCTTTTCCTGTTGTTGCTCCTTCATTGTTCTTTGTTGCTACTCCTGTTCCTTTATTTCTCCTTGATTGTTGCTTGTTGTTTCTCATTTTCCTGTTGCTCCTCTTTCATTGTTCCTTTCTACTGCTCCTTTGAATTTCATCTTTTGTTTCTTTGTTGCCTCTTCACCACACTTTTGCCTTATTCTCCTTATTGTTGCTCCTACATACCTTGTTGCTCATTTGCTTGTTGTTCCTTGTTTTTCTCCTTTTCCATCAATGACAATATTGCCAACAATCTCACCCCTTGGCATTGATGGAAACATATTCGCCCCACCCTTGCCCCCCCACCCCCCCTTTCATTCTGAGAAGTGTCTTCCTTCCTCTGATTACCTCCCCCTTTACATCAATGGAAAGAGGGTTACAAATGTCTTGTATATTGTAAAAGAGTCCTCAGTATAGCTGTCATCATTGCATTAATGCTCTATAACCTACAATGTCTTGTTCTACATAAACAATGTTGACACTATAATTGAATGAATGCCACTTCAGATGGCTTATTAGGGTTGCTCCAAATTGAATGAATTTTGCTCCATAAACATTGCTCCAAATAAGCTTCAGAAAATTTTAACATTAATATTGTTGTGAGAACACTCTGAAAGCAAGAATATTGTTGAGAGAACACTTTGCATACTATTGCAAGAAATCATTGAATAAGCACATTGTAGAGCACATTGCAAGAATACATCATCGCACCATAAGAAAGAACAATATCACCATAAGAACATTGAAATATGAATATGAACATTGTGCACCAACATTCCATGCTTACAATTCTTTTTCTATGCATATAATCATCAATTTTTGTAGATAAATTATATAGAGATCTACACAAAAGCCTTCCCTACTTCTAGTGTAAACCTAATTTTGAGCATATGAGAAGTTCAAATAATAAAGAAAATATTTCTATTGATAAGCCATGAATCTCATTTAAAGCATATTGGTGAGGGATCTAGAAATAAAGGACCTTCAACATAGAAGGCACTTGGCATTTTGTTTTTTGTTTTCCAGAGAGAAAGAATCAATGGTGGCCATACAATGCAACCATCTCCAGAATAAAGAGCCAATTTTTTTCATGTCTATGTGAATAATCACACAAATTTCAAAAATATATTACAATCCCTAGTTATTTTGGTTTTCTTTGTGTTATTCATCTTTCTTGTATAACAAATATGTCTTCAACACTTTCTAGCACCAAGGTTACCTTCAATTTCAGTAAATGGTCCTGCTTTTATGAACAATCAGGCATCAAAAACTTGTGCTCATAAAAATTGTGTAATTCTTCTTCTTCACGATGGCCATATTCAGGCGTTATACTAGGATCAATGTAGTGAAAAAACACATGCCACAAAAGCCCAAATGAAGCCGCAACACTCCGCCCATAGGAGGCATGCCAAAAAGTAAAACAATTCTAAATGAAGCTATAAAATATCATTGACATGTAATTATGACCCAAATAAGACGTCCTACCATAAAAAATTATCTTGCACCACTCAATTTGATTTATGGGCACATGTAATGCCCCACCATTCACGAGGAGAATGGTTTTTCAGGTTACAATTACTGATGGAAAGACACCCAATAATGTCATCATAAATCTCGTATGAGTCATGGTGCCTGATCAAATAATTTTTTAACTTCACAGTAACAAAAATTACGTATAGATAGAGTGCACCAATAGTCATGTTTTTTCGACATCAATCCTTAACCTCATTTTTAAGCCAGGCCATGGAGTCTCAAGCATATCAATTCATATCATTGCAGCGTAGGTATATCAATTAATACTAATTCATGGATGTTGCTTCAACGACCATTTCCTTGGTTTGACATCTACTATCATCTATTCCTGCATGATGAGGATAGTGAAAATTACATAATGCATACCCTAGAATTGTCATAAGGCTTCAGAT
The DNA here is from genome assembly GCA_031772625.1 of Pinus tabuliformis. Taxonomy (NCBI): domain Eukaryota; kingdom Viridiplantae; phylum Streptophyta; class Pinopsida; order Pinales; family Pinaceae; genus Pinus; species Pinus tabuliformis. Next base: position 1,572,438,149 of record CM062816.1, read on the forward strand.
TTGGTAGGTAGAGTAACATTCAACTTTCCAACTTTCCTTCAATGCCCATCATGCATACTTTGCAATCGACAGAATCCTCTCATCCATTTCCTTGGCATAATATTCCACTTGCTCGCATTGCAATTCTATCATTGCACACTCAGATCTACACTATCATTTCGTTATCATAACTCTAAGGCATCTGTCATACGGTCACACCTCTCAGACTATTATTTATGGCACATTTGATTACATATTTTCATTGGCATTGATAGTATTGGTCCATTGTATAGTCTGACATTAACATTCCACAATCATAATGTTCCATAATTCCCCAACCTAATTAACTAAGCTCTTCATGATCATGACAAGGCTTCCAGAACAACCTCTATTGTTAGGATTCCAATAATGTATAAAATGCACTTTCATGAGATTTTCTATTTATTCTCTTGCGCATCTTACACATTGCAAATAATTGCAGTTTATGCTCCATGGTATGATAGAAATATATATATATTTTTGAATAATGAATGCTTGGAATAGGTTTTTTTTTCCATTCATATTCATTTTCATTCTGGTTGCCACTCTCATTGTCTTGGCGAGGTTGTTGGAATAGCATGACAACACCATCATGATTATCATAGTGCACCCATGTAGGTGACTATTCAACTCCCATTGCTCTCCAATCATGTTCTTTCAGCACTTTGACTAGCGAGAAATTTTCAAGAATAACATTATGAAGCATAACCTACCTATTTCCATTCACCATTCTCCATTTTTATTGCCAAAACTATATGGATGGAAAGAACAGAAGAAAAAAATGATGTATTGGTTTGTGGAGGAAGTTGGAGGAGGATCGCATCCTTGGTTGAGATATCATATGTATTTTGCTGAGACTTCTTTCTCTTCTCATCATTTGAATCATCATATTGTATGGACTTTTCTTCCCAAATAGTATTTCTCAAAATGTTTTCTGCTATATCTTCTCTTGCGTGCTGACTGGGAATAGCTTCGCACAAATTTATTTGTTCCAGCCAGGCCTTTTTATTGGAGTTAATGCAAGCATGTTCTTCTTGGTCCACAAATGAAAAGCGGGATTCTCTCCCGGAACCTGAATTGCTGACGAAATAGCTTCGAACTCGAAGCACTGAGTAGCAGACGAAGAAATTGGATTCCCTGTGTGAAAAATTGGATCCTTCATGGGAACCGGAAGCGCTGAAGAAACGGCTTTGAAGCGTTGAGTAGGAGTATCATCGACTTTCACCTCAGGAGCAGAACGTGGACCATTGGAAGATTGTCCATTTTTGTTGTTAGCATGTACAATCCCATGCTCATCTTCCACACAGATACGCATGGTAGCACCAGTGAGTGAGTAAAGTTCCTGAGATTTCTTGAAAAGTCCACAGAGTCCCTTTCTAAAATAATTACCACCTGTAGTTGGGTTCTCAACATTAAACATCTCAAGTAAGTATATCTAATGTATTCCAACAAAAGAAGCATGTAACAACCCAATATGTATAATTTTAAAAATGAAGCATGTATCAACCCAATATTTATTAGATACCATTTGTTTAAAAGTTATGTTAGTGTTTGGGATGGTGGATTTCTTTGGAATTTTTAAAATGAAGCATATATCAATCCAAGATTTATTAAGGAATCATTTTTTTTTATATACAATTTATTTACCCATAGGAGTATATATTTCAACATTAGGTGGATAAAGGTTGGTTAAATTTTGCTTTTCAATATTAATGAATGCCTATGATTAAATTTAGGGCGAATATACCAAGGATATGCTTGGTTTGAGTGTTAAATCCACGACTCAGGCCTTGGGGAGCATCCGTTCATTCCACAACTGGTTGATAGTTTCATTCGCCGCCAATCCTGGAAAGGACGTTTTCGTTCTACAACTGGCTGATGGTTTCATTCGTCTTTGATCCTGGAAAGGAGCTTTCAATTGGAACACTTTCATTCGACAATTGGTTGATTGTTTCATTCGTCATCGATCATGGAAATGATAGTTTCATTCAACAATTGGTCGATGGTTTCACTCGTCGTCCATCATGGAAAGGATGGTTTCATTCAACATGCTTTCACTCGACAACAAGCTGACAGTTTCATTCACCATTGCAAAGGATTTCCTCTGGCACTACGAAAGGTCGTGCCCCTAACCCTCATAAGTTTTACAACCAGTAAGGGAGAGGGATGGAACCATTAACCAATCCAACCATTACATTGATTAAACAATAATAACCTCTGAGGGTTTCAAGTATGACTCATTGAGAGCCATAGTATTTGGAATTCAAAAGGAAAATATAGTGGAAAGCCACCAGTAACATGGGAATGTTAGTTTTCCAACCTAGAAGTGGGGAGTGGTACTTACCTTGGAAGCTGAAGAACATGATGTTGCTCTGGAACTCTATGGATTGACCTGCACAGCAAAAAAAACTAGTTATTGAGGATTTAATTTAGTATCTCGGAATAGAGAAAGAAAATAATTGAACTGACATGAAAATAGTACCTAAGTTGTTGTAAGTGAGGTAGTCCCATTTGAAGAACCCTGAAAACTGAGAACATTCCTTACGAATTGTGCTAGCAGTAAAATCAAAATACCCTGAACAAATAGACACTGAACAGGGCATCAACTTTATTGTAGACCAACATCGTGGTATCGTTGTGATTTTTCCACTGAAGGGAAGCAGGAAAATATGAATTGGAGAGCAAGGTTTCAAAATACCTAGAACAACCAAACACCAAATAGGGCATGAGCTCTAGTGTAGAACAACATCGCGGTATCTATGTGATTGTTCCATCTGAGGGAAGAAGAAAAAGATGAATTGTAGAGCAAGGCTTCTGGGTGAGCAAGGGTGAGAATGAGCTAGTTCAACGGCAATCCTGACATGTGGTTTACCTGGTCATAAATTATGCATATCTCCAACTTCATTTCTACATCTTCTTTCCTTCAAATCTATTTCACATAAGCTTCATATGTGAAAGGTAAATAATGCATAATAGCTTAATCAACTCTCGCACATTATCCCACTCTCTAACTTCTCAATGCCTTCCAAAATCACATATTTTATAAAGATATTTTGTTGGATGTTTGTATCCCACATAGGAATATGAAGTGAATAGGCTTCACTCTTTGCCTTCCACTCATTCATTTCCAAACTCTTCATATCTTAAATATTAGAACACAAAAATAAATAGTCCATCGAATATTAATTGCAGCCACATGTAATGATTAAATGCATCAACCTAGTTTCAACATCAAATAACAATATTTATCATTAATACATTACAACAATATTTGCAACATCTTTTCCTTTTCCTTGGAGTCTTGCCTTTGCATCAAACTAAATCGGCTCAAAGAACAACACATCACAACAAATCCTTCAATATATCAATCTCTACAACATCATCAAAACATTTCAATGTATCACAACTCCTCCTTCTTTTTCTCCTTTGCATTGTTGATCTTATTCATTAGTGTATACATTGTTTTGTTGTTTCTCCTTTACCCGTTGTTGCTCCTTCATTGTTCTTTGTTGTTTCTCCTTTGCCTTTGTTCCTCCTTCATTGTTCCTTGTTGTTTCTTCTTTTCCTGTTGCCGCTCTTTCATTGTTCCTTGCTGCTGCTCCTTTGAATTTCATCTTTTGTTTCTTTGTTGCCTCTTCACTACATTTTTTCATTCTTTGCCTTATTGTTGCTCCTACATACCTTGTTGCTCATTTTCTTGTTGTTCCTTGTTTTTCTCCTTTTCCATCAATGACAATATTGCCAACAATCCCCCCCCTTGGCATTGATGGAAACACTTTTTTCCTCCCCCTTTCATTCTAAGAAGTGTCTTCCTTCCTCTGATTACCTCCCCCTTTGACATCAATGGAAAGAGGGTTACAAATGTCTTGTATATTGTAAAATATTCCTTAGTCTAGCTGTCATCATTGCATTAATGCTCTATAACCTGCAATGTCTTGTTCTACATAAACAATGTTGACACTATAATTGAATGAATGCCACTCCAAATGGCTTATTAGGGTTGCTCAACATTGAATGAATGTTGCTCAATAAACATTGCTTCAAATAAGCTTCAACAAATTTTAACACTGTAAGATATTGTTGTGAGAACACTCTGAAAGCAAGAATATTGTTGAGAGAACACTTTGCATACTATTGCAAGAACTCATTGAATAAGCACATTGTAGGGTACATTGCAAGCATACATCACCGCACCATAAGAAAGAACAATATCACCATAGAACATGGTAATCAATATGAACATTGCACACCAACATTCCATGCTTACAATTCTTTTTCTATGCATATAATCATCAATTTGTAGATAAAATTATATAGAGATCTACACAAAAGCCTTCCTTACTTCTAGTGTAAACCTAATTTTGATCGTATGAGAACTTCAAATAATAAAGAGAAGATTTCTATTGATGAGCCATGAATCTCATTTAAAGCATATTGGTGAGGGATCTAGAAATAAACAACCTTCAACATAGAAGGCACTTGGCATTTTGTTTTTTGTTTCCCGGGAAGCAGGAAGCAATGGTGACCATACAATGCGACCATCTCCAAAATAAAGAGACAAAATTTTCATGTCTATGTTAATAATCACACCAATTTCCAAAGTATATTACGATCCCTAGTTATTTTGATTTTCTTTGTGTTATTTATCTTTCTTGTATAACAACTATCTCTTCAGCACTTTCTAGCACCAAGGTTACCTTCAATCTCAGTAAAATGGTCCTTCGACCATTCAAATAAATTGTGCTATACTTCAGCAACTGAAACACCATCCTTATATAATGATAATTCGATAGTAGTTGCATCTATGAATTTAACAAGATTATGCCCAGGAGTTATTTGAATACAATATTAATCTATAATAATATGGCTAGCTTGGTCAATAAACACAATGTATTCAACTCATCATCTGCTAAATTTACCCCATAGTGCACAAAAATAATTTTGACCCACTGATAAAGGAAAATTGACCCTTTATTGAAAAGAACTTGGTCGGGATAGTAGAGAGGAATCTTGGTTGATAAAATAGAAGGAATCTCAACTTCCTTGGCTGGAACATTGACTCCTTCAAACCAAAACAAGCATTGGTTTCAATCAAATTTTGGATTTAATGTGCATTCAAATAGTTGCGTCTAGTATATTATAATGCAGCAAGGATATTCAAATGAGTTAGTTTGCTTATCATATTGGCACATATTATAGTGTATGGTGATCAATAGTAAAATATTCATTGGCTAAGTTAAATTCATTAGAAATATATTCATTTGTGTTGTAAGGGAAGAAGACATTATGGCTAAACCAATTATCTGAGCCTCAGTTTATAACATCCCGGTGACAACGACTTCAGCCTTTAGCACGACAATCATGATAGTAGGGTAATGGATGAGTGCAACAACATAGGCTAGCTGGTCGAGTGAGGTGCATAACTAAACATCTATTAAACCACAATCTCCTTGTAAGGGTACTTCGACATTAAATGCCACATCTACAACTACCAATCCCAATATTCACAGGGCTTCCATGAATTTCTACATAGACTCTTCTAACAATGGTCACAAAACATGGATGATATCAGCTCGGTGGAGGGAATGTGTTCTCTACTTTTTGGGCCAGCGCAACTTTAAACTTCTGAATTACTTGTTTCGACTACAGCCAGAACATAATCAAACATTATTTCACGTATCATCTCGCATGGTTGGCTTGCTGAAAATCTTGACGCCAGGGCCTTAAGAAAGAACGACTCATGGGATCACCACTTTTATGACCAACCAGGAATTAAGAACTTGTGCTCACAAAAATTGTGCAATTCTTCTTCACGATGGCCAGATTCGGGCGTTATACTAGGATCAATATAATGAAAACAACCATGCCACAAAAGCCCAAATGAAGCCACAACACTCTGCCCATAGGAGGCATGCCAAAAAGGACAAAAATTCCAGATGAAGCTACAAATATCGTTATGACCCAAATTAGACGTCCTGCCATAAAAAATTATCTTGCACCACTCAATTTGATTCATGGGCACATGTAATGCCCCACCATTCACAGGGAGAATGGTTTTTCAGGTTACAGTTATTGATTGGTCTCATTCAATCCCCCTTTTTTTCTTTAATAAAAACGAAGCCTACAAGAGAAATAGTCAGAGCTAACGGAAAGACACCCAAAAATGCCATCATAAATCTCGTATGAGTCATGGTGCCTGATTAGATAATTTTTTAACTTCATAGTAACAAAAATTACGTATAGACAAAGTGCAATAGTAGTCATGTTTTTTAATCTCAGTCCTTAACCTCATTTTTAAGCCAGGCCATGGAGTCTCAGGCATATCAATTCATCTCATTACATCGTAGGCATATCAATTAATACCAATTCATGGATGTTGCTTCAATGACCATTTCCCTGGTTTGACATCTACTGCCATCTATTCTTGCATGATGAGGATAGTGAAAATTACATAATGCATACCCCAGAATTGTCATAAGGCTTCAGATTTGGTAGGTAGAGTAACGTTCAATTTTTCAGTTTTCCTTTAATGCCCATCACGCATACTTTGCAATCAACACAATCCTCTCATCCATTTCCTTGGCATAATATGCCACTTGTTCACACTACAATTCTATCACTGCATGCTTAGATCTGTCATACAGTCACACCTCTCAAACTATTATTTATGGCACATTTGATTACATATTTTCGTTGGCATAGATAATATTGGTCCATTGTATAGTCTGACATTAACGTTCGACATTCATAATGTCCCATAATGCTCCAACCTAATTAACTAAGCTCTTCATGATCATGGCAAGGCTTCCAGAATGACCTCTATTCTTAGGATTCCAATAACGTATAAAATGCACTTTCATGAGATTTTCTATTTATTGTCTTGTGCATCTTACACATTGTAAGTATTTGCAGTTTATGCTCCATAGTACGATTGGAAATATATATTTTTTGAATAATGAATGCTTGGAATAGGTTTTTTTCATTCATCTTCATTTTCATTCTGGTTGTCACTCTCATTGTCTCAGTAGGGCTATTGGAATAGCATGACAAATCCATCATGATTATCATAGTGCACCCATGTAGGTGACTATTCAACTCCCATTTCTCTCCAATCATGTTCTTTCAGCATTTTGACTAGCGGGAAATTTTCAAGAATAACATTATGAAGCATAACCTGCCTATTTCCATTCACCATTCTCCATTTTTATTCCCAAAACTATATGGATGGAAAAAACATAAGAAAAAATGATGTATTGGTTTGTGGAGGAAGTTGGAGGAAGATTGCATCCTTGGTTGAGATATCATATGTCTTTTGCTAAGACTTCTTTCTTTTTTCATCATTTGAATCATCAAATTGTATGTACTTTTCTTCCCAAATAGTATTTCTCAAAATGTTTTCTGGTATATCTTCTCTTGCAAAAACATTCTAAGTCTCAAATATGTATGGGCAGTTCATTGCACAAGCCATTTATCATAGAATTAGTTTCTGACTTAATATCACCGAATTCAAAATGGGTTGCACCATAGTATTTCAAAGCTTTTCCATACTGGAATTTTACATCATCTCGGATATGCCTATAAGAATTGTGGAGAATACCACAATTCTTATAGGAATCTATATTAGATACCAAAGACTCTGCCAATGATTTTCCATCGTGCCCCAATTTGTAATTTATCACAACAATATTGGTGAAATCCTTAACTTTTCTAAATGTTATAATTGTTGTTTCGAAAGAAGATTCAATGGATTTTAAACCTCTATTGGATAGCTTCCGACCCAATTCATTAAATACCCCACCATTCTTTCGAGTTGTTGGTTGAAATCTTCTACTCCATGGATGATAATTCCAAACAATATTGTTGTTGATCTAGCTCTAACCACTCAAAAACTTAGTACTCCTTAGATGTTAAAACATGCAATATATTCAATTCATTTTTCTGCATCTAAAGCAATATTACCGATAGAGGTTGCAATTCACTTTCATGTTGAACTTGTTTTCCATCTTTTTGTAGATGTCTTTAACATTTATTTAAACTTCTGTTAATTTCTCTGGATCCACTTAGATTTTCTTTAGAGTTTATGGGACTTCTCTCCCCCTGATATATTGTTGCTCCTGTGACACTACGTGAATTCTTCTTTTGCTTTCTTGCGCAACTCCCCTTGAGGAAATGATAGTTTCATTTTACTATTGATGTCTCAAGCTGCTCCTTTTTCTTCCTCTTCCATACCTTAGTTGGATTCCTTAGGTTGTTGTGTGTATTTCCTTTTGGCTCATTGTTTCGTCTGCTTGGAGTTAGTTTTGTTTTCTGTTTATAACTCATTAGTGTATATGAAATTTTGTGGTCACTAGCTTTGTTCTTCTTTGAAAACAATTTACATTTAACGAGTTTGTGACCATATTCCTTGCACAGATAACAATAGCCATGGAAAGAGTTTATGTACCTAGTCATTGACGTTCTCCTTGGTTTTCTTGTTGGATAATACCTTCTTGTTTGTTGCATGTTTTGCTGAATAATATTGATCTTCTTCTTCTTACAGTTTGCTGCTATGTGTTCGCCATGAGATATATTCTCTCCTTTGAAATTTTTCAAATTTTCTCAATTCATCTCTAGGAGAAAATGACCTTATTGTATATTGATCAGAAAATGATCCTCGATGACTTTTTAATGTTGAAAAATGAAAGTCAAATGATGCTTTTGGAATAGTCCCATTGCGTAGATTTCTTCATTCTGAATCCAACGCAATTTGAATGGGTAAACATGGACTCTGGATAAAAGAGATATTATAAAAAGAAAATCGCCCAATATCCTTACAAAAGAGACATTTTCTTATTAAATTGGACTTTAGAAGAATTTAATGTGCATTAATAAAAAAAATTGGAGTCCATGGAATTGATTCTATGACCTCTCCTCCATAAAGGAGCATGCCTTAACTAGTTGGGCTACGTATTAAGTCTTGTAATGTGGTGAGAGCAATATGTATTTATCAACGTGGATGTTTTGGATATGGTTTAAAGAAGGGGAGGAGCCCACCAAATCTAGTGGCTCCACTTGACGTAGATCTCCAAACAAGAGTACCCTCCAAGATAACACTATGGATATCAACGAATCCACCAAATAGCCATTAATCAAAGGTTATCCGTGGGAGTTAATACAAAGGATAACACTTATGGAGATTATGCCAATCCACACAAAATCAAACTGCCGATCAGTACATCTGGACTGTTGTGTAGACAGCCACGGTGGGCAGAGATAAAGCCATTGGTTTCAACGTATTCATCCAGCCTCCATGTGCTCCAAATAAAGCTATCCGCTATTGAAACTCCAAGATATATATATCTTCTATTTTTAATTCATGATTCTAAATTCGATATATATAATATGGTTTATATTTTAAATGGATATGGATGAGCGACTATGGCATGTTTAAATGGATATGGAGGTGAAATTCCAGGGATATGCAAGGTTATTTAAAAACGTTGGTTTATCAAAGCGAGCCAAGAAGTTAGGGATAGGGAGTCGAACACAGGATTTCTCCTCTACATAAAGCCTTTAACCAGCGCGCCACAAGAATAGACTTGTGAGCAAGGCGGAGAAAATTCTTTTTAATGTAGGTATATTGCAGCATTCCACTGACTAAAGTTGGCACCTGGCTAACTTTCACTGAACTGCCAAATTTGGAGGCATATTTAGCAGTCACAGACAGAGAGTTGATTTTTTGGAGGCCCAGAGGTCACTTTGTCAGAACAGGGTTGTGTTTATAGGCAATTTGCATCGTCTCGATGTTCTAAACTCATCTGTGCTATCTGTTTCTATATTTGATCTGCATAATTCTGAAGGAGTAGTGCCATCAAGAAGCTCAAGGTAGCTCTAAGCATTGATTGAAGGAATCAAGTCCAAGGGAGCTTGGATCTATTTGCAGCCATGACAGGGATATAGATGGTATTCTAAGCCCATTGGTTTAGTGCAATAACCTTTGGAGTTAAGTGTGGAACTTGTAAGAGAATTATTGCCATAATCCCAAAGACCCAAGTCAAGTTGATAAGAGCTCACAGAGACGTAGCCCCCAAGATTTGGGTGAACTCCTAGATTAAATTTGTTGTTCTGTGTGGTTGTTTATTTTTTGCAGTATATGATTGTTATATGTGTTTAATATCAGCATAAGAAAAAGGACTTAAAGCACTTAAACAGTTAAAACAAAGACATACACCTATCTCAAGTATTTAATTCCACAAAATGTCAACATAAGCTAGATCATATATTTGTTAAATTTTGGAGTGGGAGGTTCTTGTAAGTATAACAAGATGTTAAACCCCCATTTCAGATCGTATATGACCATTTCTTCACCTTATTTTTTGGTTCTTGATGTCGTTGCTCATTTTTATTTGTTTCTTTACAAAATATGTTATTGTTGGACTCTTCTTTTGTAGGTCTTTTTAGAGTTGATTCATTATATTTTATGGTTTCCTTTGATCTGCTGCATTTTTCTAAGTTTTTCATAGAGACAACCTCCTCTTCTAACTACTTACACAACATTTTATTTTCATCTAAATCACATTTAACTCAACTAACCTTGACCTCTAACCTTGCACATTGTACCTCTTTCTCCTTTAGCTTACTATTCCTCATCTCTTCTATTATTCTTGCTTCTTCAAGCTGTGTCCTTAGGCTAATGATTCCATTCTTGTATTCACGCTCTCTTTAATCACATATTTGCACCAGTTTCTTCAAATATTTGTTTTCATTCTTCAATATTTCTATTTCAGTCAAGGCTATGTCAAGCTTGGCTTGTTCTTCAGTTGTTTTTTTCATGGAAATAAGGTCCATTCACACTAGAAGAGACCTCATCTAAATGAATACTTTTCTTTTGAGAGGAAATTTTCTTTCTCCTCTTTATCTTCTCCTTCTTCACAGTGCAACTACTAGTGTCTCCTTCATGCACGAGATGCAATTTATCCCAGATTTCTTTTGCAGAATTTAATTCTATTATTGTATCAATATCCTTAGTATGAAGATTATTAAGCATAGCACATTTTTCCTTACCATTCCACTGTTGTTATTACAGAGAGAGAGAGTCTTTACAGTATCTATCACATACTAATTTCCACACACCAAGCCCATAAACTATTAGTTCAGAATTTACCTTATCTCTCCATTCATTAATGTTTGATGTACTGAGCACAAGTACTTGAAAGTCCATGACTCAAATAGAACTACCTTCAAGTTGTTAGGCTTACACTGAAAGAATTGGCTCTGATACTAATTGATGAAAACTTGACTAAACTGGGGGGTGAATCAGTTTAGTATATTCGTGGACATTAAAATTATTTTCATTAAGCTCAATAACTAAAACATTACATGAGCACCTTAACAAATAATGACCAACAAATTGAATATGTGAACAACAAATAATAACCAAACCAAAACATCACATGAATACATAATAAAAACATACATTAACACCAAATTTATGTTGTGTCCCATAACGGGAGAAAACCACGATTTTATTACTGGTGTGATCCAAAGGCAAGCCCCTACTTCTTATTAAATCTGATTTTCTGTAAGCTCCAACCTATAGGAGGTTGATACCTCAATTTTCTGCAAGCTACAATTGGAAGGAAGCTCCAACTCCCATATGTTTTATGTATGTCAGACCAAGGAGTAACTCCTCAACACAATTTGATTTGTATATTACATTCCTTCAGGTTGGTCTTTATTATATACATGAGGGAGAGACAGTTCACTTCATCTCCCGATGACTATTCATATTACTTATCATTTATTTACATTATATTCACTCAATCCTGATGATTAGGTGTCAACATTCCCCCCCTTAATCTGAAGGGATGTTGGTGAGTCCAAGCATCATTCTCAATCGTTCAAATTTTCTCTTCCAAGTGCTTTGGTGAAGATGTCTGCAATTTTCTCATTAGTGGAACAATGATGGATATGGATTGTTTTGGCCTCAACATGATGTCGAATGACATGATATTTAGTATTTATGTGCTTCGTTCGATCATGGAACTTTGGGTTCTTGGCAAACTTTATTGCAGAGGTATTTTCAATCATGAGTGGAGTTGATTGTACTTGTTTTACCTACAAATCTTCAAGAATTTTCTTGAGCCACACAATTTCTTTTGTTTATTCCGCTACTGCCACGTATTCTGCTTCTATTGTGGAATTTGTTGGAACTAATCATTTGCATGATCTCCAGGAGACAGCTCTTGATCCAAGACTCATAGCATATCCTAAAGTAGATACCCCAGTTTCTTTATCTCCATCGAAGTCTGAATCAGAGTATCCAATCAAGCTAAAGTCATCCATCTATGTATACTTGATTCCAAATTCTTGAGTTCCCTTCAGGTACCTTAGAACTTCTTTTGCAGTAGACCAATGTCCCTCACAAGGCTTTTGCATAAACTTGGAGAGGATTCCAATAGCAAACGAAATGTCTAGTCTGGTAGTAGTTAGGCAGTTGAGACTTCCTACAAGTTGTATATACTTTGTTCAATCCTCAAATTCTTTTCCTTCAATAGATGTGAGCTTTAAGTTTTGTTCCATTGGAGTGGTAAGAGGATTACATTCTGTCATGCCAAACCTATTCAACAAATCTCCAATGTACTTCTTTTGAGAAAGAAATATGGACTTTGGATGTTGGGTTACTTCAATACCAAGATAGTAATGAACATAGCCCAAATCAGTCATTTCAAAACTTTTCCCCAATTCCTTATTTATGGATGCAATGTAGCTTTCATTGTTCCTTGTCATCAAAAGATCATCTACATATACCACAAGATATACAACTGTTTTGCCAACTTTCTTAACAAATAAAGTTGCATTATCAAGATCGTTATGTTTGAAATTGAGTTTCAAAAGATGCTCAGTTAGTTCTTCATACCAGGCTAGCGGTGCTTGTTTGAGGCCATACAAGGACTTCACAAGTTTGCGTACTTTATGTTCATGCCCTTTCACAACAAATCCTTCAGGCTGGGACATAAAAACATTCTCTTTTAGATCTCCATTCAAGAAAGCAGCTTTTACATCCATTTGATGGACTTTCCAACTGTTTAGAGCTGCTAGGGCAAAGAGTGTCCGGATAGTAGCCCATTTTGCTGTGGGGGAAAGTCTCCTCATAATCGACCCCTTCCTTCTGTGCAAAACCTTTTGCCATAAGCCTAGCTTTGTGCTTGTCAAGTGAGCCATCAGCTTTATACTTGTTCTTGTAGACCTACTTGCAGCCAATTAGTTTGGTTCCTAATGGAGGATCAGCCAGCTTCCAAGTGCCATTCTTTATGAGGGCATCATACTCCTTTTGCATCGCTTCTTTCCATTCATCATGAGAAGCAGCTTCTTTGAAGGAAGTTGGTTCAAAATCTATAGACAAGTTCAATTCACAATCATAAGAAACATCCATATCAACAGGTGAATTAGAGTCATCTCCATCACCTCCATCTTGTCGGTTTTAATTTCTAGTCCCTGTCTTTCCAACCTCATCAAGTTGAACACTTTCAAGTATCTTTGTCAGCCACTTCTGGGGAACTTTCTCAGATGGTCCAGGCTGCTCCATTGATTGAGTTGGGACTGAATCAAGATTGAGTCTCCCAATTCTATCAATCACATCACTTAAAGCATCATCCGTTGTTGGAGTTTCATGCAGGGGAGAGTGTTCTTCAAAACAAGAATCCACATGTTGATCTAGTATAGGAATCCCCCCTTCAAGATGTGGAATCTAATTATCAAATTCTTGAATGATTTTACTTTTATGAATCTATCCAAGCGATCAAGTTGCCGCTCAACAACATTGTCAGTTTTGGATGATTCAAGAAAAATTACAGCTCTAGATACAACAAACTTTTTATTTACTTCATCATAGAGACAGTATTCTTTGGAGGTGTTTGAATACCCTAGGAAGATACATTTACAACTTCTAGCACCAAGTTTGTTTCTATGTACCTTTGGTATCAAGGCATAACAGGTGGAACCAAAGACCCTGAGATGCTTTACCGAAGGAACATATCCATACCACATTTCATATGGAGTCTTGTTTCTAATAGCATTAGATAGACATCTATTCTTTATATATACAACACATAGAACAAAATCAACCCAAAACATTATCTTTACATTTTTGAATAAGAGCATGGATCGTACCATATTTAAAATTGTTATATTCATTCTTTTAGCTACACCATTCTATTGGGGATTATAAGGAAAAATTGTTTGATGTTTGATCCCATGTTGGCAAAGATAGTTTTCAAATTCATTTGATGTGTATTCTTTTCCATTATCAGTGTGAATAGACCCAATATGAGATTCTGCATCATCTTCAATCCATTTATGAAAGTTCTTGAATGTTTGAAAAGCATCAGATTTGTTCTTCAATAAATAAACGCAACACATTCTGGTGTAGTCATCAATAAATGTCATCATATATTTATTTCCATTTGCAGAAGGAACAGGCACTGGACCACATAAATTTGAATGAATGAGTTCAAGTTTTCTATGTGCTCTTGAATGTGAATCATGAAAAGAATGTTTTCTATGCTTTTCTAGAATGCAGGCATTGCATTGCTTAAATTTCCTATGAATTGTAGGCAAACCAGCAACACCATTTTTCTTCAATAAGCAGAGGCTTTCATAGTTCAAATTTCCAAGTCTAGCATGCCATAATAAACTTGATGGAAGTGTACCTTCTTCATGATGAGAATTGTATGAAAAATGGTGTGCACGAGCAGAGGTAACTTGTAGCTTGAGAAGCCTTTCTTCTTCTATTCCCCTCATGACAAGTGAGTGGTCAGATGCTTTTCTCACCTCAAGCTTGCCATCAAACATATGAATGGAGTGACCTTGTTGGCGGATGTGGACCAAGGACAACAAGTTTCTCTTCAACTGTGGGAGATAGAGAACATGATGCAGAAGAAAGTTTAGAAGACTAGGCAATTGAAGCCTGATTGTGCCAAGCCCTGATGGCTTGATTTTTGATTGGTCTGCAAAGTATACTGCTCCATCAACATTGTCAGTAAATTCTTCAAAAAAATATTTTCTATGAGTCATGCGGTAGCCTGCTCCTGAATCAAGCAACCAATCATTTTTCCAAGAAGCAAGTGAAGCATTAAATAAATCTTCATTTACTCCAATATTACATTGTACCACAACATAGTGAGCGGATTCGGGTGCTTTACCTTTGTCTGTATCATCAATTTTAACTTTCTGTTGGTTTCTTTGCTGCTCAATTTTGTCCCATGGTAACTTGCATGTAGAGGCATCATGTGATCCATTTATTTTGCAACGTATGTAGTGAAAATCTTCCTTTTCTCCTTGAGAGTGTCTGCCCCCCTGCCTTTGAAATATCTTCCTCTTCCTCTTCGACCATCTGTTCCTCTGGAAGAATCTTGAATAGGATTCTTTTCTTTATGAGCAAGGCACACAGCCTCTTCAGAAGATTCAGGGGCTATCTTCTTTCCAAAAGCATTCTCTCTTTCAGCGAACTTTTTCACAAGAGAGTCAAAGGTGATATCTTTGAGATTTCCATTTGCTTGCAATGACTCAAGATAATTGGAGTAAGTAGGATAAAGTGCCTTGAGAAAAGTGATAAGAGGAATATCCAATTCAACCTTAGTGGATTTGATATCATGAATTATAGATTTTACTTCGGATGCAAGAGAAAGAGGATCATTATTTTGCAATTCAAGAATAAAGAGTTTAATCATGAGTTGAACAAGTTCAAGTGCAGAATGTGAGTCATAGAGTTCTTTCAGCTTTTGTAAGTCTTCAAAAGCAGTTGAAAATGGCGAAATATGGTGACTTCCCTCTTCATTTACAGATGTTACGAGTAATGCATAAACTTTGTTGTTTTTGTTTTCCCAAATGACGAGCTCTTTATCTGAGGTAGGTTGTTCTCGCTCTTTGTCTCCATCTCCAATAGACACTCCTTTCCACAACTCATTGAAAATAAGGGTGTGTTTTATCATCCGGAACCACTCAAGATAGTTCTCCTTGCTAGTGAGAACTATTCCCACAATGGATATGATTGAATGCATTGTAAAATCTTGTACCAAGCCTCCGACGATGTCCAGGATACCAGCAATAATGCTCTCAACGCAGCAGCCACACCATGCTCTCAACAAAACAGTTTGGAATGAGCATATCTATAGCAGCATGGAATGAGCAACATTTCAGCACTCCATCCTGAAACACGACGGAGATGGCCTTCAGTCTGCTTAGAATAGTTATGCAGCAATACAATTATGCAGTGGTTATAAGAAATACCACATGGATAGTATGGTAGAGAGCCTAGAGAGTGCAGAGAATAGAGGGACAGAATATGGAAGAAAACTAATAGAAGGAGTTACAACACAAAAGCTAACTTTGGGAGCTGGCTCTAATACCATGTCAGACCAGGCAATAACTCCTCAACACAAATTGATTTCTATATTACATTCCTTCATATTGGTCTTTATTATATACATGAGGGAGAGACTGTTCACTTCATCTCCCGATGACTATTCATATTACTTATTATTTATTTACATTATATTCACCCAATCTTGATGATTAGGTGTCAACAATGTAGGCTACAACACACAGGAGGCTCCTACCTCAACAAGCTCAAACTTTGTGTTTATCAAGCCACTACTTGAGAGGAGACTACCATCCCCTGATAAAAACAAGAAATAAATATGTGTTGGTTTACCTTGTCATAAATTCTACAATCTCCAACTTCATTTCTGCATCTTCTTGCCTTCAAATATGCTTCACATAAGCTTCATATGTGTTAGGTAACTAATGCATAATAGCTCAATCAGCTCTCACACATTCTCTAACCTCTCAATGCCTTCCAAATCACATCTTTTATAAAGATATTTTGTTGATTGTTTGTATCCCACATAGGAATATGAAGTGAACAGACTTGAATATTTGCCTTCCACTCATTCGCTTCCAAACTCTTCATATATTGAATATTAAAACACAAAAATAAATAATTCATCCAATATTAATTGCAGCCACATGTAATGATTAAATGCATCAACCTAATCTCAACATCAAATAGCAATATTTATCATTAATGCATCACAACATTTTTTATGACATCTTTGCATTTTCCTTAGAGTCTTTCCTTTGCATCATAACAATTCATCTCAACCAACAATTTCACATCACAACAAATCCTTCAATATATCAATCTCTGCAACATTATAAAAACATTTCAATGTATCACAACTCCTCCTCCTCCTTCTCCTCCTTAGCATTGTTGATCTTATTCAATAGTCTATACATTGCTTTTTTTTCTCCTTTCCCTATTGTTGCTCCTTCATTGTTATTTTTTGTTGCTCCTTTGCCTTTGCTTCTCCTTCATTGTTCCTTGTTGTTGCTCCTTTTTCTATTGATCCTCCTTCATTGTTCCTTGTTGTTGCTCCTTTGCATCTCATTTTTTGCTGCAGCCTCTTCATTGCATTTTTTCCTTCTTTGCCTTTCTATTGCTCCTGCATAGATTGTGTCTATTTTTCTTGATGTTCCTTGTGCTTCTCCTTTGCCGTCAATGACAATATTTCCAACATCTGGTCACAGTCTCTTAACTGAGAAATCTCGATTGTAGTTGCATGGAGGAAGGCTTGTGCATGCGGCTGGATCCTTCTGGCTGAATGCACAACTTAGCATGTGTGTGGTTTGGCTGTAAGGTTAGGTAAAAAGAAAGTTTTGGTTTAGGGAAAGATCACTAGGGGTTGTTGTCTAACACCTGGGTGATCAGGTGTCCCTGTGAGGTTACAGTAAGTTTCTAGTTAGCACACCCCACTTCCATAACTAGAACTTGGATGCTGGATCATGTCATATTAGTAACAATTAGCTCATGTTTATCCTAGAGATCTTGTAAAAGCAGGTAAATGTGGGGTGGCGAGTTACATATAATGAATAAAATTTTACTAAATATGGGTGTAACACCCATTCAATGAAGCTTCCCATTTTGTGGTACCTTATTGTTTGGCTATTGAAATTGTTGATGCATGAGATATTAATTGGTCAACGAAACTACTATTAGAAATGAAAATCTTCCATCATGTTGAATTCTACAGTGATTGGAGTTCTTGCAATGGAATGATGAGAAACACTACCATGGGAACTTCTCCTCAAGACTAGTAACGAAGTTCAACAACCACCTTGTAAATTTGACATTGCTAACAAGGACATGGGGTTTTCATAGTCCCCTTATGAATAACTCGTAAACTAACGGGCCTTTTATATAACACGAACGATGTACATCCATGAAAATAATCTAGAATTTTGTATTTATGCCACAGTTGGAATGAGCCAAGTTTCTTTGGTTTTACTTACTGAGTGTAATACTAATTGCACCTAGATTGATGAAGTACTATATAGTGCAAATATGTCTGTATGTATAGATCTATTTAATCTTGGATCAAAATTTCATTTTCTTTGCTGCTTTTGTGAGAGAGAAGTCTAAGGAAGTGACTTTTTTTCGCCCAAAAAAGAATGGAAATTTTGGCATGATTTTGAATAAACGCAGTTTTTTTTTTGGAAATCTAGGTTAGAGTTGTCAAGATTTATAATTTGTTTTTTTTTTTGGAAATCTAGGTTAGAGTTGTCAAGATTTATAATTTTGGCTCTTCCAGGGGTTCTTGATGGCACTGAATCCATTTCCACCATCAAAAAATGATTTAAACACTCCCACGATCAAATTTCTTGAAAAAAAATCACTAGATTACAATGAAAGATTCTCCTTTGGGTGAAATCATCACCTCCTTAGACAACACCCTTTGCAAAGCATTGAAACAGTAATAAAATCATTTGCACTTTCAAGGAAAAGGAAATTTGTCCAAAATGGTTTAATGAAGCATGGTTAAGATGGATCTATGGTCCTTAATATAAATACACAATGTAAATACTTTGGTTTCGAGAAATGAAAAAGCATAAATCCATAGAAATTGCATATCAAGAAACTGCATGTATTGAAATATTCCATAAAATTCTGTTCACAATGAAATTAAAATTTTAAAAACATTATTCAACAGTGAAAATAAAAAAAATAAAAAAATTCCCGAAGTTGAAGTTGAGGGATTGGACCACTTCAGTTATACATGTAAAAAAAACATATTTTTTATTTTCCAACAAATTGATCTGGACATAACCTACTTTCCAATTATTACTACAGTAATCCATCTTTGCCACCTGGTTCACATGCGGTAACCACTCTAATTATTGACGGAGTAATCCATCTTCGCCACGTGGGATGTAACCACAGGAAGGCACGGGGCTTCATCAAAATACTCACAACCTTGAATTTGATGCGGAGTCCATGGCGGGAGCGCCTGCTGACTGGGAATAGCTGCGCACAAATTTATTTGTTCCAGCCATGCCTCTTTACTGGAGTTAATGCAAGCCTGTTCTTGTTGGTCCACATAAATTCTAAATAAATCTGATAAATTCTCCCTTATACGGAAAGCCTTGGAAACCGCCATGCGTCCCACTCAGGTCAACAATTAAATAAATAAAGAATCCAGAAGTTGTTCTCTGTCAATTTTCAAACCCTTGTATTACAGCGCATCTGAATTATTCCTCGCATTTGCCTGGATTTTTATTGAAGACCGGAGATCACGGTTTCGATTCCCTGGGGTAGTACTCCGCCCTCACGAATAGTATGTTCTCTAACTCATTAAATTGGATGCGTTTGTTGACCCAAAAAAAATGGACAATTGAAGCTCTTTCTGCGATATTGGAATATTTTGAGAGTTTTAATTTGGCATTTTCGGCTATACAATTAAAAAATTGTATCCTTCAATTAGGTAATTGGATTGTTATTCTCCAATCTAGAAAATTGTATCCTCAAATCTAGGTAATTGAATTGTTATTCTCCAATCTAGAAAATTATATATTTGTTGTGCACAATATATAAGGATAAATGCCAAGATACTGCTGCACCTACAAATGTATACAAATAACCTGTAGTGGACTTTCTGGTATCCATATCTCCAACGATATCTGCATCTATAAATCCTTCAAGCACAGTCTCATCATGACCAAAACATAAACAATAATGACTAGTACCTTTGATATACCTTAAAATCTATTTTACTGCTTGGCAATGTTGTTTGCCTGGATTGGAAAGGAACCTACTTACTACTCCCCCTGAATATGCAATGTCTGGTTGTGTGCATACCATGGCATACATCAAAATGCCAACTGCTGAAGCATAAGGAATCCTGCTCATCTCTTCTTTCTCCTTGTCATCACTAGGACATAATTCAATACTCAGCTTGAAGTGGGTTGCAAGAGGTGTACCAACTGGCTTGGCATCCTTCATATTAAACATGTCAAGCACTTTCTTGATATATTTTTCTTGTGACAACCACAACCTTTTGTTATCCCTGTCACGCATAATCTGCATGCCCAATATCTGTTGTGCTGGTCCCAAATCCTTCATTGCAAATTTTCTACCCAAATCTTTCTTAAACCTATTGATCTTATTCTTATCATGCCCAACAATCAACATGTCATCCACATATAACAATAATATGATATACTTTCCCTGATTATACCTATTGATATAGATACAATGGTCAGCTTCCAACCTCTGAAAACCATGTTCCAACATGAATGAATCAAATTTCTTGTACCATTGTCGAGGTGCCTGTTTCAACCCATAGAGACTCTTCTTCAACCTACAAATAAGGCCTTCTTTGCCTTTTTCTATGAAGCCTTTTGGCTGCTCCATATAAATTTCTTCCTCCAATTCACCATGAAGGAAAGCATTTTTTACATCTAACTGTTCACATTCTAGGTCTAAAGCAGCAACTAGACCAAGAATGAATCTAATGGATGACATTTTAACAACAGGTGATAAAATTTCAGTGAAGTCAATACCTTCTTTTTGGGCAAAACCTTTCACCACCAGTCTTGCTTTATACCTCTTCTTCTTTTTGTCACCTTCATGCTTAATCCTGTAAATCCATTTGTTTTGTAGAGCCTTTCTACCTTTTGGGAGGTTTACCAACTCCCAAGTTTTATTTTCCTGCAAAGATTTCATTTCTTCTTCCATTGCTTTCTTTCATTCTTTACTGTGCTCGACTTTACAAGCTTCTTCAAAACAATTAGGTTCACCTTCATCAGTCAACAAAATATAATTTGAAGGAGGATACCTTTATGAAGGCTTATGAGGCCTAGAAGATCTGCGAACCAACTGTGGTGGTGAATTATCAGGTTGAATCTCCTGTAAAGGTTCCTACAAAATTCCTCCTTGTTGTTCATTATTTTCCACTTGTTGTTCTTCATGCCCGTGAATTGTTGTTCATTTGCTCGTATTGGTGGTATGTTTTCCTACTGCTCTTCAAACCTGTCAATAACTTTCTTTACCTCCAACTCACCTACAGTCCTCTTGAACATTTCTAAATCATTATTTATAACATCCCTGCTTCTAATAATTTTATGTTTGACTGGATCCCATAGACGATAACCAAGATCTTCATCCGCATATCCCAAATAAATGCATTTCATAGATTTATCATCTAGCTTAATTCTATTTTCTTTGGGAATATGTACGAGTGCTTCACATCTAAAGATTTTCAAGTGAGAATAATTCAAATTCTTACCAGTCCAAACTTCTTCAGGGATACCGCAATCCAAGGCTGTAGTTGGAGATCTATTTATGAGGTAGGAAGCAGTCCTGACTGCTTCAGCCCAAAAATTCTTCTCCAAATCGGAATTGGACAACATACTTCGCACCTTTTCCATAATGGTGCAATTCATCCTTTCTGCGACACCATTTTGTTGAGGAGTACCAGGCACATTCTTCTCATGCTTTATGCCAAACCTGTTACAATATTCCTTAAATGCGTTTGAGCAATATTCTCCACCATTATCTGTTCTTAAACACTTCAACAATTTGTTAGTCTCTCTTTCAACAACAACATGGAATTTTTGAAATATTCCAAACACTTCACTTTTATTTTTCATAGGATATGCCCAAACCTTCCTGGATGCATCATCTATAAATGTTACAAAATATGATGCTCCTCCTAATGATTTGATGTTAACAGGCCCAAACACATCCGAGTGTACCAATTCTAACACATTTTTCTTTGTGTCATGGCCACCTCTAAGGAATGAAACCCTTCTTTGTCTACCATATATACAATGCTCACAAAGATCAAGATTGTAGGATTTCAAACCTGGCAATAATTTTTTGTCAACAAGGATATTTAAACCCTTCTCGCTCATGTGACCCAAACGCTTATGCCACAAATCTGCTAAATTTCCTTCTTTTGTGATAGTAGCCAAATCTAATTTTCCTATATGTGTCTTCAATGTGTATAATGTTCCTGTCTTGGATCCTTTGGCCATGACCAATGCACCTTTGCTAATTTTCTAGCCTCCTTTTCCAAAGCTTGTCGAATAGCCTTCATCATCCAGTCGTCCCATAGAGATTAAACTCATGCGCATTTCTGGTACATGCCTGACCTATTTCAACAATATATCTTGTCTATCTTTCATCTTGATTTGGACATCTCCCACTCCAACAATACTGCAAAAATGATTATTCCCCAAATGCACTCTACCATAATCACCGGGATTATATGAAACACAACTATCTTTGCATGGGGTTACATGGTGAGATGCCCCAGAGTCAAGGATCCAATCAAAGCCACTGTTAGATGTATATACACATGCATCCTCTACTGAAACAGTAAACAACACATCACCATCTATGGCTACAACAGTAGTCTCACTTTCATTTGTGCTGGATGACTTGTGATTTGTACTAGACGGTCTCTGATCCTTTTGTCCTTTCTTCCAAAATCGACATTCTTTATTCATGTGCCCGAGTTTGCCACAATGAAAGCAGATGATCCTTCCTCTCCTTGATTTTTATCGGCCTCTCGATCTTGATCGCCCTTGTCGGCCTCGATCTATTCTCCTACCATGATTAGCTAGAGCTAGAGCCTCTCCTCCCTGGTTTTCCGCAATTGACTTGCATCGCAGCTCCTCATTCATTAAACTACTGCTGACATCATCAAACTTCAGGGTCCATGTAGTTGTTGAAGTGCTCATAGCTACAACTAAATTTTCCCAGCTATCTGGCATAGAACACATTAGCAAAATAGCTCTAATTTCATCATCTAAAATGAATTTAACAGAGGCAAGTTGATTAGTAATAATATTAAATGCATTCAAGTGCTCAGCAACTGAAGCACCCTCCTTCATTTTGAGATTATAAATCTTCTTCATCAAGAACACTTTGTTTGAGGTCCTGTTCTTCTCATATAGATCATGGAGCTTCTTCCATAATACTTTTGTCGTCTTTTCTCCAGACACATTGAAATAAACATTCTTTGCTAAATATTGGTGGATTGTTGCAATCGCCTTTCTATCTAGCTTATTCCACTCTTCATCTGTCATCGATGAGGGTTTCTTTGTTGTGCCCTCAATTGGAAATACTGATCCTTTAAAATTAGTATATCCTCCATCTGTGATTTCCATAGGGCAAAATTAGCCCCGCTCAACTTCTCCATATCTGTAAGTGTTGTCTCCATTTTCAATCAAATTCACGCCCCAAAACACAAAAACTCCACGTAAAAATAAAACTTTACTTATTACTCTTTAAAATTTAGTAATAATGACCTTCCTCCTTTTAAAATACCCTTTTCAAAATTCCTGCTCCTTTTTAAAATATACTTTTCAAAATTCCAACATATAATTATATATGTTTCATAATAAATATAAAAACATATATAATGTTTTAACCTTTTCATATTTCACACATACATATGTTGGTTTGAGAAAAAAAACTTGACATATATGTGCAAGCTTGATGTAAAAAAAACTTACAAACACCACGTTTCAACTCCAATCTCCATGGATCTCCATTTTTCAAACTCCAAAAACACGTTTCAACATATGTCCACGACCTTGTTTTTCTTGCAGCAACTGTCTTTTAGTTCCAGCATTCCTCAGCTATTTCCTGGACAGATCCTTCAACAGCTCCAGGGGTAACAACCAACATTTTAACGAACATTGCCAGAGCAAGGCGATGGCACTAAGCGGCTTGCACGGTGGATATTCGAACTTGGCTCTGATACCAGTTGTTAGAATAGAGCATACATAACACACATCGTATTTATACTCAGAGATTTAGACGGCAATAGCAGAGAATAATTCTCAGAGACAGAAAAATGGAGAAACAACAAGATTACTTAGTCAGAAATAACGGAATAGATAAAACAATCACTGGAGAACAGAAATCACTTTGCATTACATAACAAGCTTGGGCCTTGGCTTGCTTTCCTTGGCCAAAGAAATTACAAATTTATAGAGGCAGAAGAAGGATCTAGAATCCTATGTGTGATTCAGATGGATATCTGGAATGATCTAGAAACCACTGGCGATGTAGGAGGATATAGAATCCTGCATGTGATTCTAGAAACTAATGGCGGTGTAGAAAGATCTAGAATCCTGGAGATCTAGAAAGATCTGATCTAGAATCCTCCGTGAATTTGGTTTCACACTTAACAATCATTTCCTAATTTCATTGGTTAGTGAAGAGACTTTGAAAGGGCTACTTTGAATTTGAATAGGACTTATTTCTTTATTAGACTGCCTTAACTCAGACGCTTGGCTAGTGAAACAATAGCTAGATAACCACATATGTCATAGTAATGGCTTTGAAAAACGGGAAAATCGGGAAGGAAGAAAGGAAGCAAGGGCTATTCCAGGAAGAAAGCGAGCATGTTTTCCTGTCTACTGATAGTGCTACTGGGCCGGGTAAACTGCTCTGGCTCGGATGCTACCTTTGCTGCTATAACTGGGCACTTGGCTATACTAATGATTATTAGAAATATGAAAGGTGTCTAGTGGTAATAAAAGTATAAATGACAATGTCTAGTTGTTGGTTGAGCCTACTATATTGAGTTATAGCCCATGTTAGTATAATATGTTAGTATTGTATATCAACAAATGTAACGCTTCATCATTCCTTCTAGTCAAGGTAGGAACGTGTGTTCCTTGAGATTGGTTGGATAGCTACAACAGCTTGCCCCCTTGTTGTTTGCTCGCTACTAGCAATTTACCCATTTCACAACAGGACAGATATTGCTCCCTGCATGATCCGATGAATAAATATATAATCTTAGACATTGAAACTAAGCCATGGGATACCCTCCTTGTAGGCCACATGTACAATGTGGGTGGCGCGGTTCTTCACAAAGCTCTTTGTTTGGAAAGTATGTTCCCATCTCAACTCTAAAGTGACTTAGATTACAAACTACTCACATTGTTTTGTAAAACGATATTAAAAGTGGAATTGTGATCAATCAATTCAATTCACTGCGACTCTTTCCCTTTATAACCACTACCCTCATTGCTCCCTTCTGCTTGTCAGTTCTTGAATGTGTAGAAATTTTGAATAATTTAACACATATTCAATGGAGATTATCCTGATCATATACTATTGCGGAAACCATACACAATACATAAGCTCCTCTACGTTGATCAACAATATAGCAGCATCAATAACAATAAAACATCAAGAGCATTCACACATTAACACAGTATGTATCCCGGGGAAAGCATCTCGCTAAAAACCCCAACTATCTGTATATTAATGATTGAGTCATGTAACATTACACAGCATAATACTTCTCACAAGTATCTCCACCTCTGTTACACACAATACAACTCAGATCTGATCTCCAAATCTCTTCCACTGCTTGCCTGCCTCCACTGCTCAATACCTGCTCAAGAACTGATGAGAATGGCTTACCAAACTCGTTTTTCACCTGCAAAATAGTCACTCACACTTTGTTGGACGTGAGCACAAGCTATAATGTGGGCAAATACGTGAGCAAACTCATTGGCATACTCAATCCCTTGATTGTGCAAGATCTGGTGCACAACTGTAGTCACAACTGATAGCAATCTGATTCTCTACCACCTGTCCCTGTTGAACTGAACATGCACTGACATGCAACTGAGTTAACTGATGTATTCATTAGTTGTATTATGAGTTAATAACTTGTGAATTAATTAATAACTAATTCACCCAACTCATCTCTAGTCTATTTTCCAGTTAGACTAAATACAACTAGTTTAACAAAGCTAAACTGAACACAACCCCATCAACTCGACAATCAACTCCACCAAACTCAACTGATTGAGTTCTAACTGAAGTCATGCATGCAACAACTCAACTGACTCATAAGAAAAGCGTATTTCCTTCTGACAGCTGCATGTGCCACCTCTATAGCTCAAACTGAAGTGCTCCAAGAGAATAAGATTAAGTTTATAGTCCAAATATTATTGTGAGATAACAATATTTGACTTTTCTATTTTTGACTTTGATCACTCACACTGTGATCACTCACACTTTCATCACTCACACTTTCATCAAAAATAGAAGTCCATCTATTTTTTCCCAACTTGATCAATCATCCATAAACAGCAACCTGCAATCCATAGACATGATCCATATGTCTAAAAATAGACTTGCGCCAAAAATAGCCTGCGGGCCCACTCAGTGAAGGCGACTCTTTTCACTAAGCTCCATCATCTTGTTGCAATCTCAACAGAATGCATTATGACACGTCCAAGATTAGTCATTGTGTACAACATAGCTAACTAACTGCAAAAAAAAATTGCATTAAATGAGATGACATGCAGAAGTTAAGCAGACAGACAACAAGATACAGAAGTTAAGCAGACAAGAAAATGCAGATGAAAATACCATGAAAGCAATAGTAATTTGGATGACGAAGATTACATCTTCTTGAGCATTGTTAAAACATTGGCGCTGGAAAATTTGGAATTGCTTTATTGCTTTAATCCGGGTTAAGAAGATGATATTCCCTGCACCTTGATTTTCTCGGTTGTAAACGTTTGTGCAGCCTATGCAATGATATGACGCTGCTGAAGCCGGTCATGATTTTCTGCCAAGATAATCTATTTAGGAGGTGCTTCCCAATTCAAGTTAGTGGGCAGAGGCTTTATTGATTATGAAATGTTCAACTAAGTGCATCCTATGCACACGCCAGAAATCACAATGAAGCTGCTGTCTGGGCAAGGTTATGCCGAAACTTGCCCATCAGAGATATGGCCACCACCCATTGCAACCCCAGTAATATGGCCACCACCCATTGCAGCACCAGTAGTAGCCTTGACACCCAAGATACTGTTGCACCTGCAAATGTATACAAATAACCTGTAGTGGACTTTCTGGTATCCATATCTCCAACGATATCTGCATCTATAAATCCTTCAAGCACAGTCTCATCATGACCAAAACATAAACAATAATGACTAGTACCCTTGATATACCTTAAAATTCATTTTACTGCTTGGCAATGTTGTTTGCCTGGATTGGCAAGGAACCTACTTACTACTCCCACTGAATATGCAATGTCTAGTTGTGTGCATACCATGGCATACATCAAAATGCCAACTACTGAATCATAAGGAATCCTGCTCATCTCTTCTTTATCCTTTTCATCACTAGGACATAATTCAATACTCAACTTGAAGTGGGTTGCAAGAGGTGTACCAACTGGCTTGGCATCCTTCATATTAAACCTGTCAAGCACTTTCTTGATATATTTTTCTTGTGACAACCACAACCTTTTGTTATTCCTGTCACGCATAATCCGCATGCCCAATATCTGTTGTGCTGATCCCAAATCCTTCATTGCAAATTTTCTACGCAAATATTTCTTCAACCTATTGATCTTATTCTTATCATGCCCAACAATCAACATGTCATCCACATATAACAATAATATGATATACTTTCCCTGATCATACCTCTTGATATAGACACAATGGTCAGTGTCCAACCTCTGAAAACCATGTTCCAACATGAATGAATCAAATTTCTTGTACCATTGTTGAGGTGCTTGTTTCAACCCATAGAGACTCTTCTTCAACCTACAAACAAGGCCTTCTTTGCCTTTTTCTATGAAGCCTTTTGGCTGCTCCATATAAATTTCTTCCTCCAATTCACCATGAAGGAAAGCAATTTTTACATCTAACTGTTCACATTCTAGGTCTAAAGCAACAACTTGACCAAGAATGACTCTAATGGATGGCATTTTAACAACAGGTGAGAAAATTTCAGTGAAGTCAATACCTTCTTTTTGGGCAAAACCTTTCACCATCAGTCTTGCTTTATACCTCTCCTTCTTTTCGTCACCTTCATGCTTAATCCTGTAAATCCATTTGTTTTGTAGAGCCTTTCTACCTTTTGGGAGGTTTCAAGGATAATTTTAGGGGCGAATGTTCGCCCTTTGGCGAAATTAAGGGGTTTTAAATTTTTAGTGGGCGAATATTTTGTATCATAGTACATTTTTACAAATCACCTCAAATAGCCCACCTTATTTTAAGGGAGAGGGTAAAAAAGGTAAATTTAGCCCTTGAAATTAGGACTTACAACCTTCCATTCGCCCATTTTCAAAAATAGTTTTTATTTAAGTGAATCCATTCGCCCATTTTCAAGAATAGGTTTTATTTAAGTGAATCCTATGGGCCAAATACCATATTTATAAAAGAGGTATGGTAAATTAATAAAAATATAAATAAATGAGAGGCATGGTAAATAAATATAACATTTTTTATATTTACTCCATAAGTCACCTTATATACATGTAAGGGTGTAAACAAATACAAATATAAGTAAAGTGGAGGTATGGTAAATAAATAAAACGTCTTTTTATACTTACTCAAAAGGTATGGTAAATAAATCAAAATATAAATAAACTAGACGTATCGTAAATAAATAAAACTCTTTTTATATTTAGTCCATAACCCTCGTTATATTTATGAAGGCTCAAGAAAGAGGTTTTATTTAAGTGAATCCTATGGGCCAAATACCATATTTGTAAAAGAGGTATCGTAAATTAATAAAAATATAAATAAACGAGAGGTATGGTAAACAAATAAAATATTTTTTTATATTTACTCTGTAAGTCACCTTATATTTACGAACACTCAAAAAATGGGTTATATTTAGGTGAAACCTATGGCCAAAATACTATGGGACAAATACCATGGACTAGATTGTTATTAATACCATGCAAAAAACCATTATTAACCCTAATATTAGAATTAATAAAAATAAAAATGGCACATGGTATTGACCCATGGTATTCACCTAGAATGTAGCCTATTTAAATGGGGCAATTAAACCAGCATGTAGCCTATGCTAAGATTCACTATGACTTTACAAAGTTATATTATTTAGTGAAAGACTCGCCAAGATCTTACAAGATTTTATAATTGAGTAAAATATTCGCCATGCCTGGTGAGAGATTCGCCAAAAAATTATATATACATATTATATTATTGATAAAATCGCCTTCCATTTTTCCTATATATCATGGAGATTCGCCCATTTATTATATTTATAAATTTAGGGGGGGTTCTTAAAATTTTCCCTGGGAGGTTTACCAACTCCCAAGTTTTATTTTCCTGCAAGATTTCATTTCTTCTTCCATTGCTTTCTTCCATTCTTTACTGTGCTCGACTTTACAAGCTTCTTGAAAACAATTAGGTTCACCTTCATCAGTCATCAAAATATAATTTGAAGGAGGATACCTTTTTGAAGGCTTATGAGGCCTAGAAGATCTGCGAACCAACTGTGGTGGTGCATTATCAGGTTGAATCTCCTGTAAAGGTTCCTGCAAAATTCCTCCTTCTTGTTGTTCATTATTTTCCACTTGTTGTTCTTCATGCCCCTGAATTGTTGTTCATTTGCTCGTATTGGTGGTATGTTTTCCTACTGCTCTTCAAACTTGTCAATAACTTTCTTGACCTCCAACTCACCTACAGTCCTCTTGAACATTTCTGAATAATTAAATATAACATCCTTGCTTCTAATAATTTTATGTTTGACTGGATCCCATAGACGATAACCAAGATCTTCATCCGCATATCCCAAATAAATGCATTTCATAGATTTATCATCTAGCTTAATTATATTTTCTTTGGGAATATGTACGAATGCTTCACATCCAAAGATTATCAAGTGAGAGTAATTCAAATTCTTACCAATCCAAACTTCTTTAGGGATACCGCAATCCAAGGCTGTAGTTGGAGATCTATTTATGAGGTAGCAAGTGGTCCTAACTGCTTCAGCCCAAAAATTCTTCTCCAAACTGGAATTGGACAACATACTTCGCACCTTTTCCATAATGGTGCGATTCATCCTTTCTGCGACACCATTTTGTTGAGGAGTACTAGGCACGGTCTTCTCATGCTTTATGCCAAACCTGTTACAATATTCCTTAAATGCGTTTGAGCAATATTCTCCACCATTATCTATTCTTAAACACTTCAACAATTTGTTAGTCTCTCTTTCAAAACAACATGGAATTTTTGAAATATTCCAAACACTTCACTTTTATTTTTCATAGGATATGCCCAAACCTTCCTGGATGCATCATCTATAAATGCTACAAAATATGATGCTCCTCCTAATGATTTGATGTTAACAGGCCCAAACACATCTGAGTGTACCAATTCTAACACATTTTTCTTTCTATCATGGCCACCTCTAAGGAATGAAACCCTTCTTTGTCTACCATATATACAATGCTCACAAAGATCAAGATTGTAGGATTTCAAACCTGGCAATAATTTTTTGTCAACAAGGATTTTTAAACCCTTCTCACTCATGTGACCCAAATGCTTATTCCACAAATCTACTAAATTTCCTTCTTTTGCGATAGTAGCCAAATCTCATTTTCCTATCTGTGTCTTCAATGTGTATAATGTTCCTGTCTTGGGTCCTTTGGCCATGACCAATGCACCTTTGCTAATTTTCCAACCTCCTTTTCCAAAGCTTGTCGAATAGCCTTCATCATCCAGTCATCCCATAGAGATTAAACTCATGCGCATTTCTGGTACATGCCTGACCTGTTTCAACAATATATCTTGTCCATCTTTCATCTTGATCTCCCACTCCAACAATACTGCAAAAATGATTATTCCCCAAATGCACTCTACCATAATCATCTAGATTATATGAAACAAAACTATCTTTGCATGGGGTTATATGGTGAGATGCCCCAGAGTCAAGGATCCAATCAAAGCCACTGCTAGATGTATATACACATGCATCCTCTACTGAAACAGTAAACAACACATCACTGTCTGTGGCTACAGCAGTAGTCTCACTTTCATTTGTGCTGGATGACTTGTGATTTGTACTAGACGGTCTCTGATCCTTTTTTCCTTTCTTCCAGAATCGACATTCTTTCTTCATGTGCCCGAGTTTCCCACAATGAAAGCAGATGATCCTTCCTCTCCTTGATTTTGATCGACCTCTCGATCTTGATCGCCCTTGTCGGCCTCGATCTATTCTCCTACCATGATTAGCTAGAGCTAGAGCCTCTCCTCCCTGGTTTTCCACAATTGACTTGCGCCGCAACTCCTCATTCATTAAACTACTGCTGACATCATCAAACTTCAGGTTCCATGTAGTTGTTGAAGTGCTCATAGCTACAACTAAATTTTCCCAGCTATCTGGCATAAAACACATTAGCAAAATAGCTCTAATTTCATCATCTAAAATGAATTAATAGAGGCAAGTTGATTAGTAATAATATTAAATGCATTCAAGTGCTCAGCAACTGAAGCACCCTCCTTCATTTTGAGATTATAAAGCTTCTTCATCAAGAAAACTTTGTTTGAGGTCGTGTTCTTCTCATATAGATCATGGAGCTTCTTCCATAATCCTTCCGTCGTCTTTTCTCCAGACACATTGAAATAAACATTCTTTGCTAAATATTGGCGGATTGTTGCAATCACCTTTCTATCTAGCTTATTCCACTCTTCATTTGTCATCGATGAGGGTTTCTTTGTTGTTCCCTCAATCGGCAAATACTGATCCTTTAAAATCAGTGTATCCTCCATCTGTGATTTCCATAGGGCAAAATTAGCCCCGCTCAACTTCTCCATATCTGTAAGTGTTGTCTGCATTTTCAATCAAATTCACGCCCCAAAACACAAAAACTCCACTTAAAAATAAAAATTTACTTATTACTCTTTAAAATTTAGTAATAATGACCTTCCTCCTTTTAAAATACCCTTTTCAAAATTCCTGCTCCTTTTTACAATATACTTTTCAAAATTCCAACATATAATTATATATGTTTCATAATAAATATAAAAACATATATAATGTTTTATCCTTTTCACATTTGACACATACATATGTTGGTTTGAGAAAAAAAACTTGACATATAGGTGCAAGCTTGATGTAAAAAAAAGCTTACGAACACCACGTTTCAACTCCAATCTCCACGGATCACCATTTTCCAAACTCCAGAAACACGTTTCAACATATGTCCACGACCTTGTTTTTCTTGCAGCAACTATCTTTTAGTTCCAGCATTCCTCAGCTATTTCCTGGACAAATCCTTCAATAGCTCCAGGGGTAACAACCAACATTTTAACGAACACTGCCAGAGCAAGGCGATGGCACTAAGCGGCTTGCACAGTGCATATTCGAACTTGGCTCTGATACCAGTTGTTAGACCAGAGCATACATAACACACAGCGGATTTATACTCAGAGACTTAGACGGCAATAGCAGAGAATAATTCACAGAGACAGACAAATGGAGAAACAACAAGATTACTTAGTCAAAAATAGCAGAATAGATAAAACAATCACTGGAGAACAGAAATCACTTTGCATTACATAACAGGCTTGGGCCTTGGCTTGCTTTCCTTGGCCAGAGAAATTACAAATTTATAGAGGCAGAAGAAGGATCTAGAATCCTATGTGTGATTCAGATGGAGATCTGGAATGATCTAGAAACCACTGGCGATGTAGGAGGATCTAGAATCCTGCATGTGATTCTAGAAACTAATGGTGGTGTAGAAAGATCTAGAATCCTCGAGATCTAGAAAGATCTGATCTAGAATCCTCCGTGAATTTGGCTTCACACTTAACAATCATTTCCTAATTTCATTGGTTAGTGAAGAGACTTTGAAAGGGCTGCTTTGAATTTGAATAGGACTTATTTCTTTATTAGACTGCCTTAACTTAGACGCTTGGCTAGTGAAACAATAGCTAGATAACCACATATGTCATAGTAATGGCTTTGAAAAACGGGAAAATCGGGAAGGAAGAAAGGAAGCAAGGGCTATTCCAGGAAGAAAGCGAGCATGTTTTCCTATCTACTGATAGTGCTACTGGGCCAGGTAAACTGCTTTGGCTCGGATGCTACCTTTGCTGCTAGAACTGGGCACTTGGCTATACTAATGATTATTAGAAATATGAAAGGTGTCTAGTGGTAATAAAAGTATAAATGACAATGTCTAGTTGTTGGTTGAGCCTACTATATTGAGGTATAGCCCATGTTAGTATAATCTGTTAGTATTGTATATCAACAAATATAACACTTCATCATTCCTTCTAGTCAATGTAGGAACGTGTGTTCCTTGAGGTTGGTTGGATAGCTACAATAGCTTGCCCCCTTGTTGTTTGCTCGCTACTAGCAATTTACCCATTTCACAACAGGACAGATCTTGCTCCCTGCATGATCCAATGAATAAATATATAATCTTAGACATTGAAACTAAGCCACGGGATACCCTCCTTGTAGGCCACATGTACAATGTGGGTGGCGCGGTTCTTCACAAAGCTCTTTGTTTGGAAAGTATGTTCCCATCTCAACTCTAAAGTGACTTAGATTACAAACTACTCACATTGTTTTGTAAAACGATATTAAAAGTGGAATTGTGATCAATCAATTCAATTCACTGCGACTCTTTCCCTTTATAACCACTACCCTCATTGCTCCCTTCTGCTTGTCAGTTCTTGAATGCATTATGACACGTCCAAGCTTAGTCATTGTGTACAACATAGCTAACTAACTGCAAAAAAGAATTGCATTAAATGAGATGACATGCAGAAGTTAAGCAGACAGACAACAAGATGCAGAAGTTAAGCAGACAAGAAAATGCAGATGAAAAATACCGTGAAACCAACAATAATTTGGATGATGAAGATTACATCTTCTTGAGCATTGTTAAAACATTGGCGCTGGAAAATTTGGAATTGCTTTATTGCTTTAATCCGGGTTAAGAAGATGATATTCCCTGCACCTTGATTTTCTCGGTTGTAAACGTTTGTGCAGCCTATGCAATGATATGACGCTGCTGAAGCCGGTCATGATTTTCTGCCAAGATAATCTATTTAGGAGGTGCTTCCCAATTCAAGTTAGTGGGCAGAGGCTTTATTGATTATGAAATGTTCAACTAAGTGCATCCTATGCAAACGCCAGAAATCACAATGAAGCTGCTGTCTGGGCAAGGTTATGCCGAAACTTGCCCATCAGAGATATGGCCACCACCCATTGCAACCCCAGTAATATGGCCACCACCCATTGCAACCCCAGTAATATGGCCACCACCCATTGCAGCACCAGTAGTAGCGACCACGAAATTGAGTCTGAAAGCCTTGTTGATAGAATCTCCTCATCATCTGTTCAACCGAGGGGAGCAACATAGAATTGTGAGAAATATCTCAGGGTTTCTGCATTCCTCTGTTATTCTGGCGAGCCATCTTATCTTATTATGTACTCTCCATTGTAGCCCACTTGAATTTGAATTTGGTTGCTTTAGGAAAACTATCTTCTCTCACAAAAATCTAAACATTTCATCCCATGACCTATTCATTCATCGATAAACTTGAAAAATAAAAATAAAAGTAATAAAATTGAAAATTAAAAATAAAAGTAAAGGTAATTTATATCATGTCACCACAAACCAAAGTAATTTGGCTATTTGGCTTTGTCCCAGGAATGAGCAGGCCAGGTGTCGAAAGTATTGATTCGTCCAGAGTATCGATTCCCAATTTATTTGGCTTTATCCCAGGGAATGAAGTATAAAGTGTGATAAAGTTCTCTGAAAGAGAGATAGTCTCAAAGATAGTCAATGAGAGGGGAGAGATCAATTAGAGCATTTAATAGGTGATCCTTAGCACCTCCCTAAATAGACAACGATCCCAATACGCCGGCAAGCAAGGAGGTTGCCAAGAAATAAAAAAGATAGGACCAACAGCTTATGAGTATGAAAGACATGTACATCAGTGTAAGAACATCCCAAAACAACGCATGTGAAAAGTAGGACACTTGCCTTTGCCTTGGCTTTGCGCCTTGACTAGGTTTACATTCAATATTATGTACCCATGTTCCTATACATATATCGGCCTGCTCTGGGCGGAAAGGGCTTTGCATAAACAAGTCAGTTTTAGGCTCAAGCAGGTTGCATCATCGTATAGAGAAACAAAAACGGTACGAGAAACGGAGTTTGGAGGTTTCGCACTCAAAAAATGAGAGGAGAGAAAATGAAAAATATAGAGTTAGTTTCAATTTTCAATATAGTTTTAACTAAATTTCCAACCCAAATTTTATTAAAAAACTAAATAATTTAAATACCAAACTGATGCTTAACAAATTGAATATTAAATATATACATTCTTAGGCTTCCTAGTCAATTAAGTGTATGCATTCTTATGCATTTTGGGCCTTCAGCTAATTATTGTTTCTTTAAAAAAAATCCAAATATATATATATATATATAACTGTAAACAATAACTAGAATTTGCAATTAAATGTGAACTTCTTGAGCCACATATAGAATAGTGTTTAAACTATGAAATTTAACAATATACATGTTAAAGGAAAACAAATCAACTAAAAAAAGAGACAATGGTACAGAATGATCAACTTTCTATATACTTGGCATAGGCCTCTACGTTATTGAATAAATACATGCATGAAATCTACAACAAAGAGTGAAAATAGAACGACTTGCAAAAGAGTGAACTATGACCTATAAAATATTTCCCATAAAATATATGCACCCTTTAACTAAAACGACTGTAGAAAATAATGTTTCCGTCTGGTCTCGTTTCTTACACGTTTTTTATAGGGAATGGTGGCAACCGTCCCGTTTCTCGTAACATAGTAACAAACGTGATAGGCTGGCCTACTTGCCTAAACTTAGGGTTACCTACTCTCCTTGCGAGATCACCATGCACTATGCCTCGCCTCCAGCCACCTACATATATCCCCCATATAGCCAGTGGGCTAAATCATACTTCCGCCAGCCACCTAGCCATCTAGCCATGCAATACGTACTAGGAGCAGGACCAACCAAACTCAAATCATCCAACAGTTGGGTCAGAAGCAATAGATGGAAATGGGCTAGCTCGTAGCAGTGGAGATGGGAGCTCTTATCTCTCGAATGAAGGGCAGCTTGCAAGGATATTTGCTATGGATTGAATCGGTCGATTCAATAGGTAGCCCGTGAAGCTTTTGAAGAAGGGTAGCCTAGTGTGTAAGCACAACAATGAAGGTGAACCCTCGAACGACCAATCGAACTGAGCCTTTGGGTGCATCTTTATTTCTGCAAGTCTACGGGGTCATCATTTCCGTCAACCGCCAATGCTGTTGTGGGGTCATCATTTCGGTCAACTGCCTATGCTGCTGGTGTGACTATAGTATGCCACAGAAGCCACAGAGAAAGTTAATTATCCTTACATTTGAATTCGGTATGCATAGCTATTACAAAGAAACGTATGCATAGGTGTTGCAGAGAAAGGTAATGGTAGCAGAGAAAGGTAATGGTAGCTGTTGCAGAGAAACTATTTCAGAGAAAGGTAATCGCCATTCTGATAGAGACCTCCTCTCGCCACGCGCATCTTCATGTAGGCCCTCCTCTCACCACGTGCATCTTCAGGCCCTCGTCTCACCACGCGCATCTTCAGGCCCTCCTCTCACCACGCGCATCTTCATGTAGGCCACCTGTCTGTCTAAAATAAGACAATGTTTGTCTCCACAAAATTTGATATCAGTGAACATCCCAAGCATTAAATGCCTAACATTAATGCTAACATTAAGTTGATCTATCAATGATCTAACATTGATAGGAAAAAAATAAATATATATAACCTATGTTTTTGCCTCCTCGCCTTGGGAAGAGGCCAAATAAGATAGTAAATCACTATATACCTAAAAAAATTCATTAGACTTCATGAACTCGCACTAACAAATAACTCAACTAATATTAACATCGTGGTTTTCGATTACTATAGTCCCATGCCAAGGGACTAATAATGTTGTTCAATATAGTGACTCGCTCATCAAAACAACTCCTTATTATAACAGCTTCATAAGAGATCACGTTCAAAAATAAGAAATCAATGATCAAGGGTAACGTAAGCGGAGCAAGGAAGAGGGTAGGGGAGGGTACTAGAGAGGGGAAGGGAGATGGAAAGAGGAGAAAGGACCTCATCCCAAACAATGTTTCGAACTATGGAGTCATACTCCTCGACCATTGCATCAACCCAAACTGGTTGTTGCACTACTTCCTGAAAGGAAGATGGCTCTGTCACAACACATGCACCGATAAGTGCCATGTATCAAGTGTACCTCTTTGGTGACCTCCTTTGTCTGTGCTGAGAAGAGGGTGCTCCCACATTCTCCTGTGCATCATCCAACAATTTGCCAGCCTCTCTAG
This sequence comes from Pinus tabuliformis, assembly GCA_031772625.1. Lineage (NCBI taxonomy): Eukaryota > Viridiplantae > Streptophyta > Pinopsida > Pinales > Pinaceae > Pinus > Pinus tabuliformis. The sequence goes on from CM062816.1 coordinate 1,572,475,693, forward strand.
CACTTTCTTCCCTTGACTCTGCCTTAGTGGATATCTTCACTCCCGAAACCTCTACATGTGGCTACTCCACATCAATATAAGGCTCCTCAACCTTAGGAACTAAAAGTTCCTCCTCCACATGCAGCTCAAGCTCCCTCTTAAGGGATACTCGCATGGCCTTCTCCTCATCAAACTTGACATCCCTGTGAACCACTATCATCCGACTAGTTTGCATGTACACCAGATAGTTGTGGGGAGTATCAGTGTACTCCACAAAGATCCCCAACTCTATTGTTGGCTCAAGCTTCTTCTGTGCATCTTTGGTCACATGGCAATAAACCGATGACCCAAAAATATTGAAGTGACCAACATTTGGCCTCTTACTGAAATAAGCTTCCTCCGGTGTTTTACTCTCAAGTATCAGATGTGGACTACAGTTTAAACATAAACCATTGTGTTGAATGCCTCGACCCACAAGTGTAGTGGTAGGCCTTGATCATGCAATGTCGCCCTTGATGCCCCTACTATGCTCTTGTTCTTCCTCTCAGCAACCCCATTCTATTGAGGGTTATGAGGTTCCATCAACTCTCGTTTAATCCCTTCCACTGCACAAAAGTTCTTAAACTCTTTGGAGACATATTCTCCACCGTTATCACTCCATAGAGCTTTAACCTTCTTTCCTAACTCTTTCTCGACCAATTCTTTAAATTCACAAAACTTTGTTAATGTATGATCCTTTCTCTGCATGAAAAATATCCAACATTTATGAGAATAGTCACCTACAAATATAACATAATACCTATGTTTGGCTATGGATGCTGTTAGAAACATATAAGTGGAATCTCTCCATAATAGAATCTTCTCGACTATCTTGTCTCCAAAGGAAGGCTTGGTGTATTTTCCCAAAGAATACTCTTGCATGTATCAACTTTCTCAATCGTACCTTTGGGAAGACCGATAGATATTTGTTGCAATATCGTCAAAGCCCCATGATGCAAGTGGCCCAATCACCTATGCCACAACTCATTGACATCTCGGCTCAACATATTTTCCACTTTTGAACTCAAAGCAACATAATCCTCTACCTCTATCTTATAGAGATTTTGAACTCGAATCCCTATCTTCTTTACTTGACCCGTGGCTATGTGTCGAAAAAATGCCTTTCCTTTTGAAAAGATCACATCATAGCCTCTATCCTCAAGCATGGAAACCGATACCAAGTTCTTTGTCAGTTCGGGTACATGCATAAAATTCTTCAAGGTGAGTGGAGCCACATGCTCCCTCTGAAAAGTAATAGTGCCCACACTAGTAACACTATACTTACTGTCATCACCCATCTTGATATGCATATTGAGATCTTTCTCCTCTAGTTCACTGAATAACTCTTTGTCACTAGTCATGTGGAAAGAATCTCCACTGTCTAAGTACCAGACACTTCCCATCATTGAAGACATCATGCATGCAATGAGGGAAAAGTCCAATTCAAATTGGGAGGCCAAAACCTCACCCACCGCTCCTCCTGAGGACTTCTCCATGGACTTCTTCAATGGACAATTTGTAGAAAAGTGACCCATATTGTGACAATGAAAGCATTTAACTTTTGTTATGTCCTTCTTCTTACCTCCATAATAAGAATCTGATTTGGAATGAGAAATTTTACCTTTCCCCTTCTCTGCCTTAATCGCTAAGGCACAGTTCTCTTTATCATTGGTCTTTGATGAAGAGTCGTCTCTAGTGTTCCTCCTGATCTCATCCTGCATCAAATTTGACCATTGACAAAGTCCTGATAACTATTCCAACTCTTTGGGAGTCCAAGAAGAGCAAGGCTCACCATATCCTCCTTAGCAACTGTGATTCCAACACTTCCAAGTTCATCCCGACATTGAGTGAACTTGGTCAAGTACTTTGGAATCGTCTCGCCTTTCTGCGTCTTGATTTTACGATGTTTATCCTTTAGTGCCAACTTCCTTTGATCATTTCTATTCTGATACAAGTCCGTCAATGTTTACCACATAGCATGTGGAGTTTCCTTACCATGGAGACTTGAGACAATGTGGTCTCGAACTCCCTCAAGGATTATCCACCTTGCCTTTGCCACACACTTCTTCCATTTGGCCAAGTTTTGTGCATTCGTAGTTGCTGGCTTGGGGACTTCTTGATACAATGAATTCCTTCAAGCCATTATCTTCTAGCACAACCTCCATCATGTCCCTCCAGGCTATAAAATTTGAGCTATCTTCTAAGGCATACTCCAGCCTCAACCCATGGAACGTCATCTACCGATCCTAAAGTATGTATGCAAATTCGACTTTCTCCTGTAACCCAAAAACTCAAAACTTCGAAATCTGCTCTAGAGAGGTGATTTTAAATCAGTGATATCTCCCTCATCCAAACTCTGATTCCGACGATTTATTTTTTGAATTTGGGTATATTTTCCCAAGGAATCCAAATATGCAATTTGTTTCTGAAAATTTTGCAAAGAAATTCTCAGGACTTCTCTGCAAATTCTTTGCCCAAAAAACAATCTTTCTCTGATACCATGTAGAATATCTTGTAGATTCACAAGCTCATGTAATCTACTAAAACAAGAGACAAGAATCTACTTCTACTCTTTATAGCAGAAGCCCATAAACATCGAGCAAAAAATAATTAATAGAGGAAGCAAATCAAAGGAACATAACATAATAAATATCTGAGGAAAGTCACAGCTCAAAACCCCACTATCTGTGTTGTATTAATCAGGAAAATCAAGATGAAATTACAATGCTTGTTGTTATGAAACCAGCTCAAGAAAAGATAGAAAAGATAGATCAACGCCTTAGAATTCAACCTCTTCGAGGGGGAAACCTCCTTTACATTACGTAAATGAACAATTCTTGGATGATACAATTGACAAAACCTCCTTTCTATATATAGGAGTCTAAGGAGTCACAATATAATCCAGCCGACCTAACAATAATAATATAAAGCCACAAAAATAACAATAGAGGGATTCTATGGGGCACAGAAATAACAACATGGGGGTAATAGGGGCACAACAATATAAATAAGGGGTATAACTACAATAGTAATGGGGTAATCACTAGTATTATAGGGACCCAACATGCCCCTCTCCTTCAAAAAAGTGTTGTCCTCAACGCTTGAGTAGTTCTGGATACTTCTGCATAAAATTCTCATCCTCCCATGTGGAATCTTCAGCGGATAAGTTCTTCCACTTGATAAGATACTCTGAAATTGATCGATTTCGTAGCTGTCGAGTTCTTGTTTCTGTTACTGCTTCCGGTTCCAATATAATTTTTCCTTCCTCGTCAAGTTCTGGCAATATTGTTTGAACTGGGAGCTTGTCGCCTATAACCTTCTTTAAACATGAAACATGGAAAACTGGGTGCAATCGAGAAGCTGCAGGAAGCTCCAATTTGTATGCCATAGTACCAATCTTTTGCAACACCTTGTACGGACCATAATACTTTGGTGATAATTTATTATCCTTCTTAGCTTGCTTTAGGGACATTTGCTTATATGGTTGTAGCCGTAGGAATACCCAATCACCTACATCAAAACTTCTTTCACTGCGATGTTGATCTGCCTGTTGTTTCATTCTATTTTGTGCCAACACGAGGTTATCCTTTAAGAGTTGGAGGACTTGTTGTTGATGTTCGATGTGATGTTCCACTGCCTGAACCTTAGAATTTTCTCTTAAATATGATGTGATGGATGGTGGTTGATACCCATAAAGTGCCATAAATGGGGTCATTTTTGTTGCTGTATGGAAGGAAGTGTTATACCACCATTCAGCCAGAGGCAACCATTTGACCCATTGTGTCTGTTTATCAGATACAAAGCAACGAAGATATCCTTCCAAACATTTGTTTACTATCTCAGTTTGCCCATCAGATTGAGGATGATAAGATGAGCTATGAGCTAACTGAGTACCAAGACAAGAAAATAATTCTGTCCAAAAATTTCCAGTGAAAATGGGATCTCTGTCACTTACAATAATCTTTGGGTTTCCATGTAGCTTTTGAATTGTTTCCATAAATGCAGTAGAAACTGTACTGGCTTTAAATGGATGTGATAATGCACAAAAGTGTGCATACTTGGTAAGTCTGTCAACTACCACCATGATGACACTCTTTCCCTCAGACTTGGGTAAACCTGTGATAAAATCCATTGAAACCTCCTCCCAACGTTGGCTTGGAATGGATAAAGGTTGTAATAGACCCGGTGTCTTAATTGTTTCAACTTTATTTTGTTGGCAAACCAAACATTCCGCCACAAACTTTTGAATATCTGATTTAAGGCCATCCCAAAAAAATTCCTTCTTAACCCTGTGGTAAGTTTTTAAAAATCCTGAGTGCCCTCCTAAGGGAGAAGTGTGCAATTCCATAAGAATCTTTTGTTTTAGCTGGGAATTCTTACAGAGGTATAAGCGATCTTTGTACCATAATGAATCATTTTGCAGCTAAATGTATCAGACGTACTGGAATCTTGTTGTAGCTTTCGAATAAGTGCCCACACTTCTTCATCATTCTTCCATTCCTCCCTTGCTTCGTTTATCCAATCTGGTTGGATAATAGAAATGGCACACAACAATGCTTCCACATCCTCATCCTTTCTTGAGAGTGCATCTGCCACCACATTTTGCTTCCCTTTTTTGTAGATGATTTCAAAGTCATAACCCAACATCTTTGTGACCCACTTTTGTTGCTCTTCAGAGGATAATCTTTGTTCTAAAAAGTATTTAAGGCTATCATGATCCGTTTTTACCTTGAAGTGTCTTCCCATTAGGTAGGGTCGCCATTTCTTAAGTGCATGGAGTATTGCCAACATTTCCTTCTCATAAATAGCTTTGCTTAAAAACTTTCCCTTGATTGGACGACTTTCAAAAGCAATGGGTCTTTCATCTTGCATTAGAACAGCACCAATTCCATTTCCTGAAGCATCACATTCCACAATAAAGGTTTTTGTGAAGTCCGGTGTAGCTAAGACCGGTGCTTGGCACATTGCCTCTTTAAGATGTTCAAAGGCCTTTGTTGCTTCCGGAGTCCATGAAAATGCATCTTTCTTCAATAATGTTGTTAGAGGTGCTGCTATTCTCCCATAATTCTTAACAAACTTGCGATAATACCCTGTCAACCCAAGAAATCCTCGCAGATGCTTTATGGATGTGGGGATTTTCCATTCCTTAATGGCTTTAATTTTGCTAGGGTCTACCTTAACTCCTTCATGAGATACAATATGACCCAAATATTCCACCTCCTGGACTCCAAAGAAACATTTGGATCTTTTTGCATATAATTGTTTCTCCTCCAATAGTTGTAGCACCCTGTCAACATGTTCAACATGATCCTTCCAAGACTTGCTGTAGATTAGTATATCATCAAAAAATACTAACACAAATTTTCTAAGGAATGGTTTGAAAATTGAATTCATCAAACCTTGAAATGTTGAAGGTGCATTGGTAAGGCCAAAAGGCATGACCAAAAATTCATAATGACCCTCATGAGTTCTAAATGCCGTTTTCGGAATGTCTTCAATCTTCATTCTGATTTGATGATATCCCGAACGAAGATCCAACTTGGTGAAGTAAATTGATCCATGCAATTCATCCAGTAATTCATCAATGACAGGAATGGGGAACTTATCTTTAATAGTGAGCTTGTTGAGCTCCCTATAATCCGGACACATGCGCCATGATCCATCCTTCTTGTGCACCAATACTACTGGAGCAGAGAAAGAACTTTGACTTGGTTGAATTATACCAGCCTCTAGCATTTCTGCAACCATACGTTCAATTTCACTTTTTTGGACATAGGGATATCTGTACGGCCTGATGTTTGGAGGAACACTTCCTGGAATCAGATGAATAGCATGATCATGATCACGCATAGGTGGGAGACCTTTGGGAGTCTCAAATACCTTGGAATGATTGTCCAGGACTTTTTGGAGATCTGGAGAAATAGATGATTCCGATGTGGAAACATCTAGCGAACATAATTGTGCAATTACACCTCTTTGCTCCTTTTTTAGAAGCTTTGTCATACCATTAGAGCTGATTATCTTTCCTGGTTTCCCTGCAATACCCCTTAATTCAACTTCCTTTCCTTCCGTAGAAAATTTGATGAAAAGTTCTTGAAAATTAAAAGCTATTGTACCCAAGGATTGTAGCCATTGGACTCCTAGTACAACATCAGCACCTCCCATTGGAATGGAAAGCATTGGGCTAGTCAATACATATTCTCCCATGGATAGCTTGATATTATGGCACCTTCCAGAGCAATTTATTGTTCCTCCATTTGCAATCATCACTTGACACTCTGGTGCTGGATATAGGAAGCAATTCAATTCTTTTGCTACCTTACAATGAATAAAATTGTGGGTGCTTCCTGAATCAATCAACACTATTACCTTTTTCTTCTTGATTTGTCCTTCTATCTTGATGGTTTGAGGAGTGGTAATTCCCGCCAATGCATTACAAGATATGGTCGGATTTATTTGTTCTTCATCTAGGCTTTGTTCCTGGAGTATATCTTCTTCTTTTGACCTTTCTTGCTCCTTTTCTTCTTCCTCTTCACAATCTATGTAGAATAATTTCTTCTCAGCACACTTATGACCTTTAGTGTATTTGCTATCACAACTGTAACAAAGCCCTTTTGCTCTTTTTTCTTCCAATTGTTGTGGTGTCAACCTTATAGGTTGTGGAAGACTAGGGGCAACAACACTTCCGTCTTTATAGTTGTGAGTGGTATGCTTCCTGGTTGCCATAATTTTGCTTTCCATTTTTCTTGCTAACCTGAATGCCTTCTCTAATGAATCAGGTTCCCAAAGGCGAACATCATGTTGGATATTATCCTTTAAAGACCCTATGAACACATCAATCCTATGCTCCTCTGGAATATCTTTTACCCTTATGTTCAATTTTTGGAACTCCTCAATGTGCTCCATTATTGAACCCTTTTGTTTGAGACTTATCAATTGGCTAAAAAAAGTGTTGCTTTTTGTATCTTCATAATGTGCTATCAATTCTTCCGTAAAAATTGCCCAAGTGATAAATTTTTTACGAGAGCAAAGCCATTGATACCATACAAACTGATTTGGTTCCAAATATACAGTTGCCATACGTACCTTTTGTGTGTTTTGCACATTATTGAGATCGAAGAATTGCTCCATCTGTAATATCCATGTGGCGGGATCCTTGCCATCAAACTTCCTCATATCGATTTTTGGAATATGGTGGGTCTTCAATCCAACATTAGAGTCTATGGAATCATGATTAACATTACTTTTGTTCACATCATGAGTTTCCTTTACAACCTTTTCACCATTAGTAAGTATTTCTTGTAGAAAATTTGTCAAATTTGTCTTCAAATCTGCCATGTCTGTTTTCAAATCTGTCTTCAAATCTGCCATGTCTGTCTTCAAATCTGCCATGTCTCTCTTCAAATCTGTCTTCGAATCCTCCATCTTAGCTTCCATGCCCTTTATCTTAGATTCCACGCCATTTATCTTAGATTCCACGCCACTTATCTTAGCTTCTGTTAGCTTTTGTGAGCGTGACATTTGTTGCACTTGTTCTTGTAATTTTGATATATCATGTAGCATTTCTTCCTCTTCTTCATGAGTCATGCTAGAGCTTTCAGGTTCCTTACTAGGTGTTTGCATTTTCTTTCCTCGGGGCATCAGTTACCGATAATAATGCTTTACTATGCCCTTTTAATTCTGTTAAACCAAGCTTACACAAAAATTAAAAAAAAAACTACACACCTTTTTTCACTTTATAGAAGCCTGATATTGAATCTGATGTATCTCTGTAATTTTGGATCATCCAATTCTGAAGTTGCAACCTATAGTAGCCTTCTGCGTCCTCTTTCCAATGCCACAAGTCTGACCCAAATTGGATTCTCCAAGGAAGATTTATGTGAAATCTCCCACAGTGACTTGCTTTTAGACTAGTTCAGTAGAGCGAACTTGTACGACGTGCCACAAGTCACTGTTTCAACCTTTGGATCTGAAACATGCATACAAGAAACTACAGTCTGTCCTCTTTCTGTACCTTCTTACGAAATTTCAATCCAATCCCTAGAGAGAAAGTTATGACGATTTTCCCCAGGTCACCTGTTTTGAATGTAATTCAGGAGTCTGCAAAAAGACCAACTTCCTCAGATCATATCTCCGTAAATATCGCGCGAAAAGTTCTGAAATTTGGACCCAAGGTTCAGCGCGATTTCTTCTCAAATGGGTTTTTTTTGCGACTTCTGAAACGTCACAGAAAAAAAAGTTATAGCGAAAATTCCACGATGACCTGTTTGGAGCAGCGAAACCCTAGAATCCAAAGCTCTGATACCAAATGTTATGAAACCAGCTCAAGAAAAGATAGAAAAGATAGATCAACGCCTTAGAATTCAGCCTCTTCGAGGGGGAAACCTCCTTTACATTACGTAAATGAACAATTCTTGGATGATACAATTGACAAAACCTCCTTTCTATATATAGGAGTCTAAGGAGTCACAATATAATCCAACCGACCTAACAATAATAATATAAAGCCACAAAAATAACAATAGAGGGATTCTATGGGGCACAGAAATAACATGGGGTTAATAGGGGCACAACAATATAAATAAGGGGTATAACTACAATAGTAATGGGGTAATCACTAGTATTATAGGGACCCAACACTTGTTCTCTCTAGAACAATCCTAGCACTCAACAAATTCAATCTCCAACTCATAAGAAAGCTCAAGGCCAAATCTTAGCCAATTCACAAGCTCTCCAAGTCTCTATTCCAATGTGTAATTCCTATGAAGGATAGCTTGTATTTAAAGGGAAATAAAGCCTCTAAAAATAGCGCAATCCCTCAAGGATCAATTCTTGATTGCATGCACTATCAGTGCAACTCAGAAAAATCTAAAACAAATAGTACGTTGTCCGTGCACTCTAGTCTCAACTGGGTCTTTCTCAGAATCAACATGCATGAGTTTCTAATGGTGGACACTTCAGTTAACTAGAGTAGCACTAATTAGGTCACTAGTGTCTCAACTGACTGTTTACTCACTATTAGTTCCTCAAACTGATTGGAACTAATTTAACTGGACTTAACTCAATAAACTGCATTAACTAATTACAACTCATTCATAGCTCATCCTTAACTCCTATAAGTTAGGGAGAACATATACATGTCATCTAAAAGACTTCCAATTCGAATTTTCCTAAATTAATTGAATTAATTAAACTCAATTAATTATTTTCAAATTTATATGACAAAAGAATTCTATTTTAATTCAGAGTTTAATTCAAGGACAAATTAAACTCGAATTTCTTGTTGTAATTTTCAAAGCTATTCTACATACAAATACCTTTCCAACAATGCAAGAAGCGTGTCAATCGGAGTCTGTATGCAAAAGCTAATTCAATCAGAAGTTGACCTTCATGTTTTCACCGCCATGGTTGGAGAGGATGCCATGTCAGTCCCCATTATTAATGGAAAAGGGGCTAGCCACATGTTCATGACATAGAAGAATCTATAAGAGTCTATATTCTAACTGAGTTGAGGTAGTCAAACCTAACCACTAGTAGACTATCGTGTTGTGGTATAACTCAGCCACTAGGATAGAAAATAGAACACACATATATGATTTGTGCACTATAGCAGCCCACGGGCCACATGCCATACTTCCTTATACTTGCAGCCATATTTCTATTCAGAGAAAGAGAGTGGAGTGACCTTGCCTTCTCTCTTGAAAGGATTTCCTAGAGCATACATTGTGTTGTATGTGTGTGTGAGATTTTATTTTTTCACTCTCTATTTTTTGCATAATTTTCATTCGCGTGCATGTATTATTAACAGTAGATCTATAGGTCAAATCTAATAAAACTGTAATAGTGTAGAATTTCATATTTTTAATATAATATTATCGGATTTATTGTGACGAATTGTCCACTGGAATATCCACGAAAGTTTATAGATCAACATATTAGCTTGCTATTGGAATAGTTCGACAAGAAATGCGCTGATAATTTTACAACTTTAAACAACAAGATCGAGAATTCGCAGGCTAACTAATCCTGCTACAGGATCAGGCCATTTTAGTTTAGTGTAGGCAAGGGCGTCTACAGGGTGTCTACAAGAAAATTTCCTACTCTTGGATGCCTGAATGCCTGAATGGAGTATATAGAATATCATATTTATTGTAACTTAAAACAGCTAGCTTCACCTAGCTCAACACCTAAGAATCCAACCCCTGTTTCTTCATCTAAAAGTTGATGTAGCTTGGTTGTGTATATGTTTTGTCTGTGTTTTGGTCTTAGTCTTCGGTGAAATTTTGGCCCTTTAGAAGTTTCAAGTGTTTAGTTGTTCAGATTGGATTGTAGCTCTGGCCAATAGACCTGGTAAGGGTGAGGCCTATGGTCTAATGTTGTCACCCACATCACAATGTAACTCTTTAAATTAATGAAAATGTTGACTTATAAAAAATATATATACAAATTATTAAATAACAAATAACATTTCAAAATAAATTAACTCATTTACTAGTATACTACTATAGTTATGCTACTTAATACAATTTAAAAAAAACTACTAGTTAATATAGCTAAAAAACTGATAGAAAATATGATCAAATTCTAGAAAGATCAAATAGAAAGGTTTATAGTGTAACGACCTGGAGTTGATTTTTCATATAAATAAATTAAACCAAATTCATGGGACATGTGTTCCAATTTGAATGGAGGGAAACAAATTATAGTGGGCATCACTCGTATTTAATTAATGGCTATGGAAATTGGCAAAGGCAAAAGGAAATAAATGGAAATTAATTAAAAGAAATAAAAGAAAATAAGAGAAAAAGAAGAGGAAGAGAAAAAAAATATCCATGCAAAGGAAAATGAAGGAAATTGAAAGAAAATAAAAGGAAAAGGAAACAAAAGGAGAGGGAGAACATTTTATGCTTCTCTTAGCCACTCTTAGTCATTCTTACACACTTATACTCTTGGAGCTTTCTAGTATTCACTTGGACATAGAAGCATTCTCACTTGGAGAGAGAGAGAACTTGGACATAAGAAAGCAAGAAAGCAAAGAATTTGTGAGCAGCGAAGAAGAAGGTTGGAAAATAAGTTATAGAAGAAGAAATTTGCAATTAATAGGTAGCATTTGTGATTCACTGGCTGATATTTGAATGCATGGGACATGCATTTAATTATTTGGTAACTTTTCTATAATTGGCATGAGATTTGTTAGGATTGATAGTGGTTTCGGCCTTGCCTTGCCATTTCCTAGATAGCCATGTTGTAGTGGGTTCCCTATTTTGGTTAAGCTTTAGATGGTCGGTAGATTTTGGATCCTGGTGGAGGTGGTCTTAGGAAAATTCCCAAGGGTCGATGGTGGAGATGGTTTTCCTCCTAGAACTCTTGACGAATGGGTGGAGATAGGAAAATTCCTCTAGGTATGATGATGGAAGTCCCTAACTTGGTTGGCTTTATGCATATGTTATTATGTCTTATTTCTTATTGAGACTAATGTGCACATGTACTAGTTATTTTGTTGATTTTATGATTGGTTTGTCTTGAGTTCATTTTGGTTAAATGTTGGTCATCAACATGGCATATTCTTATTGTATAATGTGATGCTTTTATGGATCTTTCTTATAGATTGATAAGTTATTGAATGGTTATGTGAATGCATGGTCTAACTAGTGTTTGATGCAAGTAGCTCGAGAGGGCATTGAGCCCTCTTGATGATTCTCTGATGAAGCTAAGGGGACAGTGAACAGATATGCATTCATGACTTGTAGTTACTATGTTTACCATGTGTTTGACGAAATGTTTATCATGTGTTTGGAAATTTTGGAAAAGATCTTAGCCTTAGTATTTATTATACGAACTTATCATCATCTTAAATTGAACTGGAAATTTATGGGTTGTTCTAGGTAGTTGATTTGTAGCTAGCACTAAAAATATGGAACAGGGCTTCTAGTGATGAAAACTTGACTAAAATGAGAGGGGGGTGAATCGGTTTAGTATATTCATGGACATTAAAATTATTTTCATTAAACTCATTAACTGAAACATTACATGAGAAACTTAAGAAATAATGACAAACAAATTGACTATGTGAACAACAAGTAATAAGCAAACCAAAACATCACATGAACACATATTGACACGAGATTTATATAGAAACCCATAACGGGAGAAAACTACAATTTTATTATTGCTTTTGTTAGGGTTAGTATTTTTCATTATCGATTGTTTCTCATATTCTTTTACTTTTAGTTTTTAAATAAGTTGAGCCTATGACCATTGTTTTTTTCATAGGTTCGAAGGTCATTGTTCGACATCGCCGAATTTTTGTCATCAAGTGGTTCATTCAAAGTGTGAAACAGCGTCAAGTCATTGGGAGTCATGGTTGCACATATTCATATAGTCAAGTCAAGGGGTATGTGTCAGTTCTGTGTCTGTCAAAATTTGTTCAATTGAGTCCATCATGGCCGAAATACTGGTGCTCAAGGAATATGGTCTTTAAAAAAATAATTTGCATTTCATTCCCTAATCTTAGGTACCCTTGGTTCCCTAATTGTACAACCTAATTTCTCATGATTCATTTATTAATATCCCTTCCCAAAAACTTACACCCATACCCTTGTTTCCCTTCTTACCACCTACCCATCATTCACATTACTTTCATTTATCCACCTCCCCCTTTTTATCCTAAATATATTTCCCCAAAAGACCATAATACCCCGCATGTATGACATAACCCCACCCCTCAACTATCTAAAGAATGTTATACTTCCTAACATTCCAATCATTTCCCATGCTCAATTGATCATATCACTCTAAGTGGAGCGCTTCATGAAATCACACTACAAGAAAAAACAGGTGCAATTCAAATCAAACTGAGATGACCGCCTTAATCCCTACAAAGTATCTTCATGTTGAGTCTAGGCTAGTAAACCATCAAAGTCGAAGCTTTAGGATCGATCCACAACAAAGATAGTGACAAAGAAAAAATCTATAGTAATTGTAAAGCCATCCCTGTGCACCAGTTCTACCCAGTTATTCGTTGCACACAGTGTTGAACAATCGTTGCGCAACGATCCTCCAGTGCTACACAGTCTTGACACTTCTTGGATTTCCACCTTCTACTAATCCTAAGGGAGGGGTCTTACCACTTCACCTAATCTTTGTCAATAAGCATATTTTAGGTTTAATCAAGTCGTGTTATTCCCTTGTTTCGAAATCATTGTGCATGCCCTGTGTTAGGCAGACTTTAATTCAAAAATTGGAATTGGAGCTTTGTAACTGAAATGTGAGTGTTTTCATATGTTGATCTGGTTTAGGTAAAGGTCCACAGGTTCTATTAATTTTCAGTAGTATTTAAATACATTAGTAGACCCTCTTTCCCATTGTGCAACATGTCTATAAAGCATAGTTTGTTGTTATTGTCTTCAAATGTAAAGCCTAGGGTTGCTGTCAATCGCATAAACTCTTGTTATTGTTGTCCAAAAATAGAGACTATTGTTTTTACTATTATCCACATATCCTTCCACGAAAGCCAAAGGAAAGCTTTCCCTCTGTGTAAAAAGATAGATGGCTCCCATTGTAAATAAAAAGGAGGGGAAATTATACGAATTGAGCCAAAAATGCTAGACCTAGTGAACAATAATCCAACGATTAGAGTATCCTTTGAAAACTTAGGATGTGTCCCCTTTTGTGAGAAAATACAAGAAGTAGGTCACCATATGCAATTGGGTAGTATGTTTGCCTTGAATCTCAAGGAGGGAAAAGTTAAATTAGGGAACCTAGAGCTATTTATTTCAAAAAAACTTATTGTGGATGCCACAACTATCCCTGCAAATGGAGAAACGTGGAGAGAGATGATTTGAACATGTAATTTTTCAAAGAGTTTGTAAAGCCACAGTTCAAAGATAAATTTGACACTACTTTTCCTATCACACACCTCCAGAGCCATTATATCCAACTACTCAAGGTTATTCAAATATATTTCACCTATGAGGGTAGGTTCAACAGAGTTTCTCAATACCACCTCAGAATTTTGGTACATTTCACTTCTAAATAGACCATGAATCTACCACACTATTTGTTCAAGAGCCTAGGGAGGAAGGGGGAGAAAGTGCAAGCTAAGAAGGATAGTCACATGTCTAGCCTATTTCATTTTTCTTTGATAAATACTTTGGTTATGTATGAGCTTGAAAAGAAAAAAATCTCATGGTAAAGGTTTTTTTTTTTTTTGTTTCTTGGTCTAGGTCTTCTACCTCAAGCAAACATTCCACCCATGGATGTTTGTGAGGAGAAGGAAGAGACTGAAAATGAGCCAGTGGCCAAGACAATGGTGAATAAAGCAGGTTAAGGTAAGAAGCCAAGTAAAAAAGGAAAGGAGAAGGTTCAAGCACAAGAGGTTCATGTGTCATAGGTTCAAGAAGCAAAAGCTCAAGTAATAGAGTTGCAAACAGAGGAGGCTGTTCAAGTTGCTAAGGAATATGCACAGTTTTTATTGAGGCCTAGAACTAGGTCAAAGGGTAAGAAGGTTGTTGAGGAGCCAACTCCTCAACAAATTGATGACATTCCTAAAGGTAGACAAGTGGGAAGTATAGAGGAAGAATGGGATGTTAAAATGAAGGAAGAAAGTGATGAGGTTTCTAGGTTCAAGGATGCTCTTGAAAAGGCACAACTTAAGATTACCTTCTTGAAAAGGCAAACCAAAGAGCTTGCACAGACGACTTCATTAGCAGCCAAAGAAAAAGAGTCATCAAAGGAACCACCTAAGCCTACTGCACAGGAAAAAGGTAAATAGGTCATAGATGTTGAGCAGTTGGAGGAGCCCAAGGTGAAGTCTAGAAGGCCTGCAACTAGAGCATCAAAACTTAAGCAAGGGTGAGTCTAGAAGATGAAGCAAATATCTCAGTCACCAGACATACCTGGATTTGATAAACGGTGAGAGTATCAAAGGTATTTAAAAGAGCTTGAGGAATGTCAAATGATGATGATGCAAATATTCCAGGACAATAAAGACTTCAAAAGAGTTGTTAATCAATTGATTCTAGATGCCGAAATTGAAGCCTGTGAAGCACTTGACAGGGAAAAATTCCTCCTTAAGTGGTCTCTCCCTACAAGGAGACAACTAAAACAATATTACATCATAAATTTGGTCTTAAAGAGGAGGTTAGGGGTCACGAAGTAGAAGCTATTGAAAGCTTGAAGGTTGAGGAATAAATACAAATAGGCAATTGGAGTGCCTGCATCTGGGAACACGCCTAGGCTAAGACCTAAGCTACAGATAACATCAAAGTCACCTCAACCAACATTGAGAAAAGAAGGTGACACCTCATCCAAAGGCACTAAGACCAAGACATCTCCCAACAAACCTTCAGCCAATAAAAGAAAGAGGAGGTAATGGTTTACTTCCTGGTTTTTCAAATTTTGATGATTGCTGGAAACTTCCAATGTTGCGCAATAGAGCTCATTAAATATTTGTGAAGGTTGTATGGACCATGTTTTGGCATTGTGAAGGTTTCTTTTGTAGTCTGAAGTTTTGATTGAATAGTTGGGGCCATCTTGTGTAATTTGAATCAGGAAAGGAGGTGCAATTAGTGTTTTTGAAATTCGTTGTGCAATGCTATGCAACTGTTACACAAAGTTTTGTATAGTTTTTAAAGGTTTCCACATGTCATTGGGAGAATGGAGGAGTTTTTTTCTTTGTTAGGAGCCTACTTAGCACCCAGTCATAGGCCAACTATCTTCTAGCACATGGGAAGGTGTGAGGACCCAACTATAGGTCCTCTAACTACTACTACATTCATTCAAATAAATTTCTCTAATTTTCATAACAAAGAAAATTCCAAGTTCATAAAACATCATAAGCATCAACATAAATTAATTTAATCTACAACATGTATAACTTGTAAAAATTTACATAACTAAAATAAATGACAAATAATTCCTGTTCCAATAGCTTAGTTGAGATGCTCTTGATCTCCATGCTCCTCTTGACTACCTGACTGGATTTGCCTCCTACCCAACTAGGAAGAAATCCCTAGCCCAGGGAGCCTCCATAGGTTCCCTAGCCCTTCAAGTCCAAGTCCAACCAGATGTAGTGCGTCCAAATTTAACAAACACTCTCCAGATCCAAGTTTGATCTCCCTCCTCTTTCTTCACATCCCTCCTCCAAAACAAAATCCTACAAAACCAAACCAAACTAAAACCAAGACCAAGGATCCCCTCTCCTCCCATCATCCTTCCCCTTTTATGCCCCCTTCTCTTCTCCACCTCAACCACCTATCATTAATGTCATAACTACCCCCTCATTCTTACATTTGACTTATCTTCTCCTAAGTATACTTGAGAGGACATTTTGGGGACGAGATATGAATATATAATTTGGTAATGAATTGGAGAGGATCATGTCTTCTCCCATGTAAATTTGAGAGGACATTTTGGAGATGAGATATAAATATATAATTTGGTAATTAATTGGAGAGGACCATGCCTTCTTCCAAGTAAATTTGAGAGGACAATTTTTGGATATGGATATTTAAATTGGAATAAATGGAATTAGACCATATCCTATAAACATTTAAATTTGAGGAGGTAAGTTAGGAATTGAATAATAACAAAATTTATATCATTAATAAATTTACAGTTTCACCAATGTAGGTATGTACCAATATTTCTTGATAATTATAAGTCAATATTTTAAGGAAATTTAAGCACTATTAAAATTTGCATGATAAGATTAATAGGGCATTACATACACTCCTCCTTCAGAAAACTTCATCTCAAAGTTAGAGTGTAAAATATACAAGGAGTTCGAAGCAGTTTGGCAATAAGGCATAACAAAATAAAGAGGGAGTTATAGTAGTAGAGTTTGATAATTCAGACAATGACATCACGTTCCATCAAGAGTCTCCAACTGATCTATATCCTCCTATCCTTCTTGACCTACTTCCTTTCCCACCCTATCCATCCTCTACTACTATATACGGTGGCACCAGATATACTAATCTAACCACTTATAAAACCAATAAGGCGGAAGCATTAACTATATCGACCTAACTTCCCTAGTAGGAAACTAGCAATCGTCATCACACGTCTATGGGAGCATGTCCACCACTACCCTCCCACGATTCCAGGTTTGGAGGTTACACGGTGGAAAATACTTCCACCCCTCCTCGCAACTAGGGTTAATGCCCTAAAATGGACCACACTAGAACGCTGATTGGACTTGTCATCGAATAATCCTGTGAGGTACTCTTTCCACCTATCATTTACATTTTACCCATGTCATAAGAGTGCATATCAGGTAGATACCGAATGTAATAGAACAATGTACATCATACCTTTCCTCACTAGATGTCTTGACCTTCCCAATGGAAGAGTAGATCTTGGTTATCATATGGTTCTTTCCAATCTGTGGATTAGTTCTCATCCATGCATATTTATAACAACAAAATAGGTATAGATAAATCATCTTCAACATCATCTTATTAAGTCTAGTATCTATGTATCAATTTTGTAGTTCATACTGGAAATAAATCTTACATTAAATAAATCATAATTTCACTAAGGCACTCATTAGATAAACCATATCCACTTAAGCCATACATGAAGCAACAATAAATCTAACAAGTCATGCACTAGATAAATCATAACCAAGTAAATCATACATTAGGTCATACATCGAACATTTCAATCATCAATACCTAATCCATCTAATGATTTATGTCAGTAGTTTCACTTATCCAACTAAATGCATCAATATTACATAGTGTTCATAAATAAATAACATGGAACTGCAAATAGAGCCTTAGCATAGGTAGCTATCTAAGTCAAGATGGACATCATAAATGGTCAAAAGTGGGGTAATTGCGACATATAGTCTTTGCGTCCTCTCGGGAAACAGATCTTGGGTTAGACTTGTCCCATTGTATCTTAACTTGGTCCACCAAGTGATGCCTAAGCTATCAAACCCTATGGTATAATATGCATAGAGGTTTGATCTTATGGTTCCCACGTCTGAGACCTATAACTCCCTCTAGTCAATTTTGTGGGATTCATCAGAAACATAATGTTATAGGACATAAACATAAAAACATCACAAGTTTTATGCAAGTGGGGTGGTAGTTCAAGACAATACGACACTGGTCTAATTTTCTCTTTGATTCTAAAAGGTCCTATAAATCTAGGTGGTAACTTCATACCTTTCTCAAACTGAATAGTGTTAGGAATAACTAAAAATAAAAACAAAACTCAGTCCCCCACTTTAAAACTTCGATCGGTACTATGTTCATCAACATAACTCTTTTTCCTGTCTTGTTCTTCCTTTAAACTTAATTGAATCTATCTTACCTATTCCTCCATTTTTTGAAACAATTCTATCGTGACTATTACTGTGTCTTCCATCCTTTCATTGACTCAATGGTGTCCTGCATGGCGTCCGATATAGAGCTTGACAAGGAGGCATCCTAATTGAATTATGGTGATTTTTGTGATGGAAAACTCTACCAATGATAAGTATCTTTCCTACCGAGTCTAATTATCCATGACATACATTATAGGCATATACTCTATAACCCGATTTACTCTTTCAGTCTTTCCATCTATTTATAGACGATATGCAGTGCTAAGGTTTAACTAAGTCCCCAACACTAACTGCAACTTGTCCAAAATGTGTATGTAAAGTGAGAGTCCTTATCAAAATGGTCTTTGTGGGTAACCCATGTAGCTAGATAACTTCACCTATGAATACTCAAGCCAAAATTGGAGCAATATCTTAGACAAGGTAGTTAGCCACCTAGAGATACCAAATACATGGCCAAAATAGAATATGTTAAAGTTGTTTCTCCAGGAAGAGAGAAACTCATCTAGGGCATGTGTCCAACTCTTGTTTGGAACTTTTCCTATTTTAGGACACGTGTCCTAGCATGTCACTTACCTGACATGTAGGATATGGACACACCCCCCTTGAGGGTTGTATCCTGTTACTTGGCTTGTAATCCTAAATCAATTAATATTTTTTTCCTTCCATTAATGTTACAAATGGGCAGGCATTGTTTGCAAAAACTGATGAAGTGTAGTTATTTTATCCTATTCATTATTTTAAAGGCTTTAATTTTTTGTCTACTGGAACCATATTATTGAAATGACTCAAGTGCATGAGTTAAATTGTCCTTCATTTTAGTGTTGACAAACTGGGCTTCTGTCCGTTTATTATTCTAGAATGTAATAATCCTTGTCATTCATGACAGGTATATTTGAGTATCTATGTAGATGGATGCATTTTACTATTGAATGCAAAACAATGGTATTTACAATGTACTCAAAGTTGAGTTAATCAACTGTGGGATTCACCTGAGGAATTCATATTCAGAAACAGGGAAGCACTTGAGAGTGAGTATGTTAGTTCCAATATTCATCATTCGATCGATTTAATATTTGGCTACAAACAACATGGAAAGATATTTGTAGAGGTATCATTCTTTTGTATGATCTATTGATGCGACATTTTGCATTGAAATTTAAAACAACATTTTTGTTTGTCAACATTTGATTCTAAAGCTCTAAATTGTTTATGGGATAACAGGCTGCCATTGTGTTTTACCATGTAACTTATGAAGGTGCAGTTGATATAGAAGCAATAGAAGATCCATTACAACAGGATGTTGTTGAAGGTCAAATTGCAAATTTTGGGCAGACACCTATCCAACTTTTTTGGAAAAAGCATCCTAAGCGAAGGCTACCCATGCCGATTTCCCATCCATTATACTATGCACCAAGCTCAATTACACTAACTTCAGTAGTTTCTGCAGGCTTTCAAGAACTGACAGTAATAGTATTTGTTGGTGTGATGGAGTTAACTGTTGCACTAAACCAGGACTTATCATGTCTGTCAAAATGTGGCTTACCTCACAATTACAGACTGGAGGCAACTTCACCTTTTCGTCTTCAGAGGTTTTGTAGAAAATATAATGCTTACACAACTTAATTTCGGTTTTGCAATTGGATCTTATTTCAGAGCATGTTTTTCCATAAAATAATATGAGTTATTCATTTCCTTGGTACCTAATAGGAGGTGAATGTGGACTGGCCAAATAGCATTACTAGACAATTTGTATGAAGTCTTGTTTTATATTTGTTATATTGAATAGTTGTGATGAAAGTAAAATATCTTATCAAATCTGATCTTATTGGTACATATTACTCTTGACAGGAAACATTTTTTTGTATTGGTTCAGATCTTAGTATTCCTCGTAAAATTGGTGGTCCCTTGGCTGAGAACCTTGAGCTTGGGACATAGTGTTTTGCTACCCTACAAGCCCAGTCATCGAGCTTTCTGCTGAGTTGAGGAAATTGGGATAACAGTTTCAAAGTTATATATTTGAATGATGGATGCATGGTTCAAATCATAAGGAAACACAAATACCTGGTCAACTATGTTTCAGGTATTTGACAACTATATTTTCTAGAAATCCTTTTGGACATTTTTTCCTGCTTTTAATTTTTAAAGTCTAGAGTACAACACTTCTTTTTCTATCTCCAAATTCTCTGCCATTATTCTATGTTCGGGACTTGATCATCTTTATTAACCTAGTGATCTGGCTATGTGGTTCTCATGTCTTCTTCAACTATTAAATTCTAACATCTATAGTCCTTGGGCTTTGCATTTTTTCCTAGAGTCCACAATGCAATATTAACAACGACCATTAGCTAAAATGGGCAAAGCCTAAGCTTTTTATTCTCAAGGATGATGGATATTTTGTACTTATTTTCCTTGGTATCTATCATTAAGTGGGTGCTGGTTTGACTTGATTATTCTACATACCTAGTTATGTTGTCCATCAACCTACATTTTCTTCTGCTAGTTTATCTGAGTCCAAATGTTTGCTTCCTATAGTATATTTTCCTGATTTTGTAGTTTCATTTCAAGAGAGTGATCTCCCTGAATATCAATTGGAATATTAAAATTTTCTTTCTTAATTTCAGTGGCAATGGATGGGAGTATTGTAGTTACTGGCAGTCATGATACGACAGTTATGGTATGGGAAGTTACTTCGTCTAATAGAATTGTCAATAAGAAGGTCTGAGATGCACAAAATATCCCAGATCGGATTCAGAAAGATCATATTTTATCAGACAACCCTTGCCATATTCTTTGTGGAAATGATTATGTTTTCATTTGAGTAGTTGTCTGCGTGGAGCTTGACCTTGTTGTCAATGGATCTAAAGATTCTAGTTGTATTCTTCATACTTTATGGCATGGTAGGTATGTAAGGTCTATTTATCATCCTATTGGCCCAAACAGTTAATTAACCAAGAACCAATGAAACTGAATGAAACTGAATGTAAGGCACAAGTAAAAAAAAACACAAGATTTTTACATGGTAAAACCTTGACAAGGTGTCAAGGAAACATCCACGAGGCAAGGGATTGTATTTTCTATTAAACCAACAATGATTCTCCTTATTACAATAGTTTGGGCATTCATCATTTTATAGGAGGCTCCTCCGTTACATAATAGTTGTTTCATTATAGAACCAACTTGGCAGTAAATACAATTTTACACATATTTACAATTAGTTTTCAAATTTGAACAAACACCACCTTGGAAATTTTTTTCCTACTCCCTTTCCCATGCCCATTCATCATCTCTTCTGCAAGCCAAGAGAAGTTAAACACCATCGCAACTTCTCTACTGTAACTCGCTTCGTAAATATGTTTGCACAATTTTCCTATGTATGGACCTTCTTAAGAGCTACTTTTCCACCATCGATCACATGTCTCAGAAAATGGTACCTGGTGGGCTCCAGTAATGTAGCAATAATGCTACAACTCCTGGGGCTCCCTATCTATAATTTTATCAACCCGGTAGTTCGTACAAACTTGGAAGCGACGGTGCTATATGCACAAGTACTAGCTCTTGTCGCAGCTGTCACTTGGTCAGCTGGCACAAGTCCGCTAGGGCTCAAGCCAACTTCTATATGCTCTCAGAATAAGCTTTCTAAATGATGGACGAAGGCTATCTCAAGGGAAATTTATCTACTTTGCAACAATGAACTGAAAGCCAACCAAAACATGGAAACCCTAGTAAACCCTAATCTGACTAGTATAACCTCTATGATGCAATAGTGAGAGTGCAAATGTCTAAAAAGGATGCCATTACTTCTAATGATTTGAAATGCATGAACTCAAACTACTTCTATGAAAGAGAACATTGTTTTTGTATTTTTGCTTAAGTGATGGAGTGATTATGAATTTGTCTCTTATTAGGGTTTGGCTGTGCAGAGGTGGTGCGAAGGGAGAGAAAGCTTGGGAAAGGTCAGGATGGCTAGGAGAGGTCCCAGAGGGTCCCTAGCATTAGTCCATAGAGGTCTACAAAATTTGGATGCTTGGCAACCAAATTTGCAGGCTTCTACAGGATGTCTGTAGGGGATCCTACAGGAAACTAAGGAATTCTACAGGAAGTCTGCTAACTTCTACAGGATGTGCTGTAAGTGGAAGTTTTGGGTGATGGTGAAGGGATGGAATGGTTTGGGTGGATAGGTGAGGTGGAGATGGAACTTGTGATGACTCAGGGGCAGAGAAATAGGACAGAGAATGAGTGCACGAGGTTGGTTGGTGGATAGAAGGATGGCAGCAACGAAAGGTCAAAAATATGAAGCTACGTGGCAATGGATGAGTTGGAGGGTAAACGAGCTGGACAGAGGCCGAGTAGGTGGCTTGAGGAGAGGTCAAGAAGAAGAAGAAGGAAGTGGAATGATATGGAGCAGTGTAAATGAACAAATGACTTATGTCTTGCACCAAAAATGAGAATTCATTAACCTATGATACCTGTGCCATTAAACCTATGAACAGCAATGTAAAACCGAGAAAAGAAACCGTGCATGGAATGAAAAATGTAGAAGTATGGTTCAATATCAAAAGTGCATGGATGGATCTTCAATGACTATGTTGCAGCTTGCATGGAAGTAAAAGACTGCGTTTCTTTTTGGTGGTTGATATGGACTGCACCCCAATCCCTAAACAGAGATGGCAGTGATCTCTAACAACCTTTTTCTTGGAGCTCCTGTGTATTACAAACCTCCTATCCGAATCTAAACAACTGAAAGCAAAGTAACCATAAGCTAATCCTACTCAATCACACAAAAACTAAATCAGCAGACTGTAAATTCGAATTGCATGTCAAAGTAAAGAAACAAAGTGCTGGAACGAAAGGCAAATAACACTACAAAACAGAGGAGGTCTATTGCTCTCAGGTTGGGCCCTAACCTGAGAGCTATAGCTCCCTTAGAAACTCAGAATCAGATCCAAATCTGCTTGCCTTTATTCATAATCAAAAGTCTAATGTCATGCCAAAACTGGCTTACAAAATAACAAAAACCGAGCTGTAACTCGTGCTCAGAGATTACAATAGCAATTCCAAAAGTCCAAAAAGCTTCTAACAAAGGCTACGACCTCCATATTTATACAAAATGAGGATCAAGCTGGCTGCCTTCATTCATGGAGCTTGGCTGTCTAACTGAAAGTCAAACTACTGTAAAACTGCTGATCCTGTAGAACGTGTTGGCTGCCTTTGAGCTCGGTGGGGAGAGCTGTTAGAGCTCGGAGTTAAGGTGAAAAGCACGAGGGAAGTCATTTAAAGCTGTAGACAACCTCCCTATAAACATACGATGCCACCTTTGTTGTCTCCTTGTCTCCTTTTGCGTGGTCTTTTGCTCTCTTTAATGCCAAGAACCTGAAATCATCATGTATTAGTCACATAGATATAATGTCTGCCCTTCTTCCTACAAACAACACGAATATACTAAGAAATGAATGCATAAGTGGTAAAAGATGAATGGTTGAACAAGGTGAGTAGGCCAATATGAGCCCAAATTGTACCAAAAATTGGGGCTCATCATCACCCCCCAGCTAAACTATTTGCTCATCCTTGAGCAACTTAGTCCAAATCTTCATCTTTCATTGCTTTCACTGCTTCCCTTACATCCCAAGGCTCTGTGGTAGTGTCCTCTTTGTTGATATGAAACCCTGCTTTCCTGTTCACCTCTTCCCATTGTTGACTGTCATCCTCCTCTGTATTGCCTTCAGTCAACCCTAGCAGTAGTGGTGGGCTGAGTTTAAGGCCAATCCAGCTGGCCTAGAGGCTTTGCATGGATTTCTTGTAAAGGTCAACCCTTGCCAAAGCTTCCCTCATCTGAATGGGGGTATGGTACTCCCGGATTTTCAAGTTGGGTGCCAAGGTATTCCATCTGCGTGCACATGCTTGGGTAGCACTTTCTCCTAACAACCTTTCCATGTCTTCAAAGTGAGCTATGGCTTGGGCCTGTTGGTCCATAAATCTCAAGGAAGCTGTGGGATCAGTAGCCAACTGTTGATGGGCTGAGATGAGTGCCACCGGATCCTCTGGTTCTGCTCGAATGAACAGTGGCTCGCTCACTTCTCGGTTCATGACCGATTTTGCTTCAGCTGCCCTTTGATCCTCATGGTTTAACCATGAAGTGAACGCCAAAAATTGCATATCACCCAAGGCAATATTGGGATCCCAGGAGACTTCATTAGGCAAAGCCAAATTGTGGAGGTAAAACTCTGCTAATTTCACTGTCTTCTGACGAACTAGTACTGCACAATTCAGAAAATTGTTGTGGGTTTTGGATATGTGAAATACCTCTTTGTGCCAAGGTGTTATTTGGAACTGCAGCCATTGATCTTTTAAGAACAATCCATATGATTTTGCAGGTTGTCTGCACTGAATTGCCTCCATGGCCCAACTGGCCATGCAGGCCAATTGTGCTTCCTTTTGTTGCAGCTGTTCTTTTAGGGCTTGCACTTCAATTTTTGTTTGCTGCTCTGCTTCCTGTAGAAGTGTCATTGGCTCTTCAAGACCGGTGGTCAGCTCCTTTTTGCTTTGTTGTTCTTTTGTGATGTCTTTGGAGGATGTTCCTGCCCCTGCCCTTAGTTCCTGTAGCTGCAATCTCAGCTTCTGATTTTCTTCCTGTAGAAGCACACGTTGGCAATTAGCCACATGTTTAGCCATGGTGAATTCACTCCTGACCTCCTTGAGTTGCTCTTGTAAAGGGCCTATGTCCGCCACACCCTTTGATTTGGCGATCTGTATCCATGTTTGGGAACGGACTCTTTCTTCTTCTAGTGCAAAAAATAGAGGCACAGTAAATTTCTGCGGTATGATTTTGCCCACCTCTAAAAAGGTGTAGTATGAACTCAGATTAGGTGAAGGGCTAGGTTCTGGTATAGTTCTCTTTCTGTCTCTTCAGGTGGTTCTACCTCACCCTCCCTTGGTGGTGATGAGGGTCCTTCTCCTTCCCTCTTTTCCGTTTCCTGTAGCCGGGCGAGAGTGTCCTGTAGAACATTTTCAGCTTCCTGTAACCGAGTTTTTTCAGTCAACAGGTCTAACATTTCTTGCCACGTATTTTTCTTTGGACTCCCCTTCTCGTAGGTGACTGTGATCCCAGAGGGTGACTTTTCCTTGGGAGAAGCAGGTGTATCTTCGATGACAATCGGGCTGCTGGACGGAGGTTGTGGCTTGCCCGTCTTTATCCTAACACTTCTTCGAGCTTTAAAGTATAGAGGGGTCTCCCTCTTCCTCTTTTCTTTTGGCTTAGGTGGCGTGCTGAGGCCAGCTAATACAGCTGCTGCCTCCCGTACCAGAATATCCACCTTCTTCTCTTTGGGTTTCACCTTTTCGGGGCTTCCTGTAGAAGCCCCTGTTTTGGTAATTTTCGGGCTTCCTGTAGAAGACCCTTTCTCTGTTTTCGGGCTTCCTGTAGAAGCATGTTTCTACTTTCCTGTAGACACGGGTGTCACCACCTTTTCTTGCTTAGCAGCATGGGTTTTTCTCTTTGCTTTGGTTGCAGGTGCTGATGAGGTACTTGGGCTAACGTGGACTACCTTAGCTTTGTCCATTCTGCTCTTCAACCTCTTTTCTCTTGCTGACAAGATGGGTGTGCCACCTTTTTCTTTGTCATCCTTTTCTTCATGCTTCTTCTTTTGTTCCTTCTTCTGCACTGTGGTCGGGGTCTTCTGGCCTTTTTCTCTCTTTCCCTCGGCCACTGCTTCTTATTCCTCACTGCTGGAAGAACCCGTTTCTTCAATCAACATTTTTAATGTCTCCATCTCTTGTCAAATTCCGGAAGGATTCCCATGAGAGAGGAACCTTATATGAATGCAACGCATCCTCCACAAGAAGCTTGATCAACCCATGGTGGGCTATCTGATCCGTTATGCCCTCTTTTAGCTTTGTGGCACACTCCATTAGAGACTGCAACAGGAAATAATGGATGCTTAGTTTTTTTTCTATAGGAAGATCAATCCAGTGCCTCAATTCAGTGAACAACCGAAAGTGATATGCATACACGATGCTAAAACGGCCTTCACAAGTTATATATTTCATGATTTGCAAACTGACTTCATTCCATGGTGGCAACAGACTCGTTCTTCGCACCCCATTTTTGTCCTCCGAGAATTCCTCCTCAGGTGGAAAGAATTCTTTCTTGGCCTGCTGGCTCAACTTCCGTTCTTCCTTATCCCACGGCAGACCCATTGGAAGTTCAGTGATTCGACTGATATATTGCAGGGTGAGCTTGAGGCTTAGGCCCCTGAAATTCACTGTGGCCAGTGTCTTGGATTTCGGCCTCAGAGCCTGCAAGAATTCTTCGGCCACTTCATCATCGTAACCCTGCAGCTTATCACAAAAAGACATCCATTGTGCTCGTGTGAAGAGCTCTACCACTTCCTGGTTTTCCCTTAATTTTGCTGAATCAGTGGGTTCTCACCTAATAAACCCACCCGGCATGATAACACAGTTTTGTTAACCAGAGGTGGTGATTGTGGAAGAGGTTTTGGTTTACTGAGATAGAGCATAGGATATCATGCACATAACCCACAAACTTATCCCTGAGGAACTTTGACACAATTTAATTACTCGACATCCTGTAGAATGACAGTATAGGCACAGCAGACAACAATTTCACCGTTTTTCTATGACCGGACTGTGGACGACAATCTTGCCACCTTTAATAACCAGTTGCATAAAGAGTTCAGGGTTACCTCTTTAATTGGTCACCTTTTTACGTGAGGCACCTGCTTTCCTGTAGAAAACTGCGTTCCTGTAGGATGACAGCGTTCCTGTAGAATGCAGCGTTCCTGTAGAATGACAGCGTTCCTGTAGAATGCAGCGCGTGGATTTCGGGAGAGATTGCAGTCAGTCTACGCCTTGGGCGTGCTTCTCAATCGCTCTGATAGCCAAAGGCTCGGCGTATCCCACTGCAGAAGGAGCAGGATAGCTGCTCGAGTTCAAACCGGTGGGTGATAAATGCATGAATGTGATCGAGCCGATTAGATTTCAAATTCGGCGGAATCCGTGGCGCGGGGAGTGAGCTGTCCCCGCCGGACCGTTGGGTGACGTCACCCCATCATTCAATTGTGCGTTCACTTGCTGCCGCATCAATTCCCGCAGATCTGCCGCTGCCTCTCTTGTTGAACTCGTTTCCTCGACGAGATCGTTCTCACGTGCATGTTGCCCATTCTCTTTGTCATGGCCGCCACCCACACATCCAACTAGACCATTAACTCGCCGACGTGGCCGGCCAAATGGCCACACAGTCGCTCAACCAATTCACCTTTACACCGAAGCAATCAATCAAAGTAACATTCATGCAGTTTGACGGAAGGAAGGGTCGAGACACTTACCTGCGTGGCTGTACACGATGTCTCGGCTCTTTGGACACTGATGAGTCAATTTACCTGCTGCTGGCAGACTTACACAGGCCCGGAGGTCCATGTTCATGAGCTGCCGTCGATGGATGGGATGCTTCAGTTGCATGCGGCCACGTTTCCCTTCAGATGGCCTACGCGGTGAATGGTATCCACTCTAGCAGGCTTAACTGTTACAGGACTCCCGCGGGATGTCTTGGAACAGTTCTTCCTCCTTGGGTGCATGCTGCACGATTATGGATGGCCTCACGATCATGCTCTCGGAGCCTCGGGCTGACTGTGATGAATATGGTGTGAGATCTCTAGCGCTTTTTCCATTTACAGGTTGCTTTTTTCCTCGAGACTCATCGATCTGCTTTGCTGGTGCAGGTACTTGGTTGCATGTCGACAAGGACGGTGGAGCAAGATAACAGCAATGTGCATGGTTGACAACCGTGGCATGCATGCGTCCAAACCGATCCTTAGCCGTTAGATCGCCTCATGAAATGAATTCTGGCCCGTTCTGAGCTTCTACAGGAAGCTTCCTGTAGAAATACAGCGTTTCCTGTAGAAAGGATGCGTTCCTGTAGAGAGTCTGCACCTTCCTGTAGAAGATCTGCATCTTCCTGTAGAAACTCTGCATTTTCCTGTAGAAAATCTGCGTCTTCCTGTAGAAGACTCAAGCTAGAATAAAATTGCACATACCTTGGAGAAAATTAGGATTCTTCGAGGAGGTGTTGGTAAGGTGTCCTTGCTGCATGATGAGAACCCTTGGCTTTGAGTTGAGAGGCTTCCACTCCTCCATAGAACACCTGCATGCAATTTTACATAATGAATCTGCTGACTTTGTTTTTCTTTTGTTTTTTTTTCTTTTTTCTGAAAGATAACAGGGGTGCCTCATTGAGGTTTTCACCCTTGCCATCTGCCTTGAGCGCCTCAAAGAGGTTTTCACTCAAGGATATTTTTCCAATCTCTCTTTTTTTTTTTTTTGAAAAGACAATAGGGGCGCCTCAGTGAGGTTTTCACCCCTACCACCTGCCTTGGGCGCCTCAGAAAGGTTTTCACCCAAGGATCTTTATTATTATTTTTCTCTCTTTTTTTTTTTTTTAGATTCTTCAGGGTATGCCCAAAGAAGAGGCAGAACCCTTCTCTATGACCAACACTGCCTTCTCCATAGTTTTGATGAACTCTTGTCTTGATGGAGGCTTCCTGTAGATCTTCAATCGATGCCCATTGACAAGCATGGGGATGGCTTCCTCATCAATGGTCCTAATAAGCATAGATCCATTGTCATGACATTTTTCCACTGAATATGGCCCTAGCCATCTGGTTCTTAGCTTCCCTTTGAAATCTTTGTATCTGGAGTCATACAACAAAGCCCAATCTCCCGGCTGAAATTGCTTGTCATGGAGATGTTGGTCATGCCACACCTTTCTCTGAAGTTGAACCACTTCTGAGTGAAGGAGGGCCTGCATTCGGTGCTCATCCAGGCCATTCAGCTGTAATAGCCTTTCTTGTTGTGCATGGCTGAGATCTAGGTCCAGTTGAGCTGCCATCCTCAAAGTGTTGTATTCAAACTCAATGGACAGCAAAGCTTTCTTCCCATAGACCAGCTCATAAGGTGTGAAGCCGGTGGTGGTCTTCCAAGTGGTGTTGTAAGCCCATGTGGCTTCAACCAGGCGATCTGCCCAGTCCTTTCTGCTGCTGTTCACCACCTTAGTCAAGATCCCTTCTAATGCCCTATTGGTGACTTCCACCTACCCATTTGCTTGAGGGTGATAGGGGGTGCAAGTCCTATGCTTGATCTTGTGATGAGCTAGTAGATCTTCAACCAGGTTGGATGTGAACTGGCTCCCTTGATCGGTGACCAGCTCTCTTGGATAGCCAAACTTATAGAAGATGTTTTCTCTTAGGAACTCGGCCACCTTTTCTTCTGTTGATGCTTTGATTGCTTTAGTCTCTACCCACTTTGTCAAATAGTCAGTACACACAATGATGTAAGACCTTTTCCTCGAAGAAGGGTTGATTGGGCCCACAAAGTCCATGCCCCACTTCTCAAATGGCTCAAGAGTCACTTGAGGTTGGAGAGGCATCTCATCCCTTTGGGTCGGTTTCCCCATTCTTTGGCATTGGTCACACTGGCTGACATATCTTTTGACATCTTGATGAAGTGTGGGCCAATAGTAGCCTGCCTGCAGGATTTTGAAGGCAGTTCTCTTTGCTGCAAAATGTCCTCCACAAGGCCCATCATGACAAGTGAGGAGGATATCAAAGACTTCCTCCTCCCTTACACAACGCCTTAAGATCTGATCGGGGCCAAGCTTGAACAGATTGCCCCCGATCCAAGTAAATGAGGCACTTTTTCTAATGATTCTGCTCTTCTCTCTGGAAGATAGGTGCAGAGGGAACTGTGCTGAAACAAGGTAGTTTGCTATATCAGCAAACCATGGAGAGAGTACTGAAATAGCAAACAGATGTTCATCGGGCATCTGGTCATCCACTGTTCCATCCTCATCTGCAGACAAATCCAATCTAGATAAAAAGTCAGCAACAACATTTTCTCTACTTGGTTTGTCAACAATGGTCAAATCAAACCGCTGCAATAAAAGTAACCATCTAATAATACGAGCATTCACATCTGGTTTATTCATTAAATATCTAATTGTAGCATGGTCTGTATGTACAAAGGTCTGGTAACCAGTAATATAATGTCGGAACTTGTTCAGTGCATGGACCACAGCCAAGAATTCTTTCTCGGTTACAGTGTAATTCAGCTCAGCTTTGGACAAGTTTTTGCTAACAAAGTAAATGGCATATGGAAGTTTTTGCTCAACCTGTCCTAAAGCTGCACCTATGGCTTTGTTCGAGGCATCAGTGTGGATGTGGAAAGGTAGGGCCCAGTTTGGACCTCTCAGGATTGGGGCTGACACCAAGTTGTCATTCAATTCATTTAAAGCCCTCTGACAATCGTCAGTCCATTTAAACTCCACATCTTTTTCCAACAGGCCAAACAATGGTGAGGCTAGCTTGCTGAAATCTTTAATGAATCTCCGGTAGTATCCTGCTAATCCCAAGAAACTCCGAACATCCCTTACCTTTTGAGGAGGTGGAACCCTCTTGATGAGAGCAATTTTGTTAGGATCCACCTGCAACCCTTGGCAAGAGATGGTATGGCCTAGCACGGTCCCTTCAGTCATTAGGAATTCACATTTTTTAGGACTAAGGGACAAGTTCATCTCGATGCATTTGGTTAGGACTTTTCCCAGATTGGACAATGCTTCCTGGAAGTTGGCCCCATAAGGAGTAAAGTCATCCATATAGATTTCCACTACATCATGGACCAGCTCCGAGAAGATGCTCAAGACAGCTCTCTGGAAGGTAGCAGGAGCATTGCATAGCCCAAAGGGAAGAACTCGGTAGGCAAAGGTACCCCAAGGACAAGTGAAGGTGGTCTTATCTTGGTCTTCCGGGCTGATTTGGATTTGGTTGTACCCGCTAAACCCATCCAGGAAAGAGAAGAACTTCTTTCCTGCCAGTCCATCCAACACTTGATCTATGAAAGGTAGAGGGAAATGGTTCTTCTTGGTAGCTTTGTTCAGTTCTCGGTAGTCCACACAGATTTTCCATTTCCCATTTTTCTTGGGAACCAACACCAGAGGGGACACCCATTCACTATCTGAGATGGGGTAGATGAATCCTGCATCCAACAGTTTTTGCAATTCTTCTTTGACAATGTCCTTAAGAGCTGGATTCATTCTCCTCTGGGGTTGCCTAACCGGTTTACAATCCTCTTTGATGTATATATGATGGGTACAGACAGAAGGATGGACTCCTTTCATTTCCTTATAGCTCCAAGCAAAAGCATCTAGGTGGTTGGCCAACAGACTACACAGCTCCTTTTCCTGGGAAGGAGATAGGGAGGAGCTAATCTTCAATGCTTTCTCAGGGCCGAACTCCACATTCTTGACTCTGGGAGTAACAGGGTTGGTTGTACAAAGATCCACTAAGGTGCTAGCTTGGGCATCCTCCACCAATTTTTCTAAGGGTAGTGCACTAGAAGGTGGATTCTGGATCAAGGTCTCGATCAAGTCATCCTCGGTTGGGGGGTCTCTTCTAGTGGTATCTAAGGTGCACAGAGGTGCCGAGTACACCTCGTCTTCCTCTCCTTCTTCCAACCAGAGTGGTAAGTCATGCTCTAAGGAGGGTTGGGCAGGAGGGTATAGGACTAGCTGCTTGGACATGGGACCATTTTTGATGGTCATGTTTCCTGCACGACAACTTATGTAAGCATCTACAGTAGCTAACCAAGGCCTTCCCAAAATGAGAGGATATCCAGTAAGCTTTGCCTTTGGTTGCAGAACCAGGAAGTCTGTAGGGTATTCCCAAGAGTCAATAGAGACCAAGACATCCTCCACAATCCCTTCGGGAGTTACGGTGGAGCGATCTGCTAATTGTAGTACTGTCGAGGTCTTCCTCAAGGAACCCTGAAGATTGAGTTTGAGCATGGTATCCCTGGTCATCACATTAATGGCAGCCCCCAGATCAATCAAGGTGTGAGGTATGATGGTTCCATTGATGTGGACATCTACTACAGGACTTCCAGGATCTAGGTACTTTGGGCAGATGACTTGTCCTAGCATCAGGTCAGACAGTTGTCCTATGACATTAATGGTTGAAGCATCTTTCTTCCGCCTGCCTGGGTGTTTGAAGCACTTTTCCTTAACCAGTTTGTTGTATATTGGCACATCCTTGATGGCTTGGAGAAGTGGTATTTTTACACACAACTGCTTGAGCGCACCCAGAAGCTCATCCTCCTCTGGGTTGGGTTGTGTGGTGGCTGTTAGTCTCTCAGGAAAGGGTGGAATAGCCTTTGGTTCACTTTCCTGTTTATCTTCCTCATCCTCTGGGGGAGGAGGTTGGCGATCTGGTAGAGTCTTTCCAGATCGAAGATTGATCTCCTGGATCTCCACAGCATAGGTAGGGCATG
Organism: Pinus tabuliformis; assembly: GCA_031772625.1. NCBI lineage: Eukaryota > Viridiplantae > Streptophyta > Pinopsida > Pinales > Pinaceae > Pinus > Pinus tabuliformis. The sequence continues at coordinate 1,572,508,379 of CM062816.1, forward strand.
AGGTTTCCCCAGTGTATACCTGCTAGGCCTGTCTATTGTTGGGGTTCAGGTTCGGTTGAGCAGGCATTTTAGGTTGCATTGGAGGAGCAGGAGGTAATGGCTGAGGTTGAACTGGTGGTGGAGGCAGGATGGCAAGAGGAGTGTTGTATTGGGGCCTCCACCCCGACTGAGGTGCATTCCATTGAGGCTGTGGCTGGGCATGTGAATGATATGAATGAGAAGTAGGTTGAGTGGGGTACTGAGGTGGATAAGACCATGGAGGAGGCATGGACCATGAAGGATGAGCAGGGGGACCCCAGGAAGGCATAGGAGTCGATTGGTTTGGGCTGTAATAAGCTTGAGATGCCCCTTGCATCCCCTGCTGATAAGGTCTAGATCCTTGTGGCCTCCTTTGGTTGAGGTAATAGAGAGGTTCAGTGGGAGCTTCTGTCCCTTGGTACATGGCTTTAAACCCAGGTAAGGTTGGACACTGATTTGTGGGATGGTCCTCCTCACAAACGAAACATACTTCAACCGAATGCAATGGGCATTCGTTCTTAGGGTGTCTCCTTGTGCACCTAGGGCAGAAGACAGCCAAGGCTCTCTCATCTTCTTCTTTCTTCTGCTGGATTCTGAATGTGTCCAGCTGCATGGCAATGGTCTGTCTCACCTCACTCTTGAGATCTTCTAGTTGATTTGCAAGCTCATGTTTGGAGAAAGGAACACTAGTTGAGGGGAGGTTTCCTCTACCTCGTTTCCTAGCTGCCCTGGAGTGGTTTCTAAACACAGTTTTGATGTCCTCATAAGGCAGTTGGTAAATGTCCCCCCCAGCTAACATGTGAAGGGTATCTAAGAGGCCTTCAGGGACTCCTCGGAGCAGGACCAACTTGAGGGATTCAGGGTCAAGCGTGCACCTGGCCCGCTTATATCTTAGTTGGAACCTCTCCTCATAATCCTCTAAGGACTCATTATTTCCCATGGTCATCCTATTAAAGATTTCTCCCTTGGTTTCCTTAGACCTACAATAATCCCTGTACTTGGTATTGAAAGCTTGCTACATCTGAGCCCAAGTGGTGATACTATTCCCAGGTAAGCCCATGAACCAGCGTAATGCTGCATCCTTAAGAGTTGAAGGGAAGAGTTTCAGCTTTTTCTCATCTTCAGTATAGTCATAGGTTCTACAAAGGACAACAAACTCAAACAGGAAGGTATCAGGATCTTCAGTAGTCAGTCCATGGAAGTGAGGTAAGGCGGAGGGGCTAATGTTCTTCATTTTAATTTCTCCATTGGTCTCTCGGATGGGGAAGGCACCTTCTATTCTCTCATCTTCTCTTCTATTGTCAGCCATAGCTTCAGATGGAGTGGTCTCTAACTCTTCTTCTACTATAGGATCTTTGTATATCTCTGGATGTTCACCTATAGGTTCTTCTGGGTCACTGTCACCAAAGAAGAGAGAAGGGTGACTCAGTGATGTGGTGGGGGTGTTTGGTAGGAATTTGCCTGATCTATCTCGGTTCCTACGAGGCATGAAAGGGAAAAGACTTTCTTTTTTATTGTTTTTGCTTTTTCTTTTGTACCTGCAAAACTGAAACAGATTGATCTACAGCTAACTATAAAGATGCAGAATTAAACTGAAAGCAGGAAAGAACTAATCTACTCTGCTCAAATGAAATTGCAAGAATGGAAATGCTAGTCTACGCTTGCAGAAAGGAAATGCTAATCTACGCTTGCAGAAATGAAATTGCAGAAAGGAAATGCTAATCTATGAAAGCAGGAAATGCTAATCTATGAAAGCAGGAAATGTCTATGCTACTTTTGCAGAATGGAAATGAAATAAACTACTTAGCAGAAGATTGTAGTGGAAAATAGAAGAAAAGCGACAATCACCAATACTCTGACGCTTCCCCGGCAACGGAGCCAAAAAGATGGTGGGCTCCAGTATTGTAGCAATAATGCTACAACTCCTGGGGCTCCCTATCTCTAATTTTATCAACCCGGTAGTTCGTACAAACTTGGAAGCGACGGTGTTGTATGCACAAGTACTAGCTCTTGTCGCAGCTGTCACTTGGTCAGCTGGCACAAGTCTGCTAGGGCTCAAGCCAACTTCTATATGCTCTCAGAAGAAGCTTTCTAAATGATGGATGAAGGCTATCTCAAGGGAAATTGATCTACTTTGCAACAATGAACTGAAAGCCAACCAAAACATGGAAACCCTAGTAAACCCTAATCTGACTAGTTTAACCTCTATGATGCAATAGTGAGAGTGCAAATGTCTAAAAAGGATGCCATTACTTCTAATGATGTGAAATGCATGAACTCAAACTACTTCTATGAAAGAGAACATTGGTTTTGTATTTTTGCTTTAGTGATGGAGTGATTATGAATTTGTCTCTTATTAGGGTTTGGCTGTGCAGAGGTGGTGCGAAGGGAGAGAAAGCTTGGGAAAGGTCAGGATGGCTAGGAGAGGTCCCAGAGGGTCCCTAGCATTAGTCCACAGAGGTCTACAACATTCGGATGCTTGGCAACCAAGTTTGCAGGCTTCTACAGGATGTCTGCAGGGGATCCTACAGGAAACTAAGGAATTCTACAGGAAGTCTGCTAACTTCTACAAGATGTGCTGTAAGTGGAAGTTTTGGGTGATGGTGAAGGGATGGAATGGTTTGGGTGGATAGGTGAGGTGGAGATGGAACTTGTGATGACTTAGGGGCAGAGAAATAGGACAGAGAATGAGTGCACGAGGTTGGTTGGTGGATAGAAGGATGGCAGCAACGAAAGGTCAAAAAGATGAAGCTACGTGGCAATGGATAAGTTGGAGGGTAAACGAGTTGGACAGAGGCCGAGCAGGTGGCTTGAGGAGAGGTCAAGAAGAATAAGAAGGAAGTGGAATGATATGGAGCAGTGTAAATGAAACAAATGACTTATGTCTTGCACCAAAAACGAGAATTCATTAACCTATGATACCTGTGCCATTAAACCTATGAACAGCAATGTAAAACCGAGAAAAGAAACCGTGCATGGAATGAAAAATGTAGAAGTATGGTTCAATATCAAAAGTGCATGGATGGATCTTCAATGACTATGTTGCAGCTTGCATGGAAGTAAAAGACTGCGTTTCTTTTTGGTGGTTGATATGGACTGCACCACAATCCCTAAACAGAGATGGCAGTGATCTCTAACAACCTTTTTCTTGGAGCTCCTGTGTATTACAAACCTCCTATCAGAATCTAAATAACTGAAAGAAAAGTAACCATAAGCTAATCCTACTCAATCACGCAAAAACTAAATCAGCAGACTGTAAATTCGAATTGCATGTCAAAGTAAAGAAACAAAGTGCTGTAACGAAAGGAAAATAACACTACAAAACAGAGGAGGTCTATTGCTCTCAGGTTGGGCCCTAACCTGAGAGCTATAGCTCCCTTAGAAACTCAGAATCAGATCCAAATCTGCTTGCCTTTATTCATAATCAAAAGTCTAATGTCATGCCAAAACTGGCTTACAAATTAACAAAAACCGAGCTGTAACTCGTGCTCAGAGATTACAATAGCAATTCCAAAAGTCCAAAAAGCTTCTAACAAAGGCTACGGCCTCCATATTTATACAAAATGAGGATCAAGCTGGCTGCCTTCATTCATGGAGCTTGGCTGTCTAACTGAAAGTCAAACTGCTGTAAAACTGTTGATCCTGTAGAACGTGTTGGCTGCCTTTGAGCTCGGTGGGGAGAGCTGTTAGAGCTCGGAGTTTAGGTGAAAAGCACGAGGGAAGTCATTTAAAGTTGTAGACAACCTCCCTATAAACATGCGATGCCACCTTTGTTGTCTCCTTGTCTCCTTTTGCGTGGTCTTTTGCTCTCTTTAATGCCAAGAACCTGAAATCATCATGTATTAGTCACATAGATATAATGCCTGCCCTTCTTCCTACAAACAACACAAATATACTAAGAAATGAATGCATAAGTGGTAAAAGATGAATGGTTGAACAAGGTGAGTAGGCCAATATGAGCCCAAATTGTACCAAAAATTGGGGCTCATCAGTACACATCAATGTGCTTGGTCTTGCTTTGATAAGTTGGATTTGTAGCCAAGTGAATAACACTTTGACTGTCACAGAGCACATTCACTCTCTCCTGCATCCTTCCAATCTCATCAAGTAGACCCTTTAACCAGATTGCTTCTTTACTGGCATCTGAAGCAGCTATATTATGCTTCGATAGTGGACAACAAAACTATTTCTTGAAGCTTTGACATCCAACTAATTGCTCCACCTGCAAGAGTAAAGACAAACTATAGTAGATCTCCTTTTGTCCAAATCACCTGCATAATTAGCATCTACATATCCAAAAACTAATCCTTCACTACCATTAAAGATGATTCAATGGTCACTTGTGCCTCTTAGATATCAAAGCACCCATTTCACTACTTGCCAATGTTCTTCACCTGGATTTGCCATGAACCTACTGACAACTCCAACTGCATGTGAAACGTCAGGTCTTATATATACCATCGCATACATTAAGTTTCCTACAACATTTGCATATGGTACATGAGACATATACTGCTTTTCTTCATGAGTTCTAGGACTCAAAACCGACGAAAGCTTAAAATGGGAAGCTAATGGAACATTAACAGGTTTCACATTGTTCATACAGAACTTTTCAAGTACTCTTTCCACATATTTCTGTTGTGATAACCAAATCTTACCATTTTTTCTGTCTCTGTGTATCAGATCCATGTCCAAGATATGTTTTTCTGCTCCAAGATCCTTCATATCAAACGCTCTAGAAAGCTGATTCTTTAACTTGTTGATCTCTTCCATGCTTTTTCTTGCAATAAGCATATCGTCAACATACAAAACTAAGATAATGAATATGCCACTGAAACTCTTGAAGTATACACAATGATCATACACACTTAGACTAATAAATTTTTGCCTCACCATGAAGAAGTCAAACTTCTTGTACCATTTCCTGGGAGACTGCCTCAGGCCATAGAATGATTTCCTAAGCTTGCAAACAAATCTTATACTGTGACCTTGTAGAAAACCTTCTCACTGTTCCATATATATCTCTCCATCCAAATCACCATGTAGAAAAGTTGTTTTAACATCTACCTGTTCTAACTCAAGGTTAAGTAATGCAATTAGTGCCAACACAGTATCAATAGAAACAAGTTTCACAACTGGTGAAAAAATCTCATGAAAGTCGATACCTTCAACCTGGGAATACTATTTTTCTACCAGTCTCGCCTTATACCTTTGGATACTTCCATCAACTTTCTATTTAATTTGAAGACCCATTTGCATCCAACAAGACTTATCCCTTCAGGAAGTTATACAAGATCCCAAGTATTGTTCTTGGCTAAGGAATCCATTTCTTCTTCCATAGTCCTTTTCCATTTTTCGCTATCTGTATCATATATTGCTTCTTAATAACAATAATGTTCCCCATCTTCAGTAATCAAATCAAAAGATGAAGCAGAATCTTCATACCCTTTTAGAGTTTTTCTTTCCCTTGTAGACCTTCTTAGAGTGACTGGTTGTTGAACTGGTTCAGAAAATTCAACAGCTTCCTTTGTATCCTCAACGCCTTTTCCTCCGGAAGTCTCTCCTTCCTTTTGAATTTCAAAGAAAGGTCTAGCCTCCAACTAAATTTGTTGATTTGACGATACTTGTTCCTATTCAATTCTTTCAACATTTGATTTTAAAAGAGAAGATTCATCAAATGTTACATCTATCCTAATGACTATCTTCTGTGACGTAGGATCCCACAACCTGTACCCTTTCATCGCATAGTCCTACCCAACAAAGACATAACATTTCGATTTTGGATCTAATTTTGAACGCTGATTTTTAGGAATAAGAGCATAAGCATCACAACCAAATATTCTTAAATGTGAATAATCACAAGACTGACCTGATCAAATTTCTTCATGAATTTTACAATTAATTGCTACTAAAGGTGATTTGTTAACTAAATAACAAGTAGTGGACACTGCTTCTACCCACAACTCCTTTTGCAGGTTAGCATTGTTGATCATGCTTCTGGATCTTTCCATAAGAGTTTGATTCATATGTTCAGCAACACCATTTTGCTAAGGAGTATAAACAACAGTTTTGAGTCTAACAATTCCTTCATCCTTACAGTGTTGTTCAAATTCTAGAGAAGTAAATTCACCACCGTCAATTCTTGAACATTTAATTGATTTGTCGGTTATTTTTTCTACCATTGCTTTAAATTGTTTAAAGACATTGAATACATTAGCTTTCTTTTTCAGCATAAAGACCCAAACTTTATGGGAGAAATCATCAATAAAAGTTAAAAAATATAGAGCACCTCCATATGATACAATAGGAGATGATGCTCACATAGCAGAATGAATATAGTCTAAAATTTCTTTACTATTATGACTTCCAGTTTTAAATATCTATTTACACTATTTTCCATACACACAATGTTTACACAAATCCAACTTCAAGGATTTCAAAACAGGAAGTGATTTACATTTCATCAGTACCTGAAGACCTTTCTCACTCATGTGACCCAATTGTTGATGCCATAGGCGAGTACCTTCTTCTTCTTTCTCTGACACAATCATTGCTTCACTGATATGAGTACTTCCTTTGAGTCTGTAAATATTTCCAACCTTTTCTGCTTTCATAACAACTTGGGCGCCTTTAGAGACTTTTAGCACTCCATTCTGACCTATAAACTTATAACCATCTGAATCTAACACTCCCAAAGAAATCAATTTTTTCTTCAAATCAGATACATGTCTAACACTAGTTAATGTTCTAAATGTGTTATCATACATTTTAATCCTAATATTTCCCTTCCCGACAGTCTGACATGATACATTATTACCCATAAACATAGAACTACCATTTACATCTTCATATGAAGTAAATCAATTTCTATATGGACACATGTGATGAGAAGCACTAGAGTCTAATAGCCAACTTTCAAAATCCTGAGAGACATTACACACAGGTCAACTTTCATCTATCATACATAATTCTTCAGCAGATAAAACTTCACCTATCATACCTGAATCAACCTGATTTGATTCCTTATTTGGATTATCAGACTCTTTTCATTTCCAATAGTCTTTCTTGAGGTGTCCAATTTTATTGCAGTGTCAACATTTTTCCTTACACTTCTTTCCCTTTGATTTTGATTTGGAAGACCCCCTTGCTTTTTCTCCTCTCTCCTTTGACCGTCCTCTGGCTATCATGGCTTCTGGTGAAATTGTCTCGATACTGGATTTCCTCCATACTTCTTCAGATAAGAGAGCTCCCACAACTAATTTAAATTTCAAAGAATCAGCAGTGCTCAAACTAATTGAAGTTACGAAGTGGTCCCACGACTCAGGCAAAGAACACAACGACGTTATAGCTTTGTCTTCTTCCTAAATTTTAACTTCCATATTTGTCATATAAGTGTATTAAAAATATTTAAATGTTCTGCAACTTTTCTACCCTCCTTCATCCGAACACTGTACAATTGCCTTTTCAAATAAATTCTATTGTTTAACAACTTTTTCATATATAGCTTTTCTAGTTTTTCCCATAAACCTACAATTGTAGTCTCTTCAACAATGTTGAAGACAACTTCATCCGCCAGGCATAACCTGATGGTACTGAGAGCTCGGGCATCCAAGTCCTCCCAATTTGAATCTGTCATGCTAGCAGTTTTCTCCTTTGCCTCGTCTAGAGCTTTGTACAACACCCGTTGCACCAAAAAATCCCTAACTTCAGTTTCCATAGAGAAAATTTGTTATTTCCGGTGAATTTCTCCACCTCAAACTTTGCATTCATCATCTTGGCCATTTCTTTCCTCCTAGGTTTCAGTCTGCGAACTAGGGTTTCTTAACAATAAAATTGGTTTGTCTTCTTCCAACAAGGGTTTTCCAATTTTTCTATCCACAAAATCAATTTCAAAATTTTGTTCCTTAATTAAAATAATTTTTCAAATTGACTAAAAAATAAATAAAAGAAAAAGAAAAAAAATCTACAATAGTTTTCTGGAAGAATTCCCTTTAATTTATGTTTCCTTGACAAAAAAAACCTTTTTTTTCAATGAGCCCTTTTCTTAAAATATTTCAAAAATCCTAAGACTGCCTCGAATACATAGAAATTTATGTACTTATTTTTTAAAAACTTCAAATCATATGCTCAACATAGTTAAAAAAGAAACTGATTTGTTTTCTTCAACTCACAGTTTTCCAATCTATCCACTCCAAACAAAAAAAACCAGAATTCATTTTTTTTTTATAAAAATGCCTCTGATGTTTCTTTCTCCTCTGCATTGGACCTTTGATTTTTTCGGCAGAAGCCTCTAAAAAAACAATGGGCTAGATAATCAGATTAATCAGCCTCTATGCAGTTTTCTCCCTCACATTCAGCGGAAATCCCTCTTCAACAAAAAAAAGGTGGAACACGGGCTATGGTGTAATCTGCTCTGTCAGGCAGTGAAACGACGACGTCTTTCATCATATTTCTACCAAACACTTTCACCTTTTCTTATGCAACATATCCCCTTCTTCACACATAAATAGCCCAGCCGTAGTGTATTTGAGGGTTGCTTTCGTCTTTTCTTATGCATCATCTCCCCTTCTTTCACAGAAATGACCCAGCCACAACGCTTTCACCTTTTCTTATGCTCTTCGAGAGCTTGGGCTCCCAATATTCACGATGTCTCCTCAATTCAACTTGGCTCCAATACCAATTGTTGGCCCAAGCAGCAAATTCACCAAGAACCAAGAATTATATAGATGAAACTGAATATAAGACTCAGGTAAAAAAAACACAAGATTTTTACGTCGTAAAACCTTGACAAGGTGTGATGGAAACATCCACGGGGAAAGGGATTGGATTTTCTATTAAACCAACAATGATTCTCCTTATTACAATATTTTAAGCATTCATCATTTTATAGGAGGCTCCTCCGTTACATAACAGTTGTTTCGTTATAAAACCAACTTGGCAGTAAATACAATTTTACACATATTTACAATTAGTTGTCAAATTCCAACACATCCAAATGGAAGTGCACTATCCAAGATGGTAGTATCACGACATGGTCGACTTGTATTATATTCTAATGATGATTTGAATCTGCTTCTTTACTCAATCAATAGGAAACTTCTTGCAACTTCTGAAACAAATGGTCGTATTATTTGCATGGAGCTTAGCAGTTGTGGTGAATTCTTGGTTTGTTCAGTGGATAAAGCACATATAATATTATGATCTACGCATTCACTTGAAATTGTAAGTGATATGATGCAATGGGAAAATTTATTTTGACATTGAGTGTGAAATCAGAACATTGTTTCTTAGTCGGGTGACAATATGGGAGCCTCCTCGCTATTCATTAGAAACTCCCCAGCAGCATAAGAGTAGTCTTCTTCAAAAAATTAAATCAAGGACGTTTGCAATAGGGTCACTAAGTTGGTGATTTATGGATTCAACAAACAACATAGAATGGCCAGCTGAGCAATGGGATATAGTTGCTTCAAGTCTTTTATTTCAAACTATCAAATCATAGGCATTTGTAGCACAATGTAGCTAAGTTGGAAAATCAGTTTTGGAGTGATAAAATGGATCCAGCATTCAGCATACATTAGACCAACGAATCCATTGCTTACAATCGATTCAAGTTATTTTATCAAAGCTTCAAATCTCAAGAGTTTTCATGGTAACTATGTTGGCAGCTTTGTTCAAGTAATACAGTGGATCTAGTATCCAAAATACATTGGTCATTTGAGCCATGATTCACAGTTTCTTAAGGTCCTTTTTCTTTTCTCATATTTGTTTTCTCGCCCAAATGATCATATGTTTGATTAGTATGGTGTAGATGGGCATTTATTTCTGATGTTATTTTAACAGCAGATGATTTCCACATGCCCCGGTTTACTCATGCAAATTTCGTTCTGAAGAAAAAAATACAAATCAAGTGAATCTCTTATTCTAATGCACTAATGGAAATATTCGTTTAAATATTGGTTGATGTACAAGATACCAAAATGTGACAGATATATGCAACCTTAACTAACATTATAGTTTAGTTTGGTTGAGAAGGTCATTTTTCAGAATGTCATCTAGTTCCTTCCCTTGGATAATTTTTTTTCTCTCCTCTTTCATATGGTAGAGAACAATAAATGAAGTTGAAGAAACTTGGATTGTATTCACTTCACATGGCTTATGTTTTTTTTTTCTCTTATATAATGTGTACATGATCCTTGCAGAGGTGGAACTACAACATGTTCTGAAAGGTTCATAGATTGATACATAAATGTGCCTTAAGACCGTTTGACTTGGTATTGGAAGATTAGCATAAGCTTCTAAAAGGACAAATGAGTGACCATGCTACATAAATTTAGTCTACACAGTGAAATTATTTTGTGGATGTTGGCAAGAGAGAATGATTTGGCTACCTTTTGTATCATTCCAAGTGAAAATAGAACTGGAATGACCTGCTGAGCTGTTGCGTGATGCCTGAAACTTAACCTAGATACTTGTAACAATTTAACAATCAACTGTACATTTGTCTACTATAATTTATTGCCAAATTCTAAAAATTATTTTAATCCATGGTGCAAGTATGTCTCTATGTCTTTGGTCAACATTTCAAACTCTCGCTAGGGGTGCATGTGTATGGAGATATGTATCATGTGGGTTAATTTTTTTATTTTTATTTTTACTCCCATCTTTTTCAGGAATTCTCATAGATGTTGGATGTTGTACACTATTGTTTGGCCAGTTTTCACCCTTATTTAAAAACAATCTTGCAGACTAGAGAATCTAGCTAGTAGTCTCTGCAGTTGATGTAAATATTAACTTTGAAGTCACAAGAAACTTCAAATCTAGCCAAAATGTTGCTATTATAATTATTGGATTGTTTATATGAAGTTCTCACCAATCAGAATTGTCCATAATATCTTCATTTTCAATAGACTTTTTAGACAAAGTAAATTATAAAACTAAAGTGTTGTTCTACATTGGACTTTAAAGTGCAGATTTTTACTTTATAAGATGCATTGAGTACAAGTCCTATTACTCATGTAGTTAATTGAATGGAAAAATTATACTAATGATGTCTATCTATAACTGAAGCCAACAAGACTGGCATTAATGCATCACACGCAACTAACAAGACTGGCATTAATGCAATGCACGCAACTAAAGAGATTTACCCAAAAAATATAAGTCCATTTATCATAAACAAGAGGCATAAGTTTCCCCAAATCAACATATGCCTTCTTTTGTTGCAGTTTACTTGCAAAGAGAACTCATGAAAAATGTTCTCGTTTTCTTTGTGATGAATGTAGCGTTCTATGGCATGATGACATTACCATGTGGTCATTTTTTTTTGCTGCCGATCATGAATTTCGAACAAAGCTTTGGTCCCTTTATGATCCTAGTACTGGAAAAACTATGTCCTTGGATCCAAAAACAAAGATTGAAGTCCCGGAAGATAGATTTGGACTATATTCTTATGACATTGTGGACCCTGATCTGATTATTCTTGGAGACCATATTGATGCTACTATAAATTCAGGAAATTCTAGGGAACCTGCTTTCAATGACAAGGGCTAGTGTGTGGGAATTGCATTTCAATCACTTAAACATGAAGATGCAGAAATTATTGGATATGTTATACCAACTCCGGTTATTACACACTTTATCACAAATTATGAACGCTCGGGAGACTAGACAAAATTTCCCATGCATGGAATAGAATAGCAGAAAATGGAGAATCCTGATTTGCATATTGCAATGGGAATGTTGTCTAACTAGAAAGGTATTCATGTAGGAAGGCTAGAACCAACAGCTCCAACAGGTACCTGTTGGCTGGGATAAGCTTGTCGTTTCTATAATATCTGTGGAAACTGGAAAAGTAGTTGCAAGAACTAACAAGGCTCTAGTTCGAAGTGGGAGTTGCCAGTGATCCGAAGCTGTGTCAGAAACTGTGCACTTTTTGCAAGATGATGCATCAAAAGGTCTCGAGGAAAAATTGTTCAAGTTTGTTGTTTCAATGAGATCTTCTCGCTCAGGCATTCTTAGAGAAGCTACAATAAACTTGGGTGACTATTTGAGTTCAAATTTTCCAGTTTCCATTGCTCTGCCACTGAAGAAGTGCAATCATGGAACTATTGTGAGTGTCAAAATTCAGTGCCTTAATCGAAGAGCAGGATCTAGAAAGTTTGAATGATGTAAAGAAGGTGCCATTGAATAGGATGATCAAAATTCTGTTTCAAATGATATCAATAAGAGATATGAAGGTTCTGATCTTATACTCGCTGGGAGTGTTGGATCCTCATCTGGAAGTCACTTGGGTTATAGTTTTCAACAAACTAAGGATGGAGCTTCTTCACCTGCAACCTCATGACATAGCTCAACCTCGACAAAGTTTTTATCATTTGGAAGTAGTATAGAAAATAGCTTACCCGGACAACAAGATTCAACTAGCTCTCGAGATGGCAGTGTAACAAATAGGAGAGGAAATGGCCAGAATTCGTCTAAATCAAGCCCTTCATCTTTCAATGGAATGGGTATTGGTGTAATGGTTAACCCGCAAAATAGTTACAGGAGTGATCAACTCAAGGTTCTCAAGGGAGCATAGAAAATGTTAACAGGGGCATGCATCTGACAACTTTTATGAGAGGCGATGACCATTCAAAAGGTTCCTTGGAAGCTACCGAGGCCACAATTCAAGAACTCTGTAAAGAAGAAATGATGTGGGAAAGGTAGAACCAACAACTCTAGTAGCAAAATTCTTGACATCGTAAGATATTCTTCTCAGTTTTGATGGAATTGATATTGCTAATGATGGAATTGTTCCTTTCAGGTGTGGTGAGCGCATAGGTTTTAGCTACATGTTTTCAAAGAAGTACACAGGAGAGCATGCCAACGTCAAAATTATATGTGATTTTGAGTATCATGAATTTGATATCGAGCTTTCTACTCACAAATGCCTAGTTCTTGCACATATAAAGGGGAAGGCTCCATCTTATTACATCATAGCTAGATTTGTATTTTCAGCTTTGTCTGTGCCATACCTTCATTTTGAATATGCAAAGGATTATGACTACGACATTCTAGTAAAACTGTTGGACAAGCTACTACTTTCTATGGCACGAACAAAATATGAATGGTTGGTGGTGATTTCTTGAGTCCTGGTTATAGATATAAATATTGGTTGTGAGTATATTGTAAATACATAGGTCCTGGCTTCCAATGGAGTGCATGTAAAAATCTCAGGCATCTTGCAGACATGGTGGAAAACTGTGAGGATGACTTTCTGAGATATGACCTGGAGAATCAATAGATTGTTGTTTTGGCAACAACAAAAAAATTGAAGGAAGCAACTCCTGATATTCTTGCAACACATTGCATAGCTTCAACTATGTCTAATGATTTGAAAAGATGAATCAATTTTCCAAAGGTGATGTTCCTTACATTCTAATCTGGTTATTCAAATGAATACTTTTTACTACTTCCACGACATGATAGGAAAGATGTTAGGTTGGGGATATCAAGAGGGTACTACTCTCTTTGGTTTTGGCTATGACCTTCGATAAAGTAACAAGCGTCAAGGTCCAGATTTTGAACCTAAGCTCTGATACCACGTGAGAGGACCCAACTATAGGTCCTCTAACTGCTACTACACTCATTCAAATAAATTTCTCTAATTTTCATAAGGAAAATTTCAAGTTTATAAAAAATCATAAGCATAACATAAACTAATTTAATCTACAACATGTATAACTTGTAACAATTTACAAAACTAAAATAAATGACGGATAATACCTATTCCAATAGCTTAGTTGAGATGCTCCTGAGCTCCATTCTCCTCTTGACTACCCAACTGGATTTGTCTCCTAGCCAACTAGGAAGTAATCCCTAGCCCAGTGAACGTCCATAGGTTCCCTAGCCCTCTAAGCCCAAGTCCAACTAGATGTAGTGTGTCAAAATTTAACAAACACTCTCTAGATCCAAGTTTGACCTCCCTCCTCTTTCTCCACATCCCTCCTCCAAAACAAGATCCTCCAAAACAAAACCAAATCAAAACCAATACCAAGGATCCCCTCTCTTCCTATCATCCTTCCCCTTTTATGCCCCCTTCTCTTCTCCACCTCAACCACTTATGATTAATGTCATAACTACCCCCTCATCCTTACATTTGACTTATCTTCTCCCAAGTAAATTTGAGAGGACATTTTTGGGATGAGATATGAATATATAATTTGGTAATTAATTGGAGAGGACCATGCCTTCTGCCAAGTAAATTTGAGAGGACATTTTGGGGATCATATAGGAATATATAATTTGGTAATTAATTGGAGAGGACCATGCCTTCTCCCAAGTAAATTTGAGAAGACATTTTGGGGATATGGATATTTAAATTGGAATAAATGGAAGGAGGTCATATCCTATCAAAATTTAAATTTGAGGAGGTAAGTTGGGAATTGAATAATAACAAAATTTATATCAATAATAAATTTATAGCTTCACCAATGTAGGTATGTACTAATATTTCTTGATAATTATAAGTCAATATTTTAAGGAAATTTAAACACTAGTAAAATTTGCATGATAAGAGTAAGTAGGGCATTACAAAAGGCATGACAATGGGAGCTGCTAAGAAAATATTCAATGTCATGATAATGTGTTCCTAGATTAGAATTGTTATCTAGATAGGATAAGAAGATAGAGTTAAATCAATTTTTTTGTATTTTTCACTTAAAAAAAGGGATACTTTTAAGATTTACTTATTTACTATTGATAAAAAACAATTAGTTTATGTTTTATGGTTGGCTCGATCCATGCAATGGATAACTCATGCATTGAACTTGGTCATGGAATTTTTGAGGATGTAAACTTATTTATTTCCATGTAATACAAGGTAGAAGGGGTTGGTTGTTTGGTGAACTGATTGGAGCATAACTGTGTGTGGTGTGATCTATTTTCAATAAATAAAATACTCAGTGCAAAACTTTTCCAGTTATCATTTAGAGATTCTTGTGGTACCTTATTTCAAATCTATGTTTCTCTTGTGTACTAGCTTTTAACTGATTTTTATTCTGTCTATTTTTGAAAGGTGCAATGGAACAACTTTTCTATGATTCATCATGCATGCTCTAGTACAACTATGTTTTACTATTTCATATGAAATGAAATGTATTATGCTTATGTTTATCTCGTTCTTCTAAGTACTCAATCATAAAATTAGTAGACATAATTCTCATATGCTCTATTACATGTGAATGAGTGTTTTTATATGTTTTATTTCCCAATTTACTGCAATTATTATCAATTCGAAGTATGTACTTGAAAAGCCTTTGTCTCAGTAGTTGTTTGATACATGCACTAGTATAATGAGTTAATAATATTATGGTCACATGCACTAATTTCCTATATTCCTCCACCAAGATTCCACTAAACTTTACAAATCTTCTTTCGATCTGGTCTCTGTCAAATTATGATCTTTAGAGTCCTCTGTCTTTAGATTTGAGTGAGGGAAACCCCTTTGGCTAGAAAGGACTAGTTTCTAGTCCAAAGTCATCTTGTGGTTACCTCTATGGCCATTTCCTCAGACTAAAGGGGTTTACTGAGTGTTAACAATTTTGATGCAAAGGCAAGCTCCTACTCATTATTACATCTGATCTTTTGGAGGCTCCAACCGACAAGAAGTTGTTACCTCAATTTTCTGCAAGATGCAACTGCAAGGAAGCTCCAACTCCCATGTGTTTTATGTATGTTACAACACACAAGAGTGTTATAGACATTTTTGTGCCTTACAACATTGAGCATGAAATGTCCATAAACTAAGGGATCCAAAGTCCCTAAACATGTTGTTCCTCCCCCTATAGGAACAAGGCTAACTAACCACAGCAATTCACAGAAGTTCTCCACCTGAAAACACTCAAAAACAAGCCAATTCTGGATCATGTCAACTGCTCCACTGAGCATCTACGCTGAATGTCAACTGCTACACTGGCTACCTGCGTTGAATATCAACTCCAACACTAGCTACCTGCGCTGAGCGAGTTTGGACATGTGGCAGAGTCATTCCTCAAGGTGTCAATGCCCAGGAAGCTTCCAAAATGACACTTGCATCAAGGAATTCAACTGGTGATGAGTAAGAGGTTCCAAATCTCCAAGTGGAAGTAAGAACCTCCAAGTGGACTCAAGAACTGAGAGAGGGAGAGGACACTAGTCAGATCTCAAGCTGACTCATCCTCTCTCCAAAACATCTATATATAGATCTCTCCTACATGAGATCTGGATGCTGGAATTTGGTGATTGCAAAGAATTGTTGTTGGTTTGTGGCTGGAAACATTGGGTGCTTAATGCTTTGAAGGGAGCTGAAGAAGGAATTCCATTCTGCTGGGAAGGAGATGCTGGATTGGATCCCTATGGGTTGTATCTCTTCCTGAACCCTGTTACTTATCAATACAGCTAACTTGATTCTTTCCTATATGCTGGTGTATTTTGTATGATTGCATTAGTATATATGATTTGCTTCTAATCCTGAATCATTTATGAATATGTATATTTGCCTTTGTATTGTGTTCTTCTCTTGTCGCAAGTAGCTATTCTCTTGTCATAGGTATTTGTTCTCTTGTGATCTCGTGGGATTCAAGTAGCTGTTCTCTTGAGCAAGCGAGGAGACAAGTAGCTGTGGACACACAAAGAGAAGAGGATCTAGATTGAGGGACAACTGGAAGACAACGGTAAGTCTACCAATGTCCCCTCTTTCACATTTCATAAAGGAAGAAATCATGATAGTTATATTCGTTTGTTGCTAAGGCGCTGTCACACCTTAGGTGGATAGGATCGTCCTGCATAGGCATTTTTCCCCACAACAAATTGGCGACTCCACTGGGGAAGAACTTGTTTATTCATTTCATTTGTGTTTCCGTCATTTGTTTACTTCATAGACTTGACAGCAACTATTGAACTGCATCTTTCCCGGATGCAAAGTAGAAAGTTGTTGCTTTGATCCAGTTGTTGGACTTGTCTATGATCTAAACTAAATCCACAAATGATTTGATGATCCTTGTGATAGTCCTTAGTACCCTATCAAAGTATCCCTTTGTTTATACCTTGCTCGTGTTTCTGATTTGGCCTGAAACAATTGATTTTTGAGCATTTTATGACCCAGAACCCAAGGGAAACGAGAGTTTCTCTTTCAGCGCAACTGCTGTGAAGGCAGTCTGCATTTCAACGCAGGTCCCGAAGGGGCTACCTACACTGAATGTCAAGTCCTCAGTGTTGAGGTTGCGCTGAACCAGTTTAGCCTTGTGCAGCTGGGGTTCTTTGTCCTCTGTTGCCCTGTTTTGATCTCTATTTTTGCAGCCTTTAACCAGCATAGGCACCAGTCTGATAAACCTTTTCTTTGCTTAGATTCCGCCTCTTTTTTTTTGTACAAAAAGATTGTGAATGTTTTTATGTGTTTGTGGCGTCATTTACAGTCTTCCTTTGCATGAGTAAAGTAGTCATTCTGTAGCCTTTGATTCAGATCTGATTGATAGTGATCTTAGAAGAGAGTTCATTGGCTGTTTTTCAGATTGATTATAGTTTTACTTTTGCTTATTGGTTTGAATTTGTCTCTTTCAAAGTGTCAAAACAAGTCTTTATTTCGAAAATTGCAAAGTGATTGTAATCTCTTCTACCCTTGTTGATTTCGAAGAAAGTGAACTTGTTTGTATTGATCATCTTAAAAGCAAATTCAAAATTGTGCAAAAAGCTTTCTTTGTAGGCATTTATACTAAGAAAGTGGAAAACAAACACCTGCATTGTGCATTTTGCATTTGATAGTTTGCATGTTGGATTTAGGGAAAGTGCATTAGAGTGTGCTGATTGCTCTTTGAGAAAAGATAGTGTTATTCTTTTCCCTTAGTAGCTAGGATTTTCAAAGTTGAAAAGATAATAAAGCTTGCTTATCATCTTAGACTGCATTTAGGAATTTGTATCATACATCTCGTGGTGAACCTTGAAAGGCAAACTTTAAAAAGATCAACCTAAAATAAACTGAATGAACCTAACAACGCTTTGTAACATAACGCACAACATAGAGGTCTAGGCTAGAGACGTGTTCCGGCGTCGTTAAGCCTAGTGACTGTCGATCTCGAAGAAGGTGGGTGATTCCTCCTGAGAGATGATAGCGCTAGTACGGATTGTGCTCCCGCGTACCGTCGCGTATATATTGGGAGACCCCTATAGGCATATATCTTTTATCCTTAGGAAGCCGTGTCGGCCGCCCTATTGATCGCAATGCAGTGAACACAGCATTCACGAAGATCGACCACCCGTACCGTAAAAAGTACTCTGTGGTTTTGCAAAAAGTTTGGCACACCCTCTGCCTAGATCTCCAGAGCAGTTTCTTTTGGCCTTTTTCATACTCTATAACAGAAAAAGTCCATCCGAGCATTTGTCACTTCGAGCTCGTTAAAACATCGAAGGAGACTAGAGTCATCTTTAGCTTTTTCTCGACTCTTTAAAACTGAAAAAGCAAGTTGTGTCTAAAAGCGTCGTTAACAATTTATTTTAAACGGAACAATCACCCTTTAATTCCTGCGTTGATCTTTAGGTTGAAAAGATGGAGCACACCAACCAAGGAGTTCCCCTTGGTGGGAATCCTAGTCCCTTCTCCTCTTGGGGAGATGTTGGTGCACCCCACATGGCCACATTGTCGCTTCCAGGACTGACAATTGGCCTACCAGTTTGGCTCTTTTCAACCAATGTCGTTCAGAATACCACCATTCCTGAACAGTCGAGTCAACAGTTAGATCAGACAAGAGTTGCCTCCCAGCCTTCAACTTCATCTTCCTCCCCTCCTTCCTCTTCGCTTGAAGGGACTGGTCGAATTAAAAACCAGGTTCCTAAGGAGAAGAAGGAGAAGAAGAAGAAGGAGAAGAAGAAGAAGGAGCCTAAGGCGACTGGGGGCAAACAAATGTCATCTAACAAAAATCCACACATCGCACTCGTAAGACCTAAATCGCCATGCGTCATCTGCAGGGGAGACCACTTCCGTAGAGATTGTCCCTGTATCCCGCGGATACTAAGGGACTGGTCCCCCGTTTGCACAATTCGGTAGCATCGACCTCTGATAGCCATGTTGACTGCTCACCGTCAACTAGTGGGAGTGAAGCTCCAGGACAGAATGGGAGAGCTAAATTTCCCTACAGACTGTGTGAAGGCGATCACGCCATCCACCGTTGTCCCTTCTTAGACGAGGAAAAAAGAGTTCTGGAAGATCGCCCAATTTTATGAGCGCATCTCCCTCCTGGATATCAAAGACTCCTGCCAAGTCCCTCACTAGTTGAGAATCCGGCCGAGCCACTTAAGTGGTCAGCCGAAGCACCTGTCATTGAAGAAGAATCATCTGGATCCGTGCCTGACGAAATTCAAAAGGTTGATACGGCAGTTGACCCGGTTTTTCCTTCAGAGGCTCCATCTTCGAATGACACCATCACAGAGGAGAATAAAGACGACACCGTCCAGATTCTCTTCATCAGCACCGACTCTGATGATCAAGGGGGAAATGCCACCATTCCTTTATCGCAGGAAGGAAGTTCATCGGAGCGATATCCGGTCGTATATTCAGTCCCACCACCAAGCAACCTGGTTGTGTCCTTTGATTGGAACCAACTAGGCAGACCCCGGTTGCCAGCCAGTATACCATTCAGAATTATTTGTCAAATATACAGAATGGTAATGGCTGACATTATCATTGATGAAGGGGCATCTGTGAGTATCCTTTCCTCTATTGCTTGGAAAGCGCTTGGTTCGCCAGCGCTTTTACCTGAGATGAGAAATCTATCAGGTTTTGATAAAGGAACCAGTCGACCTTTAGGGATCCTCCCCAATGTGCCTATAACATTGAAAGGGAAGACCGTTCAAATGAACGTGATGGTCGTTCAAGGACACTTGGATTATAACCTACTCCTTGGACGAGACTATATATATTGCATGGGAGCTGTAGTCTCCTCACTCTTTAGAGTAATGTGTTTTCCGCATGAAGGAAGAATGGTCAAGCTCGTAGATAAACTTTCGTTTCCCGGATCACACATCGCAAATAGTCATGTACCATCCCTAAATGGTCTATTCATGCAAGAAGTTTCTCAACCCACGGTCCGTCCTCCTGATGAGTGCGAGTAATCCGGGAGGATATGACTGGAACCCAGGGGGCATGCGTCCTGGCCTGTTTCGGCAGGAGAACTTTGGGTATAGGGTAGGTTTCCGCGGGAGAATATGACTAGTCCGTACCCCGTCCGTTATTTGGAAGAGGGGTTGTTCTGGAATAAGATTCTTTTGTCAAAGTTATGTGAGGAGGCGGGGGTCGTCACTCACCTCTGTCTATTTCGGTAGACATTGCCAAGGAAGTGTTTTGTTTGAAAGATTAACGAGACAATCTTTGGGTAACCTGAAAGAGGTAAGCCTCTCTCGATTAAAACAAATGTTTTGGCGGAGGGTAAGTAGAGGTAACCTTGAAACTCTGTTTTATACCTGGGGGCATGCAAACCTTTTGGAGTGCAAGCAAGGGGCGACTATTTATTTTTTAAATTTTTAGGTCCTCCCTTTAAACATGTAGGTCTAACCCTTTAAACTCATAGGATTAGCCGTTTCCGAACTTTCATAAAGAAAGGATGGGGAGCAAAGCTTAGTGAGATGAAGCTCCATAAAAAATAGAATCTTGATGAGAGACTCTTATCAAATGACTGGGTAATCGAGCAGTTTTAGCATAAAGTTCATGCTCGTTAAAAAAATAAACGCAAGATTCGAGCAGTTTTAACGTGGTCTTCATGCTCGTTAAAAAATAAATATAAGCAGTGAGCAAAGTTTCCTCCAGTGTTTAAGCTCATTTTTAACTAAAAAATGAACCTATCCCGGTAAATAACCACTGTGAATGTAATTTTATCAGCCGTTAAAGCCTTGGTCGTGTTTGCACCTGCCACCTCCACTTTTCATTTGGCCGATCGTTCACCTCCATATGATTGTTTACCCATTTTGAGGAACAGCTGCAAAGAGTGATTTCACCTAGCCATCCTTGTGACACTGCCGTGATTGGAAAATTCCAACCTGTACCTGGAATCAGTTGCTATCCCTGTTTATCACTCGTTCCTCAAAAGACGAGTCTTCTTTAAGCTCTTTTCAATTGACTCGTAAAATATGAAAAGATTGCCGAGTTTTGGCCTTCCAGCTTGTTAAAGGACAGGAAGAGCTATCCCTCCTCTAGATTTTAATCTTTTTGGACCTGAGGGACTATTGCACAAAAAGGTCGAGCGCTTGTTTTATTCGGCTCGTTAAAATTATCGAAAACTCATCCCTTATGTATCGTTTTATACTTTTTCGGACTTAAGGGATTAGATGACGAAAAAGGAATTTTGCAGTTAACTTTATGTACCTTTTCAGACTCTCTAAAAATGAAAAGGACCGAGTTATCCTTGTCGTTAGACTCGTTAAAATTATTAAATAGCGACAAACTTGTCTTTAGACGAGAACGAGTTTCACTATCGCTAAGCTCGTTAAAACATAGCAATGGGCTTGCCGAAGGGCAGGTTATAGAACAAGCATATGTTATCCTCCTCAAGCTTGACAAAAATAAAGAGGTACTGGTAAGCAATGACTGGGGAAAAATTGGGAAAAATCAAGAAAACTTTGATGGTAGCAGGTCGCTCTTGAACATGACACTTTTCCTCCGTACCACATTCGGGTTGGGTTGTTTCATTCACCGGACACATCACCATGGTCTCGCCATACCATCCATATTTGGGGTAATGCTACCAATCCATCGCATCAGTGTCGCCATATGTTCAAGAGAAGTCGTTCAGAAAGAGTCAACCGGGTCCCATCCACTGCCATACATTATCCTTCATCCATTCATGACCGCCACCCTGAATCATATGTCACAGATCGTTTTCACCTCCATTAAAATCATTAGCTCCGTTCCGTGTCACTGATGTGGGATTCATTAAGGCCCTCCTGTGACGGATCGCTTCTTGTCGACATCAGCTCATTATCCAAGAAGTTGATCTAGGAACAACCCCTTCAGTACTTTGAAGCTTGCATGCCTCAATGGCAAGTTTCTCACTTCCGGCGACAGGTATACATCAATGACCTTCGACCAGAAGATTTTGCGTGGTGTTCAACGCCAAGTCCTTTATTCACACCACGTGAATTGTACTGCAGTACCTTGAGGGTCATCATCATTATCGGTGATTCCTCTCGCGCTTGTTAACGGTTTACATCAGTGACCAGTAATCAAGCGATGTCTTTCCATGTTCGACTTCAGCGCAATTCTCACATGGATCAACTTGTACTTAGAGTGAAGATCGAACGAGTTTGAAGACCCCGGATCTAGGTTCATCCATCCGGGCTGCGATATATATATTCAGGAAAGATAAAGACATTTGACATGTACATCATTGCAGCAGATGATCATCCTACTCAAAGGATGATAATTTCGCCAAAATTATCAGTCTACCATCAGACGATCGTCTATTCTATGTACAAAAATGAATTTATAAAGCTGAGCATGGGAATGCCCGCCTCAGCTAGATCATGAAAGCAGTATGAATCATAATGTATTGTATTGTATTTTATTACAGGTCTCCTCCCAGCAGATGGATGAACTTCGGACCCTCCTGGATAAAGCATTTCACCCGATAAACGGCCTCATACTTTAGGGGGCAACTGTTATAGACATTTTTGTGCCTTACAGCATTGAGCATGAAATGTCCATAAACTAAGGGATCCAAAGTCCCTAAACATGTTGTTCCTCCCCCTAGAGGAACAAGGCTAACTAACCACAGCAATTCACAGAAGTTCTCCACCTGAAAACACTCAAAAACAAGCCAATTCTGGATCATGTCAACTGCTCCACTGAGCATCTGCGCTGAATGTCAACTACTACACTGGCTACCTGCGTTGAATTTCAACTCCAACACTAGCTACCTACACTGAGCGAGTTTGGACATGTGTTAGAGTCATTCCTCAAGGTGTCAATGCCCAGGAAGCTTCCAAAATGACACTTGCATCAAGGAATTCGACTGGTGATGAGTAAGAGGTTCCAAATCTCCAAGTGGAAGCAAGAACCTCCAAGTGGACTCAAGAACTGAGAGAGGGAGAGGACACTAGTCAGATCTCAAGCTGACTCATCCTCTCTCCAAAACATCTATATATAGATCTCTCCTACATGAGATCTGGATGCTGGAATTTGGTGATTGCAAAGAATTGTTGTTGGTTTGTGGCTGGAAACATTGGGTGCTTAATGCTTTGAAGGGAGCTGAAGAAGGAATTCCATTCTGCTGGGAAGGAGATGCTGGATTGGATCCCTATGGGTTGTATCTCTTCCTGAACCCTGTTACTTATCAATAAAGCTAACTTGATTCTTTCCTATATGCTGGTGTATTTTGTATGATTGCATTAGTATATATGATTTGCTTCTAATCTTGAATCATTTATGAATATGTATATTTGCCTTTGTATTGTGTTCTTCTCTTGTCGCAAGTAGTTGTTCTCTTGTCACAAGTAGCTGTTCTCTTGTGATCTCGTGGGATTCAAGTAGCTGTTCTCTTGAGCAAGCGAGGAGACAAGTAGTTGTGGACACACAAAGAGAAGAGGATCTAGATCGAGGGACAACCGGAAGACAACGGTAAGTCTACCAATCTCCCCTCTTTCACATTTCATAAAGGAAGAAATCATGATAGCTGTATTCGTTTGTTGCTAAGGCGCTGTCACACCTTAGGTGGATAGGATCGTGCTGCATAGGCATTTTTCCCCACAACAAAGAGGTTCCTACCTCAACATGATCCAACCTGATGTTTATCAAGCCACTACTTGAAAGGAGACTACCATCCCTTGATGCAAACAAGAAATAATTATGTGTTGGTTTACCTGTTCATCAATTATGCATATCTCCAACTTCATTTCTACATCTTCTTTCCTTCAAATCTATTTCACATAAGCTTCATATGTGTCGGGTAACTAATGCATAATAGCTCAATCAGCTCTCGCACATTATCCCACTCTCTAACCTCTCAATGCCTTCCAAAATCACATATTTTATAAAGATATTTTGCTGGATGTTTGTATCCCACATAGGAATATGAAGTGAATCGGCTTGACTCTTTTCCTTCCACTCATTCATTTCCAAACTCTTCATATCTTGAATATTAGAACACAAAAATAAATAATCCATCAAATATTAATTGCAGCCACATGTAATGATTAAATGCATCAACTTAATGTCAACGTCAAATAAAAATATTTATCATTAATGCATCACAACAATATTTGCAACATATTTTCCCTTTCCTTGGAGTCTTGCCTTTACATCAAACTAACTCGGCTCAACCAACAATTTCACATTACAGCAAATCCTTCAATATATCAATCTTTGTAACATTATCAAAACATTTCAATGTATCACAACTCCTCCTTCTTCTTCTGCTCCTTTGCATTGTTGACCTTTTTCATTTTTTTGTTTCTCCTTTTCCTGTTGTTGCTCCTTCATTGTTCTTTGTTGCTACTCCTTTGCCTTTATTGCTCCTTGATTGTTCCTTGTTGTTTCTCCTTTTCCTGTTGCTCCTCTTTCATTGTTCCTTGCTACTGCTCCTTTGAATTTCATCTTTTGTTTCTTTGTTGCCTCTTCACTACACTTTTGCCTTATTTTCCTTATTGTTGCTCCTACATATCTTGTTGGTCATTTGCTTGTTGTTCCTTGTTTTTCTCCTTTTCCATCAATGATAATATTGCCAACAATCTCACCCCTTTGCATTGATGGAAACATATTCGCCCCACCCTTGCCTGCCCCCCCCCCCCCCTTTCATTCTAAGAAGTGTCTTCCTTCCTCTGATTACCTCCCCCTTTGACATCAATGGAAAGAGGGTTACAAATGTCTTGTATATTGTAAAAGAGTCCTCAGTCTAGCTGTCATCATTGCATTAACGCTCTATAACCTACAATGTCTTGTTCTACATAAACAATGTTGACACTATAATTGAATGAATGCCACTCCAGATGGCTTATTAGGGTTGCTCCAAATTGAATGAATGTTGCTCCATAAACATTGCTCCAAATAAGCTTCAGAAAATTTTAACATTGTAAGATATTGTTGTGAGAACACTCTGAAAGCAAGAATATTGTTGAGAGAACACTTTCCATACTATTGCAAGAAATCATTGAATAAGCACATTGTAGAGCACATTGCAAGAATACATCATCGCACCATAAGAAAGAACAATATCACCATAAGAACATTGAAATATGAATATGAACATTGTGCACCAACATTCCATGCTTACAAGTCTTTTTCTATGCATATAATCATCAATTTTTGTAGATAAAATTATATAGAGATCTACACAAAAGCCTTCCCTACTTCTAGTGTAAACCTAATTTTGAGCATATGAGAAGTTCAAATAATAAAGAAAATCTTTCTATTGATAAGCCATGAATCTCATTTAAAGCATATTGGTGAGGGATCTAGAAATAAAGGACCTTCAACATAGAAGGCACTTGGCATTTTGTTTTTTGTTTTCCAGAAAGCAAGAATCAATGGTGACCATACAATGCAACCATCTCCAGAATAAAGAGCCAAATTTTTTCATGTCTATGTGAATAATCACACAAATTTAAAAAATATATTACAATCCCTAGTTATTTTGGTTTTCTTTGTGTTATTCATCTTTCTTGTATAACACATATCTCTTCAACACTTTCTAGCACCAAGGTTACCTTCAATTTCAGTAAATCGTCCTTCGGCCATTCAAATAAATTGTGTTATACTTCAGCAACGGAAACACCATCCTTATCTAATGACAGTACAATAGTAGTTGCATTTATGAATTTATCAAGATTATGCCCACGAGTTCTTTGAATACAATATTAATCTCTAATAATATGTATAACTTGGTTAATAAACACAATGTATTCAACTCATCATCTGCTAAATTTCCCTCATAATGCACAAAAAGGATTTCGACCCACTGATAAATGAAAATCGACCCTTTATTGAGAAGAACTCGGTCAGGATAGTAGAGAGGAAGCTTAGTTGATAAAATTGAAGGAATCTCAACTTCCATGGCTGGAAATTTGACTCCTTCAAACCAAAACAAGCATTGGTATCAACATTCAAATCTTGGATTTAATGTGTGTTCAAATAGTTGCGTCTAGTATATTATAATGCAACAAGGATATTCAAATGAGTCAATTTGCTTATCATATTGGCACATATTATATGTAGTGTATGGTGACCGACAGTAAAATATTCATTGGCTAAGTTAAATTCATTAACAATATATTCATTTGCGCTATAAGGGAAGAAGACATTGTGGTTAAACCAATTATCTGAGTCATAGTTTTTAACATCTTGGTGACAACGACTTTAGCCTTTGGCACGACAATCATGACAGCATGGTAATGGATGAGCCTAACAACATAGGCCGACTGGTCGAATGAGATGGATAACCAAACATCTATCAAACCACAATCTCCTTATAAGGGTACTTCGACATTCAAATGCCGCATGAGCATATTAAATGATTCTGCAACTACCAATCCCAGCATTCACAGGGTTTCCATGCATTTCTACATAGACTCTTTCCACAATGGTCACAAAACATGGATGCTATCAGCTTGGTGGAGGGAATGTGTTCTCCACTTTCTGGGCCAATGCAACTTTAAACTTCTGCATGACATGTTTCGACTTCCGCCAGAACGCAATCAAGCATTCTTTCACAGATCATCTCATATGGTTGGCTTGCTGAAAATATTGACACGAGGGCATTATGAAAGAACGACTCATGGGATCACCGCTTTTATGAACAATCAGGCATAAAAAACTTGTGCTCATAAAAATTGTGTAATTCTTCTTCTTCACGATGGCCATATTCAGGCGTTATACTAGGATCAATGTAATGAAAAAACTCATGCCACAAAAGCCCAAATGAAGCCGCAACACTCCGCCCATAGGAGGCATGCCAAAAAGTAAAAAAATTCTAAATGAAGCTACAAAATATCATTGACATGTAATTATGACCCAAATAAGACGTCCTACCATAAAAAATTATCTTGCACCACTCAATTTGATTTATGGGCACATGTAATGCCCCACCATTCACGAGGAGAATGGTTTTTCAGGTTACAGTTACTGACTGGTCTCATTCAATCTCCCTTTTTTCTTCTTTAATATAAATGAAGCCTACAAGAGAAATAGTCAGAGCTAATGGAAAGACACCCAATAATGTCATCATAAATCTCGTATGAGTCATGGTGCCTGATCAAATAATTTTTTAACTTCACAGTAACAAAAATTACGTATAGATAGAGTGCACCAATAGTCATGTTTTTTCGACATAAATCCTTAACCTCATTTTTAAGCCAGGCCATGGAGTCTCAAGCATATCAATTCATATCATTGCAGCGTAGGTATATCAATTAATACTAATTCATGGATGTTGCTTCAACGACCATTTCCTTGGTTTGACATCTACTATCATCTTTCCTGCATGATGAGGATAGTGAAAATCACATAATGCATACCCTGGAATTGTCATAAGGCTTCAGATTTGGTAGGTAGAGTAACATTCAACTTTCCATCTTTCCTTCAATGCCCATCATGCATACTTTGCAATCGACAGAATCCTCTCATCCACTTCCTTGGCATAATATTCCACTTGTTCGCATTGCAATTCTATCATTGCACACTCAGATCTGCACTATCATTTCGTTATCATACCTCTAAGGCATCTGTCATACGGTCACACCTCTCAGAATATTATTTATGGCACATTTGATTACATATTTTCGTTGGCATTGATAGTATTGGTCCATTGTATAGTTTGACATTAACATTCCACAATCATAATGTTCCATAATTCTCCAACCTAATTAACTAAGCTTTTCATGATCATGACAAGGCTTCCAGAACAACCTCTATTGTTAGGATTCCAATAATGTATAAAATGCACTTTCATGAGATTTTCTATTTATTCTCTTGCGCATCTTACACATTGCAAATAATTGCAGTTTATGCTCCATGGTATGATGGAAATATATATATTTTTGAATAATGAATGCTTGGAATAGGTTTTTTTTTTAATTTATATTCATTTTCATTCTGGTTGTCACTCTCATTGTCTCGGCGAGGTTGTTGGAATAGCATGACAACACCATAATGATTATCATAGTGCACCCATGTAGGTGACTATTCAACTCCCATTGCTCTCCAATCATGTTCTTTCAGCACTTTGACTAGTGACAAATTTTCAAGAATAACATTATGAAGCATAACCTACCTATTTCCATTCACCATTCTCCATTTTTATTGCCAAAACTATATGGATGGAAAGAACAAAATAAAAAAATGATGTATTGGTTTATGGAGGAAGTTGGAGGAAGATCGCATCCTTGGTTGAGATATCATATGTATTTTGCTGAGACTTCTTTCTCTTCTCATCATTTGAATCATCATATTGTATGGACTTTTCTTCCCAAATAGTAATTCTCAAAATGTTTTCTGCTATATCTTCTCTTGCAAAAAAAAAAAAAACTAAGTCTCAAATATCTATGGGCAGTTCATTGCATAAGCCATTTATCATAGAATTAGTTTCTAACTTAATAACATCGAATTCAAAACAGGTTGCACCAGAGTATTTCAGAGTTTTTCCGTACTGGAATTTCACATCATTTAGGATATGCCTATAAGAATTGTGGAGAATGCCACAATTTTTATAGGAATCTGTCTTAGGTACCAAAGACTCTACCAATGATTTTCTATTATGCCCCAATTTGTAATTGATCACAACAATATTGGTGAAATCCTTAACTTTTCTAAATGTTATAATTGTTGCTTCAAAAGAAGATTCAATAGGTTTTAAACCTCTATTGGATAGATTATGACCCAATTCATTAAATACCCCACCCTTCTTCCAAGTTGTTGGTTGAAACTCCTATGCTCCATGGATGATAATTCCAAACAATATTGTTGTTGATCCAGTTCCAACCACTCAAAAACCTAGTACTCCTTAATTGTTAAAACATTTAATATATTCAAATCATTTTTCTACTTCTAAAACAATATTACCGATAGAGGTTACAATTCACTTTCAAGCTGACCTTGTTTTCCATCCTTTTGCAGATGTCTTAACATTGATTTAAAATTCCATTAATTTCTTTGGATCCGCTTAGATTTTCTTTAAAGTTTATGGGACTTCTCTCCCCCTGAGATATTGTTGCTCCTCTGACACTACATGAATTCTCCTTTTGTTTTCTTGCACAACTCCCCCTGAGGAAATGATAGCTTTATTTTAGTATTGAAGTCTCATGCTGCTCCTTTTTTTTCCTCTTCCATAGCTTAGTTGGCTTCCTTATGTTGTTGTGTATTTCTTTTTGGCTCATTGTTTGATCTGCTTGGAGTTAGTTTTGCTTTTTTTATATAACTCTTTAGTGTATATGACAACATGTGGTCATCAACTTTGTTCTTCTTTGAAAACAATTCACATTTAATGAGTTTGTGACCATATTCCTTGCATAGATAACAATAACCATGGAAAGAGTTTATGTACCTAGTCGTTGACGTTCTCCTTTGTTTTCTTGTTGGATAATATCTTCTTGTTTGTTGCATGTTTTGCTGAATAATATTGATCTTCTTGTTCTTACAGTTTGCTGCTATGGGTCAACCATGAGATATATTCTCTCCTTTGAAATTTTCCAAATTTGCTTGATTCATCTCTAGGAGCAAATGATCTTCTTGTATATGACCATTTCTTCACCTTATTTTTTGGTTCTTGATGTTGTTGTTGGTTTTTATTTGTTTCTTTACAAAACATGTTGTTTTTGGACTCTTCTTTTGTAGGTATTTATAGAGCTGATTCATTATATTTTATGGTTTCCTTTGATCTACTACATTTTTCTGAGTTTTTCATAGAGAAAACCTCGTCTTCTAACTACTTACACAACATGTTATTTTCATCTAAATCACGTTTAACTCAACTAATCTGGACCTCTAACCTTGCACATTGTACCTCTTTCTCCTTTATCTTACTATTCCTCCTCTCTTCTAATCTTCTTGCTTCTTCAAGATGTGTCCTTATGCTAATGATTCCATTCTTGTATTCATGCTCTCTTTCATCACATATTTGCACTAGTTTCTTCAAATCTTTGTTTTAATTCTTCAATCTTTCTATTTCAGTCAAGGCTATGTCAAGCTTGGCTTGTTCTTCAGTTGTCTTTTTTTAATGGAAATAAGGTCCATTCGCACTAGAAGAGACATCATTTAAATGAATACTTTCCTTTTGAGAGGAAATTTTCTTTTTCCTCTTTATCTTCTCCTTCTTGACAGTGCAGCTACTAGTGTTTCCTTCATGCGTGAGATGCAATTTATCCCAGATTCCTTTTGCAGAATTTAATTCTATTACTGTATCAATATCCTTATTATGAAGATTATTAAGCATAACACATTTTTCCTTAGAATTCCATTGTTGTTCTTGCACAAAGGGAGAGTCTTTACAGTAGCCATCACATACTAGTTTCCACACACCAGGTCCATAAACTATCATTTCAGATTTTACCTTATCTCTCCATTCATTAATGTTTGATGTACTAAGCGCAAGTAAAATTTGACAGTCCATGACTCAACCAGAACTACCTTCAAGTTGCTAGGCTTACACCAAAAGAACTGGCTCTAATACCAATTTGTGAAAACTTGACTAAACTGGGGGAGGGGTGAATCAGTTTAGTATATTCATGGAAATTAAAATTATTTTCATTAAACTCATTAAATGAAACATTACATGAGCATCTTAGAAAATAATGACCAACAAATTGAATATGTTAACAAACACTAATAATCAAACCAAAACATCACATGAGTACATAATAACAACACACATTAACACCAGATTTATGTGGTGTCCCATAACGAGAGAAAACCACAATTTTATCATTGGTGTGATCCAGGCAAGCTCCTACTCCTTATTACATTTGATTTTTTGTAGGCTCCAACCTATAGGAGGTTGATACCTCAATTTTCTGCAAGCTACAACTGCAAGGAAGCTCCAACTTCCATATGTTTTCTGTAGGCTACAACACACAGGACGTTCCTACCTCAACAGGCTCAAATCTTATGTTTATCAAGCCACTATTTGAAAGGAGACTACCATCCCTTGATATAAACATGAAATAACCATGTGTTGGTTTACCTTGTCATAAATTCTACAATCTCCGACTTCATTTCTGCATCTTCTTTCCTTCAAATATGCTTCAAATAAGCTTGATATGTTCCAGGTAACTAATGCATAATAGCTCAACCAACTCTCACACATTCTCTCATTCTCTAATCTCTCAATTCCTTCTAAATCACATCTTTTATAAATATATTTTTTTGGTTCTTTGTATCCCACATAGGATTATGAAGTGAATAGGCTTGACTCTTTTCCTTCCACTCATTCATTTCCAAACTCTTCATATCTTGAATATTAAAACATAAAAAAAAAAAAACCATCCAATATTAACTGCAGCCACATGTAATGATTAAATGCATCAACCTAATGTCAACATCAAATAGCAATATTTATCATTAATGCATCACAACAATCTTTGCGACATCTTTGCATTTTCCTTGGAGTCTTGCCTTTGCATCACAACAATTCATCTTAACCAACAATTTCACATCACAAAAAATCCTTCAATATATCAATCTCTACAACATTATAAAAACATTTCAATGTATCACAACTCCTCCTCCTTCTTCTGCTCCTTTGCATTGTTGATCTTATTCAATAGTCTATACATTGCTTTTTTGTTTCTCCTTTACTTGTTTCTGCTCCTTCATTGTTATTTATTGTTGCTCCTTTGCCTTTGCTTCTCCTTCATTGTTCATTGTTGTTGCTCCTTTGTCTATTTCTCCTCTTTCATTGTTCCTTGTTGTTTCTCCTTTGCATCTCATATTTTGCTACTTCATTGCCTCTTCATTGCATTTTTTCCTTCTTTGCCTTCTTGTTGCTCTTGCATAGATTGTTTCTTTTTTTATTGATGTTCCTTGTGCTTATCCTTTTCCATCAATGACAATATTTCCAACATCTGGTTGCAGTCTCTTAACTGAGAAATCTTGGTTGTAGTTGCCTGGAGGAAGGCATGTGCGTGCGGTTGGATCCTTCTAGCCGTGTGCACAACTTAGCATGTGTGTGGTTTGGCTGTAAGGTTAGGTAAAAAGAAATTTGTAGCTCTGGCACTACGAAAGGTCGTGCCCCTAACCCTCAGAAGTTTTACAACCAGTAAGGGAGAGGGATGGAACCATTAACCAATCCAACCATTACATTGATTAAACAATAATAACCTCTGAGGGTTTCAGATATGACTCATTGAGAGCCATAGTATTTGGAATTCAAAAGGAAAATATAGTGGAAAGCCACCAGTAACATGGGAATGTTAGTTTTACAACCTAGAAGTGGGGAGTGGTACTTACCTTGGAAGCTGAAGAACATGATGTTGCTCTGGAACTCTATGGATTGACCTGCACAGCAAAAAAAACTAGTTATTGAGGATTTAATTTAGTATCTCATAATAGAGCAAGGAAATAATTGAACTGACATGAAAATAGTACCTAAGTTGTTGTAAGCGAGGTAGTCCCATTTGAAGAAGCCTAAAAACTGAGAACATTACTTACGAATTGTGCTAGCAGTAAAATCAAAATACCCTGAACAAATAGACACCGAATAGGGCATCAAATTTATTGTAGACCAACATCGTGGTATCGTTGTGATTTTTCCACTAGAGGGAAGCAGGAAAATATGAATTGGAGATCAAGGTTTCAAAATACCTAGAACAACCAAACACCAAATAGGGCATGAGCTCTATTGTAGAACAACATCGCGGTATCTATGTGCTTATTCCATCTCAGGGAAGAAGAAAAAGATGAATTGTAGAGCAAGGTTTCTGGGTGAGCAAGGGTGAGAATGAGCTCGTTCAACGGTAATCCCGACATGTGGTTTACCTGGTCATAAATTATTCATATCTCCAACTTCATTTCTACATCTTCTTTCCTTCAAATCTATTTCACATAAGCTTCATATGTGAAAGGTAACTAATGCATAATAGCTCAATCAGCTCTCGCACATTATCCCACTCTCTAACTTCTCAATGCCTTCCAAAATCACATATTTTATAAAGATATTTTGTTGGATGTTTGTATCCCAAATAGGAATATGAAGTGAATAGGCTTGACTCTTTTCCTTCCACTCATTCATTTCAAAACTCTTCATATCTTAAATATTAGAACACAAAAATAAATAATCCATCGAATATTAATTGCAGCCACAAGTAATGATTAAATGCATCAACCTAATTTCAACATCAAATAACAATATTTATCATTAATACATCACAATTCCTTGGAGTCTTGCCTTTGCATCAAACTAAATCAGCTCAACGAACAACACATCACAACAAATCCTTCAATATATCAATCTCTACAACATTATCAAAACATTTCAATGTATCACAACTCCTTCTTCTTCTTCTGCTCCTTTGCATTGTTGATCTTATTCATTAGTGTATACATTGCTTTGCTATTTCTCCTTTACCCGTTGTTTCTCCTTCATTGTTCTTTGTTGCTGCTCCTTTGCCTTTGTTTCTCCTTCATTGTTCCTTGTTGTTTCTTCTTTTCCTGTTGCTCCTCTTTCATTGTTCCTTACTGCTGCTCCTTTGAATTTCATCTTTTGTTTCTTTATTGCCTCTTCACTACAATTTTTCATTCTTTGCCTTATTTTTGCTCCTACATACCTTGTTGCTCATTTGCTTGTTGTTCCTTGTTTTTCTCCTTTTCCATCAATGACAATATTGCCAACAATCCCCCCCTTTGGCATTGATGGAAACACATTTTTCCTCCCCCTTTCATTCTAAGAAGTGTCTTCCTTCCTCTGATTACCTCCCCCTTTGACATCAATGGAAAGAGGGTTACAAATGTCTTGTATATTGTAAAATATTCCTTAGTCTAGCTGTCATCATTGCATTAATGCTCTATAACCTGCAATGTCTTGTTCTACGTAAGCAATGTTGACACTATCATTGAATGAATGCCACTAGAGATGGCTCATTAGGGTTGCTCCAGATTGAATGAATGTTTCTCCATAAACATTGCTTCAAATAAGCTTCAGCAAATTTTAACACTGTAAGATATTGTTGTGAGAACACTCTGAAAGCAAGAATATTGTTGAGAGAACACTTTGCATACTATTGCAAGAACTCATTGAATAAGCACATTGTAGGGTACATTGCAAGCATACATCACCGCACCATAAGAAATAACAATATCACCATAAGAACATTGTAATATGAATATGAACATTGCACACCAACATTCCATGCTTACAATTCTTTTTCTATGCATATAATCATCAATTTGTAGATAAAATTATATAGAGATCTACACAAAAGCCTTCCTTACTTCTAGTGTAAACCTAATTTTGAGCGTATGAGAACTTCAAATAATAAAGAGAAGATTTCTATTGATGAACCATGAATCTCATTTAAAGAATATTGGTGAGGGATTTAGAAATAGAGGACCTTCAACATAGAAGGCACTTGGCATTTTGTTTTCTGTTTCCCGGGAAGCAGGAAGCAATGGCGACCATACAATGCGATCATTTCCAAAATAAAGAGACAAAATTTTTCATGTCTATGTTAATAATCACACCAATTTCCAAAGTATATTACGATCCCTAGTTATTTTTATTTTCTTTGTGTTATTCATCTTTCTTGTATAACAACTATCTCTTCAGCACTTTCTAGCACCAAGGTTACCTTCAATCTCAGTAAATGGTCCTTCGACCATTCAAATAATTTGTGCTATACTTCAGCAACTGAAACACCATCCTTATCTAATGCTAATTCGATAGTAGTTGCATCTATGAATTTAACAAGATTATGCCCACGAGTTCTTTGAATACAATATTAATCTATAATAATATGGCTAGCTTGGTTAGTAAACACAATGTATTCAACTCATCATCTGCTAAATTTGCCCCATAGTGCACAAAAAGAATTTTGACCCACTCATAAAGGAAAATTGACCCTTTATTGAGAAGAACTTGGTCGGGATAGTAGAGAGGAAGCTTGGTTGATAAAATAGAAGGAATCTCAACTTCCTTGGCTGGAACTTTGACTCCTTCAAACCAAAACAAGCATTGGTTTCAATCAAATTTTGGATTTAATGTGCATTCAAATAGTTGCATCTAGTATATTATAATGCAGCAAGGATATTCAAATGAGTCAGTTTGCTTATCATATTGGCACATATTATAATGTATGGTGATTGACAATAAAATATTCATTGGCTAAGTTAAATTCATTAGCAATATATTCATTTGTGCTGTAAAGGAAGAAGACATTGTGGCTAAACCAATTATCTAAGTCTCAGTTTATAACATCCTGGTGACAACGACTTCAGCCTTTAGCACGACAATCATGATAGTAGGGTAATGGACGAGTGCAACAACATAGGTTGGCTGGTCGAGTGAGATGCATAACCAAACATCTGTTAAACCACAATCTCCTTGTAAGAGTACTTCGACATTAAAATGCCACATCTGCAACTACCAATCCCAACATTCACAAGGCTTCCATGAATTTCTGCATAGACTCTTCTGACAATGGTCACAAAACATGGATGATATCAGCTCGGTGGAGGGAATGTGTTCTCTACTTTCTGGTCCAACGCAACTTTAAACTTCTGAATGACTTGTTTCAACTTCAGCCAGAACATAATCAAACATTATTTCACATATCATCTCGCATGGTTGGCATGCTGCAAATCTTCACGCCAAGGCCTGAAGAAAGAACAACTCATGGGATCACCACTTTTATGAACAACCAGGAATTAAAACTTGTGCTCACAAAAATTGTGGAATTCATCTTCACAATGGCCAGATTCGAGCGTTATACTAGGATCAATATAATGAAAACAACCATGCCAAAAAAGCCCAAATGAAGCCACAACACTTTGCCCATAGGAGGCATGCCAAAAAGGACAAAAATTCCAGATGAAGCTACAAAATATCATTGACATGTAATTATGACCCAAATTAGACGTCCTGCCATAAAAAATTATCTTGCACCACTCAATTTGATCTATGGGCACATGTAATGCCCCACCATTCACAGGGAGAATGGTTTTTCAGGTTACAGTTACTGATTGGTCTCATTCAATCCCCCTTTTTCTTCTTTAATAGAAACGAAGCCTACAAGAGAAATAGTCAGAGTTAATGGAAAGACACCCAACAATGCCATCATAAATCTCGTATGAGTCATGGTGCCTGACTAGATAATTTTTTAACTTCACAGTAACAAAAATTACATATAGACAAAGTGCAACAGTAGTCATGTTTTTTTATCTCAATCCGTAACCTCATTTTTAAGCCAGGCCATGGAGTCTCAGGCATATCAATTCATCTCATTGCAGCGTAGGCATATCAATTAATACCAATTCATGGATGTTGCTTCAATGACCATTTCCCTGGTTTG
Organism: Pinus tabuliformis; assembly: GCA_031772625.1. NCBI lineage: Eukaryota > Viridiplantae > Streptophyta > Pinopsida > Pinales > Pinaceae > Pinus > Pinus tabuliformis. Next base: position 1,572,544,883 of record CM062816.1, read on the forward strand.
ACATCTACTGCCATCTATTCTTGCATGATGAGGATAGTGAAAATTACATAATGCATACCCTAGAATTGTCATAAGGCTTCAGATTTGGTAGGTAGAGTAACGTTCAATTTTTCAGTTTTCCTTTAATGCCCATCACACATACTTTTCAATCGATACAATCCTCTCATCCATTTCCTTGGCATAATATGCCACTTGTTCGCACTACAATTCTATCACTGCATGCTTAGATCTGCATTGTCATTTCATTATCATACCTCTAAGGCATCTGTCATATGGTCACACCTCTCAAACTATTATTTATGGCACATTTAATTACATATTTTCGTTGGCATAGATAATATTGGTCCATTGTATAGTCTGACATTAACGTTCGACATTCATAATGTTCCATAACGCTCCAACCTAATTAACTAAGCTCTTCATGATCATGGCAAGGCTTCCAGAATGACCTCTATTGTTAGGATTCCAATAACGTATAAAATGCACTTTCATGAGATTTGCTATTTATTCTCTTGTGCATCTTACACATTGTAAGTATTTGCAGTTTATGCTCCATAGTATGATTGGAAATATATATTTTTTGAATAATGAATGATTGGAATAGCTTTTTTCGTTCATCTTCATTTTCATTCTAGTTGTCACTCTCATTGTCTCAGTACCGCTATTGGAATAGCATGACAGCTCCATCATGATTATCATAGAGCACCCATGTAGGTGACTATTAGACTCCCATTTCTCTCCAATCATGTTCTTTCAGCACTTTGACTAGTGGGAAATTTTCAAGAATAACATTATGAAGCATAACCTGCCTATTTCCATTCACCATTCTCCATTTTTATTCCCAAAACTATATGGATGGAAAAAACATAAGAAAAAAATGATGTATTGGTTTGTGGAGGAAGTTGGAGGAAGATTGCATCCTTGGTTGAGATATCATATGTCTTTTGCTAAGACTTCTTTCTTTTTTCATCATTTCAATCAAAAAATTGTATGTACTTTTCTTCCAAAATAGTATTTCTCAAAATGTTTTCTGGTATATCTTCTCTTGCAAAAAACATTCTAAGTCTCAAATATGTATGGGTAGTTCATTGCACAAGCCATTTATCATAGAATTAGTTTCTGACTTAATACCACCGAATTCAAAATGGGTTGCACCATAGTATTTCAAAGCTTTTCCATACTGGAATTTCACATCATCTCGGATATGCCTATAAGAATTGTGGAGAATACCACAATTATTATAGGAATCTATATTAGAGACCAATGACTCTAGAAATGATTTTCCGTCATGCCCCAATTTGTAATTGATCACAACAATACTGGTGAAATCCTTAACTTTTCTAAATGTTATAATTATAGTTTCGAAAGAAGATTCAATGGATTTTAAACGTCTATTGGATAGCTTCCGACCCAATTCATTAAATACCCCACCCTTCTTCCAAGTTGTTGGTTGAACTCTTCTGCTCCATGGATGATAATCCAAACAATATTGTTGTTGGTCTAGCTCCAACCACTCAAAAACTTAGTACTCCTTAGATGTTAAAACATGCAATATATTCAATTCATTTTTCTGCATCTAAAGCAATATTACCGATGGAGGTTGCAATTCACTTTCATGCTGAACTTGTTTTCCATCTTTTTGTAGATGTCTTTAACATTTATTTAAACTTCCTTTAATTTCTCTGGATCCACTTAGATTTTCTTTAGAGTTTATGGGACTTCTCTCCCCCTGATATATTGTTGCTCCTGTGACACTACATTTATTCTTCTTTTGTTTTGTTGCCCAACTCCCCTTGAGGAAATGATAGTTTCATTTTATTATTGAAGTCTCAACCTACTCCTTTTTCTTCCTCTTCCATATCTTAGTTGGATTCCTTAGGTTGTTGTGTGTATTTATTTTTGGCTCATTGTTTCGTCTGCTTGGAGTTAGTTTTGTTTTCTGTTTATAACTCATTAGTGTATATGAAAATCTGTGGTCATTAGCTTTGTTCTTCTTTGAAAACAATTTACATTTAACGAGTTTGTGACCATATTCCTTGCACAGATAACAATAGCCATGGAAAGAGTTTATGTACCTAGTCATTGACATTCTCCTTTGTTTTCTTGTTGGATAATACCTTCTTGTTTGTTGCATGTTTTGTTGAATAATATTGATCTTCTTCTTCTTACAGTTTTCTACTATGTGTTCGCCATGAGATGTATTCTCTCCTTTGAAATTTTTCAAATTTTCTCAATTCATCTCTAGGAGAAAATGACCTTCTTGTATATTGATCAGAAAATGATCCTCGATGACTTTTTAATGTTGAAAAATGAAAGTCAAATGATGCTTTTGGAATAGTCTCATTGAGTAGATTTCTTCATTCTGAATCCAACGCAATTTGAATGGGTAAAAATGGACTCCGGATAAAAGAGATATTGTAAAAATAAAGTCGCCCAATATCCTTACAAAAGGAGGCATTTTCTTATTAAATTGGACTTTAGAAGAATTTAATGTTCATTAATAAAATTTGTTGGAGTCCATGGAATTGATTCTATGACCTCTCCTCCATAAAGGAAGGAGATAATTAGTTTGTTTGTTTGTTTATCATTCTTTGTTGTCTATTTCATAAACTTACAAGTAGCATTCGAACTGCATTTGCCATAACAAATGCAAAGTAGATAACTGCTGCTTCAATCCATCCACTGGATCTGTTTATGATTTAAACAACTGATTCGCAAACTATCTGATTGCCCTTGTGATAGCTCTTAGATCCTCCTTATATCTACCCCTGATTGTTGCATTACTGATTGCTTTTTACTCGGCCAAAAACCAAGAACTAAACTGCAAACTGTGACCCGGAACCCGAACAGTCTCGTTTCTGGCCCAGTGCAGGTACTGTTCAGAGATTCTGAATTTCAGCGCACTTCCCGAGTGGACAACCTGCGCTGCATTTCAGATTCTCTGTGTTACAGGTGTGCTGATCAGACTAGCTCTGTGCAGTTGTGGCTTCTGTGATTCATTCTTTCCAGTTCTATTCCTGAATTTTGCTGCCTGTGATCAGTATATGTCTGTTTGAAACCCCTTTTCCTTACTGTTATTCTACCTCCTTTGTACAAAAGAACTGTAGATGTTTTTGTGTGTTTGTTGAGTCGTTTACAGTTCTCCTTTGCAAAAGTAGCATAATCGTACTGTTGCCCTTTGATTTGAAACTGTCGCAAGTGGCGATTTCAGTCCTAGGAAAGAGTTTGATTGCTATTGATGGTCGATTATCCTGTTACTATTGCTTTTAGTCTGAATTTGTAATTTTCTAGTGTCAAAAACAAGTGTCCATTTCAAAATCGTAAGGTGTCATAATCGTCTCCATTTTTTTTATTTCGAAAAGAAGCTTGTTTATATTTGTCTCTTGAAAAGAAATTCAGATTTGTGCATCAACTTTCTTTTTAGCATCCATATACTAAGAAAGTCGAAAACAAATACATGCATGTGCATTTTCATATAGACAGTCTGATTGGCTTGATTTAGGAAAGTGCATTTAGAGTGTGCTCTTTGCTCTTTGTGAAAAGATTATGTCTTTCTTTTCCCTAGTAGCTAGGATTTTCATTGCATAAAGAAGATAAAAAGTTTGTTTATCATCTTAGATTGCATTTTAGGAATTACATCTACATCTCGTGGTGAACCCGAAAGGAAAACTTCATAAACAATATCAACTTAAAATAAATTCAATGAATCTAACAACTCTTTGGAACTTAACGCACAACATTTAGAGGTCTAGGCTAGAGACGTATTCCGGCATCGTAAAGCCTGGTAATTGTTGTTCTCACTGATGGTTGGGTGATTCCTCCACTTTGAGACGATAAGTGCCAATACAGACTTGTGCTCCCACGTACCGTCGAGTATAATTTGGGAGACCCCAATAGGCTTAATCCTTTATCCATAAGAAGTCGTGTCTGCGGCCCTATCGATCGCAATGCACTGAACACAGCATTCGGGAAGATTGACTGCCGTACCGTAAAAAGTATTCTGCAGTTTTGTGATTGGTTTGGTACTCCCTCTACCTAGACTTCCAGAGCAGTCCCTTTCGTTCCTTTTCAGACTCCTTAACAGAAAAGGTCCATTTCAGCACTTGTCACTTCAGGCTCATTAAAAATCGAAGGCCACTAGAGTCATCTTTTTTTTTCTCGACTCTTAAAAACTGAAAAAACAAGTTGTGTCAAAGCGTCTAAAATTTATTTTAAGCGGAATATTCATTACCCCTTTCCTACGTTGATCTTGGGTTGAGAAAATGGAATCCACCAACCAAGGAATTCCCCTTGGAGGAAATCCTAGTCCCTTCTCCTCTTGGGGAGATGTTGGTGCACCCCATATGGCCACATTGTCGCTTCCAAGACTGACAATTGGTTTACCTGTATGGCTCTTCTCAACCTCTGTCGTTCAGAACACCACAATTCCTGAACAATCGAATCAGCAATTAGATGAGTCCAGAGTTACCCACCAACCTTCTACTTCCTCTAATTCTTCCTCTCCTCCTTCCTCTTCGCTTGATGGGGCTGGTAAAGCCAAAAGTCAAGTACCTAAGGAGAAGAAGGAAAAGAAGAAGAAGAAGGAGCCAAAAGCGAATGGGGGAAAATGAGTGTCGTCTAACGAAAATCCACACACTGCACCGACCAGGCCTAAATCGCCATGTGTCATTTGCAAAGGAGACCACTATCACAGAGATTGTCCTTGCATCCCTCGGATCTTAAGGGACTTGTCTCCTCGTTTGCACAACCCGGTGTCGTCAACCTCTGATGATCATGTTGAAAACACATCGTCAACTAATGAAAGTGAAGCCCTAGGAAAAAAAGGAAAATATAGATTTCCTTGTAAACTGTGTGAAGGCGATCATGCCGTCCACTGTTGTCCCTTCTTAGATGAAGCTAAAAGAGTTTTGGACGATCGTCCGGTTTCACCGTTACGACTTCCTCCTGGATATAAAAAACTCTTACCGAGTCCGTCACTAGTTGAAAATCCGGCTGGCCCACTCAGGTGGTGGGCGAAGCACCTATCATTGAAGATAAACCATCTGAATCCATACCAGATGAAAGTCAAAAGGTTGAGGCGGCAGTTGACCCGGTCTTGCCTTCAGAGGTTCCATCTTAAGATGATACAGTCACTAAAGAGAACAAGGATGACACCGTCCAAATTCTTTTCATAAGCACAGACTCCAAAGAACATGGGGCAAATTTACCCGTTCCTTTACCGCAGGAAGGAAGTTCGTCAGAGTCGTACCCCGCCATCTATTCGGTCCCACCTCCAAGAAACCTAGTTGTCTCCTTCAACTGGAATCATCTAGGCAGACCCCGTTTACCAGCCAGTATACCATTCCGGATTATTGTTCAAATATATAGAATGGTTATGGCTGGTACCATCATAGATGAGGGGGCTTCTGTGAGTATCCTTTCCTCAACTGCTTGGAAAGCGCTTGGTTCGCCATCGCTTTTGCCTGAGATGAGAAATCTAATAGGTTTTGATAAAGGAACCAGTCGACCGTTAGGGATCCTTCCCAATGTGCCCATAACATTGAGAGGGAAAACCGTTCACATGAGCATAATGGTAGTTCAAGGACCCCTGGATTACAATCTACTCCTTGGACGAGACTATATTTATTGCATGAGAGCTATTGTCTCATCACTCTTTAGAGTTATGTGTTTTCCGCACGAAGGAAGAGTGGTCAAGCTCGTAGACTAGCTTTCATTTCCTGGATCACGCATAGCAAATAGTCATATACCATCCCTAAATGGTCTTTTCATGCAAGAAATGTCTCAATCTCCAGTTCGTCCTCCCGATGAGCGCGAGTGATTCGGGGGGGCATGACTGAAACCCAGGGGGCATGCACCCTGGTCTGCTTCGGCAGGAAAACTTCGAGTATAGGGTAGGTTTCCACGGGAGAATATGACTAGTCTTTACCCCCGTCCGTGATTGGAAGAGGGGGTTATTCTAGAACAAGATTCTCTTGTCAAAGTTATGTGAGTTGGCGGGCATTGCCGCTCACCTTTGTTTATCTCGGTAGACATTGCCGGAGAAGTGTTTTGTTTACGCCGTAAATAGAACTATCTTTGGTAACCTGTAAGAGGTAGGCCTCTCTCAGTAAAACAAATGTTTTAACGGACTAAAGAAGGGGTAACCTTGAAACTCTGTTTTATACCTGGGGGCATGCAAGCCTTTTGGCATGCAAGCGAAGAGCGACTATTTATTTTTTTAAATTTTTAGGACCTCTAACCCTTTAAACTCGTAGGATTGGTCATTTCCTAACTTGCATAAAGAAAGGATGTGGGACAAATCTCTAAAAGTTGCCGTTTTTATATGAGACATTCTTATCACACGACTGGATTGATCGAGCAGTTTTAGCACATATTTCAAGCTCGTTAAAAAATAAACATAAGACATGAGCAAATGTTTCCCCCCGCGTTTAAGCTCGTTAAAAGATGAACTATTCCCTGGTAAATAACCATCGTGAATGTAGTACTTCAGCCATTAAAGCCTTGGTCGTGTTTGCACCGTCACCTCCACTTTTGCATTGGCCGATCATTCACCTCCATTTGATTGTTTACCCATTTTGAGGAACAGCTGCAAAGAGTGATTTCACTAGCCATCCTTGTCACACTGTCGTGATTGGAAAATTCCAAACCTTACCTGGAATCAGCTGCTACTCGTTTTATCACTCGTTCCTCAAAAGACGAGTCTCCTTTAAGCTCTTTTCAACTGACTCGTAAAATATGAAAAGATTGTTGAGCCATTGGCCTCTCCAGCTCGTTAAAGGGACAGGAAGTGCTATCCCTCATCTAGATTTTAATCTTTTTGGACCTGAGGGATTATTACACAAAAGGATCGAGTGCTTGTTTTGTTCGGCTCGTTAAAAGTATCGAAAATCCATCCCTTCTGTATTGTTTTATACTTTTTCGGACTTAAGGGATTAGATGACGAAAAGGAATTTTGGAGTTACCTTTACGTTCCTTTTCAGACTCTCTAAAATTGAAAAGGACCGAGTTATCTTTGTCGTTAAACTCGTTAAAAAGATTAATAGCGACAAACTTTTCTATGGACGAGAACGAGTTTCACTATCGCTAGGCTCGTTAAAACATAGAGATGGGTTTGCCCAAAGGGAAAATTATAGAACAAACATATGTTATCCTCCTCAAGCTTGACAAAAATAAAGAGGTACTGGTCAGCAATGACTGGGGAAAATTTGGGAAGAAAACTCAAAGAAACTTTGTTGGTAGCAAGTCGCTCTTGAACATGACACTTCCGCTCTGTGTCCGAGTCGGGTTGGGTTGTTTCATTCACCGGTCACATCACCATGGTCACGCCATACCATCCACATTTGGGGTTAATGCTACCAATCCATCACATCAGTGTCGCTGATATGTTCAAGAGAAGTCATTCAGAGAATTCACCTATGTCTCACCCACTACCATACATTATACTCCATTCTTTCATGACCACCACCCTGAACCTTATATCACCAGATCGTTTTCACCTCCATTAAAATCATTTGCTCCGTTCCGTGTCATTGATGTGGGATTCATTAAGGCCCTCCTGTGACGGATCACTTCTTGTCGACATCAGCTCATTATCCAAGAAGTTTATCTAGGAACACCCCATTCAGTACTTTGAAGCTTGCATGCCTCAATGGCAAGTTTCTCACTTCCGGCGACAGGTTTACATCAATGGCCTTCGACCGAAAGATTTTGCGTGATGCTCGACGCCAAGTCCTTTATTCACACCACGTGAATTGTACTGCAGTACCTTGAGGGTCATTATCATTATCGGTGATTCCTCTCACGCTCGTTAACAATTTACATCATTGACTGGTAATCAAGCGATATCTTTCCATATTCGACTTCAGAACATTTCTCACATAGATCGACTTATACTTCGAGTGAAGATCAAGCGAGATTGAAGACCCCGGATCTAGTTTCATCCATCCGAGCTGCGATATATATTTAGGGAAATAAAGACATTAAATGTACATCATTGCTGCACAGATAATCATCCACTCAAAAGGATGATGGCTCTATCAGAATCATCAGTCTACACTCAGACGGTTGTCTGTCCTATGTACATGAAAATGAATTTATAAAGCTGAGCATGGGAATGCCCGCCTCAGCTAGATCATGAAAATATTATGAAGATAATGTATTTTATTGTATCTTATTACAGGTCTCCTCCCAGCATTGAAAGAACTTCGTATCCTCATAATAAAGCATTTCACCCAACACCAAAAGGTTAACGACCTCATACTTTAGGGGGAAACTGTTATAGACATTTTTGTGCCCTACAACCCCAAGCATGAAATGTCCATAAACCAAGGGCTCATAAGTCCCTAAAAGTGTTGTTCTAACCCCTAAAGGAACAAGGTCAACAGATTACAGCTTCTCCCAGAAGTTCTCCATGAGAAACTACTCAGAATTGGTCAAAATAGGATCATTGCAGCTGCTCCACTGGCTAGGTGCGTTGCATCTCACCCAAATACACTGTGAGGGTGCGTTGCATTTCAAAAGTCCCTTCTGTGGGGTGCGATGGGCGAGAAATGACAAATGGCAGTGTCATTCCGCGAGGTGGAGAGGCAATGGAAGCTTCCAGAATCTTCCCCTGTGACACTTGCCTCACTAAATTCGACCAAGGATGAGTAAGAGGCCCTCAGTCAATAACTGTCAGAGAGAAGACATTAATCAAATCACAAGCTGACTCATCCCCCTTACAGATATCTATATATGGATCCCTCATCCCAGAGATCCAGGGGCTGGAATTTTGCATATTGTAAGGAATTGTTGTTTGTTTCTAGAGACAAACATCAGATTGTTGGGTGATCTAAGCTATTTTTGAGGTGAAGAGGGGCTTCTTTGCGGGGAGGTTGATGCTGGGACGGAACAACTGGTTGTAACTCCTCCTGGATCTTTTCTTGTTTATCAATAAAAGCTATTTGAGTTTTCCTCCATGCTTTTGTATCATTGATGCTTGTTACATTTGTATGGTCAATTTACATCTGATCCAAGATTGTTTATGATTATAGATCCATGTCTTTGTATAGTGCTATGCTTTTGTGATCTTACAGGTACTTTGTGAAGTTGGGCGTGCAAGGGAGCAAGTAGATGGGGACTATCAAAGAAGAGAGGGATCGAATCAAGGGATTACCGCAAGACAAAGGTTGGTCTTTCTATTCCTCTCTATCTATAATTCATAAAGGAAAAACATAAGTAGCTTTTCTCTGTTTGTTTCTAAGGCAGTTGTCACACCTTAGTGGGATAGAGTAGTTCAAAATAGACACTTTTCCATGTAACAAAGGGAGCTTGGATCTATTTGCAGCTATGACAGGGATATAGATGGTATTCTAAGCCCATTGGTTTAGTTCAATAACCTTTGGAGTTAAGTGTGGAACTTGTGAAAGAATTATTGCCATAATCCCAAAGACCCAAGTCAAGTTGATAAGAGCTCACGGAGACGTAGCCCCCGAGATTTGGGTGAACTCCTAGATTATATTTGTTGTTATGTGTGGTTGTTTATTTTTTGTAGTATATGATTGTTATATGTGTTTAATATTAGCATAAGAAAAAGGACTTAAAGCACTTAAACAGTTAAAACAAAGACATACACCTATCTCAAGTATTTAATTCCACAAAATGTCAACATAAGCTAGATCATATATTTGTTAAGTTTTGGAGTGGGAGGTTCTTGTAAGTATAACAAGATGTTAAACCCCCATTTCAAATCATATATGACCATTTCTTCACCTTATTTTTTGGTTCTTGATGTCGTTTCTCATTTTATTTGTTTCTTTACAAAATATGTTATTGTTGGACTCTTCTTCTATAGGTATTTTTAGAGTTGATTCATTATAATTTATGGTTTCCTTTGATCTACTGCATTTTTCTGAGTTTTTCATCAAGACAACCTCCTCTTCTAACTACTTACACAACATGTTATTTTCATCTAAATCACATGATTTAACTCAACTAACCTCGACCTCTAACCTTGCACATTGTACCTCTTTCTCCTTTAGCTTACTATTCCTCATCTCTTCTATTATTCTTGCTTCTTCAATCTGTGTCCTTAGGCTAATGATTCCATTCTTGTATTCATGCTCTCTTTCATCACATATTTGCACCAGTTTCTTCAAATCTTTGTTTTCATTCTTCAATATTTCTATTTCAGTCAAGGCTATGTCAAGCTTGGCTTGTTCTTCAGTTGTTTTTCTTCATGGAAATAAGGTCCATTCACACTAGAAGAGACCTCATTTAAATGAATACTTTCCTTTTGAGAGGAAATTTTCTTTTTCCTCTTTATCTTCTCCTTCTTGACAGTGCAACTACTAGCATCTCCTTGATGCACGAGATGCAATTTATCCCAGATTTCTTTTGCAGAAATTAATTCTATTACCGTATCAATATCTTTAGTATGAAGATTATTAAGCATAACACATTTTTCCTTAGCATTCCATTGTTGTTATTGCAGAGAGAGAGAGTCTTTACAGTGGCTATCACATACTAATTTCCACACACCAATTCCATAAACTATTAGTTCAGAATTTACCTTATCTCTCCATTCATTAATGTTTGATATACTGAGCACAAGTACAATTTGACAGTCCATGACTCAACTAGAACTACCTTCAAGTTTTTAGGCTTACACTAAAAGAACTGGCTCTGATACCAATTGATGAAAACTTGACTAAACTAGGGGGTGAATCAGTTTAGTATATTCGTTGACATTAAAATTATTTTCATTAAACTCATTAACTAAAACGTTACATGAGCACCTTAGCAAATATTGACCAAAAAATTGAATATGTGAACAACAACTAATAATCAAACCAAAACATCACATGAATACATAATAAAAACATACATTAACACCAAATTTATGTGGTGTCCCATAACGGGAGAAAACCATGATTTTATTATTGGTGTGATCCAAAGGCAAGCCCCTACTTCTTATTACATCTGATTTTTTGTAGGCTCCAACCTATAGGATGTTGATACCTCAATTTTCTGCAAGCTACAATTCCAAGGAAGCTCCAACTCCCATATGTTTTATGTATGTCAGACCAGGGAGTAACTCCTCAACACAAATTAATTTGTATATTACATTCCTTCAGGTTGGTATTTATTCTATACATGAGGGAGAGACGGTTCACTTCATCTCCCAATGACTATTCATATTACTTATTATTTATTTACATTATATTCACCCAATCCTGATGATTAGGTGTCAACATTCCCCCCCTTAATCTGAAGGGATGTTGGTGAGTCCAAGCATCATTCTGAATCATTCAAATTTTATCTTCCAAGCGCTTTGGTGAAGATGTCTGCAATTTGCTCATTAGTGGAACAATGACGGAGATGGATTGTTTTGGCCTCAACATGATGTTGAATCAGATGATATTTAGTATTGATGTGCTTCGTTCGATCATGGAACTTTGGGTTCTTGGCCAAGTTTATTGCAGAGGTATTTTCAATCATGAGTGGAGTTGATTGTACTTGTTTTACCTGCAAATCTTCAAGAATTTTCCTAAGCCACACAATTTCTTTTGTTGCTTCCGCTGCTGCCACATATTCTGCTTCTATTGTGGAATTTTCTGGAACTAATCATTTGCATGATCTCCAGGAGACAGCTCTTGATCCAAGATTCATAGCATATCCTGAAGTAGATACCCCAGTTTCTTTGTCTCCATCGAAGCGTGAATTAGAGTATCCAATCAAGCTGAAGTCATCCACCTGTGTATACTTGATTCCAAATTCTTGAGTTCCCTTCAGGTACCTTAGAACTTTTTTTGCAATAGATCAATGTCCCTCACAAGGCTTTTGCATAAACTTGGAGAGGATTCCAACAACAAACGAAATGTCTGGTCTGGCAGTAGTTAGGCAGTTGAGACTTCCTACAAGCTGTATATACTTTGTTGCATCCTCAAATTCTTTTCCTTCAATAGATGTGAGCTTTAAGTTTTGTTCCATTGGAGTGGTAAGAGGATTACATTCGGTCATGCCAAACCTATTCAACAAATATCCAATGTACTTCTTTTGAGAAAGAAATATGGACTTTGGAAGTTGGGTTACTTCAATACCAAGATAGTAATGAACATAGCCCAAATCAGTCGTTTCAAAACCTTTCCCCAATTCCTTCTTTATGGATGCAATGTAGCTTTCATTGTTCCCTGTCATCAAAAGATCATCTACATATACCATAAGATATACAACTGTTTTGCCAACTTTCTTGACAAATAAAGTTGCATCATCAAGATCATAATGTTTGAAATTGAGTTTCAGAAGATGCTCAGTTAGTTTTTCATACCAGGCTCGCAGTGCTTGTTTGAGGCCATACAAGGACTTCACAAGTTTGCATACTTTATGTTCATGTCCTTTCACAGCAAATCCTTCAGGCTGGGACATAAAAACATTCTCTTTTAGATCTCCATTCAAGAAAGCAGCTTTTACATCCATTTGATGGACTTTCCAACTGTTCTGAGCTACTAGGGCAAAGAGTGTCTGGATAGTAGCCCATTTTGCTGTGGGGGCAAAAGTCTCCTCATAATTGACCCCTTCCTTCTATGCAAAACCTTTTGCCACAAGCCTATATTTGTGCTTGTCAAGTGAGCCATCATCTTTATACTTGTTCTTATAGACCTACTTGCAGCCAATTAGTTTGGTTCCTAATGGAGGATCAACCAGCTTCCAAGTGCCATTCTTTATGAGGGCATCATACTCCTTTTGCATCACTTCTTTCCATTCATCATGAGAAGCAGCTTCTTTGAAGGAAGTTGGTTCAAAATCTGTAGACAAGTTCAATTCACAATCATAAGAAACATCCATATCAACAGGTGAATTAGAGTCATCTACATCACCTCCATCTTGTCGGTTTGAATTTCTAGTTCCTGTCTTTCACCTCATCAGGATGAACACTTTCAAGTATCTTTGTCAGCCAATTTGGGGGACCTTTCTCAGATGGTCCAGGCTACTCCATTGATTGAGTTGGGACTAAATCAAGATTGAGTCTCCCAATTCTATCAATCACATCACTTAAAGCATCATCCGTTGTTGGAGTTTCATGTAGGGGAGAGTGTTCTTCAGAAGAAGATTCCACATGTTGATCTAGTATAGGAATCCCCCCTTCAAGATGTGGAATCTGATTATCAAATTCTTGAAATGATTTTGCTTTTGCGAATCTATCCAAGCGATCAAGTTGCCGCTCAACAACATTGTCAGTTTTGGATGATTCAAGAAAAATTACATCTCTAGATACAACAAACTTTTTATTTACTTCATCATAGAGACGATATGTTTTGGAGGTGTTTGAATACCCTAGGAAGATACATTTACAACTTCTAGCACCAAATTTGTTTCTATGTACCTTTGGTACATAGAAACCTCAATCACATTAAGGTCCATTCACACTAGAAGAGACCTCATTTAAATGAATACTTTCCTTTTGAGAGGAAATTTTCTTTTTCCTCTTTATCTTCTCCTTCTTGACAGTGCAACTACTAGCATCTCCTTGATGCACGAGATGCAATTTATCCCAGATTTCTTTTGCAGAAATTAATTCTATTACCGTATCAATATCTTTAGTATGAAGATTATTAAGCATAACACATTTTTCCTTAGCATTCCATTGTTGTTATTGCAGAGAGAGAGAGTCTTTACAGTGGCTATCACATACTAATTTCCACACACCAATTCCATAAACTATTAGTTCAGAATTTACCTTATCTCTCCATTCATTAATGTTTGATATACTGAGCACAAGTACAATTTGACCGTCCATGACTCAACTAGAACTACCTTCAAGTTGTTAGGCTTACACTAAAAGAACTGGCTCTGATACCAATTGATGAAAACTTGACTAGACTAGGGGGTGAATCAGTTTAGTATATTCGTTGACATTAAAATTATTTTCATTAAACTCATTAACTAAAATGTTACATGAGCACCTTAGCAAATATTGACCAAAAAATTGAATATGTGAACAACAACTAATAATAAAACCAAAACATCACATGAATACATAATAAAAACATACATTAACACCAAATTTATGTGGTGTCCCATAACGGGAGAAAACCACGATTTTATTATTGGTGTGATCCAAAGGCAAGCCCCTACTTCTTATTACATCTGATTTTTTGTAGGCTCCAACCTATAGGATGTTGATACCTCAATTTTCTGCAAGCTACAATTCCAAGGAATCTCCAACTCCCATGTGTTTTATGTATGTCAGACCAGGGAGTAACTCCTCAACACAAATTGATTTGTATATTACATTCCTTCAGGTTAGTCTTTATTATATAAATGAGGGAGAGACTATTCACTTCATCTCCCGATGACTATTCATATTACTTATTATTTATTTACATTATATTCACCCAATCCTGATGATTAAGTGTCAACATTCCCCCCCTTAATCTGAAGGGATGTTGGTGAGTCCAAGCATCATTCTGAATCGTTCAAACTTTATCTTCCAAGCGCTTTGGTGAAGATGTCTGCAATTTTCTCATTAGTGGAACAATGACGGAGATGGATTGTTTTGGCCTCAACATGATGTCGAATCAGATGATATTTAGTATTTATGTGCTTCTCTTGATCATGGAACTTTGGGTTCTTGGCCAACTTTATTGCATATGTATTTTCAATCATGAGTGGAGTTGATGTACTTGTTTTACCTACAAATCTTCAAGAATTTTCCTGAGCCACACAATTTCTTTTGTTGCTTCCGCTATTTCCACGTATTTTGCTTCTATTGTGGAATCTGTTGGAACTAATCATTTGCATGATCTCCAGGAGATATCTCTTGATCCAAGACTCATAGCATATCTTGAAGTAGATACCCCAGTTTCTTTGTCTCCATCGAAGTCTGAATCAGAGTATCCAATCAAGCTGAAGTCATCCACTTGTGTATAGTTGATTCCAAATTCTTGAGTTCCCTTCAGGTACCTTAGAACTCTTTTTGCAGTAGACCAATGCCCTTCAAAAGGCTTTTGCATAAACTTGGAGAGGATTCCAATAGCAAACAAAATGTCTGGTTTGGTAGTAGTTAGGTAGTTGAGACTTTCCTACAAGCTGTATATACTTTGTTGCATCCTCAAATTCGTTTCCTTCAATAGATGTGAGCTTTAAGTTTTGTTCCATTGGAGTGGTAAAAGGATTACATTCTGTCATGCCAAACCTATTCAACAAATCTCCAATGTACTTCTTTTGAGAAAGAAATATGGACTTTGGAAGTTGGGTTACTTCAATACCAAGATAGTAATGAACATAGCCCAAATCATTCATTTCAAAACTTTTCCCCAATTCCTTCTTTATGGATGCAATGTAGCTTTCATTGTTCCCTGTCATCAAAAGATCATCTACATATACCACAAGATATACAAAGGTTTTGCCAACTTTCTTGACAAATAAAGTTGCATCATCAAGATCATAATGTTTGAAATTGAGTTTCAGAAGATGCTCAGTTAGTTTTTCATACCAGGCTAGCAGTGCTTGTTTGAGGCCATACAAGGACTTCACAAGTTTGCATACTTTATGTTCATGTCCTTTCACAGCAAATCCTTCAGGCTGGGACATAAAAACATTCTCTTTTAGATCTCCATTCAAGAAAGCAGCTTTTACATCCATTTGATGGACTTTCCAACTGTTCTGAGCTACTAGGGCAAAGAGTGTCTGGATAGTAGCCCATTTTGCTGTGGGGGCAAAAGTCTCCTCATAATCGACCCCTTCCTTCTATGCAAAACCTTTTTCCACAAGCCTAGATTTGTGCTTGTCAAGTGAGCCATCATCTTTATACTTGTTCTTATAGACCTACTTGCAGCCAATTAGTTTGGTTCCTAATGGAGGATCAACCAGCTTCCAAGTGCCATTCTTTATGAGGGCATCATACTCCTTTTGCATCGCTTCTTTCCATTCATCATGAGAAGCAGCTTCTTTGAAGGAAGTTGGTTCAAAATCTGTAGACAAGTTCAATTCACAATCATAAGAAACATCCATATCAACAGGTGAATTAGAGTCATCTACATCACCTCCATCTTGTCGGTTTGAATTTCTAGTTCCTGTCTTTCACCTCATCAGGATGAACACTTTCAAGTATCTTTGTCAGCCACTTTGGGGGACCTTTCTCAGATGGTCCAGGCTACTCCATTGATTGAGTTTGGACTGAATCAAGATTGAGTCTCCCAATTCTATCAATCACATCACTTAAAGCATCATCCATTGTTGGAGTTTCATGTAGGGGAGAGTGTTCTTCAGAAGAAGATTCCACATGTTGATCTAGTATAGGAATCCCCCCTTCAAGATGTGGAATCTGATTATCAAATTCTTGAAATGATTTTGCTTTTGCGAATCTATCCAAGCGATCAAGTTGCCGCTCAACAACATTGTCAGTTTTGGATGATCCAAGAAAAATTACATCTCTAGATACAACAAACTTTTTATTTACTTCATCATAGAGACGATATGTTTTGGAGGTGTTTGAATACCCTAGGAAGATACATTTACAACTTCTAGCACCAAATTTGTTTCTATGTACCTTTGGTATCAAGGCATAACAGGTGGAACTAAAGACCCTGAGATGCTTTACCGAAGGAACATATCCATACAACATTTCATATGGAGTCTTGTTTCTAATAGCATTAGATGGACATCTATTCTTTATATATACATCACATAGAACAACATCAACCCAAAACATTATCTTTACATTTTTGACGAAGAGCATGGATCATACCATATTTAAGATTGTTATATTCATTCATTCAGCTACACCATTTTGTTGGGGATTATAAGGCACAGTTGTTTGATGTTTGATCCCATGTTGGAAAAGATAGTTTTCAAATTCATTTGATGTGTATTCTTTTCCATTATCAGTGTGAATAGACCCAATATGAGATTGTGCATCATCTTCAATCCATTTATGAAAGTTCTTGAATGTTTGAAAAGCATCAGATTTGTTCTTCAATAAATAAACCCAACACATTCTGGTGTATTCATCAATAAATGTCATCATATATTTATTTCCATTTGCAGAAGGAACAGGCATTGGACCACATAAATTTGAATGAATGAGTTCAAGTTTTCTATGCGCTCTTGAATGTGAATCATGAAAATACTATTTGCTATGCTTTTCTAGAATGCAAGCATCACATTGCTTAAATTTCCTAGGAATTGTAGGCAAACCAGTGACACCATTTTTCTTCAACAAGCAGAGGTTGTCATAGTTCAAATGTCCAAGTCTAGCATGCCATAATAAACTTGATGGAAGTGTACCTTCTTCATGACGAGAATTGTATGAGAAATGTTGTGCACAAGCAGAGGTACCTTGCAGCTTGAGAAGCCTTTCTTCTTCTATTCCCCTAATGACAAGTGAGTGGTCAGATGCTTTTCTCACCTCAAGCTTGCCATCAAACATATGAATGGAGTGACATTGCTGGCGGATGTGGACCAAGGAAAACAAGTTTCTCTTCAACTGTGGGAGATAGAGAACATGATGCAGAAGAAAGTCTGGAAGACCAGGAAATTGAAGCCTGATTGTGCCAAGCCCTAATGGCTTGATTTTTTATTGGTCTGCAATGTATACTTCTCCATCAACATTGTCAGTAAATTCTTCAAAAAAATCTTTCTATGATTCATGTGGCAGGTTGCTCCTGAATCAAGCAACCAATCATTTTTCCAAGAAGCAAGTGAAGCATTAAATAAATCTTCATTTATTCCAATATTACATTGTGCCACAACATAGTGAGTGGATTCAGGTGCTTTACCTTTGTCTGTATCATCAATTTTACCTTTCTGTTGGTTTCTTTGCTGCTCAATTTTGTCCCATGGTAACTTGCATGTAGAGGCATCATGTGATCCATTTCTTTTGCAACATATGTAGTGCAAATCTGCCTTTTCTCCTTGAGAGTGTCTACCCCCCTGCCTCTGAAATATCTTCCTCTTCCTCTTTGACTATCTGTTCCTCTGGAAGAATCTTGAGTAGGATTATTTTCTTTATGAGCAAGGCACACAGCCTCTTCAGAGGATTGAGGGGCTATCTTCTTTCCAAAAGCTTTCTCTCTTTCAGCGAACTTTTTCACAAGAGAGTCAAAGGTGATATCTTTGAGATTTCCATTTGCTTGTAGTGACTCAAGATAATTGGAGTAAATAGGATAAAGTGCCTTGAGAAAAGTGATAAGGGGAATATCTAATTCAACCTTAGTGGATTTTATATCATGAATTATAGATTTTACTTCGGATGCAAGAGCAAGAGGATCATTATTTTGCAATTCAAGAGTGAAGAGTTTAATCATGAGTTGAACAACTTCAAGTGCAGAATGTGAGTCATAGAGTTCTTTCAGATTTTGTAAAGCTTCAAAAGCAGTTGAAAATGGTGAAATATGGTGACTCACCTCTTCATTTACAGATGCTACGAGTAATGCATAAACTTTGTTGTTCTTGTTTTCCCAAATGACGAGCTCTTTGTCTGAGGTAGGTTGTTCTGGCTCTTTGTCTCCATCTCCAACACACACTCCTTTCCACAACTCATTGAAAATAAGGGTGTGTTTTATCATCGGGACCACTCAGGATAGTTCTCCTTGCTAGTGAGAACTATTCCCACAATGGATATGATTGAATGCATTGTAAAATCTTGTACCAAACCTCCGGCGATCTCCAGGATACCAACAACAATGCTATCAAAGCAGCAGCCACACCATGCTCTCAACGCAGCAGTGTGGAATGAGCATATCTCCAACAACATGGAATGAGCAACGATTCAACACTCCATCCTGAAACACAATAGAGATGGCCTTCAGTCCGCTTAGAATAGTTATGCAGCAATACAATTATGCAGTGGGTGCAGAACAATTATGCAGCAATACAATTATGCAGTGGACGTAGAACAATTATGCAACAATACAATTATGCAATGGTTATAGAAAATACCACATGGACAGTATGGCAGAGAGCCTAGAGAGTGCAGAGAATAGAGGGACAAAATATGGAAGAAAACTGATACAAGGAGTTACAACACAAAGGCTAACTTTGGGAGCTGGATCTGATACCATGTCAGACCAGGCAATAACTCCTCAACACAAATTGATTTCTATATTACATTCCTTCAAGTGGTCTTTATTATATACATGAGGGAGAGACTGTTCACTTCATCTCCCGATGAATGTTCATATTACTTATTATTTATTTACATTATATTCACCCAATCTTGATGATTAGGTGTCAACAATGTAGGCTACAACACACAGGAGGCTCCTACCTCGACAAGCTCAAACTTTGTGTTTATCAAGCCACTACTTGAGAGGAGACTACCATCCCTGATACAAACAAGAAATAACTATGTGTTGGTTTACCTTGTTATAAATTCTACAATCTCCAACTTCATTTCTGCATCTTCTTTCCTTCAAAAATGCTTCACATAAGCTTCATATGTGTTAGGTAACTAATGCATAATAGCTCAATCAGCTCTCACACATTCTCTAACCTCTCAATGCCTTCCAAATCACATCTTTTATAAAGATATTTTGTTGATTGTTTGTATCCCACATAGGAATATGAAGTGAATAGACTTGACTCTTTGCCTTCCACTCATTCGCTTCCAAACTCTTCATATCTTGAATATTAAAACACAAAAAATAAATAATTCATCCAATATTAATTGCAGCCACATGTAATGATTAAATGCATCAACCTAATGTCAACATCAAATAACAATATTTATCATTAATGCATCACAACAATCTTTGTGACATCTTTGCATTTTCCTTAGAGTCTTGCCTTTGCATCATAACAATTCATCTCAACCAACAATTTCACATCACAACAAATCATTCAATATATCAATCTCTGCAACATTATAAAAACATTTCAATGTATCACAACTCCTCCTCCTCCTTCTCCTCCTTAGCATTGTTGATCTTATTCAATAGTCTATACATTGCTTTTTTTTTCTCCTTTCCCTATTGTTGCTCCTTCATTGTTATTTTTTGTTGCTCCTTTGCCTTTGCTTCTCCTTCATTGTTCCTTGTTGTTGCTCCTTTTTCTATTGATCCTCCTTCATTGTTCCTTGTTGTTGCTCCTTTGCATCTCATTTTTTGTTGCAACCTCTTCATTGCATTTTTTCCTTCTTTGCCTTTCTATTGCTCCTGCATAGATTGTGTCTATTTTTCTTGATGTTCCTTGTGCTTCTCCTTTGCCATCAATGACAATATTTTCAACATCTGGTCACAGTCTCTTAACTGAGAAATCTCGGTTGTAGTTGCATGGAGGAAGGCTTGTGCATGCGGCTGGATCCTTCTGGCTGCATGCACAACTTAGCATGTGTGTGGTTTGGCTGTAAGGTTAGGTAAAAAGAAAGTTCTGGTTTAGGGAAAGATCACTAGGTGTTGTTGTCTAACACCTGGGTGATCAGGTGTCCCTGTGAGGTTACAGTAAGTTTCTGGTTAGCAGACCCCACTTCCATAACTAGAACTTGGATGCTGGGTCATGTCATATTAGTAACAATTAGCTCATGTTTATCCTGGAGATCTTGTAAAAGCGAGTAAATGTGGGGTGGCGAGTTACATATAATGAATAGAATTTTACTAAATATGGGTGTAACACCCATTCAATGAAGCTTCCCATTTTGTGGTACCTTATTGTTTGGCTATTGAAATTGTTGATGCATGAGATATTAATTGGTTAACGAAACTACTATTAGAAATGAAAAGCTTCCATCATGTTGAATTCTACAGTGGTTGGAGTTCTTGCAATGGAATGATGAGAAACACTACCATGGGCACTTCTCCTCAAGACTAGTAACGAAGTTCAACAACCACCTTGTAAATTTGACATTGCTAACGAGGACATGGGGTTTTCATAGTCCCCTTATGAATAACTCGTAAACTAATGGGCCTTTTATATAACACGGACATGTACATCCATGAAAATAATCTAGAATTTTGTATTTATGCCATGGTTGGAATGAGCCAAGTTTCTTTGGTTTTACTTACTGAGAGTAATACTAATTGCACCCAGATTGATGAAGTACTATATAGTGCAAATATGTCTGTATGTATAGATCTATTTAATCTTGGATCAAAATTTTCTTTGCTGCTTTTGTGAGAGAGAAGTCTAAGGAAGTGACTTTTTTTGGTCCAAAAAAGAATGGAAATTTTGGAACGATTTTGAATAAACGCAATTTTTTTTTTGGAAATCTAGGTTAGAGTTGTCAAGATTTATAATTTGTTTTTTTTTTTGGAAATCTAGGTTAGAGTTGTCAAGATTTATAATTTTGGCTCTTCCAGGGGTTCTTGATGGCACTGAATCCATTTCCACCATCAAAAAATGATTTAAACACTCCCACGATCAAATTTATTGAAAAAAAATCACTAGATTACAATGAAAGATTCTCCTTTGGGTGAAATCATCACCTCCTTAGACAACACCCTTTGCAAAGCATTGAAACAGAAATAAAATCAAATGCACTTTCAAGAAAAATGAAATTTGTCCAAGATGGTTTGATGAAGCATGGTTAAGATGGATCTATCGTCCTTAATATAAATACACAATGTAAATACTTTGATTTCCAGAAGCATTGAAACAGAAATAAAATCAAATGCACTTTCAAGAAAAATGAAATTTGTCCAAGATGGTTTGATGAAGCATGGTTAAGATGGATCTATCGTCCTTAATATAAATACACAATGTAAATACTTTGATTTCCAGAAATGAAAAAACATAAATCCATAGAAATTGCATGTCAAGAATCTGCATGTATTGAAATATTCCATAAAATTCTGTTCACAATGAAATTAAAATTTTAAAAACATTATTCCACAGTAAAAAAAAAAATTTCCCTACGTTGAAGTTGAGGGATTGGACCACTTCAGTTATACATGTAAAAAAAACATATTTTTTATTTTCCAACAAATTGCTCTGGACATAAGCTACTTTCCAATTATTACTGCAGTAATCCATCTTTGCCACGTGGTTCACATGCGGTAACCACTCTGATTATTGACGGACTAATCCATCTTCGCCACGTGGGATGTAACCACAGGAAGGCGCGGGGCTTCATCAAAATACTCACCACCTTGAATTTGATGCGGAGTCCATGGCGGGAGCGCCTGCTGACTGGGAATAGCTGCGCACAAATTTTTTTGTTCCAGCCATGCCTCTTTACTGGAGTTAATGCAAGCCTGTTCTTCTTGGTCCACATAAATTCTAAATAAATCTGATAAATTCTCCCTTATACGGAAAGCTGGATTCTCTCCGGGAACCTGAATTGCTGACGAAATAGCTTCGAACTCGAAGCACTGAGTAGCAGACGAAGAAATTGGATCCCCATCAGGAGCTCCAACCCCAACAACAGCACTATAACTTGCATCTCCATCACCCACAACAGCACTATAACTTGCACGTGAAAAATTGGATCTTTGAGGAGGAGGATCATCGACTTTCACCTCAGGAGCAGAACGTGGACCATTGGAAGATAACCAACTTCAGAGTGAAAGAATGATTGAGAAAGATTGGAAATTTAATAGAGAAGAGTTCTCTAAATAGCTTTCTCAAATCTTTTCTCTAGAAGTGTCTGTCATTTATAGACAAGTTTATCTGGGTTATAATTTTATGCTTTTTCAGTAAATTTGTTTACGTTTTCTTTAAGTTTATCTATGTTTTCTCTAAATATAAAAAAGTTTCTCTATGTTTTCTCTAAACTTATTTATTTATAGCCATTTATAGACCAGTTTATCTGAGTTATAACTTCATGTTTATTTCTGTAAACTTGTCTATTTTTCCTCTAAATTTTATCTATGTCATAACTGTATGTTTCTCTATGTTATAACCGTAGGTATAGTGAAAATTGGAATTTTTGCTATTTTAATAATAGTAATTTTATAATTAATCTTTCAAAATATTTTTATAGAAAACTTCTTTATAGCAAATACATGAAATGTGTATTTTTATTTAAAAATTAAATGATATTTTTAAAATGAAATTTTTATTTTTATTTAAAAATTTAATGATATTTTTTAAATATTATTATAAGAAATATGGAAAAAAAGAAAAGAAATAACTATCACGGATGACATGGTTACGATCCTTGGATCTTTTGATCACTGCCTCTCGACCTTGGAAACCGCCATGCGTCCCACTCAGGTCAACAATTAAATAAATAAAGAATCCAGAAGTTGTTCTCTGTCAATTTTCAAACCCTTGTATTCCAGTGCATCTGAATTATTCCTCGCATTTGCGTGGATTTTTTTTGAAGACCGAAGATCACGGTTTCGATTCCCTGGGGTAGTACTCCGCCCTCGCGAATAATATGTTCTCTAACTCATTAAATTGGATGCGTTTGTTGACCCCAAAAAAAATGGAAAATTGAAGCTCTTTCTACGATATTGGAATATTTTGAGAGTTTTAATTTGGCATTTTCGGCTATACAATTGAAAAATTGTATCCTTCAATTAGGTAATTGGATTGTTATTCTCCAATCTAGAAAATTGTATCCTCCAATCTAGGTAATTGAATTGTTATTCTCCAATCTAGAAAATTATATATTTTTTGTGCACAAGATATAAGGATAAATGTCGTGCACAAGGTAAAATCATGATGGTCAAATAACTCTGGTCTAAAAACACATTAAATAATTACATGCACCACATACATTAAACGAGGTTGCTCATAAACAACCTCTTAATGTCTAATATCATAATGTGGCCTTAATCCAATTACTAATCAATCTATTTCTTACATCTCTTCATTCTCTAACAAGAAAGGCTGCATGGCAGCAAGTCCTTGCCCTGCGTGGGGACCTTCAAGAAAATGCATCCATACCACGTAGGAGTACCCAAATACAATCTAAGATCAACAGAAAGTGAGACTTTAAATCCATGTATTATGTGTAATGCAATCTAAGACCAACACATAGTCAAGGTTTAAATCCATGTATTTTGTGTAACATTCCGAGTGTCATGTGACTTAGCTTAGCGTCATGGGAATCAAAGCAGCGACCTACACAAAAATCAGCCATAGCACCGACTTAGAACAATATGTAAGTAGCAAAAGTCTGTTTGTGTAAAGTAAAGTATCCTCAAAGCAATGAATGTAGTTGAATCCAAAGTAGAGAAAGCAACTAGAGTGATAGTCGTTAAAGCCATCGGCATGATCGGTAGAATTAGGTTCAATTGAGCAAAGATGGAGAAGAAGGTGAAAGAGCCTACAGGGCTTCCTCCCACGTGCATGATCTGTTTTGTTTACCGGATATCGATCTAGAGATGTAGAGATTTCTATTTTTAGAGATCTATCTATGCATATGATGGGTTGTAAGGTCTTGCTTACTTACTTGAATTAGTCCCTTCGGTATTTGTTTCATATGGCATATCCTTTAGGCTCTATTTTTTTATTTCGAGAAAGGATTATGGCTCACCCATAAAGGAAGGTGAGTTCCCTCTTCCTGGAAGAATCTGCAGGATTTTTTGCGAGTGATGTTCATTTTTTAAGTGTTTTTTTAAATTCGTAAAAATAAGTTCTTTGTGTTTTTTTTAGCGTCTTTTCAAATTTGTAGAAAAAAGTTCTTTGTTCTAATTAGGAGAGGCTAAGTAAAGAATCCCAATCTTGCTTTTCGAGGTTGTACAAGCTACAACACACAGATTAAAGAATCCAAACCTTGCTTTTCGAAGTTGTACAAGCTACAACACCTTTTTTACAGTTATTATGTTGCTATGAATTATCTTCAATTACAGAAGATATGCCCTGCAATATTGAAAATATTGTCATGAGTCATAATCACTCTGTTTTTGTATATATAACATGACTCTTTGATATAAATAGTTAGTTCGTCCTCCTATCTATGGAAATAGTATTTCTCTTTGAATAAAAGAGAAGAAGTCGATCTTAGTCGATCTTAGCTCTAATTAGCAGTAGTTAAGAAGGAGCCTCAACATATCAACATAATTACTTTTTATTTAATCAAATCGTATCATTGTTTTGTTTAATGAAATCATTGTTAGATCAGAACATACATAACACACAACGGATTTATACTCAGAGACTTAGACGGCAATAGCAAAGAATAATTCACAAAGACACACAAATGGAGAAATAACAAGATTACTTAGTCAGAAACAACGAAATAGATAAAACAATCACTGGAGAACAGAAATCAATTTGCATTACATAACAGGCTTGGGCCTTGGCTTGTTTTCCTTGGCCAGAGAAATTACAAATTTATAGAGGCAGAAGAAGGATCTAGAATCCTATGTGTGATTCAGATGGAGATCTGGAATGATCTAGAAACCACTGGCGGTGTAGGAGGATCTAGAATCCTGCATGTGATTCTAGAAACTAATGGCGGTGTAGAAAGATCTAGAATCCTGGAGATCTAGAAAGATCTGATCTAGAATCCTCCGTGAATTTGGCTTCACACTTAACATTCTCCCACTTGAAGCCAAATAAGAGTCATCAAGTCACACCGAGTCCTACCATGCCTCTACGTAACTCATGTTTATTTCGTGGTAGACTCTTAGTGAGCATATCAGCAGGGTTAGATTATCTGTATGGATCTTTTCCAAGGATAATTGTTCTTACTCCAACACATGCCAGATCCAATGGTACCTTAAGTCAATGTGCTTGGTTTTTGAATGAAATGCTAGGTTTTTCGCCAAGTGAATGGCACTCTGACTATCACGATATAACACATACTTGTCCTGCTTTATTCCTATCTCTCCTAGGAGTCAGTGCATCCACAATATCTCTTTACAAGCTTCTATTGCAGCTATGTACTCTACTTCTGTTGAAGAGAGGGCTACTATTCTTTGTAGCCTTGACACCCAAGATACTGTTGCACCTGCAAATGTATACAAATAACCTGTAGTGGAATTTCTGGTATCCATATCTCCAGCGATATCTGCATCTATAAATCCTTCAAGCACAGTCTCATCATGACCAAAACATAAACAATAATGACTAGTACCCTTGATATACCTTAAAATCCATTTTACTGCTTGGCAATGTTGTTTGCCTGGATTGGCAAGGAACCTACTTACTACTCCCACTGAATATGCAATGTCTAGTCGTGTGCATACCATGGCATACATCAAAATGCCAACTGCTAAAGCATAAGGAATCCTGCTCATCTCTTCTTTCTCCTTGTCATCACTAAGACATAATTCAGTACTCAGCTTGAAGTGGGTTGCAAGTGGTGTACCAACTGGCTTGGCATCCTTCATATTAAACCTGTCAAGCACTTTCTTGATATATTTTTCTTGTGACAACCACAACCTTTTGTTATTCCTGTCACGCATAATCCGCATGCCCAATATCTGTTGTGCTGGTACCAAATCCTTAATTGCAAATTTTATAACCAAATCTTTCTTCAACCTATTGATCTTATTCTTATCATGCCCAACAATCAACATGTCATCCACATATAATAATAATATGATATACTTTCCCTGATCATACCTCTTGATATAGACACAATGGTCAGCTTCCAACCTCTGAAAACCATGTTCCAACATGAATGAATCAAATTTCTTGTACCATTGTCGAGGTGCCTGTTTCAACCCATAGAGACTCTTCTTCAACCTACAAACAAGGCCTTCTTTGCCTTTTTCTGTGAAGCCTTCTCGCTGCTCCATATAAATTTCTTCCTCCATTTCACCATGAAGGAAAGCAGTTTTTACATCTAACTGTTCACATTCTAGGTCTAAAGCAACAACTAGACCAAGAATGACTCTAATGGATGACATTTTAACAACAGGTGAGAAAATTTCAATGAAGTCAATACCTTCTTTTTGGGCAAAACCTTTCACCACCAGTCTTGCTTTATACCTCTCCTTCTTTTCGTCACCTTCATGCTTAATCCTGTAAACCCATTTGTTTTGTAGAGCCTTTCTACCTTTTGGGAGGTTTACCAACTCCCAAGTTTTATTTTCTTGCAAAGAGTTCATTTCTTCTTCCATTGATTTCTTCCATTCTTTACTCTGCTCGACTTTACAAGCTTCTTGAAAACAATTAGGTTCACCTTCATCAGTCAACAAAATATAATTTGAAGGAGGATACCTTTGTGAAGGCTTATGAGGCCTAGAAGATCTATGAACCAACTGTGGTGGTGCATTATCAGGTTGAATCTCCTGTAAAGGTTCCTGCAAAATTCCTCCTTCTTGTTGTTCATTATTTTCCACTTGTTGTTCTTCATGCCCCTGAATTTGCTGTTTATTTGCTCGTATTAGTGGTATGTTTTCCTGCTGCTCTTCAAACCTGTCAATAACTTTCTTGACCTCCAACTCACCTACAGTCCTCTTGAACATTTCTGAATAATTAAATATAACATCCCTGCTTCTAATAATTTTATGTTTGACTGGATCCCATAGACGATAACCAAGATCTTCATCCGCATATCCCAAATAAATGCATTTCATAGATTTATCATCTAGCTTAATTCTATTTTCTTTGGGAATATGTACGAATGCTTCACATCTAAAGATTTTCAAGTGAGAATAATTCAAATTCTTACCAGTCCAAACTTCTTCAGGGATACCGCAATCCAAGGTTGTAGTTGGAGATCTATTTATGAGGTAGCAAGCAGTCCTGACTGCTTCAGCCCAAAAATTCTTCTCCAAACTGGAATTGGACAACATACTTCGCACCTTTTCCATAATGGTGTGATTCATCCTTTTTGCGACACCATTTTGTTGAGGAGTACCAGGCACAGTCTTCTCATGCTTTATGCCAAACCTGTTACAATATTCCTTAAATGCATTTGAGCAATATTCTCCACCATTATCTGTTCTTAAACACTTCAACAATTTGTTAGTCTCTCTTTCAACAACAACATGGAATTTTTGAAATATTCCAAACACTTCACTTTTATTTTTCATAGGATATGCCCAAACCTTCCTGGATGCATCATCTATAAATGTTACAAAATATGATGCTCCTCCTAATGATTTGATGTTAACAGGCCCAAACACATCCAAGTGTACCAATTCTAACACATTTTTCTTTCTGTCATGGCCACCTCTAAGGAATGAAACCCTTATTTGTCTACCATATATACAATGCTCACAAAGATCAAGATTGTAGGATTTCAAACCTGGCAATAATTTTTTGTCAACAAGGATTTTTAAACCCTTCTCGCTCATGTGACCCAAACGCTTATGCCACAAATCTGCTAAATTTCCTTCTTTTGTGATAGTAGCCAAATCTGATTTTCCTATCTGTGTCTTCAATGTGTATAATGTTCCTGTCTTGGGTCCTTTGGCCACGACCAATGCACCTTTGCTAATTTTCCAGCCTCCTTTTCCAAAGCTTTTCGAATAGCCTTCATCATCCAGTCGTCCCATAGAGATTAAACTCATGTGCATTTCTAGTACATGCCTGACCTGTTTCAACAATATATCTTGTCCATCTTTCATCTTGATCTGGACATCTCCCACTCCAACAATACTGCAAAAATGATTATTCCCCAAATGCACTCTACCATAATCACCAGGATTATATGGAACACAACTATCTTTGCATGGGGTTACATGGTGAGATGCCCCATAGTCAAGGATCCAATCAAAGTGACTACTATATGTATATACACATGCATCCTCTACTGAAACAGTAAACAACACATCACCATCTGTGGCTACAGCAGTAGTCTCACTTTCATTTATGCTGGATGACTTGTGATTTGTACTAGACGGTCTCTGATCCTTTTGTCCTTTCTTCTAGAATCGACATTCTTTCTTCATGTGCTCGAGTTTGCCACAATGAAAGCAGATGATCCTTCCTCTCCTTGATTTTGATCGGCCTCTCGATCTTGATCGCCCTTGTCGGCCTCGATCTATTCTCCTACCATGATTAGCTAGAGCTAGAGCCTCTCCTCCCTGTTTTTCCACAATTGACTTGCGTCGCAACTCCTCATTCATTAAACTACTGCTGACATCATCAAACTTCAGGGTCCCTGTAGTTTTTGAAGTGCTCATAGCTACAACTAAATTTTCCCAGCTATCTGGCATAGAACACATTAGCAAAATAGCTCTAATTTCATCATCTAAAATGAATTTAACAGAGGCAAGTTGATCAGTAATAATATTAAATGCATTCAAGTGCTCAGCAACTGAAGCACCCCCCTTCATTTTGAGATTATAAAGCTTCTTCATCAAGAACACTTTGTTTGAGGTCGTGTTCTTCTCATATAGATCATGGAGCTTCTTCCATAATCCTTCTGTCGTCTTTTCTCCAGACACATTGAAATAAACATTCTTTGCTAAATATTGGCGGATTGTTGCAATCGCCTTTCTATCTAGCTTATTCCACTCTTCATTTGTCATCAATGAGGGTTTCTTTGTTGTGCCCTCAATCGGCAAATACTGATCCTTTAAAATCAGTATATCCTCCATTTGTGATTTCCATAGGGCAAAATTAGCCCCGCTCAACTTCTCCATATCTGTAAGTGTTGTCTCCATTTTCAATCAAATTCACGCCCCAAAACACAAAAACTCCACTTAAAAATAAAACTTTAATTATTACTCTTTAAAATTTAGTAATAATGACCTTCCTCCTTTTAAAATACCCTTTTCAAAATCCTGCTCCTTTTTAAAATATACTTTTCAAAATTCCAACATATAATTATATATGTTTCATAATAAATATAAAAACATATATAATGTTTTATCCTTTTCACATTTCACACATACATATGTTGGTTTGAGAAAAAAAACTTGACATATATGTGCAAGCTTGATGTAAAAAAAAACTTACGAACACCACGTTTCAACTCCAATCTCCACGGATCTCCATTTTTCAAACTCCAGAAACACGTTTCAACATATGTCCACGACCTTGTTTTTCTTGCAGCAACTGTCTTTTAGTTCCAACATTCCTCAGCTATTTCCTGGATAGATCCTTCAACAGCTCCAGGGGTAACAACCAACATTTTAATGAACATTGTCAGAACAAGGCAATGGCACTAAGCGGCTTGCACAGTGGATATTTGAACTTGGCTCTGATACCAGTTGTTAGAATAGAGCATACATAACACACATCGGATTTATACTCGGAGACTTAGACGGCAATAGCAGAGAATAATTCACAGAGACAAAAAATGGAGAAACAACAAGATTACTTAGTCAGAAATAGTGGAATAGATAAAACAATCACTGGAGAACAGAAATCACTTTGCATTACATAACAGGCTTGGGCCTTGGCTTGCTTTCCTTGGCCAGAGAAATTACAGATTTATAGAGGCAGAAGAAGGATCTAGAATCCTATGTGTGATTCAGATGGAGATCTGGAATGATCTAG
The DNA here is from genome assembly GCA_031772625.1 of Pinus tabuliformis. NCBI lineage: Eukaryota > Viridiplantae > Streptophyta > Pinopsida > Pinales > Pinaceae > Pinus > Pinus tabuliformis. Next base: position 1,572,575,153 of record CM062816.1, read on the forward strand.
AAACCACTGGCGATGTAGGAGGATATAGAATCCTGCATGTGATTCTAGAAACTAATGGCGGTGTAGAAAGATCTAGAATCCTGGAGATCTAGAAAGATCTGATCTAGAATCCTCCGTGAATTTGGCTTCACACTTAACAATCATTTCCTAATTTCATTGGTTAGTGAAGAGACTTTGAAAGGGCTGCTTTGAATTTGAATAGGACTTATTTCTTTATTAGACTGCCTTAACTCAGATGCTTGGCTAGTGAAACAATAGCTAGATAACCACATATGTCATAGTAATGGCTTTGAAAAACGGGAAAATCGGGAAGGAAGAAAGGAAGCAAGGGCTATTCCAGGAAGAAAGCGAGCATGTTTTCCTGTCTACTGATAGTGCTACTGGGTCGGGTAAACTGCTCTGGCTCGGATGCTACCTTTGCTGCTAGAACTGGGCACTTGGCTATACTAATGATTATTAGAAATATGAAAGGTGTCTAGTGGTAATAAAAGTATAAATGACAATGTCTAGTTGTTGGTTGAGCCTACTATATTGAGGTATAGCCCATGTTAGTATAATCTGTTAGTATTGTATATCAACAAATGTAACGCTTCATCATTCCTTCTAGTCAAGGTAGGAACGTGTGTTCCTTGAGGTTGGTTGGATAGCTACAACAGCTTGCCCCCTTGTTGTTTGCTCGCTACTAGCAATTTACCCGTTTCACAACAGGACAGATCTTGCTCCCTGCATGATCCGATGAATAAATATATAATCTTAGACATTGAAACTAAGCCACGGGATACCCTCCTTGTAGGCCACATGTACAATGTGGGTGGCGCAGTTCTTCACAAATCTCTTTGTTTGGAAAGTATGTTCACATCTCAACTCTAAAGTGACTTAGATTACAAACTACTCACATTGTTTTGTAAAACGATATTAAAAGTGGAATTGTGATCAATCAATTCAATTCACTGCGACTCTTTCCCTTTATAACCACTACCCTCATTGCTCCCTTCTGCTTGTCAGTTCTTGAATGCATTATGACACGCCCAAGATTAGTCATTCTGTACAACATAGCTAACTAACTGCAAAAAAAATTGCATTAAATGAGATGAAATGCAGAAGTTAAGTAGACAGACAAGAAGATACAGAAGTTAAGCAGACAAGAAAATGCAGATGAAAAATACCGTGAAAGCAACAGTAATTTGGATGACGAAGATTACATCTTCTTGAGAATTATTAAAACATTGGCGCTGGAAAATTTGGAATTGCTTTATTGCTTTAATCTGGGTTAAGAAGATGATATTCCCTGCACCTTGATTTTCTCGGTTGTAAACGTTTGTGCAGCCTATGCAATGATATAATGTTGCTGAAGCCGGTCATGATTTTCTGCCAACATAATCTATTTAGGAGGTGCTTCCCAATTCAAGTTAGTGGGCAGAGGCTTTATTGATTATGAAATGTTTAACTAAGTGCATCCTGTGCAAACGCCATAAATCACAATGAAGCTGTTGTTTGGGCAAGGTTATGCCGAAAGTTGCCCACCAGAGATATGGCCACCACCCATTGCAACCCCAGTAGTATGGCCACCACCCATTGCAGCACCAGTAGTAGCGACCACGAAATTAAGTCTGAAAACCTTGTTGATAGAATCTCCTCATCGTCTGTTCAACCGAGGGGAGCAACATAGAATTGTGAGAAATATCTCAGGGTTTTTGCATTCCACTGTTATTCTGGCAAGCCATCTTATCTTATTATGTACTCTCCATTGTAGCCCGCTTGAATTTGAATTTGGTTGCTTTAGGAAAACTATCTTCTCTCACAAAAATCTAAACATTTCATCCCATGACCTATTCATTCATCGATAAACTTGAAAAATAAAAATAAAAGTAATAAAATTGGAGATTAAAAATAAAAGTAAAGGTAATTTATATCATGTCACCACAAACCAAAGTAATTTGGCTATTTGGCTTTGTCCCAGGAATGAGCAGGCTAGGTGTCGAAAGTATTGATTCGTCCAGAGTATCGATTCCCAATTTATTTGGCTTTATCCCAGGGGAATGAAGTATAGAGTGTGATAAAATTCTCTGAAAGAGAGATAGTCTCAAAGATAGTCGATGAGAGGGGAGAGATCAATTAGAGCATTTAATAGGTGATCCTTAGCACCTCCCTAAATAGACAACGATCCCAATACGCCGACAAGCAAGGAGGTTGCCAAGAAATAAAAAATATAGGACCAGCAACTTACGAGTATGAAAGACATGTACATCAATGTAAGAACATCCCAAAACAACGCATGTGAAAAGTAGGACACTTGCCTTTGCCTTGGTTTTGCGCCTTGACCGGGTTTACATTCAATATTTGTACCCATGTTCCTATACATATATCGGCCTGCTCTGGGAGAAAAGGGCTTTGCGTAAACAAGTAAGTTTTAGGCTCAAGCAGGTTGCATCATCGTATAGAGAAACAACAACGGTATGAGAAACGGAGTTTGGAGGTTTCGCACTCAAAAAACGAGAGGAGAGAAAATGAAAAATATAGAGTTAATTTCAATTTTCAATATAGTTTTAACTAAATTTCCAACCCAAATTTTATTAAAAAACTAAATAATTTAAATACCAAACTGATGCTTAACAAATTGAATATTAAATATATACATTCTTAGCCTTCCTAGTCAATTAAGTGTATGCATTCTTATGCATTTTGGGCCTTCAGCTAATTATTGTTTCTTTAAAAAAAATCCAAATATATATATATATATATATATATATATATATATATATATATATATATATATATATATATATATAACTGTAAACAATAACTAGAATTTGCAATTAAATGTGAACTTCTTGAGCCACATATAGAATAGTGTTTAAACTATGAAATTTAACAATATACATGTTAAAGGAAAACAAATCAACTAAAAAAAGAGACAATAGTACAGAAATGATCAACTTTCTATATACTTGGCATAGGCCTCTAGGTTATTGAATAAATACATGCATGAAATCTACAACAAAGAGTGAAAATAGAACGACTTGCAAAAGAGTGAACTATGACCTATAAAATATTTCCCATAAAATATATGCACCCTTTAACTAAAACAACCGTAGAAAATAATGTTTCCGTCTAGTCTCGTTTCTTACACGTTTTTTATGGGGAACGGTGGCAACCGTCCCGTTTCTCGTAACATAGTAACAAACATGATAGGCTGGCCTACTTGCCTGAACTTAGGGTTACCTACTCTCCTTGCGAGATCACCATGCACTATGTCTCGCCTCCAGCCACCTAAATATATCCCCCATATAGCCAGTGGGCTAAATCATACTTCCGCCAGCCACCTAGCCAACTAGTCATGCAATACGTATTAGGAGCAGGACCAACCAAACTCAAATCATCCAACAGTTGGGTCAGACGCAATATATGGAAATGGGCTAGCTCGTAGCAATGGAGATGGGAGCTCTTATCTCTCGAATGAAGGGTAGCTTGCAAGAATATTTGCTATGGATTGAATCGGTCGATTCAATAGGTAGCCCGTGAAGCTTTTGAAGAAGGGTAGCCTAGTGTGTAAGCACAACAATGAAGGTGAACCCTCGAATGACCAATCGAACTAAGCCTTTGGGTGCATATTTATTTCTGCAAGTCTACGGGGTCATCATTTCCATCAACCACCAATGCTGTTGCGGGGTCATCATTTCGGTCAACTGCCTATGTTGCTGGTGTGACTATAGTATGCCACAGAAGCCACAGAGAAAGGTAATTATCCTTAAATTTGAATTCGGTATGCATAGCTATTACAAAGAAATGTATGCATAGGTGTTGCAGAGAAAGGTAATGGTAGCAGAGAAAGGTAATGGTAGCTGTTGCAGAGAAACTATTTCAGAGAAAGGTAATCGCCATTCTGATAGAGACCTCCTCTCGCCACGTGCATCTTCATGTAGTCCCTCCTCTCACCACGTGCATCTTCAGGCCCTCGTCTCACCACGCGCATCTTCAGGCCCTCCTCTCACCACGTGCATCTTCATGTAGGCCACCTGTCTGTCTAAAATAAGACAATGTTTGTCTCCACAAAATTTGATATCCGTGAACATCCCAAGCATTAAATGCCTAACATTAATGCTAACATTAAGTTGATCTATCAATGATCTAACATTGATAGGAAAAAAATAAATATATATAACCTATGTTTTTGCATCCCCGCCTCGGGAAGAGGCCAAATAAGATAGTAAATCACTATATACCTAAAAACTTTCATTAGACTTCATGAACTCGCACTAACAAATAACTCAACTAATATTAACATTGTGGTTTTCGATTACTATAGTCCCATTCCAAGGGACTAATAATGTTGTTCAATATAGTGACTCGCTCATCAAAACAACTCATTATTATAACAGCTTCATAAGAGATCACGTTCAAAAATAAGAAATCAATGATCAAGGGTAACGTAAGCGGAGCAAGGAAGAGGGTAGGGGAGGGTACTAGAGAGGGGAAGGGAGATGGAAAGAGGAGAAAGGAAAGGGAATAAGCAATAAGAGAAAAGAATAAGAATAAGAGAAAGGGATTAATTGACTTTAAATTATTCATCAACATTCATGAAATAACTCAAAACAACATTAATCCTCGAATTCCTTCTTTTTACATGCCCTTGTCTCTTTTGTTGAAACTTTGACCTATAAATCTTTACATATGAAAAATGATTAAAAAAAAGTTAAACTTTATAATGATATGTATAATAAATCAAAACAACATTAATCCTCCAATTCCTTCTTTTAACATGCCTGGTCTCTTTTATTGAAACTTTGTACTATAAATTTTTACATATGAAAATTTATTAAAAAAAAAAACTTTGTCATTTTATGTTATGATAAAAATTAACAAAAAATAAATAAATAAATAAATATTTCAAAGTCTTAATAAATATTTGAACTTAAAATGAAACTATAAGATTTTTAATGATATGTATCATTTCGTATCTGTAATAAATACATAATAATATAACAATGGTTTGAAATGACAATACATATTAAAATAAAATAAAAATTACATTCAATTATATTTCTAGAGAAAAAGTTCAAATAAAACTTGTGTTTATAATGCATATAAATTATTTAATGGATAAGTACAATATAATAAGATCAGTTTACCACATTTTGGAATAAATGTTGTAATTACTTAATCATATTGGATAGGGAAAAACCATTGCTTAAAATTCTCCACTTTTAATAAATTACATTAGATAAACAAAGGAAATAATAAAACTCTTAACAGGTTATTTCATATTTTTCAAATTATAAACTTGTAATCAGCCAAAGATTTTCATTGCGCATTTGGTTTAGGGTCCTTATGTTTTTTATGAAGTTTTCCTTTTCTACTGGAATATGCGGCCCATAGACTGCTCAGATCATAAACCATTCTTTGGTCCCTATATTTCAGAAGCGCTCTGTGAGGATTCTCTGCATTCCTATCCAATACTCTACCTTTACCTCTGTTGGGTTCCAAATGATTTCTATGCCTCTTGCACTTCCTTTCGTATCCACTGCTACTACTTCATTTCTTCGTTTCATCCTTGTTAGAATCTCTTCTAGATTTTCTTCTGTTATCTTTGTTTCCTGGAGAAGCATAATTTGAGGCTTTTCCTTCTTCAGATGATCTATTACATATCTCTATTTTCCCCGGCTATTTAGGGCCCTTATGTTCCAGGATATTACTATCATTGGGTAACTTTGTTAGGTTGTTGGTAGACCGATGATAGTGGTACCACCCTTCTAGTGTTTACCAACATCTCTCCCACTATCTGGATCGATTCCTGTAAAATTTTCCTTCCTCTTTTCTTTCCTCCTTTTGTTTTGTTTTTAAATTCCTAGGGGTTTTCTTGTTGCATGCCCAGTTGCTCTGCAATCTCTACTTGTCTCTGTCCTTGGTTGGCCTTATATTGTTGGAAGGTCTCCTTGTACAATTTCTTTTGATCCTCTATGATAAATCTTTTGTCTGAGTGTCTTCATTCATTTAACAGTTTCTTTAGAACTTCCTCTTCCATGTTTAACTCCTCCCCCTTGCCTGGGTCTATTTCCATTGTAGTGAGTTCCATTCCTGCATGTTCTTATTAATATGTGAGATCTATTTGAGATTTCCTCTTTGGTGTTATTTTTGTATGACTTGGGCTATTTCTTTTTCTTTTTATTGGTAATCCATGAGTTGTGCTTCATTTTCTATTTCTTCTTCCTCTTGCAATACCTCGTATATGTTTTTACTGCTCGACTGAGTTTGGTTGAAATTTTCTCGGTTATGGGATCCCTTTAGAGGCCTTCTCTTGTTCTTCACTTCTTTTAACCCCTCATTTCCTTCCTGTGGGGGTTTCGTTTGTTTTTCTTTTAGATCTGGACCTTCTTGATTCAACAGGCATTCTTTGAATAAGTGGTCATATTCACGGAACCTTCGGCATTGGAATGGGATATGCTCATAGTCCAAGTTTTGTTGCCAGATGTCTTCATGATATTCTAGGCTCTAGCTCTACTGATTCAGGGATGGGCTCTTCTATATTCATATATACAAATTCTAGCATATGAAGTATATCGGCCTCTTTTTGTGGTTTCAGCGATTTTGACAAATTTTCCTATTGTGTTCCTGATTCCTTCCAATATTTCCAAACCCCGGAAATCCATTAGGATCCCAAAGAGTCGTACCCGGATTGGGGCTTCTAGGAATTTCTCTTTATACAGGTTGTAACAGTCTTCCCAATATCTCATGAACTGGCCTGCATTATAAAGAAAATAGGGGCCATTTTCAAATAGTCTTTCCTTATCTTGCAGGTTTGAGAAGATTACTATGAAGAAGCCTTTGGCTCCTAGCTTGAGCTTGATATGGCATTTGAGTTTCCATTTCTGTTGTATCCACTTGATTAGGTCCTTCTTTGTTTGCCAAATGCCTATGAACTTGCAGATCATCATGTGGTCCTTCATAAAGTTGTGATATCTTTCCAATTTGTTCATTGGGATTACAAATCTGAGTTTCTCTGTTGCACATGGCAGATGTTGCCCTCTGCTTCTTGCCTGCCATCGCGCTCCAAGGACTAGGCCTTTTGTCAGATTGGCCGCTTCTTGGGAACTCGACTGATTTTTGGTTTTCTAGTTTGACTCTCCAGTTGTTACATCCCGATAGGAGGGGATCTCTCCCCCTTGTCTATTTCTGTCATCTCGTTCTTACTAGTGGTTTTTTGTTCTGCCACTCCTATTGTGCTTGTCAGAATTTGCAAGGTTTCAGGCCCTAGTTTTGGACATTCCCATCGTGCGGAGCTTCTAGGGTTTTCGAAACCACAGTCTATGTTAAAACCACATAAACCCACACATTTAAATATATATTTTTACATCTCTATCTCATTTACAATTATATATTAAGACTATAATGTAAAGACTTTGTTATTGTTGTTGTTTTGCATTTTATTTTTTTATCTATTTTCTAGTGTAACATACTACAAAGCAAATGATACGTTCAAGGGAATTTCTTGGTGATACATATCGATCATTCACACACCTTAATGATGTAATGGATTCTAATAAAATAGGAGTTTTATAGAATTTTTTATGGGTTTATTGATAGCCTTCAACATAGATATTGTCAACCTTGTAGTTAAAGGGGAAGATTATGCAACTCAAATCGAAGTGTCAAATATTTCTTAGATCGTCATTATATAAAAGAGAGATTAGACATTTAGAGATGTGCATTATGGATGATGCACATTGTATGATACTTTAATTACCCTTTGTAGTGAAAAAAAATGCTCAAAATTTGTGTAATTCTTTTTGCTATAACATACGTTTAAAGCCTCTCCCTTTAAATGAAATGGGATTTTGTCCTTTGAACTTAAAGACAACACTAGATTAAAAACAAAAAAACAAATTATGCATCTAATCATGTATCATTGAAAAAACATTTGTCTTATATATGTATATTTACTTCTTAAATTTCTATATTTCCAATTACACATTTTGTAATCAATTGTTTTAATGATTGGAAATTTCATTTCTCTTAAATGGATGAAGAGAAATCCACAAACAATGGTCTAATTGATGATGAAAATATTCAAATAGAAGAAAACCCTTATAAAAATAATTGCAATTTTTTTCATTTTAGACAAGTGCTTTTTTGTTATGCCTCATTAATTTCTCAAGTTGTTGAACACATTTTTGAATTATCATTTTTGATAAATAATCATTCTCATGAAATAAAGATAAGCAAAAATGATAACATGTTGAACAAATGAATTAGCATCCACAAACAATGGTCTAATTGATGATGATAACATTCCAATAAAAGAAATGTCTTATAAAAATAATTGAAAAAAACTTTATTTTAAACCAATGTTATTTTTAATACTTTTTAATTTCTCACTTAGTTGTTGAACACCTCTTTGAATTATCATTTTTTTTTTGTGAAAAATCATAACAATGAAATAAAAATAAGAAAAAATGGTGACATATTAAACAAATGAATTTAAAAAGTGTATCTAAATTAAAAGATAAATTAGAAAAAAAAAATTAAAATCATCTTATTAACTAGTATTAATTAGTTTGATCTTAATAAATTTTTTCTAGAAAATGTTGTCACTTTTCTTGAATGGAAAAAAAATCTCTAAATATATCTTTGTTGACTTTTAATATATTGATTATTGTATTTAGACCATTGTACATTAAACCTTTATTAATAATAATTTTTATTTTCTCATTATATCAAATTGTAAAATCTTAAGTCATATTCATTACATCACACTAATAATATATTTAAGTTTTTTAATTATTGATTCTAGTTTTCTTATTTATTTATAATAAAATATATGAATATATATTATACATAATACTTTTCACACCTCTATAACAAATTATAAACTTAATCTTCACTATTTAAATTATGTGTGGTTAAATCATTCTTATAGTAAATAATTAGAATACTCTTTTTATCCCAAGTTTTAAGAATTCTTCCCGTAATTCAATGGAAGTGTTAATTAACTGTATAGATTTTTGGCGATGACGCAATATTCAATCTTTATATCTTCTCAAGCTCGTCCGGGATTCTTTCATTAAGGTAAATGTATTATAATGTATTAACATGCTTAAATAGTTTGACTATTGTTTTAGTTGCATCTTTCAAAGCAGTTTGACTACTATTTTGGATGTATTTTTAATGATTATTGTTTAGAAACAAGGAAATGCGTTATAACGGTCGGAGAGAACAATTTTCCTATTGGATTTTCAATTTATTTGTTCTTGCGAGCTGATGGTTTTGCATCTGCTTGATCTTAGTCTTCTCATTATAAATGCAGGTTGATGGCTCTAGGGTGGTAAAGGTATATAAACCATGAGGTTGGAGGAGAGCAATTATCCTCTGCCTCCGTCTTTTGGATTTTTCGGTGGTTTCGGTGGTTATTGTGTGTTGTGGCTTATTCCATGGTCGCAGAGTCTAGGATTTTTCTTAGCTTGGTATTCAGGTTGTGTTTTGTTTATCATTGCACAGATTGAAAGTATAGGTTTCTTATTTGAGTTGTGTTCAATCTTTTACTAATGAGTTTGGAGGTAATTCTCTCCCCTTTCTTGGTTTTCAATTGTTTCAAACGTTGTTCTCCTAATGTTCGGGTGTTCTTTGTGTGGTTCAGATTTTTTCCAATTAGGTTATCCTTGCTTCTTGTTGTTTCTTGTGATTGTATCAATATTGTTATCCTTTAGCTACGTGAAGTGGAGGATATTTTTGGTTGTCTCTAGTTTCACCTTGTTTGAGTTGCTAGGTTTTTTAAGTGGTGAATTCTCCCTTGACCTTGGTTGAAGTATTGAGTGTGCTCTTGTCCTCGGACTGTGTCAGTCTCTCTACCTTCTTATCTATCGGGAATTTTATTGTGTTATATCTCTTTGTTGTGGGGAATTTGACAATTTTTTAGGGTTTGGTCCTCTGGTGTGCAAAGTGGGCAGCGTCCTACTTATCTTTCGATCAGGGTTTCAAGCACTGGTGCTTTGTCCTTAATATTGTTTCACTAGTAGAGGACTTTTTAGTGGTTTTCCTATTTGTTCTTTTTTCATGGTGCTCATGCCTCCTCGCCAAAGTATGATGAGAAGAAGGGGTAACTTGGGTACTGTTGGGCATAAACGTATTCATACTTTTTCTTATGATTCAATTGGGACGATGCAATTCCCTCAGAACTGGAAGGAAATCCTCTTGTTGGAGTCAACGGAGTCCAATGAACATCCATATCACTCATATTCAAATATTGTTAGCGAATATATGACTAAGATCCCTAATCCTAGTAGATTTAGGAAGCGTAGGCTTCATTTCTCGAATTCCTTGGCTCTTCACTAGTACTTTGTTGCGTTGAAAAGATAAGAAATTCGAGAATTATAATGTGTTCTCTTCACTTGAGGAGATCAAACGTATGCTCATGAATCTATGTTTATTTTTAGATTGTGTGGATTCGATATTGGCCAAGTATGAAGGTTCTCTGGTGTCGGATTCGGCTTTTGGTGACCTCACTGACCCACTTGGTGATCCCACTGACCCTCTAGTGGATAGTTCACATGACCTAAAAATCATTTACTCTGATGAGGACTAGCTTTTGTTGGTTATTTTCTTTTTGCTTTGATTTTGGTCATCCATCTCCAAGTATGGATTTAATTTGGTGGTTTCTTCTTGGTTTGTTCCATCAACTTAGTGTGACAGTTACTAGTGCATGTTTAGTGAATGCTATGAAACCAGCTCAAGAAAAGATAGAAAAGATAGATCAACGCCTTAGAATTCAGCCTCTTCGAGGGGGCAACCTCCTTTACATTACATAAATGAACAATTCTTGGATGATTCAAATGAAAAAGCCTTCTTTCTATATATAGGAGCCTAAGGAGTCACAATATAACCCAGCCGACCTAACAATAATAATATAAAGCCACAAAAATAACAATAGAGGGATTCTATGGGCACAGTAATAACAATATGGGGGCAATAGGGGCACAACAATATTAATAAGGGGTATAACTACAATAGTAATGGGGTAATTACTAGTATTATAGGGACCCAACATGCCCCTCTCCTTCAAAAAAGTGTTGTCCTCAACGCTTGAGTAGTTCTGGATACTTCTGCATAAAATTCTCATCCTCCCATGTGGAATCTTTAGCGGATAAGTTCTTCCACTTGATAAGATACTCTGAAATTGATCGATTTCGTAGTTGTCGAGTTCTTGTTTCTGTGACTGCTTCCGGTTCCAATATAATTTTTCCTTCCTCGTCAAGTTCTGGCAATATTGTTTGAACTGGGAGCTTGTCGCCTATAACCTTCTTTAAATATGAAACATGGAAAATTGGGTGCAATCGAGAAGTTGCAGGAAGCTCCAATTTGTATGCCATAGTGCCAATCTTTTGCAACACCTTGTACGGACCATAATACTTTGGTGATAATTTATTATCCTTCTTAGCTTGCTTGAGGGACATTTGCTTATATGGTTGTAGCCGTAGGAATACCCAATCACCTACATCAAAACTTCTTTCACTGCGATGTTGATCTGCCTGTTGTTATTCTGTGCCAACACGAAGTTATCCTTTAAGAGTTGGAGGACTTGTTGTTGATGTTCGATGTGATGTTCCACTACCTGAACCTTAGAAGTTTCTCTTAAATATGATGTGATGGATGGTGGTTGATACCCATAAAGTGCCATAAATGGGGTCATTTTTGTTGTTGTATGGAAGGAAGTGTTATACCACCATTCAGCCAGAGGCAACCATTTGACCCATTGTGTCTGTTTATGAGATACAAAGCAACGAAGATATCCTTCCAAACATTTGTTTACTATTTCAGTTTGCCCATCAGATTGAGGATGATAACATGAGCTATGAGCTAACTGAGTACCAAGACAAGAAAATAATTCTGTCCAAAAATTTCCAGTGAAAATGGGATCTCTGTCACTTACAATAATCTTTGGGTTTCCATGTAGCTTTTGAATTGTTTCCATAAATGCAGTAGAAACTGTACTGGCTTTAAATGGATGTGATAATGCACAAAAGTGTGCATACTTGGTAAGTCTGTCAACTACCACCATGATGACACTCTTTCCCTCAGACTTGGGTAAACCTGTGATAAAATCCATTGAAACCTCCTCCCAACGTTGGCTTGGAATGGATAAAGGTTGTAAAAGACCCGATGTCTTAATTGTTTCAACTTTATTTTGTTGGCAAACCAAACATTCCGCCACAAACTTTTGAATATTTGATTTAAGGTCATCCCAAAAAAATTCCTTCTTAACCTTGTGGTAAGTTTTGAAAAATCCTGAGTGCCCTCCTAAGGGAGAAGTGTGCAATTCCATAAGAATCTTTTGTTTTAGCTGGGAATTCTTACAGAGGTATAAGCGATCTTTGTACCATAACGAATCATTTTGCTAGCTAAATGTATCAGACATACTGGAATCTTGTTGTAACTTTCGAATAAGTGCCCCAGGTCACCTGTTTGGAATGTAATTCAAGAGCCTGCAAAAAGACCAACTTCCTCAGATCATATCTCCGCAAATATAGCGCGAAAAGCTCTGAAATTCGGACCCTAGGTTCAGCGCGATTTCTTCTCAAATGGGTTTTTTTTGCAACTTCTGAAACATCGACAATGATCCCAATATGCCGACAAGCAAGGAGGTTGCCAAGAAATAAAAAATATAGGACCAGCAGCTTACGAGTATGAAAGACATGTACATCAATGTAAGAACATCCCAAAACAACGCATGTGAAAAGTAGGACACTTGCCTTTGCCTTGCCTTTGCTCCTTGACCGGGTTTACATTCAATATTATGTACCCATGTTCCTATACATATATCAGCCTGCTCTAGGCAAAAAGGGCTTTGCGTAAACAAGTCAGTTTTAGGCTCAAGCAGGTTGCATCATCGCATAGAGAAACAACAACGGTACGAGAAATGGAGTTTGGAAGTTTCGCACTCAAAAAACGAGAGGAGAGAAAATGAAAAATATAGAGTTAATTTCAATTGTCAATATAGTTTTAACTAAATTTCCAACCCAAATTTTATTAAAAAACTAAATAATTTAAATACCAAACTGATGCTTAACAAATTGAATATTAAATATATACATTCTTATGCATTTTGGGCCTTCAGCTAATTATTGTTTCTTTAAAAAAAATCCAAATATATATATATATATATATATATATATATATATATATATATATATATATATATATATATATATATATATATACTGTAAACAATAACTAGAATTTGCAATTAAATGTGAACTTCTTGAGCCACATATAGAATAGTGTTTAAACTATGAAATTTAACAATATACATGTTAAAGGAAAACAAATCAACTAAAAAAAGAGACAATAGTACAGAAATGATCAACTTTCTATATACTTGGCATAGGCCTCTAGGTTATTGAATAAATACATGCATGAAATCTACAACAAAGAGTGAAAATAGAACGACTTGCAAAAGAGTGAACTATGACCTATAAAATATTTCCCATAAAATATATGCACCCTTTAACTAAAACGACCGTAGAAAATAATGTTTCTGTCTGGTCTTGTTTCTTACACGTTTTTTATGGGGATCGGTGGCAACCGTACCGTTTCTCGTAACATCGTAACAAACATGATAGGCTGGCCTACTTGCCTGAACTTAGGGTTACCTACTCTCCTTGCGAGATCACCATGCACTATGCCTCGCCTCCGGCCACCTACATATATCCCCCATATAGCCAGTGGGCTAAATCATACTTCTGCCAACCACCTAGCCAACTAGCCATGCAATACGTATTAGGAGCAGGACCAACCAAACTCAAATCATCCAACAGTTGGGTCAGAAGCAATAGATGGAAATGGGCTAGCTCGTAGCAATGGAGATGGGAGCTCTTATCTCTTGAATGAAGGGCAGCTTGCAAGGATATTTGCTATGGATTGAATCGGTCGATTCAATAGGTAGTCGTGAAGCTTTTGAAGAAGGGTAGCCTAGTGTGTAAGCACAACAATGAAGGTGAACGCTCGAATGACCAATCGAACTGAGCCTTTGGGTGCATCTTTATTTATGCAAGTCTACGGGGTCATCATTTCCATCAACCGCCAATGCTGTTGTGGGGTCATCATTTCGGTCAACTACCTATGCTGCTGGTGTGACTATAGTATGCCACAGAAGCCACAGAGAAAGGTAATTATCCTTAAATTTGAATTCGGTATGCATAGCTATTACAAAGAAACGTATGCATAGGTGTTGCAGAGAAAGGTAATGGTAGCAGAGAAAGGTAATGGTAGCTGTTGGAGAGAAACTATTTCAGAGAAAGGTAATCGCCATTCTGATAAAGACCTCCTCTCGCCACATGCATCTTCATGTAGGCCCTCGTCTTACCACACGCATCTTCAGGCCCTCCTCTCACCACGTGCATCTTCAGGCCCTCCTCTCACCACGCGCATCTTCAGGCCCTCCTCTCACCACGTGCATCTTCATGTAGGCCACCTGTTTGTTTAAAATAAGACAATGTTTGTCTCTGCAAAATTTGATATCTGTGAACATCCCAAGCATTAAATGCCTAACATTAATGCTAACATTAAGTTGATTTATCAATGATCTAACATTGATAGGAAAAAAATAAATATATTTAACCTATGTTTTTGCCTCCCAGCCTCGGGAAGAGGCCAAATAACATAGTAAATCACTATATACCTAAAAACTTTCATTAGACTTCATGAACTCGCACTAACAAATAACTCAACTAATATTAACATCGTGGTTTTCGATTACTATAGTCCCATTCCAAGGGACTAATAATGTTGTTCAATATAGTGACTCGCTCATCAAAACAACTCATTATTATAACAGCTTCATAAGAGATCACGTTCAAAAATAAGAAATCAATGATCAAGGGTAATGTAAGCGGAGCAAGGAAGAGGGTAGGGGAGGGTACTAGAGAGGGGAAGGGAGATGGAAAGAGGAGAAAGGAAAGGGAATACGCAATAAGAGAAAAGAATAAGAATAAGAGAAAGGGATTAATTGACTTTAAATTATTCATCAACATTCATGAAATAACTCAAAACAACATTAATCCTCGAATTCCTTCTTTTTACATGCCCTTGTCTCTTTTGTTGAAACTTTGACCTATAAATCTTTACATATGAAAAATGATTAAAAAAAGGTTAAACTTTATAATGATATGTATAATAAATCAAAACAACATTAATCCTCCAATTCCTTCTTTTAACATGCTTGGTCTCTTTTATTGAAACTTTGTACTATAAATTTTTACATATGAAAATTGATTAAAAAAAAAAACCTTTGTCATTTTATGTTATGATAAAAATTAACAACAAAAAAATAAATAAATAAATATTTCAAAGTCTTAATAAATATTTGAACTTAAAATGAAACTATAAGATTTTTAATGATATGTATCATTTCGTATCTCTAATAGATACATAATAATATAACAATGGTTTGAAATGACAATACATATTAAAATAAAATAAAAATTACATTCAATTATATTTCTAGATAAAAAATTCAAATAAAACTTGTGTTTATAATGCATATAAATTATTTAATGGATAAGTACAATATAATAAGATCAGTTTACCACATTTTGGAATAAATGTTGTAATTACTTAATCATATTGGATAGGGAAAAACCATTGCTTAAAATTCTCCACTTTTAATAAATTACATTAGATAAACAAAGGAAATAATAAAACTCTTAAGAGGTTATTTCATATTTTTCAAATTATAAACCTGTAATCAGCCAAAGATTTTCATTGTGCATTTGGTTTAGGGTCCTTATGTTTTGTATGAAGTTTTCCTTTTCTACTGGAATATGCGGCCCATAGACTGCTCAGATCATAAACCATTCTTTGTTCCCTATATTTCAGAAGCGCTCTGTGAGGATTCTCTGCATTCCTATCCAATACTCTACCTTTACCTCTGTTGGGTTCCAAATGATTTCTATGCCTCTTGCACTTCCTTTCGTATCCACTGCTACTACTTCATTTCTTCGTTTCATCCTCGTTAGAATCTCTTCTAGATTTTCTTTTGTTATCTTTGTTTCCTGGAGAAGCATAATTTGAGGCTTTTCCTTCTTCAGACGATCTATTAGATATCTCTATTTTCCCCGGCTGTTTAGGGCCCTTATGTTCCAGGATATTACTATCATTGGGTAACTTTGTTAGGTTTTTGGTAGACCGATGATAGTGGTACCACCCTTCTAGTGTTTACCAACATCTCTCCCACTATCTGGATCGATTCCTGTAAAATTTTCCTTCCTCTTTTCTTTCCTCCTTTTGTTTAGTTTTGAAATTCCTGGGGGTTTTATTGTTGCATGCCCAGTTGCTCTGCAATCTCTACTTGTCTTTGTCCTTGGTTGGCCTTATATTGTTGGAAGGTCTCCTTGTACAATTTCTTTTGATCCTCTATGATAAATCTTTTGTCTGAGTGTCTTCATTCATTTAACAGTTTCTTTAGAACTTCCTCTTCCATGTTTAACTCCTCCCCCTTGCCTGGGTCTATTTCCATTGTAGTGAGTTCCATTCCTGCATGTTCTTATTAATATGTGAGATCTATTTGAGATTTCCTCTTTGGTGTTATTTTTGTATGACTTGGGCTACTTTCTTTTTCTTTTTATTGGTAATCCATGAGTTGTGCTTCATTTTCTATTTCTTCTTCCTCTTGCAATACCTCGTATATGTTTTTACTTCTCGACTGAGTTTGGTTGAAAGTTTCTCGGTTATGGGATCCCTTTGGATGCCTTCTCTTGTTCTTCACTTCTTTTAACCCCTCATTTCCTTCCTGTGGGGGTTTCGTTTGTTTTTATTTTAGATCCGGACCTTCCTGATTCAACAAGCATTCTTTGAATAAGTGGTCATATTCATGGAACCTTCGGCATTGGAATGGGATATGCTCATAGTCCAAGTTTTGTTGCCAGATGTCTTCATGATATTCTAGGCTCTAGCTCTACTGATTCAGGGATGGGCTCTTCTATATTCATATATACAAATTCTAGCATATGAAGTATATCGGCCTCTTTTTGTGGTTTCAGCGATTTTGACAAATTTTCCTATTGTGTTCCTCATTCCTTCCAATATTTCCAAGCCCCGAAAATCCATTAGGATCCCAAAGAGTCGTACCCGGATTGGGGCTTCTAGGAATTTCTCTTTATCCAAGTTATAACAGTGTTCCCAATATCTCATGAACTGACCTGCATTATAAAGAAAATAGGGGCCATTTTCAAATAGTATTTCCTTATCTTGCAGGTTTGAGAAGATTACTATGAAGAAGCCTTTGGCTCCTAGCTTGAGCTTGATATGGCCTTTGAGTTTCCATTTCTGTTGTATCCACTTGATTAGGTCCTTCTTTGTTTGCCAAATGCCTATGAACTTGCAGATCATCATGTGGTCCTTCATAAAGTTGTGATATCTTTCCAGTTTGTTCATTGGGATTACAAATTTGAGTTTCTCTGTTGCACATGGCAGATGCTGCCCTCTGCTTCTTGCCTGCCATCGCGCTCCGAGGACTAGGCCATTTGTCGGATTGGCCGCTTCTTGGGAACTCGACTGATTTTTTGTTTTCTAGCTTGACTCTCCAGTTGTTGCATCCCGATAGGAGGGGATCTATCCCCCTTGTCTGTTTATGTCATCTCGTTCTTACTAGTGGTTTTTTGTTCTGCCACTCCTATTGTGCTTGTCAGAATTTGCAAGGTTTCAGGCCCTAGTTTTGGACATTGCCATCGCGCGGAGCTTCTAGGGTTTTCGAAACCACAGTCTATGTTAAAACCACATAAACCCACACATTTAAATATATATTTTTACATCTCTATCTCATTTACAATTATATATTAAGACTATAATGTAAAGACTTTGTTATTGTTGTTGTTTTGCATTTTATTTTTTTATCTATTTTCTAGTGTAACATACTACAAAGAAAATGATACGTTCAAAGGAATTTCTTGGTGATACATATCGATCATTCACACACCTTAATGATGTAATGGATTCTAATAAAATAGGAGTTTTATAGAATTTTTTATGGGTTTATTGATAGCCTTCAACATAGATATTGTCAACCTTGTAGTTAAAGGGGAAGATTATGCAACTCAAATCGAAGTGTCAAATATTTCTTAGATCGTCATTATAGAAAAGAGAGATTAGACATTTAGAGATGTGCATTATGGATGATGCACATTGTATGATACTTTAATTACCCTTTGTAGTGAAAAAAATGCTCAACATTTGTGTAATTCTTTTTGCTATAACATACGTTTAAAGCCTCTCCCTTTAAATGAAATGGGATTTTGTCCTTTGAACTTAAAGACAACACTAGATTAAAAACAAAAAAACAAATTATGCATCTAATCATGTATCATTGAAAAAACATTTGTCTTATATATGTATATTTACTTCTTAAATTTCTATATTTCCGATTACACATTTTGTAATCAATTGTTTTAATGATTGGAAATTTCATTTCTCTTAAATGGATGAAGAGAAATCCACAAACAATGGTCTAATTGATGATGAAAATATTCAAATAGAAGAAAACCCTTATAAAAATAATTGCAATTTTTTTCATTTTAGACAAGTGCTTTTTTGTTATGCCTCATTAATTTCTCAAGTTGTTGAACACATTTTTGAATTATCATTTTTGATAAATAATCATTCTCATGAAATAAAGATAAGCAAAAATGATAACATGTTGAACAAATGAATTAGCATCCACAAACAATGGTCTAATTGATGATGATAACATTCCAATAAAAGAAATGTCTTATAAAAATAATTGAAAAAAACTTTATTTTAAACCAATGTTATTTTTAATACTTTTTAATTTCTCACTTAGTTGTTGAACACCTCTTTGAATTATCATTTTTTTTTTTGTGAAAAATCATAACAATGAAATAAAAATAAGAAAAAATGGTGACATATTAAACAAATGAATTTAAAAAGTGTATCTAAATTAAAAGATAAATTAGAAAAAAAAATTAAAATCATCTTATTAACTAGTATTAATTAGTTTGATCTTAATAAAATTTTTCTAGAAAATGTTGTCACTTTTCTTGAATGGAAGAAAAGATCTCTAAATATATCTTTGTTGACTTTTAGTATATTGATTATTGTATTTAGACCATTGTACATTAAACCTTTATTAATAATAGTTTTTATTTTCTCATTATATCAAATTGTAAAATCTTAAGTCATATTCATTACATCACACTAATAATATATTTAAGTTTTTTAATTATTAATTCCAGTTTTCTTATTTATTTATAATAAAATATATGAATATATATTATACATAATACTTTTCACACCTCTATAACAAATTATAAACTTAATCTTCACTACCTATACATTCCACTCTCAATTTTTAAAATTGTATTTAAATTATGTGTGGTTAAATCATTCTTATAGTAAATAATTAGAATACTCTTTTTATCCCAAGTTTTAAGAATTCTTCCCGTAATTCAAGATAGGTCAAGAGCCATGAGTAAAGAATATTTTCAATGGAAGTGTTAATTAACTGTATAGATTTTTGGCGATGACGCAATATTCAATCTTTATATCTTCTCAAGCTCGTCCGGGATTCTTTCATTAAGGTAAATGTTTTATAATGATTTAACATGCTTAAATAGTTTGACTATTGTTTTAGTTGCATCTTTCAAAGCCGTTTGACTACTATTTTGGATGTATTTTTAATGATTATTGTTTAGAAACAAGGAAATGCGTTATAACTGTCGGAGAGAACAATTTTCCTATTGGATTTTCAATTTATTTGTTCTTGCGAGCTGATGGTTTTGCATCTGCTTGATCCTAGTCTTCTCATTATAAATGCAGGTTGATGGCTCTAGGGTGGTAAAGGTATATAAACCATGAGGTTGGAGGAGAGCAATTATCCTCTGCCTCCGTCTTTTGGATTCTTCGGTGGTTTCGGTGGTTATTGTGTGTTGTGGCTTATTTCATGGTTGCAGAGTCTAGGATTTTTCTTAGCTTGGTATTCAGGTTGTGTTTTGTTTATCATTGCACAGATGGAAAGTTTAGGTTTCTTATTTGAGTTGTGTTCAATCTTTTACTAACGAGTTTGGAGGTAATTCTCTCCCCTTTCTTGGTTTTCAATTGTCTCAAACGTTGTTCTCCTAATGTTCGGGTGTTCTTTGCGTGGTTCAAATTTTTTCCAATTAGGTTATTCTTGCTTCTTGTTGTTTCTTGTGATTGTATCAATATTGTTATCCTTTAGCTATGTGAAGTGGAGGGTATTTTTGGTTGTCTCTAGTTTCACCTTGTTTGAGTTGCTAGTTTTTTTAAGTGGTGAATTCTCCCTTGACCTTGGTTGAAGTATTGAGTGTGCTCTTGTCCTCGGACTGTGTCAGTCTCTCTACCTTCTTATCTATCGGGAATTTTATTGTGTTATATCTCTGTGTTGAGGGGAATTTGACAATTTTTTAGGGTTTGGTCCTCTGGTGTGCAAAGTGGGCAGCGTCCTACTTATCTTTCGATCAGGGTTTCAAGCACTGGTGCTTTGTCCTTAATATTGTTTCACTAGTAGAGGGCTTTTTAGTGGTTGTCCTATTTGTTCTTTTTTCATGGTGCTCATGCCTCCTCGCCAAAGTATGATGAGAAGAAGGGGTAACTTGGGTACTGTTGGGCATAAACGTATTCATACTTTTTCTTATGATTCAATTGGGACATTTTTCGATGCAATTCCCTCGGAACTGGAAGGAAATCCTCTTGTTGGAGTCAACGGAGTCCAATGAACATCCATATCACTCATATTAAAATATTGTTAGCGAATATATGACTAAGATCCCTAATCCTAGTAGATTTAGGAAGCGTAGGCTTCATTTCTCGAATTCCTTGGCTCTTCACTAGTACTTTGTTGCGTTGAAAAGATAAGAAATTCGAGAATTATAATGTGTTCTCTTCACTTGAGGAGATCAAACGTATGCTCACGAATCTATGTTTATTTTTAGATTGTGTGGATTCGATATTGGCCAAGTATGAAGTTTCTCTGGTGTCGGATTTGGATTTTGGTGACCTCACTGACCCACTTGGTGATTCCACTGACCCTCTAGTGGATAGTTCACATGACCTGAAAATCATTTACTCTGATGAGGACTAGATTTTGTTGGTTATTTTCTTTTTTCTTTGATTTTGGTCATCCATCTCCGGGTATGGATTCAATTTGGTGGTTTCTTCTTGGTTTGTTCCATCAACTCAGTGTGACAGTTACTAGTGCATGTTTGGTGAATGTTATGAAACCAGCTCAAGAAAAGATAGATCAACGCCTTAGAATTCAGCCTCTTCGAGGGGGCAACCTCCTTTACATTACATAAATGAACAATTCTTGGATGATTCAAATGAAAAAGCCTTCTTTCTATATATAGGAGCCTAAGGAGTCACAATATAACCCAGCCGACCTAACAATAATAATATAAAGCCACAAAAATAACAATAGATGGATTCTATGGGCACAGTAATAACAATATGGGGGCAATAGGGGCACAACAATATTAATAAGGGGTATAACTACAATAGTAATGGGGTAATCACTAGTATTATAAGGACCCAACATGCCCCTCTCCTTCAAAAAAGTGTTGTCCTCAACGCTTGAGTAGTTCTGGATACTTCTGCATAAAATTCTCATCCTCCCATGTGGAATCTTCAGCGGATAAGTTCTTCCACTTGATAAGATACTCTGAAATTGATCGATTTTGTAGCTGTCGAGTTCTTGTTTCTGTGACTGCTTCTGGTTCCAATATAATTTTTCCTTCCTCGTCAAGTTCTGGCAATATTGTTTGAACTGGGAGCTTGTCACCTATAACCTTCTTTAAACATGAAACATGGAAAACTGGGTGCAATCGAGAAGCTGCAGGAAGCTCCAATTTGTATGCCATAGTACCAATCTTTTGCAACACCTTGTACGGACCATAATACTTTGGTGATAATTTATTATCCTTCTTAGCTTGCTTGAGGGACATTTTCTTATATGGTTGTAGCCGTAGGAATACCCAATCACCTACATCAAAACTTCTTTCACTGCGATGTTGATCTGCCTGTTGTTTCATTCTATTATGTGCCAACACGAGGTTATCCTTTAAGAGTTGGAGGACTTGTTGTTGATGTTCGATGTGATGTTCCACTACCTGAACCTTAGAAGTTTCTCTTAAATATGATGTGATGGATGGTGGTTGATACCCATAAAGTGCCATAAATGGGGTCATTTTTGTTGCTGTATGGAAGGAAGTGTTATACCACCATTCAGCCAGAGGCAACCATTTGACCCATTGTGTTTGTTTATCAGATACAAAGCAACGAAGATATCCTTCCAAACATTTGTTTACTATCTCAGTTTGCCCATCAGATTGAGGATGATAACATGAGCTATGAGCTAACTGAGTACCAAGACAAGTAAATAATTATGTCCAAAAATTTCCAGTGAAAATGGGATCTCTGTCACTTACAATAATCTTTGGGTTTCCATGTAGCTTTTGAATTGTTTCCATAAATGTAGTAGAAACTGTACTGGCTTTAAATGGATGTGATAATGCACAAAAGTGTGCATACTTGGTAAGTCTGTCAACTACCACCATGATGACACTCTTTCCCTCAAACTTGGGTAAAGCTGTGATAAAATCCATTGAAACCTCCTCCCAACGTAGGCTTGGAATGGATAAAGGTTGTAATAGACCCGATGTCTTAATTGTTTCAACTTTATTTTGTTGGCAAACCAAACATTCCGCCACAAACTTTTGAATATTTGATTTAAGGTCATCCCAAAAAAATTCCTTCTTAACCTTGTGGTAAGTTTTGAAAAATCCTGAGTGCCCTCCTAAGGGAGAAGTGTGCAATTCCATAAGAATCTTTTGTTTTAGTTGGGAATCCTTACAGAGGTATAAGCGATCTTTGTACCATAACGAATCATTTTGCTAGCTAAATGTATCAGACATACTGGAATCTTGTTGTAACTTTTGAATAAGTGCCCCAGGTCACCTGTTTGGAATGTAATTCAAGAGTCTGCAAAAAGACCAACTTCCTCATATCATATCTCCGCAAATATAGCGCGAAAAGCTCTGAAATTTGGACCCGAGGTTCAGCGCGATTTCTTCTCAAATGGGTTTTTTTGCAACTTCTGAAACATCGCAAAAAAAAGTTATAGCGAAAATGCCACGATGACCTGTTTGGAGCAGCAAAACCCTAGAATCCAAAGCTCTAATACCAAATGTTATGAAACCAGCTCAAGAAAAGATAGAAAAGATAGATCAACGCCTTAGAATTCAGCCTCTTTGGGGGGGAAACCTCATTTACATTACATAAATGAAAAATTCTTGGATGATTCAAATGACAAAACCTCCTTTCAATATCTAGGAGTCTAAGGAGTCACAATATAACCCAGCCGACCTAACAATAATAATATAAAGCCACAAAAATAACAATAGAGGGATTCTATGGGCACAGTAATAACAATATGGGGGCAATAGGAGCACACCAATATTAATAAGCGGTATAACTACAATAGTAATGGGGTAATCACTAGTATTATAGGGACCCAACAGTGAATGCAATGGTATGTATAATTTTGAATTATATTTCTATAACTATGTGGAACCTTCAGTGTTGATCTATTGAGATTCATCATGGTTGTTGGACGTGGGTTGGTTCCTATGGTTTGTGTGCAGTGTTGAGATGCTTTGCATTTTTTTGTTATGTATGGTTATGACTTCTACTTGCATTATTATGCCCTCGCCATTCAAGAAATTTACTATGTCATTTTGAGCATGGGTTTTGATATATTTTCTAGTCTTTATGACATTGGTCTCTTTGATTATATGTGTATGTTTACAGCAATCTACTTACAAAGTTTATGGCATGAGGGGTTTATATTTGTGGTTATTACGAGAAGAGTTTCATGTGTATTCTTCTCCTATGGTTTTGTATGTATTTATGGTTGGTTGTGCAATTTCTTGGTTCGCTCCTCTATCGCATCTACATTGTGGGAAATATGGCATTTATTCCACTTTGACAATGGGCAGTCAGTTGTACTCTTAAGTGTTGATTAGGAGGGTCATTGTACTTCCTTTTTCAGATCATCTTAGGGAGTGTCATGTTTTATCAATCTCCCTCTTTGATGATGTTTGAAAATGCTTGGTTCTATAAGATTCTAAGACTAATATATATGTAATTCTGAGTTTTTAATGAAATTAAATTCATGTGATGCGACTTACAAAAAAAAAACCAAGATTCTTAACCATGGAGATTTTGAACCTATAAATAGGATTTGTTACATTACCATGGCATATCAATATTGTTGAAAAGTGTAACTATGTTCGGTCTTCATAATGACATGTAATTATGATTTTATGTAATGTGATGTAAAGAAGAAAAAAAAAATATTGTATTGACTTGCTTCATGGGTTTCATGAGCAAGAGATTGTATTTTTGAGTCAAGAATCCCATTGATAGCCTTTAGGATTTATTTTTCATCTACTCATAAAATGTTAGATTCATTGTCATGTAATGAAGACATGTTACACTTTGTAAAAGGTCAATATTGTCTATGTAAAGTATCCTCTAAGAACTTGTCACTTATCCTCTCCAAGTTGGCCTACAACAATGAAAGAGCATGTTGGAATAAGTTAGTTTAACCTCTAGGGATCATGTCGGCATAAAGGACATTTGTAGAGGTGTATTTATAAGCCATACTCGGCCTCACTTAGGAAAAGAAACTTGACAAGCATTCATTGAAGAAGAAGTGCGAAGAAGAGGGTATCAAGTGAAGTACGAAAAAGGATAAGAGAAGTTTCTTCTAGGCAATATGAAGGAGTTTCTTCTGGGAAATATGAAGGAGTTTTCTTCTGGGTAGTGCAAAGGAGGTTTCTTCTGGGCAGTACGAAGGATAGATTCTTCTAGGTAGTGCAAACGAGAGATTCTTCTGGGATCAACAAAGAAATATTTCTTCTAGGGTGATTGTTTTGAAGAAGAATCGAAGCCATCAAGTAAAGATCGAAGAGAAGCAGTATAGGGACTAGGGTTTCTAATCTAGAGACCAAGATTCTCTAGAGATAATCGAGAAGAGCAGTGTGGAGAATAGAGACTGAGATTCTTTAGGGAAAGTTGAAAGGAAGCAGTATAAAGTATAGAGACCGAGCTTCTCTAGAAGAAGTCGAGGAGAGCAGTTTGAGATCAAGAAAGGAAGTCCAAGGGAAGAGGCAGAGCATCAAGGATAATGACAAGGTTCTTGGGAGGATACTAGAGTAAAGGGGTTGCGTCATGGTCTTGGTGCTTGTCAATTGAAGGTCTAGAAGAAGAATTTTTCTTGGGTTTTCCTCTCAAAAGGTGAGAGGTTTTGGCCCTGGCTGACAAGCCTACATATTATGTCACTTGTCTTTTATTATTGGTAATTGTCTTGATGAAAAGAACACAATAATAACATAATGAAGAAAAGATCATAAGTTAAGAAGTAAAATGATATCACAAGCAATTATCAAGTAGAGAAATCCTTTAACTATCCATGCCCTAGATTTCTCAACAAATACCACATTCCTAAAAAATCATAACTCATTTCATATGACACTTGATTAATGAATTTTAATAAAAAGAAACATAGGCATAACTACTTTGAAAATAAATCTCAACCTTTGATTTGTGTATATTACAAAGAATACTCTGGAATATTCTATGAAGTTTAAATCCCTACCATCCACCTAATAATTATTGATAGTTAAATTAAAATTTTGGAAGTCCTATTCCAAAATAGACATGTGGCATAGTTAATTTATCAAACCATTTCTATTTAAGACTTCATTGCAATGTTATACAATAGATATATGTTGTTGCCTCACTAGAGCTAGCATGTGTTTTTGTTACAAACTAGGAAGTAATATTAGTGGGGGGTGAATCAATATTTTGTACTTAAAAAAAAATTATAGTTATTTAAATCAATACCATAAATATCATCACAACATCATTCGTTAAACAACATGTACACATGAGATATAGGTATTTAAGTGGAAACCCATAAAGGGAGAAAACCACAAATATTTTTTTATTCTTAGTACAAGCTTCACTTTGCTATTACATCTAATTTACTGGAACCAAATAGAAGGAAGAATTAACTCCCTAATCTGTAAGCACCCACTTGCAGGAGGCACCAACTCCCTTGACTTGCACAAGCACCAACTTGTTGAAGACTCTTATTCCAATTATTTGTTGGCACCTACCTACAAGAAGCACCAACCTCCCAGATTTTTATAGACGCCAACTTGAAAGAGTCTTCAACCCCTTGATCAACAAGCACCTACTTGCATAAAACTTCAAATCCATCATTCTCCAATTTTCAAACTCAGATTTGTAGCTATATGGCTAAAATAGTATTGATATCATTTTTCAAATCCTTGTTCTAATTTTTCACACATTTTCTTACACATTTCCTTTGAGTCTCTAATTTAATTGACATAGTTGGATCTCGGATTCGTACTTTTATTATAAAAAAATGCAACTTAACTCTCAAATTTTCAAATCCATGATCCATTCCTCTACAACTAAATATCCTTTCTTCAATTCATTAGTTCAATTGAATCTCCTAAAGAATCTTTGATACTAGTCAATCATTCCGTAGATTTATTTTTTGCAATCCTAGTTTTAACCCATCAGATATGCAATTTTCAGCTTCATCACCACATCATAACTTCATCCATTCCTATGTTTCTTTCTATTTTCAATGAACTCTATATCTTTCACCTTTGTGAGTTGTTTCATATTATCTCTGAACAACTTCTTTGATCTAATTATGTCATTTTCTAAGCAGACTGTAGAGGGTCATTTCATAACTGTAGTACCTCCTTTCTTTTGCTCGCAAATCACATTAGTTACTTATCCACATATAGCTCGCATAGATACTTGTTAGTTTCTAAATCCATTTTTCTCTCTTTTCTGGTGATGGTCTTTGTTATTTTTACACTTGTTGAATACCTAAGGATTGAAACTCATCTTCAACTAATCTTCAAAAGTAAGTGCTTAACCTATCGCTCGAGGAGAGTAGTTCAAGATCAAGAAAGGAAATCGAAGGGGAGAGGTAGAGCATCAAGGATAATGGAAAGGTTCTTGGGAGGATACTAGAGTCAAGGGGTTGTGTCATGGTCTTGGTACTCACCAATTGAAGTTCTAGAAGAAGAATTTTGATTCGGTTTTCCTCTCAAGAGGTGAGAGGTTTTGGCCTTGGCTGACAAGCCTACATACTGCGTCACTTGTCTTTTATTATTAGTAATTGTCTTGATGAAAAGAACACAATAATAACATACCGAAGAAAATATCATAAGCTAAGAAGTAAAATTATATCACAAGCAATTATCAAGTAGAGCAATCCTTTAACTATGCATGCCCTAGCTTTCTAAAAAAATACCATATTCCTAAAAAATCATAACTCATTTCATATGACACTTGATTAATGAATTTTAATAATAATAAAAATAGGCATAACTACTTTGAAAATAAATCTCAACACATGACACTTGTGCTTTGAGTCTTATTAACCTTGATTTTGTCTGACATTATGTGGATATGTGTTATAGTCATGAATAGGTATATTAACGAGTCTCTAGTTGCAAGGAATTGGAGTCCCTTGAGATATGGCGTGGAAGTGTTCAGTTATAAGAAACGTGCTTGGCACAATAAGAAGAGGTAACTAGTGTATTGTTATGTTTATTTATGCACTAACAATTATGTGTTAATGACAACATGATGCAGGGAGTTGCATAGCAAGAGAGATTTCCATGAAATCTTGAAAAAGACTCAGGTTGAGATTTCCTCGGGAACCATGGGGATTGAGTCATGGTGTTTGTTTTTAGTCTTATTCTTTTGGTTTTTTCTATTTTCTTGCGCTTGATTTGCAGTTTTGTTATGTTTAGTGCATGTCCATGCCACTTTGGTTGTGGTGTCGTATTGTTGTCATTGGTTTTCATGATCTTCTTGTTGTTTGTTTCTTGACTTTCCTTTTGTGTTTTGAGTCTTGGGAATTGGTTGGGAAAGAGGAAAGTTAATGTAGCTGGAGGAGAGTAGTTTGAGATCAAGAAAGGAGGTTGAAGGGAAGAGGCAGAGCATCAAGGATAATGGAAAGTTTCTTTGGAGGATACTAGATTCAAGGGGTTGTGTCATGGTCTTGGTACTCACCAATTGAAGGTATAAACGAAGAATTTTTATCCGGTTTTCCTCTCAAGAGGTGAGAGGTTTTGGCCCTGGCTGACAAGCCTACATACTGTGTCACTTTCCTTTTATTATTGGTAGTTGTCTTGATGGAATGAACACAATAATAACATAACGAAGAAAATACGATAAGCTAAGAAGTAAAAGTATATCACAAGCAATTATCAAGGAGAGAAATCCTATAACTATCCATGCACTAGGTTTCTCGACAAATACCACATTCCTAAAAAATTATAACTCATTTCATATGACACTTAATTAATGAATTTTAATAAAAAGTAAAATAGGCATAACTACTTTGAAAATAAATCGCAACCTTTAATTTGTGTATACTACAAAGAATACTCTGGAATATTCTATGGAGGTTAAATACCTACCACCAACCTAATAATTATTGATAATTAAATTAAAATTTTGGAAGTCCTATTCCAAAATAGACGTGGCATAGTTAATTTCTCAAACCATTTCTATTTAATACTTAATTGCAATGTTATACAACAGACATATGTTTTTGTCTCACTAGAGCTAGCATATGTTTGTGTTACAAACTAGGAAATACTAAGAGTGCGGGGTGAATCAATATTTTTTACATTAATTATTTTCTTATAGTTATTTAAATTGTTACCATAAATAGCATCACAACAACATTCATTAAACCATAGATACACGTGAGACATATGTATTTATATAGGTATTTGAGTGGAAACCCATAAAGGGTGAAAACCATAAATATTTTTTCGCTCTTAATACAAGCTTCACCTTGCTATTACATCAAATTTACCAGCACCAAATAGAAGGAAGAATTAACTCCCTAATCCATAAGCATCCACTTGCAGGAGACACCAACCCCCCTTGACTTGCACAAGCACCAACTTGTTGAAGTCTCTTATTCCAATTATTTGTTGGCACCTACCTACAAGAAGTACCAACCTCCCGAATTTTTACAGAAACCAACTTGAAAGAGTCTTCAACCCCTTGATCAGCAAGTACCTACTTGCATAAACCTTCAAATCCATCATTCACCAACTTTCAAACTCATATTTGCATCTATATGGTTAAAATAGTATTGATATCATTTTTCAAATCCTTATTCTAATTTTTCACACGTTTCCTTACACATTTCCTTTGATTCTCTAATTTAATTGACATAGTTGGATCTTGGATTTGTACTTTTATTAAAAACAAAAATGCAACTTAACTCTCAAGTGTTCAAATCCATGATCCATTCCTGTGCAACTAAATATCCTTTCTTCAATTCATTAGTTCAATTAAATCTCCTAGAGGGTCTTCAATACTAGTCAATCATTCCTTAGATTTATTTTTTGCAATCTGAGTTTTAACCCATTAGATATGCACTTTTCAGCTTCATCACCACATCATAACTTCGACCATTCCTACGTTTCCTTCTATTTTCAATGAACTCTATATTTTGCACCTTTGTCAGTTGTTTCATATTTATCTCTAAACAACTTCTTTGATCTAATTAGGTCCTTTTCTAAGCAGATTGTAGATGGTCATTTCATAACTGTAGTACCTCCTTGATTTTGCTTGCAAATCACATTAGTTAGTTATCCACATATAGCTCACATAGATACTTGTTAGTTTCTAGATCCATTTTTTTCTCTTTTCTAGTGATAGTCTTTGGTATTTTTACACTTGTTGAATACCTAAGGATCGAAACTCATCTTCAACTAATCTTCAAAAGTAAGTGCTTAACCTATCGCTTTCTATGATATAAGACTGAGATCGAGGATATAACTATTTATGAAACCGACTAAGAACACTTAGTTGCAGTCTCTAATTTTCTTCTTGGAACAACCAACCTTGTTGTGTAGTTATCCTTATTCTTTTATAGATTTGACCCATTGACTACCATGGGTTTAAGTCGATGGTTTTAACCATAGAAAATACCTCTTTTACTATATAAACAGTCATAATTGTTTGACTCAATCAAGACTATGAATTGGCTCTTTGATTGGATCAACCACACCGAGCTCAAGTCCCACCTTTGTAACATAGCCCCTTACCATCCTAATCCAAAGGAGGTGGTTACTATGCTAACTTGAATCTTAATGTGTAGTTATGAGAAAGGGGTCTAAAAATGTTCACTCTTGTTCAACCCCTTGATGCCAGAAATGGGTAACATCATCTCCTTCTTCTCATCAAGATGATTTTGGTGATATAAAATTTTACCCTATTTGGGTTTCAAGAACAAAATTTGTGTCGTTTTAAATTTTTCCTTCTTTACTCTACAAAGTTATTTTATCATGCCTTAAGGCACCCACATGGACCCCACATGATGCCCACGTAGCATATTACGCTAATGCCACATCATGATATTGTAGGCTAAGTAGAAGGTGTCACATCCCCCTTGGTCCATGTGGCAAGGTTACACATGTCACCAATGTGTACCTCATGTTCTCGTTATATGGATTTGCCCCTCCATATCCTACATTATATTTTTAGGCTGATATGATTTCCTCATACTATGTCTGTGTGTGTGTGTGTGTGTTGTGTGTAATGTATAACCCTTTCAAGGCCCCCGCTTAATAAATATATGCATATAATGTTGTGGATCTACAATTTAATATAAGTATGCCCCACTTGCTACGCATAGTTGGTACCCTCTAGGTCCTCATTCCCTCATAATCACTGATATATATATTTCATCACATAAATAGTTTATGACCATTCACATTATTCATGTCTATGTAACCCACATGTAAATTGATGGTGGTGAGGAATCACATATTACATCGGTCCCATTTTGATTGTGAAATCCCTCTTCTATTATACGACCATATATATAAATGTATCCCCTAGCTTCATATAGTTTGGGCCTAAATAACCCATATGTTGATCCGATTGCGTTGATAAGTTGACACATTTGATGACTCTAATATGATTTCGGTTTGGCATATGGTCATAAGTACAATTAGAACCATAAGGGGTAAGCCCTTCTCACCACCAACCTGTGGTTCATTTCCTCATGCTAACTGTGAGGCTTATCCTTCCGATTGGCTTGGTGTTAGCCCTTATATTTATCCCTCCTTGTCACATGACTCATCATGTGACCAAGGTTGACAAGCTAAAGAATCTAACCTCTCCTATGTGAACACAACTTTGTTTAGATAGAGCATCAGGAACTGGCTCTTGACTTACGATGCAAATCCAAATTTGAATCCCCTTGGCTAAGCATGGAAATATATGTGTGGGTGTGTGTGTGAATATATCAACATGGATGTGATTTTGTGGTTGAGTGGCTTGAATGAAAACTCATATATCAAGCATGTCATGGCTCACTAGGCTATAAAATCACTCCCAGCCATTGTCATAACTTGATAGCCAAATATGCCACTACAGTGTTTGGGAACTCACTAACGGGGCCTGAATGGTATTTTAATTGCATGAATCCTAATCTATGCCCAATCCTCGAATACTAACCTCATTAAATTGGTTTAAAACTACAATAATATAGAGCATTGGAATCCATCAGTTGTATGCATGCTTGTAGCTTTCTTATGTGGCATTGCAATGCCTAGTTTGGTTAATTGTAGTGGTTAATTTCTCCCATTAATATCCATAACCTCAAAGTGGTCTCATTCGACCTATAGTATATTTCTGGAAGCTTTGATGCACATTTTTAATTGTGTGCACTATATTATTTAGTTATAAGGGCTTGTAGGTACTCCAACAACATTTGGTGTTTTGTTAGTGAGAATTGGCTTCCAAGAATGCTCAAATGCTAAAACAACCATACCAAGGACATTTAGCATAAAAGCCACATATGTTCATATATCTATTGCTACATCTAGAAGTTAAATATGTATAATACACTTAGCCTCTTAATGACTGAGATGCATTCATGTGGCATGTACAACCAGATCCTTAGTCATGAATATCATACCTTTAATAGTGTAGATTGAGCAGGTAAGGTTTCACACATGAGAATATAACTTTGAGCTATGAATTGCAACATTATTTCTACCACACATGAATTCATTATACAAGAAACCAAATCTTGGGATGTCTTATAACCATACTTAATGCTAAAGTTGACCAAAATCATGAGTTCATACATGCATCAGATTCATGTTTTAAGTTCCCAAGCCAGTGTTGTGTTGTTTTCGATTGTGTGGGGAAATATACATACATGTGTGTGGGTAACAATATATTCATCCATGGGCACTTCTCCTCAAGACTAGTAACAAAGTTGAATAACCACCTTGTAAATTTGACATTGCTAACGAGGACATGGGGTTTTCATAGTCCCCTTATGAATAACTCGTAAACTAATGAGCCTTTTATATAACACTGACGATGTACATCCATGAAAATAATCTAGAATTTTGTATTTATGCCATGGTTGGAATGAGCCAAGTTTCTTTGGTTTTACTTACTGAGAGTAATACTAATTGCACCCATATTGATGAAGTACTATATAGTGCAAATATGTCTATATGTATAGATCTATTTAATCTTGGATCAAAATTTCATTTTCTTTGCTGCTTTTGTGAGAGAGAAGTCTAAGGAAGTGACCTTTTTTTCGCCCAAAAAAGAATGGAAATTTTGGCATGATTTTGAATAAACGCAGTTTTTTTTTTGGAAATCTAGGTTAGAGTTGTGAAGATTTATAATTTGTTTTTTTTTTGGAAATCTAGGTTAGAGTTGTCAAGATTTACAATTTTGGCTCTTCCAGGGGTTCTTGATGGCACTGAATCCATTTCCACCATCAAAAAATGATTTAAACACTCCCACGATCAAATTTCTTGAAAAAAAATCACTAGATTACAATGAAAGATTCTCCTTTGGGTGAAATCATCACCTCCTTAGACAACACCCTTTGCAAAGCATTGAAACAGTAATAAAATCAAATGCACTTTCAAGGAAAAATAAATTTGTCCAAAATGGTTTGATGAAGCATGGTTAAGATGGATCTATGGTCCTTAATATAAATACACAATGTAAATACTTTGGTTTCGAGAAATGAAAAAGCATAAATCCATAGAAATTGCATGTCAAAAAACTGCATGTATTGAAATATTCCATAAAATTCTGTTCACAATGAAATTAAAATTTTAAAAACATTATTCCACAGTAAAAATAAAAATAAAAAATTCCCTAAGTTGAAGTTGAGGGATTGGACCACTTATGTTATACATGTAAAAAAAACATATTTTGTATTTTCCAACAAATTGATCTGGACATAAGCTACTTTCCAATTATTACTGCAGTAATCCATCTTTGCCACGTGGTTCACATGCGGTAACCACTCTGATTATTGACGGAGTAATCCATCTTCGCCACGTGGGATGTAACCACAGGAAGGCGCGGGGCTTCATCAAAATACTCACGACCTTGAATTTGATGCGGAGTCCATGGCGGGAGCGCCTGCTGACTGGGAATAGCTGCGCACAAATTTATTTGTTCCAGCCATGCCTCTTTACTGGAGTTAATGCAAGCCTGTTCTTCTTGGTCCACATAAATTCTAAATAAATCTGATAAATTCTCCCTTATACGGAAAGCTGGATTCCCTCCGGGAACCTGAATTGCTGACGAAATAGCTTCGAACTCGAAGCACTGAGTAGCAGACGAAGAAATTGGATCCCCATCAGGAGCTCCAACCCCAACAACAGCACTATAACTTGCACTATGATTCCCTGTGTGAAAAATTGGATCCTTCATGGGAACCTGAAGCGCTGAAGAAACGGCTTTGAAGCGTTGAGGAGGAGGATCATCGACTTTTACCTCAGGAGCAGAACGTGGACCATTGGAAGATTGTACGCATGGTAGCTCATCTTCCACCAGATACGCATGTCCACAGAGTCTGTTTCTATAATAATTACTACCTGTAGTTGGGTTCTGAACATTAAACATCTCAATTATTTTCTTCCCCATTGTAGCTTAACTCAAAACTGCAAACCCAAAGCAAAAGAATGATAGAGAAAGATTGGAAATTTAATAGAGAAGAGTTCTCTAAATAGCTTTCTCAAATATTTTCTCTAGAAGTGTCTGTCTAGGTTATAATTTTATGCTTTTTCAGTAAATTTGTTTACGTTTTCTTTAAGTTTATCTATGTCATAACTGTATGATTTTTCTCTAAATATAGATATAAAAAAGTTTCTCTATGTTTTCTCTAAACTTATTTATTTATAGCCATTTATAGACCAGTTTATCTGAGTTATAACTTCATTTTTATTTCTGTAAACTTGTCTATGTTTCCTCTAAATTTATCTATGTCATAACTGTATGTTTCTCTATGTTATAACAGTAGGTATAGTGAAAATTGGAATTTTTGCTATTTTAATAATAGTAATTTTATAATTAATCTTTCAAAATATTTTTATAGAAAACTTCTTTATAGCAAATACATGAAAGGTGTATTTTTATTTAAAAATTGAATGATATTTTTAAAATGAAATTTTTATTTTTATTTAAAAATTTAATGATATTTTTTAAATATTATTATAAGAAATATGGAAAAAATATTATAATAAGAAATAACTATCACGGATGACATGGTTACGATCCTTGGATCTTTTGATCACTGCCTCTCGACCTTGGAAACCACCATGCGTCCCACTCAGGTCAACAATTAAATAAATAAAGAATCCAGAAGTTGTTCTCTGTCAATTTTCAAACCCATTTGCCTGGATTTTTATTGAAGACCGGAGATCACGGTTTCGATTCCCTGGGGTAGTACTCCGCCCTCGCGAATAATATGTTCTCTAACTCATTAAATTGGATGCGTTTGTTGACCCAAAAAAAAATGGAAAATTGAAGCTCTTTCTGCGGTATTGGAATATTTTGAGAGTTTTAATTTGGCATTTTCGGCTATACAATTAAAAAATTGTATCCTTCAATTAGGTAATTGGATTGTTATTCTCCAATCTAGAAAATTGTATCCTCCAATCTAGGTAATTGAATTGTTATTCTCCAATCTAGAAAATTATATATTTGTTGTGCACAAGATATAAGGATAAATGTCGTGCACAAGGTAAAATCATGATGGTCAAATAACTCTGGTCTAAAAACACATTAAATAATTACATGCACCACATACATTAAACCAGGTTGCTCATAAACAACCTCTTAATGTCTAATATCATAATGTGGCCTTAATCCAATTACTAATCAATCTATTTCTTACATCTCTTCATTCTCTAAGAAGAAAGGTTGCATCGCAGCAAGTCCTTGCCCTGAGTGGGGACCTTCAAGAAAAGGAGTACGCAAATACAATCTAAGATCAACAGAAAGTGAGACTTTAAATCCATGTATTCTGCGTAATGCAATCTAAGACCAACATATAGTCAGGGTTTAAATCCATGTATTTTGTGTAACATTCCGAGTGTCATGTGACTTAGCTTAGCTTCATGGGAATCAAAGCAGCGACCTGCACAAAAATCAGCCATAGCACCGACTTAGAACAATATGTAAGTAGCAAAAGTCTGTTTGTGTAAAGTAAAGTATCCTCAAAGCAATGAATGTAGTTGAATCCAAAGTAGAGAAAGCAACTAGAGTGATAGTGGTTAAAGCCATCGGCATGATCGGTAGAATTAGGTTCAATTGAGCAAAGATGGAGAAGAAGGTGAAAGAGCCTATAGGGCTTCCTCCCACGTGCATGATCTGTTTTGTTTACCGGATATCGATCTAGAGATGTAGAGATTTCTATTTTTAGAGATCTATCTATGCATATGATGGGCTGTAAGGTCTTGCTTACTTACTTGAATTAGTCCCTTCGATATTTGTTTCATATGGCATATCCTTTAGGCTCTATTTTTTCGTTTCGAAAAAGGATTATGGCTCACCCATAAAGGAAGGTGAGTTCCCTCTTCCTAGAAGAATCTGCAGGATTCTCTTCCTGGAAGAATCTGCAGGATTCTTTGCTCTGTGAGGATTCTCTACATTCCTATCCAATACTCTACCTTTACCTCTGTTGGGTTCCAGACGATTTCTATGCCTCTTGCACTTCCTTTCGTATTCACTGCTACTACTTCATTTCTTCGTTTTATCCTCGTTAGAATCTCTTCTAGATTTTCTCATGTTATATTTGTTTCCTGGAGAAGCATAATTTGAGGCTTTTCCTTTTTTAGACGATCTATTAGATATCTCTATTTTCCCTGGCTATTTAGGGCCCTTATGTTCCAGGATATTACTATCATTGGGTAACTTTGTTAGGTTGTTGGTAGACCGATGATAGTGGTACCACCCTTCTAGTGTTTACCAACATCTCTCCCACTATCTAGATCGATTCTTGTAAAATTTTCCTTCCTATTTTCTTTCCTCCTTTTGTTCTGTTTTGAAATTCCTGGGGGTTTTCTTGTTGCATGCCCAGTTTCTCTGCAATCTATACTTGTCTCTGTCCTTGGTTGGCCTTATATTGTTGGAAGGTCTCCTTGTACAATTTCTTTTGATCCTCTATGATAAATCGTTTGTCTGAGTGTCTTCATTCATTTAACAGTTTCTTTAGAACTTCCTCTTCCATGTTTAACTACTCCCCTTGCCTGGGTCTATTTCCATTGTAGTGAGTTCCATTCCTGCATGTTCTTATTAATATGTGAGATCTAATTGATCTTTCCTCTTTGGTGTTATTTTTGTATGACTTGGGCTACTTTCTTTTTCTTTTTATTGGTAATCCATGAGTTGTGCTTCATTTTCTATTTCTTCTTCCTCTTGCAATACCTCGTATATGTTTTCACTGCTCGACTGAGTTTGGTTGAAAGTTTCTCGGTTATGGGATCCCTTTGGAGGCCTTCTCTTGTTCTTCACTTCTTTTAACCCCTCATTTCCTTCCTGTGGGGATTTCGTTTGTTTTTCTTTTAGAACCGGACCTTCGTGATTCAACAGGCATTCTTTGAATAAGTGGCCATATTCATGGAACCTTCGGCATTGGAATGGGATATGCTCATAGTCCAAGGTTTGTTGCCAGATGTCTTCATGATATTCTAGCTCTATTGATTCAGGGATGGGCTCTGCTATATTCATATATACAGATTCTAGCATATGAAGTATATTGGCCTCTTTTTGTGGTTTCAGTGATTTTGACAAATTTTCCTATTGTGTTCCTGATTCCTTCCAATATTTCCAAACCCCGGAAATCCATTGGGATCCCAAAGATTCATACCCGGATTGGGGCTTCTAGGAATTTATCTTTATCCAGGTTGTAACATTCTTCCCAATATCTCATGAACTGACCTGCATTATAAAGAAAATAGGGGCCATTTTCAAATAGTCGTTCCTTATCTTGCAGGTTTGACAAGATTACTATGAAGAAGCCTCTGGCTCCTAGCTTGAGCTTGATATGGCCTTTGAGTTTCCATTTCTGTTGTATCCACTTGATTAGGTCCTTCTTTGTTTGCCAAATGCATATGAACTTGCAGATCATCTTGTGGTCCTTCATAAAGTTGTGATCTCTTTCCAGTTTGTTCATTGGGATTACAAATCTGAGTTTCTCTGTTGCACATGGCAGACGCTGCCCTCTGCTTCTTGCCTGCCATCGCGCTCCGAGGACTAGGCCATTTGTCGGATTGGCCGCTTCTTGGGAACTTGACTGATTTTTGGTTTTCTAGCTTGACTCTCCAGCTGTTGCATCCCAATAGGAGGAGATCTCTCCCCCTTGTCTTTTTCTGTCATCTCATTCTTACTAGTGGTTTTTTGTTCTGCCACTCCTATTGTGCTTGTTAGAATTTGCAAGGTTTCAGGCCCTAGGTTTTGGACATTCCCATCGCGTGGAGCTTCTAGGGTTTTCGAAACCACATTCTATGTTAAAACCACATAAACCCACACATTTAAATATATATTTTTACACCTCTATCTCATTTACAATTATATATTAAGACTATAATGTAAATACTTTGTTATTGTTGTTGTTTTGCATTTTATTTTTTTATCTATTTTCTAGTGTAACATACTACAAAGCAAATGATACGTTCAAAGGAATTTCTTGGTGATACATATCGATCATTCACACACCTTAATGATGTAATGGATTCTAATAAAATAGGAGTTTTATGGAATTTTTTATGGGTTTATTGATAGCCTTCAACATAGATATTGTCAAGCTTGTAGTTAAAGGGGAAGATTATGCAACTCAAATCGAAGTGTCAAATATTTCTTAGATTGCTATTATAGAAAAGAGAGATTAGACATTTATAGATGTGCATTATGGATGATGTACATTGTATGATACTTTAATTACCCTTTGTAAGTGAAAAAAGTGCTCAATATTTGTGTAATTCTTTTTGCTATAACATATGTTTAAAGCCTCTCCCTTTAAATGCAATGGGATTTTCTCCTTTGAACTTAAAGACAACACTAGATTAAAAACAAAAAAACAAATTATGCATCTAATCATGTATCATTGAAAAAACATTTGTCTTATATATGTATATTTACTTCTTAAATTTCTATGTTTCCAATTACACATTCTGTAATCAATTGCTTTAATGATTGGAAATTTCATTTCTCTTAAATGGATGAAGAGAAATCCACAAACAATGGTCTAATTGATGATGAAAATATTCGAATAGAAGAAAACCCTTATAAAAATAATTGCAATTTTTTTTCATTTTAGACAAGTGCTTTTTTTTTTATGCCTCATTAATTTCTCAAGTTGTTGAACACATTTTTGAATTATCATTTTTGATAAACAATCATTCTCATGAAATAAAGATAAGAAAAAATGATAACATGTTGAACAAATGAATTAGCATCCACAAACAATGGTCTAATTGATGATGATAACATTCCAATAAAAGAAATGTCTTATAAAAATAATTGAAAAAAACTTTATTTTAAACCAATGTTATTTTTAATACCTTTTTAATTTCTCACTTAGTTGTTGAACACCTCTTTGAATTATCAGTTTTTTTTGAAAAATCATAACAATGAAATAAAAAAAAAAAAATGGTGACATATTAAACAAATGAATTTAAAAAGTGTATCTAAATTAAAAAACAAATTAGAAAAAAAAAAAAAAAATCATCTTATTAACTAGTATTAATTGGTTTGATCTTAATCAATTTTTTCTAGAAAATGTTGTCACTTTCTTGAATGGAAGAAAAGATCTCTAAATATATTTTTGTTGACTTTTAGTATATTGATTATTGTATTTAGACCATTGTACATTAAACCTTTATTAATAATAGTTTTTATTTTCTCATTATATCAAATTGTAAAATCTTAAATCATATTCATTACATCACACTAATAATATATTTAAGTTTTCTAATTATTAATTCCAGTTTTCTTATTTATTTATAATAAAATATATGAATATATATATACATAATACTTTTCACACCTCTATAACAAATTGTAAACTTAATCTTCACTACCTATACATTCCACTTTCCATTTTTAAAATTGTGTTTAAATTATGTGTGGTTAAATCAATATTATAGTAAATAATTAGAATACTCCTTTAATCCCAAGTTTTAAGAATTCTTCCCGTAATTCAAGATAGGTCAAGAGCCATGAGTAAAGAATATTTTCAATGGAAGTGTTAATTAACTGTATAGATATTTGGCGATGACGCAATATTCAATCTTTATATCTTCTCAAGCTCGTCCGGGATTCTTTCATTAAGGTAAATGTATTATAATGTATTAACATGCTTAAATAGTTTGACTATTGTTTTAGTTGCATCTTTCAAAGCAGTTTGACTACTATTTTGGATGTATTTTTAATGATTATTGTTTAGAAACAAGGACATGCGTTATAACTGTCGGAGAGAACAATTTTCCTATTGGATTTTCAATTTATTTGTTCTTGCATGGTTTTGCATCTGCTTGATTCTAGTCTTCTCATTATAAATGCAGGTTGATGGTTCTAGGGTGGTAAAGGTATATAAACCATGAGGTTGGAGGAGAGCAATTATCCTTTGTCTCCGTCCTTTGGATTCTTCAGTGATTTCGGTGGTTTTGGTGGTTATTGTGTGTTGTGGCTTATTCCATGGTTGCAGAGTCTAGGATTTTTCTTAGCTTGGTATTCAGGTTGTGTTTTGTTTATCATTACACAGATGGAAAGTTTAGGTTTCTTATTTGAGTTGTGTTCAATCTTTTACTAACGAGTTTGGAGGTAATTCTCTCCCCTTTCTTGGTTTTCAATCGTCTGAAACGTTGTTCTCTTAATGTTCGGGTGTTCTTTGCGTGGTTCAGATTTTTTCCAATTAGGTTATACTTGGTTCTTGTTGTTTCTTGTGATTGTATCAATATTGTTATCCTTTAGCTATGTGAAGTGGAGGGTATTTTTGGTTGTCTCTAGTTTCACCTTGTTTGAGTTGCTAGGTTTTCTAAGTGGTGAATTCTTCCTTGACCTTGGTTGAAGTATTGAGTGTGCTCTTGTCCTCGGACTGTGTCAGTCTCTCTACCTTCTTATCTATCGGGAATTTTATTGTGTTATATCTCTGTGTTGTGGGGAATTTGACAATTTTTTAGGGTTTGGTCCTCTGGTGTGCAAAGTGGGCAGCGTCCTACTTATCTTTCGATCAAGGTTTCAAGCACTGGTGCTTTGTCCTTAATATTGTTTCACTAGTAGAGGGCTTTTTAGTGGTTGTCCTATTTGTTCTTTTTTCATGGTGCTCATGCCTCCTCGCCAAAGTATGATGAGAAGAAGGGGTAACTTGGGTACTGTTGGGCATAAACGTATTCATACTTTTTCTTATGATTCAATTGGGACATTTTTCGATGCAATTCCCTCGGAACTGGAAGGAAATCGTCTTGTTGGAGTCAACGGAGTCCAATGAACATCCATATCACTCATATTCAAATATTGTTAGCGAATATATGACTAAGATCCCTAATCCTAGTAGATTTAGGAAGCGTAGGCTTCATTTCTCGAATTCCTTGGCTCTTCACTAGTACTTTGTTGCGTTGAAAAGATAAGAAAATCGAGAATTATAATGTGTTCTTTTCACTTGAGGAGATCAAACGTATGCTCACGAATCTATGTTTATTTTTAGATTGTGTGGATTCGATATTGGCCAAGTATGAAGGTTCTCTGGTGTCGGATTTGGCTTTTGGTGACCTCACTGACCCACTCTGTGATACCACTGACCTTCTAGTGGATAGTTCACATGACCTTAAAATCATTTACTCTGATGAGGACTAGCTTTTGTTGGTTATTTTCAATTTGGTGGTTTCTTCTTGGTTTGTTCCATCAACTCAGTGTGACAGTTACTAGTGCATGTTTGGTGAATGTTATGAAACCAGCTCAAGAAAAGATAGAAAAGATAGATCAACGCCTTATAATTCAGCCTCTTTGAGGGGGCAACCTCCTTTACATTACATAAATGAACAATTCTTGGATGATTCAAATGAAAAAGCCTTCTTTCTATATATAGGAGCCTAAGGAGTCACAATATAACCCAGCCGACCTAACAATAATAATATAAAGCCACAAAAATAACAATAGAGGGATTATATGGGCATAGTAATAACAATATGGGGGCAATAGGGGCACAACAATATTAATAAGGGGTATAACTACAATAGTAATGGGGTAATCACTAGTATTATAGGGACCCAACATGCCCCTCTCCTTCAAAAAAGTGTTGTCCTCAATGCTTGAGTAGTTCTGGATACTTCTGCATAAAATTCTCATCCTCCCATGTGGAATCTTCAGCGGATAAGTTCTTCCACTTGATAAGATACTCTGAAATTGATCGATTTCGTAGTTGTCGAGTTCTTGTTTCTGTGACTGCTTCCGGTTCCAATATAATTTTTCCTTCCTCGTCAAGTTCTGGCAATATTGTTTGAACTGGGAGCTTGTCGCCTATAACCTTCTTTAAACATAAAACATGGAAAACTGGGTGCAATCGAGAAGCTGCAGGAAGCTCCAATTTGTATGCCATAGTACCAATCTTTTGCAACACCTTGTACGGACCATAATACTTTGGTGATAATTTATTATCCTTCTTAGCTTGCTTGAGGGAAATTTTCTTATATGGTTGTAGCCGTAGGAATACCCAATCACCTACATCAAAACTTCTTTCACTGCGATGTTGATCTGCCTGTTGTTTCATTCTATTCTGTGCCAACACGAGGTTATCCTTTAAGAGTTGGAGGACTTGTTGTTGATGTTCAATGTGATGTTCCACTCCCTGAACCTTAGAAGTTTCTCTTAAATATGATGTGATGGATGGTGGTTGATACCCATAAAGTGCCATAAATGGGGTCATTTTTGTTGCTGTATGGAACGAAGTGTTATACCACCATTCAGCCAGAGGCAACCATTCGACCCATTGTGTCTGTTTATCAGATACAAAGCAACGAAGATATCCTTCCAAACATTTGTTTACTATCTCAGTTTTCCCATCAGATTGAGGATGATAACATGAGCTATGAGCTAACTGAGTACCAAGACAAGAAAATAATTATGTCCAAAAATTTCCAGTGAAAATGGGATCTCTGTCACTTACAATAATCTTTGGGTTTCCATGTAGCTTTTGAATTGTTTCCATAAATGTAGTAGAAACTGTACTGGATTTAAATGGATGTGATAATGCACAAAAGTGTGCATACTTGGTAAGTCTGTCAACTACCACCATGATGACACTCTTTCCCTCAGACTTGGGTAAACCTGTGATAAAATCCATTGAAACCTCCTCCCAACGTTGGCTTGCAATGGATAAAGGTTGTAATAGACCCGATGTCTTAATTGTTTCAACTTTATTTTGTTGGCAAACCAAACATTCCGCCACAAACTTTTGAATATTTGATTTAAGGTCATCCCAAAAAAATTCCTTCTTAACCTTGTGGTAAGTTTTGAAAAATCATGAGTGCCCTCCTAAGGGAGAAGTGTGCAATTCCATAAGAATCTTTTGTTTTAGTTGGGAATTCTTACAGAGGTATAAGCGATCTTTGTACCATAACAAATCATTTTGCTAGCTAAATGTATCAGACATACTGGAATCTTGTTGTAACTTTCGAATAAGTGCCCCAGGTCACCTGTTTGGAATGTAATTCAAGAGTCTGCAAAAAGACCAACTTCCTCAGATCATATCTCCGCAAATATAGCGCGAAAAGCTCTGAAATTCGGACCCGAGGTTCAGCGCGATTTCTTCTCAAATGGGTTTTTTTTGCAACTTCTGAAACATCGCAGAAAAAAGTTATAGCGAAAATGCCACGATGACCTGTTTGGAGCAACGAAACCCTAGAATCCAAAGCTCTGATACCAAATGTTATGAAACCAGCTCAAGAAAAGATAGAAAAGATAGATCAACGCCTTAGAATTCAACCTCTTCGAGGGGGAAACCTCCTTTACATTACATAAATGAAAAATTCTTGGATGATTCAAATGACAAAACCTCCTTTCTATATATAGGAGTCTAAGGAGTCACAATATAACCCAACCGACCTAACAATAATAATATAAAGCCACAAAAATAACAATAGAGGGATTCTATGGGCACAGTAATAAC
Organism: Pinus tabuliformis; assembly: GCA_031772625.1. Classification (NCBI taxonomy): domain Eukaryota; kingdom Viridiplantae; phylum Streptophyta; class Pinopsida; order Pinales; family Pinaceae; genus Pinus; species Pinus tabuliformis. Next base: position 1,572,618,753 of record CM062816.1, read on the forward strand.
AATATGGGGGCAATAGGAGCACAACAATATTAATAAGGGGTATAACTACAATAGTAATGGGGTAATCACTAGTATTATAGGGACCCAACAGTGAATGCAATGGTATGTATAATTTTGAATTATATTTCTATAACTATGTGGAACCTTCAGTGTTGATCTATTGAGATTCATCATGGTTGTTGGATGTGGGTTGGTTCCTATGGTTTGTGTGCAGTGTTGAGATGCTTTGGATTTTTTTGTTATGTATGGTTATGACTTCTACTTGCATTATTATGCCCTCGCCATTCAAGAAATTTACTATGTCATTTTGAGCATGGGTTTTGATATATTTTCTAGTCTTTATGACATTGGTCTCTTTGATTATATGTGTATGTTTACAGCAATCTACTTACAAAGTTTATGGCATGAGGGGTTTATATTTGTGGTTATTACGAGAAGAGTTTCATGTGTATTCTTCTCCTATGGTTTTGTATGTATTTATGGTTGGTCGTGCAATTTCTTGGTTCGCTCCTCTATCGCATCTACATTGTGGGAAATATGGCATTTATTCCACTTTGACAATGGGCAGTCAGTTGTACTCTTAAGTGTTGATTAGGAGGGTCATTGTACTTCCTTTTTCAGATCATCTTTGGGAGTGTCATTTTTGATCAATCTCCCTCTTTGATGATGTTTGAAAATGCTTGGTTCTATAAGATTATAAGACTAATATATATGTAATTCTGAGTTTTTAATGAAATTAAATTCATGTGATGCGACTTACAAAAAAAAAACAAGATTCTTAACCATGGAGATTTTGAACCTGTAAATAGGATTTGTTACATTACCATGGCATATCAATATTGTTGAAAAGTGTAACTAGGTTCAGTCTTCATAATGACATGTAATTATGATTTTATGTAATGTGATGTAAAGAAGAAAAAAAAAATATTGTATTGACTTGCTTCATGGGTTTCATGAGCAAGAGATTGTATTTTTGAGTCAAGACTCCCATTGATAGCCTTTAGGATTTATTTTTCATCTACTCATAAAATGTTAGATTCATTGTCATGTAATGAAGACATGTTACACTTTGTAAAAGGTCAATATTGTCTATGTAAAGTATCCTCTAAGAACTTGTCACTTATCCTCTCCAAGTTGGCCTACAACAATGAAAGAACATGTTGGAATAAATTAGTTTAACCTCTAGGGATCATGTTGGCATAAAGGACATTTGTAGAGGTGTATTTATAATCCATACTCGGCCTCACTTAGGAAAAGAAACTTGACAAGCATTCATTGAAGAAGAAGTGCGAAGAAGAGGGTATCAAGTGAAGTACGAAAAAAGGATAAGAGAAGTTTCTTCTAGGCAATATGAAGGAGTTTCTTCTGGGAAATATGAAGGAGTTTTCTTCTGGGTAGTGCAAAGGAGGTTTCTTCTGGGCAGTACGAAGGATAGATTCTTCTAGGTAGTTCAAACGAGAGATTCTTCTGGGATCAACAAAGGAATATTTCTTCTAGGGTGATTGTTTTGAAGAAGAATCGAAGCCATCAAGTAAAGATCGAAGAGAAGCAGTATAGGGACTAGGGTTTCTAATCTAGAGACCAAGATTCTCTAGAGATAATCGAGAAGAGCAGTGTGGAGAATAGAGACTGAGATTCTTTAGGGAAAACCAAAAGGAAGCAGTATAAAGTATAGAGACCGAGCTTCTCTAGAAGAAGTCGAGGAGAGCAGTTTGAGATCAAGAAAGGAAGTCCAAGGGAAGAGGCAGAGCATCAAGGATAATGACAAGGTTCTTGGGAGGATACTAGAGTAAAGGGGTTGCATCATGGTTTTGGTACTTGTCAATTGAAGGTCTAGAAGAAGAATTTTCTTGGGTTTTCCTCTCAAAAGGTGAGAGGTTTTGGCCCTGGCTGACAAGCCTACATATTATGTCACTTGTCTTTTATTATTGGTAATTGTCTTGATGAAAAGAACACAATAATAACATAATGAAGAAAAGATCGTAAGTTAAGAAGTAAAATGATATCACAAGCAATTATCAAGTAGAGAAATCCTTTAACTATCCATGCCCTAGATTTCTCAACAAATACCACATTCCTAAAAAATCATAACTCATTTCATATGACACTTGATTAATGAATTTTAATAAAAAGAAAAAATAGGCATAACTACTTTGAAAATAAATCTCAACCTTTGATTTGTGTATATTACAAAGAATACTCTGGAATATTCTATGAAGTTTAAATCCCTACCATCCACCTAATAATTATTGATAATTAAATTAAAATTTTGGAAGTCCTATTCCAAAATAGACATGTGGCATAGTTAATTTCTCAAACCATTTCTATTTAAGACTTCATTGCAATGTTATACAACAGATATACGTTGTTGCCTCACTAGAGCTAGCATGTGTTTGTGTTACAAACTAGGAAGTAATATTAGTGGGGGGTGAATCAATATTTTGTACTTTAAAAAAAATTATAGTTATTTAAATCATTACCATAAATATCATCACAACATCATTCGTTAAACAACGGGTACACATGAGACATAGGTATTTATATAGGTATTTAAGTGGAAACCCATAAAGGGAGAAAACCGCAAATATTTTTTTATTCTTAGTACAAGCTTCACTTTGCTATTACATCTAATTTACTGGAACCGAATAGAAGGAAGAATTAACTCCCTAATCTGTAAGCACCCACTTGCAGGAGGCACCAACTCCCTTGACTTGCACAAGCACCAACTTGTTGAAGACTCTTATTCCAATTATTTGTTGGCACCTACCTACAAGAAGCACCAACCTCCCAGATTTTTACAAACGCCAACTTGAAATAGTCTTCAACCCCTTAATCAACAAGCACCTACTTGCATAAAACTTCAAATCCCTCATTCACCAATTTTCAAACTCATATTTGTAGCTATATGGCTAAAATAGTATTGATATCGTTTTTCAAATCCTTGTTCTAATTTTTCACACATTTGCTTACACATTTCCTTTGATTCTCTAATTTAATTGACATAGTTGGATCTCGGATTCGTACTTTTATTATAAAAAAATGCAACTTAACTCTCAAATTTTCAAATCCATGATCCATTCCTCTACAACTAAATATCCTTTCTTCAATTCATTAGTTCAAATGAATCTCCCAAAGAATCTTTGATACTAGTCAATCATTACTTAGATTTATTTTTTGCAATCCTAGTTTTAACCCATCAGATATGCACTTTTCAACTTCATCACCACATCATAACTTCATCCATTCCTATGTTTCTTTCTATTTTCAATGAACTCTATATCTTTCACCTTTGTGAGTTGTTTCATATTATCTCTGAACAACTTCTTTGATCTAATTATGTCATTTTCTAAGCAGACTGTAGAGGGTCATTTCATAACTATAGTACCTCCTTTCTTTTGCTCGCAAATCACATTAGTTACTTATCCACATATAGCTCGCATAGATACTTGTTAGTTTCTAAATCCATTTTTCTCTCTTTTCTAGTGATGGTCTTTGTTATTTTTACACTTGTTGAATACCTAAGGATTGAAACTCATCTTCAACTAATCTTCAAAAGTAAGTGCTTAACCTATCGCTCGAGGAGAGTAGTTCGAGATCAAGAAAGGAAATCGAAGGGGAGAGGTAGAGCATCAAGGATAATGGAAAGGTTCTTGGGAGGATACTAGAGTCAAGGGGTTGTGTCATGGTCTTGGTACTCACCAATTGAAGGTCTGGAAGAAGAATTTTCATCCGGTTTTCCTCTCAAGAGGTGAGAGGTTTTGGACCTGGCTGACAAGCCTACATACTGCGTCACTTGTCTTTTATTATTAGTAATTGTCTTGATGAAAAGAACACAATAATAACATACCGAAGAAAATATCATAAGCTAAGAAGTAAAATTATATCACAAGCAATTATCAAGTAAAGCAATCCTTTAACTATGCATGCCCTAGCTTTCTAAAAAAATACCATATTCCTAAAAAATCATAACTCATTTCATATGACACTTGATTAATGAATTTTAATAATAATAAAAATAGGCATAACTACTTTGAAAATAAATCTCAACACATGACACTTGTGTTTTGAGTCTTATTAACCTTGATTTTGTCTGACATTATGTGGATATGTGTTATAGTCATGAATAGGTATATTAACAAGTCTCTAGTTGCAGGGAATTGGAGTCCCTTGAGATATGGCGTGGAAGTGTTCAGTTACAAGAAATGTGCTTGGCACAATAAGAAGAGGTAACTAGTGTATTGTTATGTTTATTTATGCACTAACATTTATGTGTTAATGACAACATGATGTAGGGAGTTGCATAGCAAGAGAGATTTCCATGAAATCTTGAAAAAGACTCAGGTTGAGATTTCCTCGGGAACCATGGGGATTGAGTCATGGTGTTTGTTTTTAGTCTTATTCTTTTGGTCTTTTCTATTTTCTTGCGCTTAATTTGCAGTTTTGTTATGTTTAGTGCATGTCCATGCCACTTTGGTTGTGGTGTCGTATTGTTGTCATTGGTTTTCATGATCTTCTTGTTGTTTGTTTCTTGACTTTCCTTTTGTGTTTTGAGTCTTGGGAATTGGTTGGGAAAGAGGAAAGTTAATGTAGCTGGAGGAGAGTAGTTTGAGATCAAGAAAGGAGGTTGAAGGGAAGAGGCAGAGCATCAAGGATAATGGAAAGTTTCTTGGGAGGATACTAGATTCAAGGGGTTGTGTCATGGTCTTGGTACTCACCAATTGAAGGTAAACGAAGAATTTTTATCCTGTTTTCCTCTCAAGAGGTGAGAGGTTTTGGCCTTGGCTGACAAGCCTACATACTGTGTCACTTTCCTTTTATTATTGGTAGTTGTCTTGATGGAATGAACACAATAATAACATAACGAAGAAAATACGATAAGCTAAGAAGTAAAAGTATATCACAAGCAATTATCAAGGAGAGAAATCCTTTAACTATCCATGCCCTAGGTTTCTCGACAAATACCACATTCCTAAAAAATTATAACTCATTTCATATGACACTTAATTAATGAATTTTAATAAAAAGTAAAATAGGCATAACTACTTTGAAAATAAATTTCAACCTTTAATTTGTGTATACTACAAAGAATACTTTGGAATATTCTATGGAGGTTAAATACCTACCACCAACCTAATAATTATTGATAATTAAATTAAAATTTTGGAAGTCCTATTCCAAAATAGACGTGGCATAGTTAATTTCTCAAACCATTTCTATTTAATACTTAATTGCAATGTTATACAACAGACATATGTTTTTGTCTCACTAGAGCTAGCATATGTTTGTGTTACAAACTAGGAAATACTAAGAGTGCGGGGTGAATCAATATTTTGTACATTAATTTTTTTTTATAGTTATTTAAATTGTTACCATAAATAGCATCACAACATCATTCATTAAACCACATATACACGTGAGACATATGTATTTATATAGGTATTTGAGTGGAAACCCATAAAGGGTGAAAACCATAAATATTTTTTCGCTCTTAATACAAGCTTCACCTTGCTATTACATCAAATTTTCCAGCACCAAATAGAAGGAAGAATTAACTCCCTAATCCATAAGCATCCACTTGCAGGAGACACCAACCCCCCTTGACTTGCACAAGCACCAACTTGTTGAAGTCTCTTATTCCAATTATTTGTTGGCACCTACCTACAAGAAGCACCAACCTCCCGGATTTTTACAGAAACCAACTTGAAAGAGTCTTCAACCCCTTGATCAGCAAGTACCTACTTGCATAAACCTTCAAATCCATCATTCACCAACTTTCAAACTCATATTTGCATCTATATGGTTAAAATAGTATTGATATCATTTTTCAAATCCTTATTCTAATTTTTCACACGTTTCCTTACACATTTCCTTTGATTCTCTAATTTAATTGACATAGTTGGATCTTGGATTTGTACTTTTATTAAAAAAAAATGCAACTTAACTCTCAAGTGTTCAAATCCATGATCCATTCCTGTGCAACTAAATATCCTTTCTTCAATTCATTAGTTCAATTAAATCTCCTAGAGGGTCTTCAATACTAGTCAATCATTCCTTAGATTTATTTTTTGCAATCTGAGTTTTAACCCATTAGATATGCACTTTTCAGCCTCATCACCACATCATAACTTCGACCATTCCTACGTTTCCTTCTATTTTCAATGAACTCTATATTTTGCACCTTTGCCAGTTGTTTCATATTTATCTCTAAACAACTTCTTTGATCTAATTAGGTCCTTTTCTAAGCAGATTGTAGATGGTCATTTCATAACTGTAGTACCTCCTTTATTTTGCTTGCAAATCACATTAGTTAGTTATCCACATATAGCTCACATAGATACTTGTTAGTTTCTAGATCCATTTTTTTCTCTTTTCTAGTGATAGTCTTTGGTATTTTTACACTTGTTGAATACCTAAGGATCGAAACTCATCTTCAACTAATCTTCAAAAGTAAGTGCTTAACTTATCGCTTTCTATGATATAAGACTGAGATCGAGGATATAACTATTTATGAAACCTACTGAGAACACTTAGTTGCAGTCTCTAATTTTCTTCTTGGAACAACCAACCTTGTTGTGTAGTTATCCTTATTCTTTTATAGATTTGACCCATTGAATACCATGGGTTTAAGTCGATGGTTTTAACCATAGAAAATTCCTTTTTAATTATATCAACAGTCATAATTGTTTGACTCAATCAAGACTATGAATTGGCTCTTTGATTGGATAAACCACATCGAGCTCAAGTTCCACCTTTGTAACATAGCCCCTTACCATCCTAATCCAAAGGAGGTGGTTACTATGCTAACTTGACTCTTAATGTGTAGTTATGAGAAAGGGGTCTAAAAATGTTCACTCTTGTTCAACCCCTTGATGCCAGAAATGGGTAACATCATCTCCTTCTTCTCATCAAGATGATTTTGGTGATATAAAATTTTACCCTGTTTGGGTTTCAAGAACAAAAGTTGTGTCGTTATAAATTTTTCCTTCTTTACTCTACAAAGTTATTTTATCATGCCTCAAGGCACCCACATGGACCCCACATGATGCCCACATAGCATATTACGCTAATGCCACATCATGATATTGTAGGCTAAGTAGAAGGTGTCACATCCCCCTTGGTCCATGTGGCAAGGTTACACATGTCACCAATGTGTACCTCATGTTCTCGTTATATGGATTTGCCCCTCCATATCCTACATTATATTTTTAGGCTGATATGATTTCCTCATACTATGTGTGTGTGTGTGTGTGTGTGTGTGTGTGTGTGTTGTGTGTAATATATAACCCTTTCAAGGCCCCCGCTTAATAAATATATGCATATAATGCTGTGGATCTACAATTTAATATAAGTATGCCCCACTTGCTACGCATAGTTGGTACCCTCTAGGTCCTCATTCCCTCATAATCACTGATATATATATTTCATCACATAAATAGTTTATGACCATTCACATTATTCATGTCTATGTAACCCACATGTAAATTGATGGTGGTGAGGAATCACATATTACATTGGTCTCATTTTGATTGTGAAATCCCTCTTCTATTTTACGACCATATATATAAATGTATCCCCTAGCTTCATATAGTTTGGGCCTAAATAACCCATATGTTGATCCGATTGCGTTGATAAGTTGACACATTTGATGACTCTAATATGATTTCGGTTTGGCATATGGTCATAAGTACAATTAGAACAATAAGGGGTAAGCCCTTCTCACCACCAACCTGTGGTTCATTTCCTCGTGCTAACTGTGAGGCTTATCCTTCTGATTGGCTTGGTGTTAGCCCTTATATTTATCCATCCTTGTCACATGACTCATCATGTGACCAAGGTTGACAAGCTAAATAATCTAACCTCTCCTATGTGAACACAAATTTGTTTAGATAGAGCATTAGGAAGTGGCTCTTGACTTACGATGCGAATCCAAATTTGAATCCCCTTGGCTAAGCATGGAAATATATGTGTGGGTGTGTGTGTGAATATATCAACATGGATGTGATTTTTTGGTTGAGTGGCTTGAATGCAAACTCATATATCAAGCATGTCATGGCTCACTAGGCTATAAAATCACTCCCAGCCATTGTCATAACTTGATAGCCAAATATGCCACTACAGTGTTTGGGAACTCACTAACGGGGCCTGAATGGTATTTTAATTGCATGAATCCTAATCTATGCCCAATCCTCGAATACTAACCTCATTAAATTGGTTGAAAACTACAATAATATAGAGCATTGGAATCCATCAGTTGTATGCATGCTTGTAGCTTTCTTATGTGGCATTGCAATGCCTAGTTTGGTTAATTGTAGTGGTTAATTTCTCCCATTAATATCCATAACCTCAAAGTGGTCTCATTCGACCTATAGTATATTTCTGGAAGCTTTGATGCACATTTTTAATTGTGTGCACTATATTATTTAGTTATAAGGGCTTGTAGGTATTCCAACAACATTTGGTGTTTTGTTAGTGAGAATTGGCTTCCAAGAATGCTCAAATGCTAAAACAACCATACCAAGGACATTTAGCATAAAAGCCACATATGTTCATATATCTATTGCTACATCTAGAGGTTAAATATGTATAATACACTTAGCCTCTTCATGACTGAGATGTATTCATGTGGCATGTACAACCAGATCCTTAGTCATGAATATCATACCTCTAATAGTGTAGATTGAGCAGGTAAGGTTTCACACATGAGAATATAACTTTGAGCTATGAATTGCAACATTATTTCTACCACACATGAATTCATTATACAAGAAACCAAATCTTGGGATGTCTTATAACCATACTTAATGCTAAAGTTGACCAAACTCATGATTTCATACATGCATCAGATTCATGTTTTAAGTTCCCAAGCCAGTGTTGTGTTGTTTTCAATTGTGTGGGGAAATATACATACATGTGTGTGGGTAACAATATATTCATACTAAATTCTACTGAAATCCTTCCACTTCCCATTATTTGGCATCCTATTTATATGAGAAATCCATCCATTCGCAAGTAACAAAAGCATTAATGCAACATGGGCATTTTGTGAAAATATAAAACATGGGAATTTTGTGAAAATATAAAACATGTTAAACCATAAAAATAGAGTGTTGTGCATCACATCTTCAAGACAAATCAGTAACTCTTTGACATGACATAGAAATACTTCATACTGTCAACATCAACCTAGAATTTTTTAGCTTAAATCCAACTTAACTATATGACAAAACCATGCTTAAGCATTTAGTGAGCAATAAGTTAGACTATTAAACATGTAAATAAGCTCATGGCATATGTTAAAAATGGTAAATATTTATATTGAAGTGTAGACTGGTCAAATGAGCCCAAAACTATGACTCTCCACCCAACCTTAGATTAGGTTGCACTGTGGTCTCTCTTGCATCCCAATCACCCCAAGCTAAAATATATGGCATGACTGGGTAATTTTCTCAATGGATTAACCAATATTGCTAGTTGGAGTGGGATCTTTAGAGGGCCAACCCCCTCCACCCACCATCTAAGTCATAGCAATCAAATTCCACACATGAACCTTCATTGGTTTATCACCTCTACCAATAGCTACCAATGATTCAATGGCCTTTTATCACCAGTGTAACAAGGAAAATTATTCACTTCTTCCTCTAATTTATCATTCTCAACTCCTTATTCTATGTTGTGATCCCAACTCCCTTCATATGTTGGTCAAACATGGGCTTCCTGGAATGTCATTTGGATTCAATATTTTCCTGTCGAATTACTTTGTATCTTCCACACGGATTTCTCTATCTGTCATATTATTATGGTTGCATTAACTTTATCACCCATTAAGAAACTTTTATCAGGACTCATCCTTATCATGATTGCTCCAGCAATGCACCATTCCTCCATAGTCTATCTCCCTACTTTCTTTTCTACTACTCATTCCTTCCATGCCAGCAACTCAAACTCCAAACCACATATCTCATTCCTCAAGGGAGATATTTTTGGGATAATTGTAAGAATTTTGTTGAAGGTTTCATCTATGAGGAATGTATGCAAGGGCATTCGATGCATTGTAGCTAAAGGATTTTGTGAAAACCCTTAGGGTAGATTCGAAATCAGTACACTAGCCTCGCATAGTTTTTGGCAGATGTTCAAGATTGATAGGCTTTAGTTTAGCAGTGCCTAAATTTTTTGTTCCAAACCACAATATTTCTAAACTAGTGGATACTTTAGATGAATGGATCTTTTCTCTTTGTTGATGCTTTTTCTCACACCTCCTGCATTGTTTTTACTCTTGTTGACCATATATCTCCTTTGAATGTTAGACATTTCATGCATACCAACTCCCCTTATTTGGGATGCTCTTCCAATCATTTTGCCTATATAACCAAGATTTCTTAAGCCCGTGAAACTATGCTAACTACAACCTTTTTTTCTTCCCAATTATCGATTGTTCAACAAGTGACCAGTAATATCCATTGGTCTTGTTTCCCTTGTTTCCCTACATTTAGTTACATAGAGGCATGCTCTTGCCCTCATTCCTAGTTGTCAGTATTCTTGTAGTTGTCCAAATTACGCTTCCAAGTATAGCCTGAATCTTGTAGGCCAATCACCTTAATGCCACCTAATCCTTTGTCCCCTCCTTGAACACCTATCATCCTCTAAGTCTAGCATCAAACAAATCAAACATCCCAAGCAATATTTACTCTCCCCGACTTTGGAATTATGTGTCCCCAGACTCAACACGTTTTTAATCAATTTAATTTACAATGCTTATAATAATTGAAAAGTATCTGGGTTGTTACAACCTTTCACGCTTTTCATAACAAATCAAAGACATGATTGATTCTTTGAAACTACAATGCAACACAGTTAGCACCACACTAAAACACAACACCTCAACATGTCACTTTAAACTATTTTACTAAAATTTTGCACCCATGCACCAAATTTCCAAGCCACTGCAAATCCTTCAAGTAGATTGACGGTTGAGATTCATTCTAGAGCTCTTGTGATTATGTCATTATAGTTCTCTACTCCCTCGGGTCATTACATGCTACATGTCTTTCAAAAATGGTCAAGGTTGTGCAGCTAGAATTATCTTCATTTGTTGTAAAACCTCCCATCATCTGCGAAATAACATTATCGTTTCATTCCTCAAGTCCATAGATCATGTTTTTTTCCTATCTTTCAAACGCAGTTGGGGTTAGGTTGTCAATTTTCCAATCAGATGCTAGTTATCTTCATGTCTTATGTCAATAACATTGTCATCATATCCTCATGGTCCTAGGTCATTCTTCCTTTATCTCATCCTACATACATCATGCTATTATCATGGTGATGTCATCCTGCCACGTGGTTCCCTCTGGGTTGTACCAAATGTCACCCAAAATATGCCACTTGGCTACCAAAAATGCCAAAACTACCTGCCGCGTGTCATGCTTATGAAGTGCTATTAGGGACCCAAAAGCTAAAATATGATAGTTGGAGTATCCACCCAAAACGTCAAACAAGGTTAAACATCTACATAGTTTGTTTCTAGAAAAAAATTGACAATATAAATAACTATGAAAATATTCTCATAAAACTACCTTTTTTAATTGTATATTTGACTTGTCTTCATATAGGTTTACTCAAATTTCAAGTGTGTACATTCATTGGATGCATATATCTATTCATCCAATGAGTGCCCACACTTGAAATTTGAGTAAACATATAAGGAGACAAGTCAAAGATATAATAAAAAAGAGTAATTTTCTTCTTTTCTCTAAAAAATTATTTACCTCAGGGGTGACACCATCTTTTTGAACCCTATTGGTTCTTTTAAAGTTGATTTTGTTAGCAACATTTTTCATTTTGAGGTCAATATTTTACCTAAAAATTCCCCTAATAGGTTGATATGTCTCTCCATGATGTGGAAAATAATGATTTTGAGCAAAAACCTACTTCAATGATGTGAAAATTAATAATTTTCAGCACAAAATCTTCTTCAATGAACTTGCCACAAATCTAACATGGAAACTATGATGCTTCACCTATGCTAGTAGCATACACTCATGGTATTTTAGGATATTTAATGTTATCAAGAAAAATTGAAAAAGGATTCTCACTTAAGAAAGATTTGATTTTTCATAAACATTGAGAAAGTTAAAATGAATTCACAATGTGTACAATTTTTCTATAATAAACATTATATATATATATATATATATATATATATATATATATATATATATATATATATATATATATATCTTGAAAATTCTTAATTTTATGTCATAACTCATTCCCCTTATGTAATCTATGTCTTAATGTAACCTCTAAGTCATTCCATCTCAATTGATTTTATTAGATGATCATCTAAGCATATTTCAACTTCGATTCCTATGCACAAGCCTTAATATTCCCTTATGTAATCTATGTCTTGATGTGGCCTCTAACTTATTCCATCTCCATTAGTCTTTGTAGATGACCATCTAATAAACTTCTATCAATCATTTCTTAGCATGAACTATAATATTCCTTTATGTATTCATGTCCCAATGCGTAATATTCCCTTACGTATTCATGTCCCAATGCGACCTTAAGTCATTCCATTAAAATATCAAATACATGGTTAGCCATATATTGAAGCTTGAACTACGTGAATATATAATATCAATCACAGGCTAATAATATGAAAAATTATTCATATTGAAAGCTATGTTTGCATCATACCACTCTATACCAATGCATTATATGCAGGCTCCTTCTTTGTCTTCTTCCATTTAGCATCAATGGTGAGTTGAGCCCCAGGGGTTGTGTGGGCTACAAATAAATAGTAAATACATTTACATTCCCTCTTCAAATTGGATGAATGTTCATCTCCAATTCTAGCAATAAAACTAGAGTATTCTTCAAAACTGAGAATATGCCTTTCAAGTTCAATGTCACTACAAGGACATCATCCTTTTTGGACTTTTCCTATCTATTTTAACTTTCTTGGTCTTGTGCTTTTCTTCTAGGTAGGTTTCAATAACGAATAACATTTTCTCTTTTATCTAATCGAAGGATTTTTACAAGGTTCTATTTGATCTCTCCAATGTGTTAAGTGTTGCTTAATTCTATCAGATTCGCCACCTTTAATTTTCTTCCCATAATAATATGCACACTTTTAACCCATTTTCATCCATATGGTAATGAATCTATGTTAAATCATTCTTGTTTTTAGGGACCATGACAACATTTATAGTAACAAACAAAAATTTGCATACAAAACCTTAGGATTTCTTAACTTCTAAAAGGAAAGGTGCATATTTTAGGAATAAAATAGGAAAATAACAAATTCCTTGACTATTTATTTTATAGCTTCAGAAGCTCTTCTACATATGTTGGTATTTTTCATGTAGGAGAATAAGTCATCTTGATCCGAATTTAAACAGGAACGCAACAAATTACAAAGCTAACCATAAATACAAAGATGCATCAGAAATAATACTTCATTCCATTAATATCAAATACTGAAATATGCTTACAAACATAAATGGAAATAAACTGGCTAGGGCGATGGTAGCTTATCTCTGAGAAGAGATGTGGCAGCTACATGCCTCTGAATTGTGTTACAATGAGGCTCAAAGGCATATTTATTATTGAGAAACAATGGAAAACCCTAAACATCCAAAAACCTAACCCTAGGAGATGAGGCGCCAAAACTATGGGCCTTGTTTGGGTAAATTGGTACATCAACTTCCCGGGGTCGTAACTTTGGCATACGATCTTTGTTTGGCTATCATAATACCTTGTTTCTAAGAGACAGAGTTTACCACCATCTGAAATGCATGAAACTTCGATTGGTGGGAGCTGATTCATGAGGATCATCCCTTTTCTTATGTGCAATTCCCCTCTTTCGGTAAGCATCTGGTATATCAGCAGATAAACATTTCTCTAAGCTCATCCTGTTGCTTATACGTCGTTTGAAAGCTGCCATTTCAAGGGCACCCACCTGCAAGAAAGAACTAGACAAACCTGGAGCCCTATACCATGAATGCACGTAGTGAGTCGGGAATGTTATGATCCCTTACCTTAGACCTAGAACCGTCACTCACTATGCCATATGTCTTCCCTTATAAGGGCTTTTGACCTTACCCTTCTCCCTTACTTATGTGCTAAATACCTGCCCAAGACCTAGTACCCTATACTTGGATGAATGAATGAGGCGCTTAGGAGGTACCACTAGAGACCCGGCCGTCCCAACTCTATCAAATATGCCCGGTCATGGATGGACCCTAAATGTGGTATAATTCATCTTTTAGTAGTGTTGGTCCCATTTCGAAGACCTTGCAAATACCTTAACAAATATGTATAAAACCAGAAGTTGAACCTGACAATGAATCAAATTTAGTTCAATTCCCAATTCCCCGGTGGGGACATTAATGCCATGCTTCGGGGAATCCCGAACGAAGCCAATGAAAAAGTAGCTTAAGTAAAATACCCCTACCCAAAAGTAGTATTGAAAGTATAAGATCTCTTGGGTCCAGAAGCATCCGTAGAAGCACTCCTAGTGGACCTATTCTAAGTAGATCCGGTGTACCCAATTCCTTATCCAGTTCCTGATGATCGAGACTCTTTCTTTTATATGATTTCTTTACTTCACTATGACGGGTGTACCATTGGGAAGGGTTAAGGACGGGCATAAGGATGGAGCCTGGTGCATGGTCCCTGGGCATGTATGTTTGATTGACTTCGTAGTATCGGTCCTTCGTCGCTCTCGAAGAGAAGGCCATAGACAAACTTGCAAGCCTGTTTGGGACATTTTTGGTCTCTCCATTTTCCCTAAGAGTGTTGTTTAGGCCTTCAAAATGGCTCCGGAAGTTCAGGACCCGAAAAACTGCCAAAAACGGTAAACTATGCTACAATTAAGGAAACCGAAAAACTGAAAAAGACAGTGTTGGGGGTCCAAGTGGAATAGGAAGGTGGCCACCAATATCCACCTGGATCACATCTTTAGGTGATTGTTCTATAGGAGAAATTAACATGATCTCCTTCCTAAGTTTTAACTTAGGAAAATGTACATTGATCAATTATTTAATTAATGTTGCCTTTGGGCTAATGTTTTTCTAAGAATAAATAATTAATAATTTAAGTGACTTAGATCTATTCTCCAATGTTGATCAAAGAAATTTGGGATTCAATCCTAGCCCTTAATCACTTTAGAGATTATGGATTTGGCCCATGGAGAAATTATAAAGATAATTTATGGGAGAGGATAAAGACTCAATTACAATGTTATTGTTGAGAGAGAAATTTTCTCGAGTGAGAGACTCCAAGACTAGAGATAAGGGAAAAGGATTATAGCTGAGGAATTTTAAGATAAATTTATAGGGAGGTTGAGTCTACGAGAGAGAGGTCAAGTTACCAAAAGAAAAGGACCAAGTTTTGGAGGAGGGCCAAAAAATCCAAGCGCCAAATTTCTCGTGTGCACAGGAGTCATATGAGAGGAAAACGAGGGGACAAGTTCCTATTGAGGGATACTAAATTATCCAAGGATCGAATTCTTCTAGAATTGAAAATTTCTAGTGGCCCAAATTCCTTGAGTTCGATTTTCCAATGGAGTCGATTTTTAAGTTCCAGTCGTTATAATTTTTCTATGTATTCTCTATGGGTCTAGGCCCTAATTTTCATGAGCAAATTAAAGTGCAGGAATATTGTGTTGGGAAGAATTTTTTTGATGTAGTGTGATTGATTTCCCTATTTTATTTCGGTGGCATTTTAATTCCTGGAAGTTAAAATACTAGTGGTTTTATTTTCCAACAGTTTTCATATTTTATTGAGTAAATAATTTTCAGTTATAAAAGAAGTATTGAGGTATAAATAAATTAGATATGATATTAGATATTTGACATTCAGAAACCTTTCAAATGTTGTGTTGATGGTGTTGGACTTGCCAACATGTTAGGGGATCTCCTCGGTAAGAAGTCCCAATTAGACCTTAGACCGTTTGGTGTAGGAGTCCCAGAAGTGGGTCGTATGGTAATGCCTTGACCGCGATTTCTAACAAAGGCAAGTAAAATAAATCTGTTGGTAGTAAGGGTGTGACAGCTGCAGTGATTCAAGGAAGGTGCATGAGAGGTCCTAACACACGAGGGTTTAGATGAGTGTGCCCCTTGGAAACCTGTGATAGCACATAGTTCAGAAAGGAACACATGAGCAAGGATGCATCCCAACATGGAAGGCAAGTTAGCTAGCAATCCAAAGTGATGGTTAAACCAACAACACATTTAAGAAAGATTCATACACACATACATAGATATTTATACATGCATGCGTAAGTAAACAAATAAATATATCATTTAGAGTAAACAAGATAGCATAGAATATAATACAACATATGCATGAAACGTGTTGACTCTTGTTATATCAAGAAGGGTAAGTTCCAGTCCTACAATACATCCATGTCCAACCACTAGTTCTGATAGCGGAACGTTATAGCCACAACCGCCTACTCCTCCAAAGAGATGTACTAGCTCTACACAGTGGAGAAGCAAAGGCTCGTTACAATACTGTCCAAGCTCTCTCCAAGATAGTCTTATCGGAAGCTTAGTTGACCAAAAGCCTTTACAATGAGTTATGAGGTTCTATTTATAGAAAAGGGTGTGGTGACCCTTGACATTCCCCTTTGTGACAGTTCATCTACCCTCATGACTCTTCATCTACTCTATGACTGTTACATCCAACTATTGACACTTGACTTACACTTGACAAGACGTTACATTACAATGCACATGTGCTCATGTGAGACAAAATGGCTTGAGAAAGCCATGGAAGACATCACTGACACTCGGTCTGTTGTGGTGAGACCAACTCTTTGACATGCTTGTGATAGTGAATGGTGAGTTGATGCCAAGCATGGTTGTCTATGATAGTGTGCACGTGCTCAATGGTGACATCTTGTTGAAGCGAACCCTTGCCATTGTTTCATTAGGTGCATTCGTATGGATCCTTCCTCCAACTCGTTTGCTAGCATGTGCATGGTCTTCTTGGGTGTGGCTGAACCAATAACACATGGATGCATAGTGTCCATGATGATCTTCCAGTGTGTGTTGGTGGTCATTTACATCAACTGTCAACTACATGTTCAACTCCAGTCGGACTTGCTCCTTGTCTTCGCCTTGTTGAGTGTGGCGAATGGGTTGGATCGCATGCATGCGCACAATGACATGCATGCTGCTAAATTCTTTTTCATGCAATCAACAACACTACTCACTTTGTCTGCTCCGTGCTAGCTGCTAGGACGGATCTATCACTTGTACGAGCACAATTTCATTCATGAGTGCATGTTGCGCCCACTACTGTACCTGTTCCTGCTGCAACTCATTCTCTCATTTATGCAGCTCTTGTTCTTCCTTGTGTTGTTGCTTCAACCCATGCAACTCTTTCTCCATTCCATTCTCTGTCTCTGCGTGATTTTCATGTCCCGTCGTCACCTTATAGCTTGAGTCTCCAAAGTTGCTTTCATCACAAGTGGATCTTCTTGAGCTTGCAACTTTGTTCCGCCTTTGTGTTGTCAACAACCTTCATCTTGCGTTCGTTGTATCCAATATGCTGCCTTTAGTTGGTGTTCATGGTATTACACTGCGATGCCGGTGCCATCGTATCTTGATGTCCTTGTCTACGAACAACTTAATGTCTTCGTGGGTGGGCAAGTCCATAGACACATTGTAACAGCCCCAAAATAAATATCTAATTAACTTTCTAATTAACATTAAATTTAAATCAAAGTGGCACTTTCCTAGCCAAATAAACATGTAATTAATTAACTAAATTCAAACTATGAATAGTGTTTACCTGTGCTTACCGGTGGTAGGAGTAGGCTTACCGTAACAAGGTTTTGGGGACGACTCTCCACCCAACTGTAGGCTCAATTGTGCAAGGATTCTGCTACAACTGGCCACCCCCGAGCCCTCAATCAACATACTACTGCTAGTGACTCCTATGTCTTAGAATACCATTCTCCCAAGAGAATGAAAGATAGAATCTCGGAAAGATGGAATGCAGGAATGCCTCTCATCTTCCTCACCATCTATTAAATAGAACAAACATTGGAAGGGGAACCACATGCACGCACTCCATGTGTCTACATACAAATTTCTTTTGATTTTTAGCTTTCTTGTTTTATTTCCTTCTTTTTGATAGTTTTCTTGTTTTACTTCTATTTATTTTAAAGCTTAAGTATGGTTATTACTATTTTTATTTTTATTATTTTTATTTATTTTCTTTGTATATATTTTTAATATCATTTATTATTTAACATTTATGATTTATTATTTTTATTATTTATTATTAAGCGATTTATTTATTATTATTTATTATTTCTATTATTATTTATTATTTATATTATTTATTATTTATTATTATATTATTATATTATTATATTATAATTTTTATTATTTATTATTTATTATTATATTATTATATTTAATTATTATTTATTATTTATTATTAAGGGGAGGGATATTATATACTCTCCCACTTTAAGGAACTTCGTCCTGAAGTTAAGTTGAATTATTTATTATTTATTATTTTATTTACTTCATGTTGCCAACACCCTCTGCTGAACTAGTATAACCAGCTGTCACACGGAATCTGTCAAGGGTGCGGACACGACTGACCTTCCTAGAAGTCTAAGACATTCTAATGACAAACAAGACAAAATGGAGTGATCTTTCTCTAAATACACCTTTTACAACATGAAAACTACAAGTGTTTAGGCTTACCTTATTCCAAAACGCTGTTGTTGAAGTCCGTTCTTGACGATCCGGATGAGCTCCTCCTTCAAGTCAATTCCTGCAACCACAAACAATCAAACAATTACCAAGCACTTGCATTTCATATAATAAAACATATATTCAACATGCAGACCAAGGAACACATGAAATAACTCATTAACACAAGCTATTGAGAAAAATAAACCAGTTTGTATTAATAACGAAACAAAGAAACTCTTACAACCTGGCCTTGGTGTTGTGCAAGTTCCTCCCAGGGTCCATCAAGGGTTTTCCTCTACTTTGACAAAGCTCACCCTCTCCCAAGTAGAATCAAGTGAAGACAATCTCTCCTCACAAAGGCTCTAATGGAAGACCTAAATCCTGCAGCATTTACCCAAAGAAAATGTATAGCTCCAACCTCCTCTCCTTCTGGCTCAATGCCTTTATTTATAGTGCTGTAAAGAGGTTATTCAGGTCCACTATCAATGGGATCATCCCCCTCTATGGGTGGGATAGCTCCCTTATTGATGGGATAAGTTCCCCCTTAATAGAGATACATGAACCAACTGGAGGCGCATCCATTTCATCAAACCGACCTCTAGAATGTTCCAGAAGTAACCACAAGTAACTTTTTCAAGATAAAACTCGCGCATTTTGCCTTTTACAGAGGGACGCACCTGTCCCTTAACATACAGAGCGTCCATGGACGCAGATTTTGTGAACATGGTCAGCGTCCCCGCAGGTAAGGCTACAGAGAACCTGCGACCCCAGAGATAAACATAGTTTTTACAAGACTTTCTCTCTTCTTTGAGTTTGAGATGGATAACAGAGGCATGAGACTTGCCTAAGAGGGTAGCATGACTGTTGATTTGAGCCATACTAACTGTAAGTAGTCAAGGTGACATTTTTTAGTGTAACACCAGCAGGCATCGAAAGTCCCCAACACCCCAAGAAATATCAAGGAATCTCTGTTCTTTTTCCCACTTTTGGCACCGGCATAAGCCTGACCCGGTCTGTATCCTAGTCCAAGGTTGGCCCCAAGGCTCGCGCCTGACTCAGACCTCATCTGCCCCAAGGCAGGCATCCGGTCCGGTACTTAATGACCCTGGGCATCTCGCAAGGCTAGCCCACTCCCTCCACAACTACTAAGGTGCACAGCCCCAGGCATCGAAGTCCTTTACATCCCTTCCAGACGTCGGCATCCCAATCCAATAACAAGCACCTAGCCTAGAATATTAGGCACTTAGCCTCCTCAAGATGGTCCTATAGCTCTTCAAGAGCTATCCATCAAGAGCTATACACAAGACAAAGGAACCACTGGCATATGTAGTGTTGATTGAGTTTTGTCCCCCGCCCATATGGTGTTACTTATTCTCCCTCGTGCGTATGGGCTCGCATGAGATCATCAAATAAACCGGCCCTCTCAGCCCATTTGTGGGGTTCTGTGAATCATCACACCCAACATGTAACCAATGCATTAGCCATACCATTATAGTATGATAGGAAATAATCCACCTGCCAAGTCTTGCAGATACATGTAATCTGAATGGCAATTGCAATGAAAAATTAAATTTATGAGAGATCATATTGAGAGAATCGTGTTCATGCAATAATAGACCAGAGAAATGGCAAGCAACTTCTATCTCTAAAGGAAATGAGAACAGTAATCCAAACCAATTAGTGAATAGTATGATCAAATTCAAGGAATGTTATCTCTATGTTTTTAGATCAGATTGAACAGTAAAATAATGAACAGATGCTAGTGAACAATGATTATCTAAAGGTACTAAGATATCAGAGTTTATCAATTGTGAATTGGAACAGATTTCACTATTTTAGAGCACTTTAATTGGTGACAAATTTCAACTTCAATTATCCAAATACTTCAAAAACTATGTTTTAAAATGAACTAATGGTGAGTAGTTACACCAGCATTAAAGATTTGTTACAAAAAAAAAAACATGCCAGTATACCATATCAATAATGCAATCTTTCAAAGAATTATACATCGTCAATTATGGGTAGATTATCACCATCCAAGATTACAAGATTTTATACTTTTCCAATGAATCAATGAGTCATAACAAAACTATATACTTTTAATTAAGTGAGTCATTTAGAATTTCGCTTTGTTATATGGTTGTAATGGACAGAACCGTTGTAATTGATTATAACGCTTTTTATGTTTAGAAAATGATAACAGCCCCAAAATAAATATCTAATTAACTTTCTAATTAACATTAAATTTAAATCAAAGTGGCACTTACCTAGCCAAATAAGCATGTAATTAATTAACTAAATTCAAACTATGAATAGTGTTTACCTATGCTTACCGATGGTCGGAGTAGGCTTACCGCAACAAAGTTTTGGGGACGACTCTCCACCCAACCGTAGGCTCAATTGTGCAAGGATTCTACTACAACCGGCCACCCTCAAGCCCTCAATCAACATACTACTGCCAGTGACTCCTATGTCTTAGAATACCATTCTCCCAAGACAATGAAAGATAGAATCTCGGAAAGATGGAATGCAGGAATGCCTCTCATCTCCCTCACCATCTATTAAATAGAACAAACATTGGAAGGGGAACCACATGCACACACTCCATGTGTCTACATGCAACTTTCTTTTGATTTTTATCTTTCTTGTTTTATTTCTTTACTTTTATTTATTTTCTTTGTATATATTTTTAATATCATTTATTATTTAACATTTATGATTTATTATTTTTATTATTTATTATTAAGTGATTTATTTATTATTATTTATTATTTCTATTATTATTTATTATTTTTATTATTTATTATTTTTATTATTTATTATTTATTGTTAAGGGGAGGGATATTACACACTTGATCAACTGCATCCCCAAGTGTTCTCTGAGCAGTGTCTTCGATTGTGCTCTCTTGAAACCATTGTACCTGTACTGCTGAGAGGCAAATGAACACTTGTGATACCTAGAGACATGGCAACACTCATGGCAAGAAAACTGTCAGTTGAAAACCAAAATGAACATGAGAATTGACTTGCAACATACATGTGTCACTGATCAATAAGGTCGCAAAATTTTGGTCGGGAGGTCAGGAGGCTGAGTGCCAAAACTATGCAAGGCACAGTCTGGGCAGTTGGGAGGCTGATTGGCTACAGGAAATGTGCAATGCACAGTCTAGTCTGGCTGCTGACTGCTGGAATTGTACAATGAGCAATCTCAGCTGGAAATGCATGTAGGCTCAGTGACTACATTGCACAATTTTCTGGGCCAGCAGTCACTGCCCCTTAGAATTGCGCAATGCAATACTGGAGGACAACCACTGGGAAGAAATGCACATTTCCTAAGAGGAAGACATAGCCTTCCCTCTCAGGATCGTGCAATGTTGTCTTGGTGAAGCAGAGTCTAGGCCAAGGTTTACCAGACCCGCCGACGGGAAACTAAAAGCGAATGTGAATGTGAATGCATGGCGATACTGAGTGTAAGCATAAGTGAATGATCATGCATGCAAACAGTGAATGGAAGATTCAGAAAATAGAACAACATGCATGTGGTGAGGTGAGTCGGTGAATCAGCGATCGTTCGTGAAAAATAGTTTCATGCATGTGACAATAGTGAGATGTTAGCAAAAAATGAAACGGTGCTAGTACAAGCTAGTATGTATTAAAACGAAAACAAACACTCACTGAAATCAAGCAGACAACATTCATACGAAGCGAAACAGAAAAATGCAACATAAGACATGGAAGGCAAGCCTACCCCAAAACAGTTGAGCTGAATGTGCCGGAGTCTCCTAGATGCGATGTGAGATGTCAGAGCTGCAAGGTTGATGTGAGGAATGAGCTCTACATCGTCCGGTTGATGAGTTTCGATAAAATTGGGGTTTTGACGCGCATGCCACAACTCTAGGAAAAGCGACACTTGGAAAGAGGTTTCTGAAATGATCCTTGCATGTAACCTGCTGCTGCTAAAAATAGATCCTTAAAACAAGGGATGCCTTTACATGCTACCTTGGGAGAAGCATCCCATGCATGCAAATTGGTTTTGCTTGGTCCCAGAGGGAACTGGTCAACTCAACTGCACATGCAAGAGGCTGCTCAAGTGCTGGGAGAAAATGCGCATTTCTGGAAGGGAGATGGGTTGGTTTCTCAGGAGATTTGTAGAATTTCTGGACAGAGCAGCTGACTTCTGCCCAAGATTACACAATTCCTGGGCTGAGCAGCCCTGCTGGAGGAATTGTGCAATTTTCTTGATGAAGCCTGACTGGAATAATTGCACAATTCTAGAGCCCAGCAGGCTGCAAGACAGAATTGCACAATTTTTGGAGGGAAGGCTAGTTTCCCTCCAGATTTGCACAAATTTTTGAGGGAGCTACTCAGCCTGCTGCTAGGCCAAGTCCAGGAGAACAACCTATGAGGGGAATGCAACAAGCTCTGATGGACAGGTTGTCATTCTGCAAGAAAAACACTGAAGCTTATGTACTTGACAAAGCAAGACATGTTGCTACGAAAGGTTGGTAGGGAGGCTCCAAAACGAAGCTAAGGCATAATTTTGGAGGGTGATTGTAGCCACTACAACACTTGGAAACACACTAGTAGAACTCCAGCTCCCTAAATGGACCTTGTTCATGAAAAGAAAGTCTAACACCTCCGGAAGTATTGTTCAATTCTCAATTCATCTTGGTTTCCAAACTTGCTTGATTGTAAGATGTAGCATCTACTAAGCTCTTGGTCGATTGACACACATTCCAAGCCAAGTCAACACAGTTTTTTCGATTGGGGTTGAGGGGTATATTTGTGCACAAGTAGGATAGTCATCAAAGTCTTAGTTTCATCGCTGGTGTTGCTCTGCTGCTATCAGGCTTGGACATTACCCCGATGGAGTCACATAGGAATGTAAGCATGGCTCCATTGCTAGCGAACCTGGTAAGTCCCTTGGAGGATTTAATTGCGTCACCTCTCTGTGCAGGAAGCCTTTCTCTTTTTCCATCTTATTCATTTTCATTTTTTTTCAAACTTTTTTCGCTTTTTCATTTCTTCATTTTTCATCTTCGTAATTGTGCATAACACTTATTCATTTCAGAGGCGGAAGAGGGATCCCTACTTATTGAGAGAAGAAGAGGTTGTTCTTGTAGAGAAGTAGTTTATTATACCTTTGGCATCCCTGTTAGGGTTTTCCCCCTCACCTTACTCTACTTGACTGAGCTGACAAGGGTTAACCCGAAAACAACCAACTAGAGTAAGTGATACTAGTTAGCGTGCAAGCATTGTGTTTTCACCAAGGTTCACTACAGACAGTATGTATTTTCCATTGATGTATCATGGAATGAAGACAACAAGTTCTTACATAAGAGAGTGGACAACAGATAACCAAATGTTGATAGTTGTACAAGTCCTCTTGTACTTTACCCAGCTTGTTTCAAGAGTTGCACACGGTTAATGCAAAACTAAACTACTGACAATAACAAGCAAACAACGCAAGTAAGCAAACAAGCATGCAAGAAAATAACTCAAAAGAAAACACTACTCCTACTCCTAAGCAAACAGTGCATGGGTCTTCTCACGAGAAGTGATACTTCCAATGCAGCCACCGCGCATTGGTTGACCCATGATGATGAAGGCATGGTTCACGAACAACATAGTTGTGTGAACCAATAGATGTGAAAGATACAACAATGAAGACAAACACACTCCGAGATTACAAGCGTCAACATAAAAAAAATGAGTGAAAGGACATGACATGCATTCTGTGGACATTCCATGATGTTCTGTGACACTACATGTAGATGTTACGCATACGAAAATTCTTGACTGTGGTATGAAAGCATACATGAGGAAGGTAGACCACTTACGTTGCCCAAGTGTGCTCGCTGAGTAAGATCCCTCAAATGTATGAGAAATTGGACCGTGTAGCTCGAGTGGAGGAAGTGAAATCTGAGTGTTAGATTGATCTTCAATGCATACAGATGAGCGATGAGGAGCCTTGAGTGTTTGAACAATTTCCTGATTAGAAGTGAAACTAACCTTAGGACAGCGAGGGCCTGACATAACCATCAGCTTGGTCTAACGTGCCTTGATAGTTTGTGGGGTTTTGACTTCATTGACAGATGGATCTTCGTAGACCAATGGCTTAGATAGATTAACAACAAGTGAATCAACATCGTGATCGAATTTTGATGTTGAAAATTAGCAACAAGAAATTGCTAAAAATAGAAGTGCTAAAAATAGCACTGCTAAAAATAGTAATTTGGGCATCAGTGCTGGATTTGGCAACAGGGAAGGAAAAATGGAAGTGCTAAAAATAGAAGTTCTATTTTTAACAGTGTAGGTTGGATTCCTATTTTTAGACAGTCCTTGGTCTAAAATAGGAAGTAAAATTAGAATTTGGTCTTACCAGAAGTTTGGAATATTAATTAATTAATGCTCCATGAGTTAATTAGTTAAAGAAAAGCAAACTTGAAGTCTTTGTGAGAACATGCAATTATTTCTCCACTAATTGGGGAATGTGTCCTTGATTTGCTCAACTGGTTGAGGAATTAAGGATGAGTTCTATATTGAGTGTGATCAGTTGGCTTAGTTTAACTTAGTCAAGTTCAATTAGATTAATTTAACAAGTTGTTAAATTAATGAGATATAGTTTGTTGATGCTTGCATGCATGTGACAACTATTATTTTCAAATAATTGTGTATTCACTCATGGATAACTGATGCGTGTTAGTTCAGATAGAGACCCAGTTGAGATCAGAGAAGGGACAGTGTACTATCAGTTGGATGAATATTTTTCCTATAAAGGAAGCTCATCCATGATGAGGATTTATCTCCTTCAAGTTTGTGCAGTTAGATCAGAGGTTAGTGAGTGTGTGAAGAGGCCAGTTCACACAGGTGTCAGCAGTGGACCTCAAGGAAACTGCACAAGGAAATAGGAGGCTAGGAGCGTAGAGGAGAAGGTTTGTGAGAAGCCTTTGACTGTCTATGAGCAGCAGAGGGATTGTACTGAGAGTTGGATAGCTTCCGAGCTATACCTTTGTGTAATCTGAACTATATTTCCACTTGATTGATAATATAGAGATGGGGTTTTAGGCTGGTGTTTTCCCCAGGTTATATCTTCTGTGTTATGTGTGATTGAGTCCTTCTTATCAGTTATATGTGTCTGTGCTTGATGTTGCTCATGGTTGATTAGCTTCCGCTAAGTTTATGGTAGACGTAGATCTAGTATTATGCTTTAGTACATTGCATATATCAGTTGGATCTGCAGGTGAAATTTCTACATGATATCATTGAGCTAGCTGATTTGCAGAGAAAATTATACATGGTATCAGAGCATAGGTGATCAAAGCAGAGAACAATATACTAGAGGAGATTTTGAAGTTTTGAGTTATGGGCCGCAAGTTTTCAGAACAGATATCAAAAATTTTGTACAAAATTTTCATAAACAAATAGCAGATCTGGATTCCTTACAGAAAAATACCCAAATTCAAAAACAAAAAAAACGTCTAAATTAGAGTTCTGATGAGGGAGATATCGTTGATTTAAAATCAGCTATTTTTCCCAAAAATTTCGTGATGGCAAGAAAGATGAAACAAATTGGTGTGCTATCCAAAAACTTGTATGCACTTGAGGTACAATATGCATGCAAAGCCTTGAGGAGCAAGGCAAAGGTTAGATACTTGGTGGTTGAGAGGGAGAGTAAATTACGTCTCAACATGCAGCGCCAAAAGAAGTATCAGATGATTGTGAAGGAGCCACGATTGGTGCAATAGCTTCAGGAGGTTGTGGAGCAGCCACAACTAGAGAAGCTAAGAGGAGATCGAGTAGAAACATCTACTCATGCAGAGACCTCCAGTAGGGGGAAACTTCGAGCCAGGTGGGCAGAGGGATCACATGCAACCATACCTCCAGGTAGGAGGTGGGGTGATGTGGAGTGATCGTCCCAAGGAGGAGGGGTAGGATCCTTGAGGTACCCAACCTCTTGAATGAGACCTTGCTACGGGAGCCCCGATGTGGAGTAGCAAGAACTAACTGATTAGGTAGAGACAGATGCAGATGGAGCGGTAGAGAGAGCTACAGTGCAGGGAATCCCAGGACAGCGTAGAGCATGCAAGCTACAGCAATGCGAGAGGCACAAGTGTGTTGCACAGTGCAGGGTAGCACAAAGAAGGGTGCAATAGTGCGAGATGCATGGAGATGTTGTGGTAGTGCAGAGGTCAGAGAGAGAGCACTTGTCAGCAACAGGTAGAGCTTCAGCATCAGAGTATGCTTCTAGCCCAATAGAGAGGTCATTTGGGAGTTTTTTTTTGTTCCGAGAGTTGCTGGAGCAACCACACTTGGTAGATGTGTTGCATGCAGAACATTCCAGAGTTATAGGATCGGGTTCGAGAGGAAGCTTTTCTTGTTGAGAGGGAGTGTTGAAAATTAGCAACAAAAAATTGCTAAAAATAGAAGTTCTAAAAATAGCACTACTAAAAATAGTAATTTGGGCATCAGTGCCGGATTGGGCAATAGGGAATGAAAAATGGAAGTGCTAAAAATAGAAGTTTTCTTTTTAGCAGTGTAGGTTGGATTCCTATTTTTAGACAGTCCCTGGTCTAAAATAGGAAGTAAAATTTGAATTTGGTCTTAATAGAAGTTTGGAATATTAATTAATTAATTCTCCATCAGTTAATTAGTTAAGGAAAAGCAAACTTGAAGTCTTTGTGAGAACATGCAATTATTTCTCCACTAATTGGGGAATGTGTCCTTGATTTGCTCCACTGGTTGAGGAATTAAGGATGAGTTCTATATTGAGTATTGAGTGTGATCAGTTGACTTAGTTTAACTTAGTCAAGTTCAGTTAGATTAATTTAACAAGTTGTTAAATTAATGAGATATAGTTTGTTGATGCTTGCATGCATGTGACAACTATTATTTTCAGATAACTGTGTATTCACTCATGGATAACTGATGCATGTTAGTTCAGATAGAGACCCAATTGAGATTAGAGAATGGACTGTATACTATGAGTTGGATGAATATTTTTCCTACAGAGGAAGCTCATCCATGATGAGGATTTATCTCCTTCAAGTTTGTGCAGTTAGATTAGAGGTTAGTGAGTGTGTGAAGAGGCCAATTCACACATGTGGCAGCACTAGACCTCAAGGAAATTGAACAAGGAAATAGGAGGCTTGGAGGGCAGAGGAGAAGGTTTATGAGAAGCCTTTGACTGTCTATGAGCAGCAGAGGGATTGTACTGAGAGCTGGATAGCTTCTGAGCTAAGGCTTTCTGTAATCCAGACTATATTTCCACTTGATTGATAATACAGAGATGGGGTTTTAGGCTAGTGCTTTCCTCAGGTTATATCTTCTGTGTTGTGTGTGATTGATTCCTTCTTATCAATTATATGTGTTCATGCTTGATGTTTCTCATGGTTGATTAGCTTCCACTAAGTTTATGGTAGATGTAGATCTAGTATTATGCTTTAGTACATTGCATATATCAGTTGGATCTGCAGGTGAAATTTCTACATGATATTAGTGAGGTAGTTGATTTGTTAAGAAAATTCTACATGGTATCAGAGCACAGGTGATCAAAGCAAAGAACAATATACTAGAGGAGATTTCGAAGTTTTGAGTCTTGGGCCACGAGTTTTGAAAGCAGATCTGAAAATTTTTGTACAAAATTTTCAGAAACAAATTGAAGATCTGGATTCCTTGCAGAAAAATACCCAAAATCAAAAAAAAAATTCGTCTGAATCGGAGTTCGGATGAGGGAGATATCATTGATTTAAAATCAGCTCTTTTTCCTAAAAATTTCGTGATAGCGAGAAAGATGAAACAAATTGGTGTGCTAGACAAGAACCTATATGCACTTGAGGTACAATATGCATGAAAAGCCTTGAGGAGCAAGGCAAAGGTTAGATACTTGGTGGTTGAGAGGGAGAGTAAATTACCTCTCAACATGAAGCGCCAAAAGAAGTCTCAGATGATTGTGGAGGAGCCACGATTGGTGCAACAGCTTTAGGAGGTTGTGGAGCAGCCACAACTAGAGAATCTAAGAGGAGATCGAGTAGAAACATCTACTCATGCAGAGACCTCCAGTAGGGGGAAACTTCGAGCCAGGTGGGCAGAGGGATCACATGCAACCATACCTCCAGGTAGGAGGTGGGGCGATGTGGAGTGATCGTCCCAAGGAGGAGGGGCAGGATCCTTGAGGTACCTAACCTCTTGGATAAGACCTTGCTACGGGAGCCCCGATGTGGAGTAGCAGGAACTAATTGATTAGGTAGAGACAGATGCGGATGGAGCGGTAGAGAGAACTACAGTGCAGGGAATCCCAGGACAGCGTAGAGCATGCATGCTGTAGCAATGCGAGAGGCACAAGTGTGTTACACAATGCAGGGTAGCACAGAGAAGTGTGCAACAGTGCGAGATGCATGGAGATGTTGTAGTAGTGCAGAGGTCAGAGGGGGAGCACTTGTCAACAGCAGGTAGAGCCTCAACATCAGAGTATGTTTCTGGCCCAACAAAGAGGTCAGTTGGGTGTTTTTTTTGTTCCGAGAGTTGCTAGAGCAACAACACTTGGTAGATGTGTTGCATGCAGAACATTCTAGAGTTACAGGATCAGGTTCGAGAGGAAGCCTTTCTTGTTGAGAGGGAGTGTTGAAAATTGGCAACAAGAAATTGCTAAAAATATAAGTGATAAAAATAGCATTGCTAAAAATAGTAATTTGGGCATCAGTGCTAGATTGGGCAACAGGGAATGAAAAATGGAAGTGCTAAAAATAGAAGTTTTCTTTTTAGCAGTGTAGGTTGGATTCCTATTTTTAGACAGTCCCTGGTCTAAAATAGGAAGTAAAATTCGAATTTGGTCTTACCAGAAGTTTGGAATATTAATTAATTAATTCTCCATGAGTTAATTAGTTAAGGAAAAGCAAACTTGAAGTCTTTGTGAGAACATGCAATTATTTCTCCACTAATTGGGGAATGTGTCCTTGATTTGCTCCACTGGTTGAGGAATTAAGGATGAGTTCTATATTGAGTGTGATCAGCTGACTTAGTTTAACTTAGTCAAATTCAGTTAGATGAATTTAACAAGTTGTTAAATTAATGAGATATGGTTTGTTGATGCTTTCATGCATGTGACAACTATTATTTTCAGATAACTGTGTATTCACTCATGGATACCTAATGCATGTCAGTTCAGACAGAGACCCAGTTGAGATCAGAGAAGGGACAGTGTACTATCAGTTGGATGAATATTTTTCCTATAAAGGAAGCTCATCCATGATGAGGATTTATCTCCTTCAAGTTTGTGCAATTAAATCAGAGGTTAGTGAGTGTGTGAAGAGGCCAATTCACACAGGGGTCAGCACTGGACCTCAAGGAAATTGCACAAGGAAATAGGAGGCTTGGAGGGTAGAGGAGAAGGTTTGTGAGAAGCCTTTCACTATCTATGAGCAGCAAAGGGATTGTACTGAGAGCTGGATAGCTTCCGAGCTAAGGCTTTGTGTAATCCAGACTATATATCCACTTGATTGATAATATAGAGATGGGGTTTTAGGCTGGTGCTTTCCCCAGGTTATATCTTCTGTGTTATGTGTGATTGATTCCTTCTTATCAATTATATGTGTTCATGCTTGATGTTTCTCATGGTTGATTATCTTCCGCTAAGTTTATGGTAAATTTAGATCTAGTATTATCCTTTAGTACATTGCATATATCAGTTGGATTTGCAGGTGATATTTCTACATGATATCAGTGAGCTAGCTGATTTGTAGAGAAAATTCTACAACTAGTGGCTTAGACATATTAACAACAAGTGAATCAACATCGTGATCGAATGATGATGTGAAGAGATCACGCCAACCAAGATCATAAAACTCAGAATGTTGGTCGGCATCCCCATGGTTCGATGAATCACACAGAGGGGTAGATGAGAAGGAAGGATGTTCACCCCCTACGTTTCTGGAAAGAGCAAATGAAAGATCAACTGGATTTTCAATGAATGATTGGTTCTCCCTATTGTTGGATGATGGGTTGACATCTGGTGTGTCCTGTGAATGATCAACAATGGGTGCTTTCATGGATGGAGATACACATGAAAAATCAAGGATGGCAGGATCACCAAGCAGGTCAGGAAAAAAACGGAGGAGGTACGGACAGACAGGGATGGTCCTCTGCCGCCAGTGGATGTTCAAGCTCCCAGCCATGCTCTTCATGAATGTCAATGCATGTTGGTTGTGCAACACCAACTTCATCGATAGATCGATCCTCGTTCAAAATAGGTGTAGATTTTGGAACGGAAGAACACAAGACAATGTCATCCAGAGGATTATCCCAGTTCGAAGACAGAGGTTGAGGTACAAAATAAATGTGACAAGGTATGGGACTCACAACCAATTCTACACAAAAATCGGAAGGAGCGATGTTGGGAGGATGTGATGGTTGAACAGATGTGTGTGCATGCTCTCCCACATCACTTTGCGATGGTGGAGGTGTTTGGTGAGGGAACGACAAACAATCACTTGTGACAGGGACAATTTCCGAATGTGATTGCGCAACTCCATCACTAAAGTGTGCTGAGTAGAGTTTAAGCTTGAACTTCTTCTTGGGATTGACAGATTGGACAAAGCAGTACTTTAATCTGTCCATGAGATACTGAAATTTCATCTGACTTTTCGGGGCTTCAAACATGAAAATAAAGAAGCGCTCCGAAAAATCCATAGGTGATTCGTGTAGGACCTTCCGTTGTTTTAACAATTTTTTATCAAACACTTCAGGATCAAAATGGTGGAAAACAAATTCAATTAGATCGTTGAACTACTTGAATGAGTGCATGGAGTTATGAGGTAGTGTGCCACACCATTGTGATGGGTGGTCAAGAAATGTGTGAGCAGGCAATGAACAAACCTCTATTTCATTAAAATCTTCCATGCATCTCATGAGCTCATGGAAGTCATCTAAGTGCTCAGGCGAGGCTACTTCACCTTCACCATCATATGTGAGTTGTGACAAGTGATCCCAGAACTCCCTCTTGATGTGAAATCTGTGTCCGTTGGACATACATTTCGTAGGGCGAACTATAACAAACTCCATGATAGATGTGCAAAGATTCAAAATAGATGATGATAGCTCAAATTGTCATCTAGGCCTCCTTCTAGCGCTAGAAATGCTGACGATGTTGGACCCGCCAACATGTCAGGGGATCTCCCTGATAATAAGTCTCAATTATACCTCAGACCGTTTGGTGTAGGAGTCCCAGCAGTGGGTCGTATGGTAATGCCTTGACCATGATTTCTCCTAGAGGCAAGTAAAATAACTCTAATGGTAGCAAGGGTGTGACAGATGCAGTGAGTCAAGGAAGGTGCATGAGAAGTTCTAACACATGGGGGTTGAGATGAGTGTGCCCCTTGGAAACCTGTGATAGCACACAGTTAAGAGGGGAACACACGATCAAGGATGCATCACAACATGGAAGGTAAGTTAGCTCGAAATCCAAAGTGATGGTTAAACCAATAGCACATTTAAGAAAGATTCATACACGTATACATAGATAGCTATACATGCATGCATAAGTAAACAGATACATATATCATTTAATGTAAACTGGATAGCATATAATACAATACAACATATGCATGAAACGTGTTGGCTCTTGTTATATTAAGAAGTGTAAGTTACAGTCATACAATACATCCATGTCCAACCATTATTTCTAATAGCGGAATGTTATAACCAAAACTGCCTACTCCTCCAAAGAGATGTACTAGCTCTGCATAGTGGACAAGCCAAGGCTCGTTACAATACTCTCCAAGCTCTTTCAAAGATAGTCTTATCAGAAGCTTGGCTAACCAAAAGCCTTTACAATGAGTTATGAGGTTCTATTTATAGAAAAGGGTGGGGTGACCCTTGACATTCCCCTTTGTGGTAGTTCATCTACCCTCGTGACTCTTCATCTACTCTATGAATGTTACATCCAACTATCGACACTTGACTTACACTTGACAAGATGTTAGATTACAATGCACATGTTCTCATGTGAGACAAAATGGCTTGAGCAAGCCATGCAAGACATCACTGACACACGGTCCATTGTGGTGAGACAAACTCTTTGACATGCTTGTGATGGTGAAGGTGGTGAGCTGATGCCAAGCTTGGTCGTCCGTGATAGTGTGCATGCCCTCAATGGTGACATCCTTCTGAAGTGATCTCTTGCCTCTGTTGCATCTAGGTGCATTGGTATGGTTCCTTCGTCCAACTCGTCTGATAGCATGCACACGGTATTTTTAGGTGTGGCTGAACCGGAAACACACTGATGCATAGTGTCTATGATGATCTTCTTATGTGTGCTGGTGGCCATTTGCATCAACTGTCAACTACATGTTCAACTCTAGTCGAACTTGCTCCTTGTCTTCGCCTTGGTGACTGTGCCGAATGGTTTGGATCGCATGCATGTGCACAATGACATGCATGCTGCTGAATTCTTTTGTAGGCGATCAACAACACTACTCACTTTGTCTGCTTCGTGCCAGCTGATGGGATGGATCTATAACTTGTACGAGTGTAATTTCATTCATGAGTGCATGTGCTACCCGCTGTTGTACCTGTTCCCGCTGTAACTCGTTCTTTCATCTATGCAGCTCCTGTTCTTCCTTGAGTTGTTGCTTCGGCACATGAAACTCTTTCTCCATTCCATTCTCTGTCTTTGTGTGATCTTTGTGTCGTGTCGTCACCTCATAGCCTGAGTCTCCAAAGTTTCTTTCATCACAAGTGGATCTGCTTGAGCTTGCAACTTTGTTCTGCCTCTGTGTTGTCAACAACCTTCCTCTTGCGTTCGTTGTATCTAGTATGCTGCCTTCAGCTGTTGTTCATGGTGTTCCTTACTATGATGTTGGTGTCGTCGTATCTTGATGTCATTGTCTACGAACAACTTGATGTCTTCGTGGATGGGAAATTCCATAGACACTTGATCGACTACATCCCCAAGTGTGCTCTAAGCGAAGTCTTCAATTCTGCTCTCCTGAAACCATTGTACCTGTACTGTTGAGAGACAGATGAACACTTGTGATACCTGGAGACATGGAAACACTCATGGAAAACAATTTGTTAGTCGAAAACCAAAATGGACTTGAGAACTGACTTGCAACATACCCCTATGATTGATCATGAAGGTCGCGCAATTTTGGCCAAGAGGTTGGGAGACTGAGTGCCAAAACTATGCAAGGCACAGTCTGGGCGGCTGGGAGCCTGACTGGCTGCTAGAACTGCACAATGCACAGTCCAGTCTGGATGCTACCTACTAGAATTGTGCAATGCACAATCTCAACTGGCAATGGGTGCAAGCTCAGTGACTGCATTGCACAATTTTCTGGGCCAGCAGTCACTGCCCCTTAGAATTGGGTAATGCAAGACTGGAGGACAGTCATTGGGCAGAAATGTGAATTTCTTGAGAGGAAGAAAGAGCCTTCCCTCTCAAGATTGTGCAATGTTGTCTCGCTGAGGCAGAGTCCAGGCCAAGGCTTCCCAGACCTGCCGACAAGCAACTGAAAGCGAACGTGAATGTGAATGCATGGTGATACTAAGTGTTAGCATAAGTGAATGATTGTGCATGCAAAAAATGAATGAAAGATTCAGAAAATAGAACAACATGCATGTGGGTGAGGCGAGTCACCGAATCGGCGACCGTTCATGAAAAACAGTTTCATGCATGTGACAATAGTGAGATGTTAGTGAAAAATGAAATGGTGCTAGTACAAGCTAGTATGTATCAAAACGACACTAAGCGCTCACTGAAATTAAGTAGACAACATTCATACGAAGCGAAACACAAAAGCTCCAAAAATGCAACATAAGACATGGAAGGTCGGCCTACCCCAAAATAACTAAGCTGAATGTGCCAACGACTCCTAGATGCCATGTGAGATGTCAGAGCTGCAAGGTTGATGTGAGGAATGACCTCTGCAGTGTCTAGTTGATGAGTTTCGTTAAAATCAAGGTTGTGACATGCATGCCACAAATATAGGAAAAGCAACACTTGGCGGGAGGTTTCTGAAATGAAACTTGCATGCAACCTCCTGCTGCTAAAAATAGATCCTTGAAACAAGGGATACCTTTTCATGCTACCTTGGGAGAAGAAACCCATGCATGCAAATCACTTTTGCTCGGTCCCAGAGGGAACCAATCAACTCAACTACACATGCAAGAGGTTGCTCAACTGCTGGGAGAAAATGCGCATTTCTGGAAGGGAGTTGGGCTGGCTGCCTAGGAGATTTGTGCAATTTCTAAGCAGAGCAACTGACTACTACCCAGGATTGCGCAATTCATGGGCTGAGCAGCCCTATTGGGAGGAATTGGGCAATTTCCTTGATGAATCTTGACTGGCAGAATTGCGCAATTCTGGAGCCGAGCAGGCTGCCAGAAAAAATTGCACAATTTCTGGAGGGAAGGTTGGTTGTCCTCCATAATTGTGAAATTTCTTTAGGGAGTTGCCCAACTTGCTGCTAGACCAAGTCCGAGAGAACAACCTATGAGGGGAATGCAACAAGCTCTTATGGATTGGCTGTCACTCTGCAAGGAAAACACTAAATCTTGTGTACTTGACGAAGCAAGACATGTTGTTGCTAAAGGTTGGTATGGAGGCTCCAAAATGAAGCTAAGGAAAAATTTTGGAAGGTGGTTGTAACCGCTACAACATGTTGATAAGAATAGAATCTCCAAACAACAAAAAATAGCTCCCTAGAGCCCTCAAGGTTATGAAAATATCCCCTTCAATCATCTCCCAAAAAATCTCAAAAATAATATAATATCTTGGGGAAAAAACCTTGAAATAGTTCCAAATCTCTCAAAGAAACTCAAGACAAAATCCCTCCAACTCAACCCTTTGTCCAACTCTCCAAATATTCCCAAGAAATCCCTCAAAATATGCTTACAAATATCTCTCCAAACACACTCAAGAATTTCAAGAAGCTCAAAGAAATAGTGTGAGTGAAATATAGTGGAAGGGTGCCTTTAAACATCTTTTAGGGGGGGATAGGGTTTCTTTTGAGGTGGGACCATCTCACAAAAATAATTAAAAATAAAACTAAAAATGACATTTTGAGGTTTGAATTTCTATTATATCACATCATAAGGACCAAACCAATTTTGTTCAACACCAAACCAGCCTTTTCCATATAGGAATAGGTATGTTTGGTAGCAAACCAGCCTTTTTCAATTTTGTGGTATTTGTTAGACTAGTTACGACACCAAAACAACCCCATCAGTTGGTTCAACCAATTCCAGTCAATTACGCATTTTTGCATCCTAAACAATGGAGAATAAATGCCAAACCTTTTTATAATAATTAAAATACTTATTTATGGGGATATATTCATTGCATTATTATGCAATGATTAATATTTATAGTTTCTCAAACTCATCCAAGGATCCTTTCATTAAAGGGAATGCAATATAATGCTTAGTTTTTCCAATGTGCATCAAAGTAGTTTAAATATTGTTTTGAGTGTTTCTTCCAAAGTAGTTTGACTATTGTTTTGGATGTATTTTTCAATGGCCTCCAACTACAATTATTATTGTTTATAAATAGGGAAATTCATTGCACCTTCCAAGAGAGAACAATTTTCCATAAATTTAAGTCAATTAGATAGGACAACAAAGTTGTGACAATCAACAAGTGAAATAAAAAAGCAGGATTTTTTTAGATTTTATTTGTTTCTTGATATAATATTCATGTAACAAAGTCATAAACCTCCCAGAATTGTTTGAAACAACATCTCATTTTTGACAAACACTTTTAGCAACGTATCAAGGGAAAAATTGAAATGGGAATGGATTTTTTAGAAAATTAGTGAAGAAAATTTATTCTTTGTTAGAGCACCCCATGCAAGTTCATCCCTTTCCCATTGGATTTTCAACTCATTTTTCTTGTCTTGTGGTTGTTATCTATGCAATGTATCTAACTACAAGTGTCTTATTAGCATATCTCCACAATGATATTTTTTTTGTTATTAATACTCTCACTCTCCAATCTAGTTTCTAATCTAAGTGGCAAAGTATCATGAGATTGGTGTGATGGTCAATCTCTCACAGTTTCTAGTGACCTCATATTATAATTGAAGGGATGCTATTCACTTTCACATACAAGATAGAATTGGATGCCATTTATTAACTTCACCAAATAACCAATTGAGCAACTATTGGAAAAGGGAAAAAAATGTATGCATTTTCTTGCCAATTTTTTGTTGTTGGGTAACTTCTCAATTATTTCATGGTAGGAATTTGACTCTCCTTGGCTTCTACATACTATAAAGGAATAACATGTCATTTGGAAATCTATGGTTGATTTTTTCAATTGAATAACAATATTTCAACCTCTACATGGAATCCAAGGTCTAAAACTTAACATCAAATATGATGATAAAAGAAGATGCATATGTAGAGCCTCTATTCTACACCTACTTGTCTACCATTTTCCTCAGTTTTTCCTTATCTTTCCTTCACTTTTGCCTCATTTTCACCATAAAACCACCTAGATCATTACATTAGGTGTCATTAAGCATGATCAAGCAAGTTTTGCTAATGAATGACTATTTGTTTAGATTTTGACTTACTTGCAGGAATCCCGCAGCTATCTGATGATCCTGCAACTATCTGAAGATCCTGCAGCCTTTTTGTTAAACGCAATGTTCCACGTGTCGGTTTGCCAGATGAGCCACATGGGCACTTAGGTATCAACGTGCTCGAGGTTCCTGTCCCATTTTTCCAGCCATCCACGTCATCTTTACCCATGGTCAAAGCTGGTCAAGTTACGGTCAACTCAAGGCTGTTTAACGGTGATTGTGAGCTGCTTGGTCACGTCATCTTAAACGGTGACTTGTCCACGTTCTACAGGTGGCAGGGGACATGATCCAACATGGGATTCACTACCCATGACGACAGAAGCATTAAACTCATCCACGCAGCCGTATGATGTGTCCAGGGACCATAAATACGCATGACTGTTTGTTGTTTTTCAGTTAATTAGCTGTACGGGTAGGCTATCTTAGAAACCTCTATAAATAGCCGCGTCTGCGTATGCTCATCAGACTTTTATTAGTTGTAATTTCTGAACTTGTGTTAAATTTAAGAGCGTTGTGAACTCTGTTTTTTTAGTGCTATCCTAGCACTCTGTTTTGTACACTTTTTGCAAATGGAGGAATAGACATAGCATTGTTTTGAAGTTTCCAGATCTTTGAGTTTTCTTGTGGCTGAATGAATAGAGGGCCCCTGCTCATCTCAGCCTCTGTAAAGTATTTTATGTGCAGTATTTCTTTATTTTCTTATTCATTTCCTTAAGCATGTATAGTTTCATTTACTTGTTTTCCTTTCTTTTAAGCTGATCAGTGTTATTTCTTTGCAGGTTTCTTTTAGCCCGGGATTTATTTTTATGTGTGTGTGTTTGCTTTACAAACTAATGGTATTTGAAGTTGACAAATTCAAGTGCTACTTTTGTTTTTATAGCTGATTTTTAATCTTATTTCTCAAAGAGCTGCTAACACATGAATGATCTTCATCATAAACTGTTATCTTTTAAGATCAGAATATCACTAACCTGCAGTCAGTTTTGAGTGCTTTTGGACTATTCTTTCACTACTTTCTAACCATACTTTGCATAGTACATATGGCTGAAGTAGAGAGTTAGAAAGAGAAAAATATTACCACTAGTCTTTAAAGTAGAGTTTTGATTTTAAGTGCTTCTTAGACTATTCTTTCACTACTTTCTAATCATACTTTGCATAGTACATATGGCTGAAGTAGAGAATTAGAAAGAGCAAACCATCATCATTAGTCTTTCAAGCAGATTTTTCTCACTTTTCTAATTCAACTTAAGCTACTTTCTATCCGTGCTTTACACAGTACATGTGCTTTGAAGCATCGAGTTAGAGAGAGATAATCTTTATTTTTGGGTTTTAAAAGTGATTTTCTTTTCTTTTATTAGCAGCAGCTTGAACGGTGTCTAGTGCCATTGGAAGTGGTCATTTGCTTTCAATTTTATTTCAAGTCATTTCAGTTCACTTATTCCTTTCAAGCATTTCCTTTCAAGCAAGTAGTTAGAGATCACTAAACACACACTTTCACTCATTTAGGATTCACTCTACACACACACCATCACTCACTTGTTTATAAATTATCACTCCATCTTAGGAACATAATTAACCACAACAACACCCCCAACGATAAGAAAAACTCTAAGAGGTTACTTAAGTACATATAGTACACCTTCACTTCATCAGCTTATGAGCCCCGGGTTGACAATAAATACTAGCAATTTAGATAACACTAAATTGACTAAACATTTTGGCGCCGTTGCCGGGGAAGTGAAATTAAGTAGCCATATTCTTAGAAGAAAAAAAATATAAAGTTTCAAGGAAAGAAGTTAATAGCCTATCTAAGTATGCTCTCCTCTTGCACTTTGAAGTGATCTGGAGGATCAGAAAGGAGAAAGTTATTGATTTAATAGTTTCTTGAGTATGCTCTCTTCTTGCACCTAGAGTGAACTGGAAGATCAGAAAAAGAACTATTTAACTTGACTTGAAGATAAAATAAAAAATGACATGCATAGAGCTAGAGATTCTAGGGGAAGGTTTTTAGCTAGAGCTCGAAGTTCAATTTTTACAAGTCCATCTGCTTCAAGAGAAAGACAAGAGACACCTCCCTTATCTCCAACCGAAACTCCTAGTCCTAAAATTCAAGAGCCAAGAGTTGACTCTCCTATACCTTCTATTGAGTTTGAACTAGGAAGAGACTCTTCTCTTTCTCCTACAAGAAAACCAATTGTAATTGAGGAAATAGACTCACCTGAGGAGGAAGGAGAAATCTCTTCTCATTCACCCTTTGTAGAAGAACCAGAAGATTTTGAAATCCCTAGGAGAATCATCATGGCAGAGGAAGAAGGAGGTGGTAGAGGTAGAGGTAGAGGAGGAGGAGGAAATAACAATAACAATGGAGGAGGTAGAGGTCCCATTGGAGGAAATAGAGACGGGGATAATTCATTTGGGTTTCCCATTGTTGATGAGGACTCCCGAGCCACCATGAAAAACATATCACCATCCGTCCTCCCAAATTTTCATGGATTAAGAACTGAGGACCCTGAAACATTCTTGTTTGAATTTGAAGTTGTGTGTCGAACCTATGACTATCTGGATGATACTCAGAAACTCAAACTGTTCCCATCAACATTAAAAGATCAAGCTTTGAAATGGTTCATGGGGTTACTTACTCAATCCATTAGGACCTGGGATGAAATGAAACAAACCTTTTTGGATAGGTATTTGGACTATTGTATGCCTACTAATCATAAGGATGAGGTTTTTAAAATGGTGCAAAAAGAAGATGAGAGCTTAGAAGATTTACTTGAGAGATTTCAATATAATTTAAAAAGAGCAAAAATGAGTACCTTGGATGAAGAGACCTTAAAAGCCCTCTTATTAAAAGCCATTAGGGATGAATGGATAGATATCTTAAACATGATGGGGAAGGGGGATATTTCTCAACTCTCTCTCAATGATATAGCAGAACTTTGTATCCATCTCTCAAGGGGCAAATCAAAAACTCAAAAAGGGCCTAGAGATCCTTCTCTCCTTAGGGCAAATAAATCTTCAACAGGATCAGTGAGTAGGGCTGAAATCGGTAATATGCTAGATGAATTTAAAACTGACATCTTAGGGAGTCTTAGTGAACAAATTGATACCCTTAAGATTCAAAATAAATAAAAAGCAGAAGCCGAGGCTATGACTATCTTTTGCCCGAAGTGTAGAAAGAAGCATGCTTTAAGGGAATGTCCCTTGGAAGCACAAGTTGTGGAAACCTGTGTAATTTGCTCAGAAACCCATGGGACCAAGGAATGTCCTTCAATCCCTGGCCTCAAAGCAGTCTTTCAAGAAGATCCAAGTACACTTGAATCCCTTTGTTTTGTTGCAAGAAGACCTTGGCAGGGGCAGCAAAATCAAGGGTTTAATAACTCTATGAATTTCCAACCCCCACCAAATTGGAATCCTTGGCAACAACCTTGGTCACAACCACAAAATCCTTTCCAAGCATGGTTGCAAAGCATGCAAATGCAAAATCCTTATGGGAGATTTGCCCAATTCTATCAATATCCTCAATCCTTTCAAAATCAGCAAGCTCCCCAACTTCCAAATCAAGGTCAACAATTGTCATTACCATTCCCTCAACAACAACAACCTCCTCCACAAAATCAGAATTCTCAACTCTTGTTACAATCTCAACAGAGGCCAAATCAACTTCCCTCTCAACCTCAACCAAACCCCAATAATAGGAATCCTCAAAGTGCTTATGTGATGGAAGGTCAACCACTCATGGAAGGTCAACCATTCCCTACCTATATGGTTGTTCCTCTCAATGAGGTCCAACTCAGATCAGGTAGAATCCTAGACCAACCTTCTACAAGTGCTCAACAACCAAGCATTTCTGAGGAAGAATCTCTCAAAGCCAATAAGGGTTCTGAAGTATCCCTTCAAAACCCAAGCATTAAAGAAAAAGAAAAAGAATCAACTCCCTTAGTAGAGCAACCCACATCTTC
The DNA here is from genome assembly GCA_031772625.1 of Pinus tabuliformis. Lineage (NCBI taxonomy): Eukaryota > Viridiplantae > Streptophyta > Pinopsida > Pinales > Pinaceae > Pinus > Pinus tabuliformis. Next base: position 1,572,660,018 of record CM062816.1, read on the forward strand.
AGCTATTCCTCCTTTTCCTGAAAGATTGCAAATTGATAAAGGAGTGGAGAAGCAGATTTGGTTGCCTGACTATAGCTTTCTAGATGAATTGAAAAATGTCTGTATCAAGATTCCCTTGTTAACAGCCATTAAGGAGATTCCCATTCTAGCAAAGACAATAAAGGAGATGAGTTTGAAAAAAACAATAAAAAGAACCAGAGATACCAAAAGGATACATCTAGTTGGAAAAATTGCAGACATTATGATGGGTAAAATTACCATGCAAAAATATGTAGATCCCGGTAGCCCTATTGTTAAAACTCATATTAATGGGGTTGAAATCCCAAATACCTTGATTGACTTAGGAGCCGCTATCAACATTATGAGTAGACAGACCATGGATCAGTTAAAACTTCCTAACCTTCTCTTTACACCTACTTTGTTGCAACTTGCAGATAGGTCAATCATTAAACCTGATGGTGTATTGGAAGACATTCCAGTCTCACTAGACTCTTGGGAATATCCAGTTGATTTTATGATTTTAACTCCCAAGAACAATCTAGGAGGACATCCTCTTATTCTAGGAAGACCTTGGCTGGCCACAACTGATGCTTTCATAAGTTGTAGGTCGGGAGACATGTATATATCAGATGGTAATTCTACCAAGAAATTCAACTTGTATCCTCCCGCAAAGGCAATAACAGAAATAGGAGAAGATGAGTGGATTGATGATGAGGATACTCTTCAACCTGTTCTAACCATCTCTGAGATCAGTGAGGACAGTCAAATTCTAAATACATTAGAAAATTTTGAGGTACCTTTAGAATATGACTCTTCACAGTTTCAGTTAGATGCAGATATTGAATATCTCTCCTCTAGACAGATGTCTCTCTTCTCAATGGAAGAGTTTGGTAGTTCTACAGTTGAAATCTTTCCAGGAAAAACATTAAACATTAACAAGAACTTGGAAAGACTACAACAAGAAGAATTAACTAAACTGTTGCAAAAACATTCCACTGCCTTTGCATGGGAATATACTGACATGAAAGGAATTGACCCTAAGACTTGTATTCATCACATTTATATTGAAGAAAACAGCAGACCCATTAGGCAGCCACAAAGACGGATGAATCCAAATCTTAGGGAAATTGTGAAAGAAGAACTTCAGAAATTGCTCAAGGTAAACTTCATTTACCCCATTTCAGATAGCCAATGGGTTTCTCCCTTGGTTATAGTGCCCAAAAAGAATGGTAAATGGAGAGTTTGCATTGACTATCGAGAATTGAACAAGGCAACCTTAAAGGATCATTTTCCTCTACCTTTTATTGATCAGGTATTAGACACTTTAGCAGGTAAAAAGTATTTCTCATTCTTGGATGGTTTTAGTGGTTACAATCAGATTCAGGTAGCACCTGAAGATCAAGACAAAACCACCTTTACTTGTCCTTGGGGAACTTTTGCCTATCGAGTACTCCCTTTTGGATTGTGCAATGCACCCGCTACATTTCAAAGGGCTGTACTAGGAATCTTCTCAGATCTGATTCATGATTGTGTAGAGGTATACATAGACGATTTCACAGTCTATGGTAATACATTTGAAGAAGCTTTGGCAAATTTGGAAAAAGTACTGGTAAGATGTAAGGAAACAAATCTTTCTTTAAGTCATGAAAAGTGTTTTATGATGTTTACTGAAGGGATTGTTTTAGGACATCATATCTCAGGAGATGGAATCAAAGTTGATAGATCTAAAGTAGAAGTCATATCTAAGTTACCTGTTCCAAATTGCCAAAGAGATGTTAGAAGTTTTCTTGGGTTTACTGGTTATTACAGAAGATTTATTGAAAACTTCACTAAGATAGCATCCCCTCTTTTCAAACTACTTACTAAAGATTGTGAATTTAAGTGGGATCCTGAATGTCAATCTGCCTTTGAAGCTTTAAAGACTAGAATATCTGAAGCACCCATTTTAAGGGGTCCAAATTGGAAACTCCCTTTCCACATTTCTACTGATGCTTCAGATACAGCTTTAGGAGCTGTTTTGGGACAAAAGGATTTGATCCCTTATGCCATTTATTACACAAGTAAGAATTTGACTCCTACTGAGTTAAATTATACTATTACTGAAAAGGAATTTCTAGCCGTTGTTCATGCTATAAACAAGTTTAGACACTATATAACCGGCTATGAAACCTTTGTCCACACTGATCACTCTGCCATTAGATACCTCATGAACAAACCAGTCACTAATGGTAGAGTTACAAGATGGATTTTGCTTTTACAAGAATTCAACATAACTGTGTTAGATCGACCAGGTAAACAGAACACAGTAGCTAACTTCTTGTCTAGAATCCAAAACACTAATGAGGACTCTCCTGTAGAGGATAAATTTCCAGATGAGTATTTGTTTGCAGTAACTACCAAAACCCCTTGGTATGCTGATATTGCTAATTATTTAGTTACTGGAAAGTTACCTTTACATTTATTTCCTAATGAGAAAAGGAAAATCATTCAGGATAGTTCACATTATTCTTGGATTTCTAATGAATTGTTCAGAACAGGGCCAGATTTGATGATCAGAAGATGTGTACGGGAGGATGAGATGCCTGACATCCTTAAGGCATGTCATGACGAGCCTTGTGGCGGACATTTTTCTGATAAGAGGACTGCCTATAAAATCCTTTCATCAGGATATTATTGGCCTTCTCTCTTTAAGGATGCAAAGCAATATGTTAAAAGGTGTGACAGTTGTCAAAGAATTGGGAGACCAACTCTTTCAAATGAAATGCCACTACAGCCACAGGTATGCATCGAACCTTTCGAGAAATGGGCTCTAGATTTTGTTGGACCAATTAATCCGCCATCCAAGCAAAATAGATATATACTGGTTTGTACTGATTATGTTACCAAGTGGGTAGAAGCTATAGCATTAACTTCTGCTACTGAAAATTCAGTTGTTCAATTTCTTTTCAAGGATATTTTCACTCGTTTTGGTGTCCCAAGAGAAATTGTAACAGATCAGGGAAGCCAATTTACATCAAGGATGATAGAGAAGCTGATGGAGGAATATAAGATCAAGCATAGAACATCTACTCCATACCATCCGCAAGCGAATGGTCAAGTAGAATCTACAAATAAAGTTCTTGAAAGCATCATCACAAAGACTGTTCATCTTCATAGAAGAGATTGGGCAGAAAGGCTTCCTGAAGCCTTATGGGCCTATAGAACTACATGGAGGAACACCACGGGACATTCTCCCTATGAACTTGTTTATGGGAAGGAAGTCCTGTTCCCCATTGAGTTCCAAATCAAGACCTTCAAGACAGCATTTCAATTGGGGATGAGCTTATCAGAAGCCCAGAAGCACAGAATGGACCAGTTAAACGAACTAGATGAAATGAGACAAGATGCAATTCTAAGAACCGATCTAGTTCAGCACCAAAGAAGCAAATGGCATGATCGACATATCAAAGAAAAGAAGTTTCAAAAGGGTGATTGGGCACTCTTGTTTGATTCAAAATTTAAGGACTTCAAAGGAAAATTTCAAACTCATTGGCTTGGGCCATATGAGATTGATGAAGTCTTTAATAATGGAGCAGTTAGAGTGAAGACTATTGATGAACTTCAAACTCCCTTTATTGTGAATGGCCACAGGTTGAAAGTCTACCACAAGCCACTCTCAAAAGAGGAGTTTGTTAAGTTATTCCAAGGCGATTCTGAAATGAGGCTGGTTGAGAAGAATTCTTCTCCTCCATCAGCCTAATCTCTGTTTCTTTCAATTTCAATGAGAAAAAAAAAAAAAAAAAAAGAGAAAAAGAAAAAAGAAAAGAAAAAATAAATAAATGTATGAGCCTGAAAACCAATCTCTGATTGGCAGTCTCATGCAGAAAACATGAGGTGAAAATCAGGGTCACCTGACACCTCATGTTTTCCAAAAAAAAAATCTCTCTCTCTCTTTCATCTCATTTCATTTATTCCATCTCACCATTTCCTTCCATCTCGCCATCCTCACTTCACCTCACTGCTTTCCACCCACTCATTCATTCATTCATTCCATTTCATTTCATTAATAAAGTTTTTTTTCAGGCAACTAAAGTATTTTATGCAGCTGGAAGACTCCATTACAGTTCCTGCAGCTATTTGGCAATTCTGCAGCCGTTTAGCCTTTCTGCAGCCTTCTGCACCTGCACAAGAAACACAGTCTGTCTGAAGAAAATATGTACAGTTCAAAATCATCAAAGATAAGGAGGAAAGAATCATGTGCTATCAATAAAGTTAACAAAAGGTTAGTAGCAAATTATCAGAAGCCAAATCAAATGCGGATCTGAGGTATGTTTAAAATTTTAAACCTATAGTTATTTCATTACGCGGAATTTTCTGGGTTATGTCTTGTTGGCCACTAATTGTAATGATTACCCATTTTCTTTTCCCATGCGACCACAAATCCACGAATCCTCCACGTCTACCAGCTCATAATACCCATGATTTTTGAAATCACATATGGCTGTTTCTGTCATTAAGGTCTCGTACCCTAATGACGTAACCTACCGTATTACGTCTCTCAGTCCTCATCCCGCAGCCATGTGTCAATCCACAGCCGAAATCGGAGAATATAGCCGTTCCATTCATCATCTCGAAACCCTCTATGCTCATAACACTCCATTCCTCGCTATCATCTCCCTTATTCCGTTTCACTCACTACGATTACCTCCATAAACCATACTCTGTTTTTCCCTCTGCTGTATAGCCAGTAAACGTGTGATACAGTTGTATTACGACTGCTAGTCACCGTTTCACTGTGTTCATGCTGTTATCCACCACTTAACTCCGATTCAAGCCGTGAATTCTCGGTGTCTGAGGCTGTTGATGCACCCATATATCCTCTGTTCCACAAAGTCTGAACAGGAACCGAGGAATTACTGTGTAAAGTCACCATCAAAGTCGTGTTTTAAACAGAGCTGAGGAGTCGATGGGAAAACTTTTAAGGGCTGAACCAGAAGGTTCGAAATTCTTGGAGGCATACCCTCAGGTTGAGGAGGCATTGCAAAAAGCCAATTGGCTACAGTGCATCAAGAAGTTTAAGGGCTACCACAAAGAAGTAACAAAAGCCTTTGCAAGGTCATTCAAGGATAAAGACATTCAAGTAGAGGTGGGTGATTTAACATTTGCAGTCAGTGAAGGAAGCACCCTTTTGAAACTTCTTTTCTTTGATATGTCGATCATGCCATTTGCTTCTTTGATGCTGAACTAGATCGGTTCTTAGAATTGCATCTTGTCTCATTTCATCTAGTTCGTTTAACTGGTCCATTCTGTGCTTCTGGGCTTCTGATAAGCTCATCCCCAATTGAAATGCTGTCTTGAAGGTCTTGATTTGGAACTCAATGGGGAACAGGACTTCCTTCCCATAAACAAGTTCATAGGGAGAATGTCCCGTGGTGTTCCTCCATGTAGTTCTATAGGCCCATAAGGCTTCAGGAAGCCTTTCTGCCCAATCTCTTCTATGAAGATGAACAGTCTTTGTGCACATCTCTTCCACAAACCGGTGAACGTTGGTTCAAAAACCGGGCAGTCCAGGATCAACAATGGAAGCGGATTTTTAAAAACCCAGGTATGAATACAAGTGTTTTCACCAAAGGAATTCCTATCTCTCATGTTAAAGAAGAATGGAAAGTTCTACTGTTGTTAGTGCAAAAAATTTTCACGTGTGAAGGGAGATTTGGAGTATTGTACGTTTATCATGGTAAAATTATGCTGCAATTTCAAGGAGAACATGATATAAATCTTCCCTACTTTCTATTCCAAAGCCTTAGGAAAATGTGTTCCATGGCTCAATGGAATCCACGAAACATAGAAGCTTACCTCTGTCACCATAGTCTTGTTAAGTTATTGATAGAAGAACAATTAATAGAAAAACAAGACACATGGGAGAAATTCCTTGTAAGGAATCATTTTGAAGAACCTGGAGAATCTTCTATACCTAGGAAAAGCAGAAGGAAGAGAAAAGAAAGTATCTCTGAGACTGTTCAAGGACAAACTGTAGAGGAAATAGAAGTATATCATCCTGAACCTGAGATTGAACCTACTGAAGACAGTGCTCAAGAGATTATCTCAGAAACCCTCGCTGAACTTGCCAAAGAAGCTGCCAAAAAGAGAAGAGAAGATAAAAAGAAACAAAAACAAGACAAGGGAAAATCCGTAATTCAAGAAACTGATCAGACTCCAGAGCATTCTAATGATGAAGAAAGAGATAGCCAGCCCTTAGCACAAAGGTTAGCTAAACTCCATGAGAAAATTGCCCTCTCCAAGAAAGTAAAAGTACAAAAACCAAGGAAAAAGGCACAAAAAGAAACACAGAGTGCTGCCACTATAAGAAGGAGTAGTAGATTGCAGAATAAAGGGAAAGCCACAAGGACACTCTTCGTTGATCTAAGCACACCTGAGAAGGGTGCTATAAAAACAGACCTTGAGGATAGTCCACAACGTGAGGCAGCTACTCCTCCAAGGGAGGACAGTCCGTTTCAGCCGGAGTTTGAAACTGAAACTGAGCATGAATATAGTCCAAGGAAGTCACCAATTGTTGACCCAATTCAACAAGAGGTGTACAACTATTTTGAAACATTGGAGCAGAACACTGCTGGCCCAAGTAATGTCATACCTCATGAGCAGCAAATAGACTTACTCAAATAAGAGATCTATGAACTTGAGGTGCTAAACCGTCACATTAAACAGAGAAATGAAGAAATGAAGCAGCAAGCTGATATTGCCAAAGCAATCCAAGATAACACCTTTCTTCACATGAGCATGTGGCAGAAGAAACACAGCAGACTCAAGAAGAGATGTAGAAGGCTGAACAGAGCCTTAATCAATTTGAAATTCAGATGCATGTTCAAGAGACCAAAGGTTAATGTTTCCACACAAAGGAAGAGGAGGAGATTGGATGTCTTAGCTGAGGCATCCCAGCAGGTGGATTGAATTGTGTTTTCATTGCATGAAGACATGCAATACCCTCGGAGTGGGGGTATGTAGAGCCTCTATTCTACACCTACTTGTCTACCATTTTCCTCAGTTTTTCCTTATCTTTCCTTCACTTTTGCCTCATTTTCACCATAAAACCACCCAGATCATTACATTAGGTGTCATTAAGCATGATCAAGCAAGTTTTTCTAATGAATGACTATTTGTTTAGATTTTGACTTACTTGCAGGAATCCCGCAGCTATCTGATGATCCTGCAGCTATCTGAAGATCCTGCAGCCTTTTTGTTAAACGCAATGTTCCACGTGTCGGTTTGCCAGATGAGCCACATGGGCACTTAGGTATCAACGTGATCGAGGTTCCTGTCCCATTTTTCCAGCCATCCACGTCATCTTTACCCATGGTCAAAGCTGGTCAAGTTACGGTCAACTCAAGGCTGCTTAACGGTGATTGTGAGCTGCTTGGTCACGTCATCTTAAACGGTGACTTGTCCACGTTCTACAGGTGACAGGGGACATGATCCAACATGGGATTCACTACCCATGACGACAGAAGCATTAAACTCATCCACGCAGCCGTATGATGTGTCCAGGGACCATAAATACGCATGACTGTTTGTTGTTTTTCAGTTAATTAGCTGTACGAGTAGGCTATCTTAGAAACCTCTATAAATAGCCGCGTCTGCGTACACTCATCAGACTTTTATTAGTTGTAATTTCTGAACTTGTGTTAAATTTAAGAGCGTTGTGAACTCTGTTTTTTTAGTGCTATCCTAGCACTCTGTTTTGTACACTTTTTGCAAATGGAGGAATAGACATAGCACTGTTTTGAAGTTTCCAGATCTTTGAGTTTTCTTGTGGCTGAATGAATAGAGGGCCCCTGCTCATCTCAGCCTCTGTAAAGTATTTTATGTGCAGTATTTCTTTATTTTCTTATTCATTTCCTTAAGCATGTATAGTTTCATTTACTTGTTTTCCTTTCTTTTAAGCTGATCAGTGTTATTTCTTTGCAGGTTTATTTTAGCCCGGGATTTATTTTTATGTGTGTGTGTTTGCTTTACAAACTAATGGTATTTGAAGTTGACAAATTCAAGTGCTGCTTTTGTTTTTATAGCTGATTTTTAATCTTATTTCTCAAAGAGCTGCTAACACATGAATGATCTTCATCATAAACTGTTATCTTTTAAGATCAAAATATCACTAACCTGCAGTCAGTTTTGAGTGCTTTTTGGACTATTCTTTCACTACTTTCTAACCATACTTTGCATAGTACATATGGCTGAAGTAGAGAGTTAGAAAGAGCAAAATATTACCACTAGTCTTTAAAGTAGAGTTTTGATTTTAAGTGCTTCTTAGACTATTCTTTCACTACTTTCTAATCATACTTTGCATAGTACATATGGCTGAAGTAGAGAATTAGAAAGAGCAAACCATCATCATTAGTCTTTCAAACAGATTTTTCTCACTTTTCTAATTCAACTTAAGCTACTTTCTATCCGTGCTTTACACAGTACATGTGCTTTGAAGCATCGAGTTAGAGAGAGATAATCTTTATTTTTGGGTTTTAAAAGTGATTTTCTTTTCTTTTATTAGCAGCAGCTTGAACGGTGTCTAGTGCCATTGGAAGTGGTCATTTGCTTTCAATTTTATTTCAAGTCATTTCAGTTCACTTATTCCTTTCAAGCATTTCCTTTCAAGCAAGTAGTTAGAGATCACTAAACACACACTTTCACTCATTTAGGATTCACTCTACACACACACCATCACTCACTTGTTTATAAATTATCACTCCATCTTAGGAACATAATTAACCACAACAACACCCCCAACGATAAGAAAAACTCTAAGAGGTTACTTAAGTACATATAGTACACCTTCGCTTCATCAGCTTACGAGCCCCGGGTTGACAATAAATACTAGCAATTTAGATAACACTAAATTGACTAAACAGCATACACAATAATAACTAGAAAGAAAAGTAGAGTGGTAAGAATAACTCCTTGAAAAACCTACCTTGATATTGTTGCTTAAGAAATCCATTATTACAATTCTTCTCTACTAAATTGGGTGTATGTTGACATTTTCTTGTCAAACATTTGGTGTGGAAAATCCATACTCCTACACATTTTGTACATGTGTATAATGATAAAACCAACAAACATATCTACCTTAAGCCCTTTTATAACTACCTCATAAAATATCCCCTTCTTCGATTATCAACAACTCAACACCATTAATTATAAGATCTATGATGCATAATGCATTTCAAACAATTTATTTTAATAACTTAGTGTAATAGCCCTCATGAAAATTCCATGTAATAAAGGTTAATAAAGGCAAAAATAATAACCACAGTTGATGGGACACTTATTCCAAGTTGAATGTTGGGTAAGACATCCTAGTGTGGGTGTTCATTTGGTTATTAATGGCTAAGGAAATTGGGAAAGGTAAGGGCTAAGGCTTTGGAAAGGAAAAATGGCATTTTTGGCACATTTATTTATGAAAATAATGGAAATTAGGAGAAAAGGGAGGTGAAAGGTCACATGTTGCATGTGAAGAGGAAAATGAAGGAAACTAATGGAAAATGAAGAAAATAGAGGCCTCATTGATAAAAAGGATTATGGGGATTAGTTGGTAACCTTTTGTCAGTTTAGTTTTGGAGCTCTCTCATTATTCTCTCTCTCTCATACTCTTGGATACTTAAGTGTTTTCTTGGAGAACTCTTGGAGGGTGTGGCACACTTGGATTTTTGGAGCAAGAAGGAAAGTGCAAGAGGACATCGATATCAATAGTTACAATAGATTTTTCTCACAGGTAACGAGTTGCATGTATGTTTTCCTCAATAGTTTTGGCGTGCATGGAAAATGCATGTGGTGTGTTGGTTATGATCTGTCATTGGCATGGAGGATGGTCAAGATTGATAGTGGATTTGCCTAGCATTTCTGTTTCCTAGATAGCCATGAATATTGTGGGTTTATTTCTTTGTTTTTTTTTTGGTTGGTTCTCATGTTTCCTTAGCTTGGGTTGAGTTACTAGTTCTTGGAGCTTTGGTTGGACAAATGCTATGGATCTCTCTAACCGCTTTGGTTGAGTTACTAGTCACGTAGCCTTGGTTGTACAAATGCTATGGATCCCTTGGTGGGTTGAGTTACTAGTCCTGGAGCCTTGGTTGGACAAACGCTTTTTAGACAGGTAAAAGTATTGGGTTGAGTTACTAGTCCTGGAGCATTGGTTGGAACAAATGCTTGGAGCCCTGGAAGGCTTGGATAGAGACCAACCTGGTGATGGTTTTGTAATGTATGGTTGTGAGGTGGAATAAATATTTTTATGGGTTGAGGTTGATGGCCTGTGGAAGCCCTAGATGTTTTTGGATTGATGTGTTCTATGATATCCCACATTCATGCTCAGAATATGGCACGAGGGTGAATAGTTGAAGAGAGATTTGTCTCAGCCATTCTACGGTTAGATGGAACATGGAAGTCCCATCATAGGTTTGGATTTTTCATCATCAATATGAGGTTATTTCTCCTTGTATTTCTATGAGAATTATACTTCTTTATATGTGGATCATATGGCTATGATTTCATTGGTTTTTATGGTGTTATTATGTTGGTTATGTTTGTGTTTTATGACAATAGCTACATATGTCTCTCATCATGTTTTTACTTGTAAATGAATGAACAATTTATATATGACCTAATGTATGAAATGGCAGTTAATGTGTTGAGGAATCAATGCCTCTTAGCGATTCTTATCTTAGTATGAGACCCTTATGCTTATATCTGTTATTTACACCTGTAGATTACATATTCATGATATGTTTAACGAAATGCCTGTCATGGCTAGTAGGGGTCCAGTCAAGGTATTATTCAAGTAATTGCATTTGTACTGTAATTTCCTTGTTATCTTATTGTTTTGAAGGTGTCATTCAATTCTAGGCAGTGACCTAGGCTCTAGGCCTGAAGAAGTGGCTAAAATCCTAGGGACGATGGCATAGCACTGAGAAAAATAGTCCCTGGACACTGGAATGCCTATAGCATGGGAGCGTCTAGAGCCTCCTGGACGCTGGCATGCCCATAGCATGGGAGCGTCTAAAGTCTCCTGCACACTAGCATGCCCATAACATGGGAGCATCCAGAGGTCAAGAGGTCTAAAACCTCAGTAGGACTCAGGGATTGGTTAGCAGAAAGGTTGGGATGGTTCTTATCATTCCTATTGTTAATGTTGAAGTTCTGTATGGTATGTTTCCGTCGATTCCACTTCCTTAACGTGAATTAGGAGGTTGAATCATATCATAGTAGCCTCTCGTCACATGTTTACTTTGTTTGTTCGGCTTCTTGGGTAGATGTGGGAGGAGGGTATTATAGAGTGGTAGCAAAGCATGGTTGACCCCTTGGACTGGATGGGTTATGTGTGTTGGTCATGCATGCATTTCTGTTTCATGTGTGTCTCTTAACCCTGTAGAGATATTACCTGCATATGAATTCTAAAAATAGAAAATAAACAATGGCTAGATCATAAAACATAAAACATATATACACAGAGATTTTCCCTTGGATCCCAAAACCGGGACTACCAAATTGATTTTTCATTATATTCCTTTCAATTTTATAATACATATATATACATGTCGAAGCATCCATAAAATCCAATCCATTAATCCTTGATTAGAACATAATTGTAGTTCCCTTGACCTGATCTACAAAATACCATGGGAAAAAAAACCATCATTCCTAAAGGCGTGTGCAAAGACCACACACAAAACCATAGGTAGGTCCACCCACCTAATATAGGGTCCAAAAGAAAATTTCTTTGGGGCAGTAGACCCCATAGAGGGGAGCTACCACCCCCCTCAAACCCTCCGACAAGTGGGGTTGCCACCTCCCCTGCTGCACCTGGCGCAATGAATAGGGGGGGCTATCGCCCCTCCTGTGACCACTCCTCCCCCCCCGCGTATGGGGATAGTCGGGGAAAGAATATAACACACACCCAACATTCTCCCATGTGTTATTTTATTTCCATGAGGGCCCCAAGAGAGCTTGGTCATTTTTCCAGCGCTACAAAGCCCATTGTTTCTCTGCAACATTCTTCAAAGTGTCCACCTTTACCAGCAACACCTTTTTGTCCTCAACCATATCCCTCACAAAGTGATATTGGACATTAATGTGATTTGTCTTTGAAAGACAAGCAGGGTTCTTTGCCAAGAAAATTTCACTTTGGCTATCACATTCTATCCTTATAGCTCGTTGTATCAATCCCATACTTGAACACAATCTCTACAACCAAACTACTTCCTTTATTACATGAGTGGCTGCCATGTATTCTGCCTCTGTAGTTGAAAGTGCCACTACAGTCTGTCTCTTGCTCATCCAACTAACTGCACCTCCAAACAAGTTAAATACATACCCATGTGTAGATCTTCTCTAATCCAGATCTCCAGCCCAGTCTGCATTAACAAATCCACGAATGTCCAAAGCTCTATCCAATCCTGGTTTTCCTTGGTAGCACAGACCTTAATCACTAGTGCCACACAAATACCTGAAAACTCGCTTCATTTTTGTCCAATGCTCCTTCCCTGGTTTTGACATAAACTTGCTCAATACTCCCACTGCATGTACAATGTATCGTCTAGTACATACCATTTCATACATCAGGCTAGCGACTGCACTTGCTATGGAACACAGGGCATGTCCTCTTCCTCTTCTTATGTCTTGAGACACTATTCAACAAATAACTTTACACCGACAGGAATAGGAACCTTCATCAGTTTAATATCCCGCATATTAAACCTCTACAATATTTTCTTGACATACTTCCTCTGGTTTAAACAGAGCTTCCTTTTTGCCTGATCTCATTTAATTTCCATGCCCAAAATATATTTTGCAGCACCAAGATCTTTCATGTCAAATTTGGAGGAAAATTGGGTCTTCAATTCCTAGATAATTTCTTTGTTATTTCCAATCAACAACATATCATCCACATACAAGGCCAAATAAATACCACGGTCACTTATTAATTTAAAATACACACAATGATCTTCTTTGCTTCTGGTGAAGCCAAGTCCCTGTATATAGGTATCA